>OY982963.1:10843542-11468542 GCA_963890685.1 Plagodis pulveraria
TAATGATTCGGTTTAAAATACCTTCATTATTGTGCCGGTTTAGTAATGTAACGCAGCAGTCGACGCGCGTTTGCCGGTTTGTTTCAGTCAATTCGTGAGGTACCCACCTTTCAAGCTTTTTAATCTTCCCAATTTGCTTCAAGTGAATTAAAACAGTTTTATCACTAACATCGCAGCCTGCAGCTAACTCGGACGTGGTTTGCGATGGATCCGCTTCCACAATAGCCTTCAACTCTTCATTATCAACTTGAGTCTCAGGCCGTCCACGGGGCTTGTTCTGCAGGTCGAAATTTCCAGAACGAAAACGTTGGAACCAAAAACGAACTGTGTTTTCTTTTGCAACACGACCGCCATACACATCATTCACCCTTCGAGTTGTTTCCGCAGCACTAGTGCCACGGCGGAACTCGTACTCGTAAATAATGCGATATTTAAGGTTTTCCATTTTTTAAAATGAGTGACGCAAACAGAAAAAAACAGAAGAAAAAAACAAATGAATGACGATCATCGAAGCACAAATACATGAGTCTATAGCTGTACAAATTTGAATTTGGAATTCCTTACCAAAGAGGAGAAATTCGTGATTAAAGTGGCCAGTACGAAAAACGCCAATTTCATATGTAAGGACCTAATATAACACTGCTTATAAGGATGTTATTATATATTTATATAATTTGTATTATATTAGTATGTATGTATAGTATTTATATTTGTTTGTTAATATGTATATTTATATTTGGTTTTTATCAAGTAAGTATTATATTTTGGAACTTATCTACTTATGTAAAATATTTATCAAAATCATGTATGTAGAACTTCAAGAAACTTCATTTCTCTTAATTGATTTTTATTTAATTGTAATTGCATATTTTATATTTTTATTCTTTGTTCACCACCGTGTATTAAACGTGATACTGTCCATACAAAGGTTTGTTGGAAGAAATCGCTACATGAGATAAGACAGCCCATTGTACTACCATTGATTAACATTACTATTTATAAGACTATTTAATGTATTTTGGTGTGCAATAAAGAGTTTTGTATTGTATTGTAATATCAATAGGTAAATATCCAAGGTACCCCTTGACTAATCAATAATTTAACATGATATACCTTTTAATCACATAACACATGTGCTTAGCAACCATTGTGTTATTTTGTTTTGATGGACTATGATGTGTTCAATAATTATAATATAATGAATAGATTCAGGCGTAACTTTGCGGAAATCCATATTTAATAATAATAAATATTTTAAGAACATATTTAATTAAAATTTTAATAAAACACTTAAAAATATAAAACTATACCTATTGACATTTCCATAAAATTTTCCTGTTATGCCGACATGACTTCACAAACGTTACGCAGCCAAACCGGAAGAGTTTTCCACGCGTTTTGATTCTACACGAAGCAACCTCAGGAGGTCTTGACTCTACGAGCGCACGATCGAGAAGAATTATCGTTATATTTCTGGGCGGAATTGTCACTAGATATATTTTTAAGTGTTTTCTTAAAATATTATTAACATATTTGTAATTATGAATTATAATAATGTATGATGATTTAATTAAATCATTTCAGCTTTGGTACATATTCCACTCCACATTCCATAAACAACGACCACTGCTATACGCCGAAAAGGCTCACTGATTACAAAGAAGGGGAAAATAAATATGACACGTCCAGGAAAGTTACAGATGTACCTGATGATGCTGTGATATCTACACAAATTGATATGCCTATTATTGATGACTGTGTTATAGATCCTCTTGAATCACAATATTATTTCAAAAAGGCTTCTGAATCTGAAGATCCATCAAGTATCACGCCGGCAAAAGATATGCCCCTCATTAATTACAATGCCATAGAGTTAGACGTCGGTAAATCAATTAATATGGATTATACAGAAACTGAATTTTGCGTAAAAAGTATTACAAGAGAGGATAAAAAAATGAGTGCTGTAAAAGAAAATCTAAATTATACAACTAATAGCAAAATAGAAAAAATAAACACCCAGGAAACTCTTTTATCGTCATCAATTACTATAACAAATTTAGAAACTGAATTAGGTGAGAAACATATTACGAGACAGTATAAAAAATTGTGTAATGTAAAAGAAAATCAAGATAATATGAACAGTAGCAAAATAAACAAAAAAAATGCGCAAAAAAATCCATTTGTTAAACTTGATATCGTGAAAGATAACATATTTTCTATCATTAATGATCTTTCACCTGGTGGGAAAATATCTAAGTCGACGAAAAATAAGGAATGCTCACAAGCTAAAAATTCTGTATGTTTGCATTCCGAAAAAAACAATTGTGCTACCCAAAGTACAGACACAATTGTTGTTGATCCGACGATTCAATTTGAACTTGAAGAGTACATCAGCAATGTTCAATTGAAGAAGAAAACACAACAAATTTTTGAAAATAAAGTAAGAGAAAATGAGCCAGATATCATAGATAAAAATTTAGAGTTAGCTCTAAAAAATCAAGATAGTCACGAGTTTTCATTGGATCAACTATTACTCTCTCCACAAGGTCAGTATCAATTAAATTCATTTATATGTAATAATAATAATAGCCTTCTATGAACATAGTGTTACACATACACATATGTATCAACTTAAATATAATAACATTTATTAATTATCCTCCGTAACTTTTTTCTGTTTGTCATGACAAAAGCCTCCTTCCTCCAAATATCGTAAGCGCTCGTAGCGAAGTTTACTTAGCTGTTCTCAACCGATCAGCAAAGTTAAGCAACGTCGCCCGCGGTCATGAGTTGGATGGGTGACTGCTAGTGACATTACTACTGAGTGTTTCCGTGCTTCGGAGGGCACGTTAAGCCGTCGGTCCTGGTTGTCGTCTTAGGATGGCAGTCGTTACAGCATGGTGGTAGGGCATTTTGCGAATGCCCGCCTGGCTAGCTACCACCCTCAAGTAGAAAATCTGTCGCCAAGCACCTAACGGTGTGTTCCGGCAGCTGTCCTTGAGAGCCAGTACTTCTAGGTTAGCCTGAACAACATCTTCGACCACATCATCACTTACCATCAGGTGAGATAGAACTTATCAGCGGGCGAGGGAACAAAGCATGCTATTTCACCTATACCTTTGTGGGAAAGGGTAAGACTCCGTGATGAGTAGTACGAAGATAGTGATCGCGCATCACACACCCGTATTGCATCTACGCTAATTACGCACACTTGTTTGCGATATATCAATGAAAGCCGAACCATGCCGAACGAATTACGATGTTTGACGACGGACGGAGATAGTGTCTCAAGCTACGTCACGACGTGTGTAGGTATTTCTTATAAAATAATATTATATATTCACAGATGAATACATTTTGGTTCGGACAGTAGGTACCTGTTGTTATAATTTTCGTTCGTTTTATAATAACATACTGATGTTATTTCACCTATAGTAGGTAAATATTTAGTAAGTAGGTACAATGATTTGTAGGTACATAGTAAATGTATTAGTTTGTTCTTTTCATATTGATGTAGTAAATATTTACCTACAATAATTATTTATTACATAATTATCAAGTTACTGCTTTAACTACAACATATTTTGTAAAGCAGTGACGGCTCAGTGGCATAGGTTATGGACTTCCGCGCAGCAGGTCCATGGTTCGAATCCCGTCGCGGGCTTAATCTTCACCGCGTGGTAGAAGAGCATTATACGAATGCCCGCCTGGATAGCTACTACCCTCAAGTAAAAAATCGGTCGCCAAGCACCTAAAGGGAAGCAGTGATGGCTCAGTGGCATTGGTTATGGACTGGCTGCGCATCAGGTCCATAGTTTGAATCCCGCCGCGATATTGAGCTTCACCGCGTGGTGGAGAGTTCGTAGCGAAGTTTACTTAGCTGTTCTCAACCGATCAGCAAAGTTTAGCACCGTCGCGCGCGGTCATGAGTTGGATGGGTGACCGCTAGGACAATACTACTGAGCGCTTCCGTGCTTCGGAGGGCACGTTAAGCCGTTGGTCCCGGTTGTGGTCTTAGGATGGCAGTCGTTATAGCATGGTGGTAGGGCATTTTGCGAATGCCCGCCTGTATAGCTACCACCCTCAAGTAGAAAATCTGTCGCCAAGCACCTAACGGTGTGTTCCGGCAGCTGTCCTTGAGAGCCAGTACTTCTAGGTTAGCCTGAACAACATCTTCGACCACATCATCACTTACCATCAGGTGAGATAGTGGTCAAAGGCTAACCTATCAGGCATAAAAAAAAGAGCATTTTGCGAATGCTCGCCGGGATAGCTACCCAAGTAGAAAATCTGTCACCATGCAACTAACGTGAACTCAGTGGCATTAGCTATGGACTGCCTCGCAGCATGTTTATGGTTCGAATCCCGCTGCGGGCTCGAGCTTCACCGCTTGGTGGAAGGTCATAGGGCATTTTGCGAATGTTCGCCTGGCTAGCCACCATCCTCAAGCAGAAAATCTGTCAGTAAGCGCCTAACGGGAAGCAGTGATGGGCCAGTGGCATTAGCTAGTGACTGCCGCGCAGCAGGTCCATGGTTCGAATCCAGCCGCGATATTGAGCTTCCCCGCGTTGGTGAAGAGCATTTTGCGAATGCTCGCCTGGATAGCTACCACCCTCAAGTAGAAAATCTGTCAGAAAGCACCTAACGGGAAGCAGTGATGGCTCAGTGGCATTAGCTTTGGACTGCCACGCAGCAGGTCTATGGTTCGATCCCGCCGCGGGCTTGAAATTCACCGCTTGGTAGAAGGGCATTTTGCGAATGCTCGCTTGGCTAGCTACCACCCTCAAGTAGAAATTCTGTCACTAAACACTTAACGGGAAGCAGTGATGGCTCTTAGCAATGGACTGCCGCGCAACAGGTCTATGGGTCGAATCCCGCCGCGGGCATGAACTTCACCGCATGGTGGAAGGTTGTTTTGCGAATGCTCGCCCGGCTAGCGAGCTTTGAGATGAGAGTGTGTCGTACCGATTTCAAAATCTGTCTCTAAGCGGTAATGTACGATGGCATCATGGATCTACCAATCCTGGTAGAACACATTTGGAATAAAAATTATCTACCTACCCGTAACTGATTTAAATTATTTCCAATAAAAATCAATAACTAATCATAGGTTATTTTTGATTAGGTAAGTGCCTACAATCATCGCTAAGTTTACCATATAAACTTTCGTACTACCTTAGGTATAAGTACCTACTACAAATATACATACTTATTCTACTAATTTACGTAGGTAGATACATAGTACTAACTTTATTATTTGTTGTGATCTCATAGCTATGTAGATAGGTATGCAATGTAATGCGCGCCCGCGAATGTCGATTTGACATCGCTGGCAGTTGCGTGCCTAGGCAGGCCTATATGATAAATGATAATTATATCGTAGATAGGTAGGTATCTTCCATTGAGCTTCTAATTCTAACCCTTTACTACTTTGTGTTAGGTAGGTACTTTCTCGAAGTTATATTACTGCTTAGACTATATTCTAAAAAGAATGCGGACTACCTACGTCCATACCGTATCTAACCAAATGCAGCTTTTTATATTGTCTAAGTGTTGCTAAAATGATTAGGTACTCACCATAGCTATCATGACCTGCGTATTGACTAATACCTACTAGGTACTAACCTAGGTGAGAGTAGGTGAGTACCTAGACATAGTTACGTATTTATATTACCCAAGTACCAATCTATATGGATTATGGCGTCCGACACTTACTATCACGAACAAACTAATCAAATGCGAAAGAAAATCCGGTCCCCAACTCCCAACATATGTAAATATATATATATATATAAGTACGTAAGTAGGCATAGGCACTACATATTGGTAGTGTATACATACGTGCACACCAAAAAGCAACAGGGCATTCCTACAATATAATATTATGTTCTAAGATCGCGGCGCGGTGCACGTGACTTTTGGTAGTGTGCGTTTTGTTAATTATATATTAGTGTGCTGCGCATGAGACCGGCCCGCCCGCTTCCCTCACCGCGGAATGGAAGTATTGACATGAGATGCCCAATATTTTGAACGAAAAACTAGCGCGCAAAACTATGTGTGCCGACCTTTGGCTCTAGGATGTTTATGATTATACTACTGGATGTATTTGTTTTCCAAAATGTTATCTAAAATGATCATGAACTGAGCTATGCTTCTATGTAAATAATTTTAGGGATTTCATGCTCTATAAGTCGTTTATTTACGACTAAACATGCGCTAAAATTCGTGATATTACAGGGATGTTTCGAGGCTTATAACTATCATGTGAAGATTTTTTTTACAAATCGGTGCCAAGACAAGCCTAGATAATGAAGAGATAAATCGATATCATGCTTAGTTGTGGACCTAAAACCTCAAATAAGGGAGTGATCATCCTACGGCGTTTGTATGGAAAAGTTACCGGCCAGTTCAACCTTAAGCCTCGTTATAAAATCTTGTTAAGTTCTGCGTTTGTAACTTCGCCGGCATCAATAGTCTTCAACCAAACAAAAATAATTGTTTATGGTGGCAGTATTACCCCGGATGAACCCAATCAGAAAGAATGCGACGGCTAATGTGGTCTTCCTCTTTTATTTGTCTCTTGGATACGAGTGTTCAGTTACACTTATCCCATTTCTGTACACATCTTACTTCTCTATCCATCACTGTTTATGTTTTCTTATTGTTACTAAGGCCTCTTAATATTTATTTTGTTTTTCGATTTTTGCAGTTCTTATTTCGTCGGATAGTTTCTTTTCTAAAAAGTTGCTAATTTTTTTTATATTGCTTTTATGTGAGCATAAGTTAAGGAGAGGGCATAAGTAAAGCTGGAAAGAATCAAGGTATCGAATAATTTCCGTTTGCTGGCTATATTAAATTTATTTTCTAATTTTTCGCAAACACCAGTACCCTTTTCAAGTATTTCCTATTCTATATTATATTATATTTGTCTTTTTCACAATAGGCTATGGGTGACATTTCTCTAAATATTTTTAGATTATTTTGCAATTCTTAACGTGATTCGACTAAGGCGATCTATTATTTTTTGGAATCTCTGGTAGGAAAGCTGAGCTTTCCGTAACACATAGTTTATTATATTTGTTTTAATTATTTGCTTTGAAGAAGTTACAATTGGCATCATTTACTGAACTACCTGTAGCACTTACTGTTTGTGATTAGCTTCTTTTGAGTTGGTAATTTCAGTGACCTGCTCCGTTCTTAGGTTTTTCGTTTTTAGATGTTAAATAAAAAACAACAATAACAATTAAAAGTCGTTTTATTTCTTGTTAAATTGAAGAGCGTATCTTGAAGTTTATTTATGAAAAAAAAAAACCCGTTTGCAAATGCGCACCATTCACTTATTCACGCTCTTTTAACTTGTACGTAAAATATTCGTTCATTCGCTGGGGCATCGCTCTTGGAATAGAGTTAATTTCTTAGTTATTTTTTGCTTTAAGACATTTAGGTTGGGTGACAATGGATTATACATTTATTTTTTAGGTAGCCCAACAAAAAAAAAATCAGCAGGCGTTAAATCAGGGCTCCTCGGTGGCCAGTTGATGTCTCCTCGGTGACTCACTCTTCCAGGGAATAAATCGTGAAGAGCAGTTAATGAGTCATTTGTAACATGAGAATGGTTGCATATTGCTGGAAAATGGTGTTGCAGACAGCAAACAGCAAAATCAGTTTGCATTTCTGTAGCCTAAAAATTAGGGATCATATAGCAATATCGATCAAAATTTACGGTCTGTATTCGATCTCCGTCATCTTCAAATAAATAAGAACTGATAATTCCTTGACTTGATATGGCAGCCCAAACAACAACTTTTGGCGAGTGTAAGGGCTTCTGCGGCAATTCTAGCTGATTCTCGGAAGCCTAATATCTGCAATTTTGTGTATTCTCGTGACCGTTGCGTGACCGTTGATGTGAATATTCGATTCGTCGGAGAACCAGATGTTATTGAAACTCCTAAAACGGTTTTTCATTCATCATATATATCCTCAGCCTTTGGCGGGGCTGGTGGAGGCATCGAGTTCTGCACTCTTGGCCTCTGCTTAAGCTCGTGGGGCCACTGCCCCACGGTGTCTCTTTCATTGCGCAGGCTACACTGGATAATGACCGCTCTGCGCAATGTCTGTTTCATTTTAATTTTGTTTATTTCGATGATCTGTTGTGCCTTGTTTTTTTTCAGCTTACCATCATACCAAGTATATGGTGGTAAGCCTACTTTTCATTATGTAGCTTCTTTTGGATGTGTTGTTGTTTAGCCCCGGCTTCTACTCATCCCCCTGACTTCCTGAGGTCTCCTCTATTGGAAGTATCTCTCGAGGGAGAGGTCGCCAGGACTTTTTGACGTCTGGTGGGCGTGCGTGCAGTGGGGCGATCCCTTGCAGGTGGGCGTGCCTCCCATTGTCCGCTCTGTCGAACATCTTTTTCGACAGGCGGACCACGAACTGCTCTACTGATTCTATAGCCATGTCCTTGCTTATAGTGTCGTTCCTTACGTATCTCCCTGCCCCGGTGATGATACGCAAGGAGACGTTTTGTACCGCCTGTATCTTCCTTTTATTTGTTACAGAACAAAGTGGGTACCAAGCTGGGGCCGCGTAGGTCAATCTTGACCGTACATACGTTTTGTAGACTCCCAGCTTGGTCTTTGTCTGTAATTTTGATGCCAGCACTGGGCGGAGCTTTGCTCTTGCTGCTCTCGCCTGTCTTGTCGCATGTTCCGTCTGTGCTGTCATCGTCAGCCTCTTATCAATCTCGACTCCTAGGTATCGGACAGAGTTCTTCCACTCGATGTCCTGTCCTAGGAGTTGCAGTTTCGGCGGGTTTCTACGTTTACGGCTGACCAGCATGGCAGCCGTCTTCCCCACATTGACTGCCATGCGCCATTTATCCAGCCAGTCCGGTAGATGGTTTAGTAGTTTTTGCATTCTGTTTGCTGCTACTTTAGGTGATGTGGAAGAAGACAGATAAGCACTATCATCCGCGAAGAGTGCTAATGTTACATCCCGTTCCCCTTCTCGGATACTGTCGGCCAGGTTCGGGATGTCATCTGTATACAACGCGTATAGTCCGGGTGATAGGCTACTGCCTTGCGGCACTCCTGCCAGGGCCGTTTTGTTTGTTGAGTTCTTTCCTTCAACCGCTACAAAGAAACTGCGGTTCTTCAGGAAGAATGCTATTATTCTTACGTAATGTGGCGGTGTCTCTGTTTGTAGCATCTTATAGAGAAGGCCCTCGTGCCACACCCTATCAAAGGCCTTCTCTATATCTAAGAAGACAGTCACAATGTGTCTTCCCCTGTTTAAGTCTGTGGCTAGCTCGTGCAGGACTCTTGTAAGTTGAAGCGTGGTGGAATGCATAGGCCTGAAGCCAAACTGCTCCTTCCGGGGGACTATGAAAGTTGTAGAATTCGACTTGTTTATTAGGATCATCAGGCTTCATTTATTGAACAATAACAATTTTATAGGGGTGAAAATGTAAGTCTTTCGAAATAATGCGATGAGCCGTAGATTTGTTCAAAGACAAGCAGCGCGCAATCTCAACGAATGTCATGGGTCGTCCCTAACAAACTGGCGAACGCGGACGACGTCCATGCTCGTTCTTGAAGTCCTCTTGCGACCAGACGATTTGTCCCGCATTGTATTCTCAGTCTCTTCAAACTTGCACACCCAATGCTTAATTAAATTGGCACTTGTCACATGTTAAATTAAAATGTGTCCTGTAGAGACGACGAACAATAGTGTAGGAATCGTCTTTTTTTTTTTTTTTATAAAACGCTCGCACGCAAAACGCGCCCTGGGGTTCCGTGAAACGATTCATGGCTACTAAACTTAACATGCCAGCCAAGCGTTTGAGACCACACCCTTCCCCCTGCTACCTGCGGTTGGCACGTTCAATTCAAAAACGAAAATCATTCTGAGACACCCTTTATATATACTTAAGTACAAATTTCCCGTATTTTATTCAGGTTATTTATTCTTTTTTTCCTTTGTGTACTTTTGATTGTAGGTGTTTGTTCAAATTGTCGTAAGAGAGATAACTATTGGGCGACATTTAGACGTAACAGATAAATACCAGATGATACAAGAAGCCGTCAAGCATCAACCGGAATGTTCATTTAATGTTAACGAAATAAAACAATTTATATGTTATTTATTTACAGTTGATATGAGACAATCAGGCGCTTCTACACCTACTATAAAAAATATTTTATTCGGGAGTATGACACCAAATAGCAATTTCACAAGTGTTGCAACAGAATTCAAAAATACTGAAGACATTCAAGAAAATACCATGGACTTCATAGAAGAGTTTTTGAAACATGACGATTATAAAAAACAAAGTACTCCTAAATATTCGCCAGATAATGCTGAAATTAAGATTGAAGACATAATTACATTTCAAGTATCTGAAAAAGATATAACTAAGAAAAATATTAAGCAAAATGGAGAATGTAAAGTTAAAGTTGTTAAAGAACTACTATGCAACTTTGATAATGAAGACCAGGACTGGATCAGTGGTTCACCAGCCGTTGATCATTCTGATTCCCTCAAAGAAATAAAAGAGGGACATAAAAGTGTTAAACCCAATACAGCAATAGACGATATTAATGATCTCGATATAAGTGTCTCAAATTTATTGCATTTTGATGATGATCAAAGTATAGATCTCAATTATAGTATATGCTCGGATGTGTTTAAAGATACTAAAAACTTTGATAACTTAGATGAAGAAAATTTCAAGAGACCATTTACACCTCCACATGATAAATACGATTTAGAGAAATGCATTTGTAAAATTTGTAACATGGCCTTGAAAACTCCAAAATCGTTAAGGATACATTTTGTCAAAATGCATAAGTATAAAATTCCTGGCAATAAAAAATCCTATACTAGAAAAACCTTATTACTTTGCCATCATTGCCACAGAACGTTCAATAATAAGAGCAATTTCAACAGGCACCTTAGAGAAGACCATGAGGTGAGAATAATGTTAACTTGTTTATTAAGGTTTAGTTTAATATTAGGTCCTTACATATGAAATTGGCGTTTTTCGTACTAGCCACTTTAATCACGAATTTCTCCTCTTTGGTAAGGAATTCCAAATTCAAATTTGTACAGCTATAGACTCATGTATTTGTGCTTCGATGATCGTCATTCATTTGTTTTTTTTCTTCTGTTTTTTCTGTTTGCGTCACTCATTTTACAAAATGGAAAACCTTAAATATCGCATTATTTACGAGTACGAGTTCCGCCGTGGCACTAGTGCTGCGGAAACAACTCGAAGGGTGAATGATGTGTATGGCGGTCGTGTTGCAAAAGAAAACACAGTTCGTTTTTGGTTCCAACGTTTTCGTTCTGGAAATTTCGACCTGCAGAACAAGCCCCGTGGACGGCCTGAGACTCAAGTTGATAATGAAGAGTTGAAGGCTATTGTGGAAGCGGATCCATCGCAAACCACGTCCGAGTTAGCTGCAGGCTGCGATGTTAGTGATAAAACTGTTTTAATTCACTTGAAGCAAATTGGGAAGATTAAAAAGCTTGAAAGGTGGGTACCTCACGAATTGACTGAAACAAACCGGCAAACGCGCGTCGACTGCTGCGTTACATTACTAAACCGGCACAATAATGAAGGTATTTTAAACCGAATCATTACCTGTGATGAAAAATGGGTTCTTTACGATAATCGGAAGCGCTCAGCGCAATGGTTAGATCCTGGCCAGCCAGCCAAATCCTGCCCCAAGCGAATTTTAACCCCAAAAAAGTTACTTGTAAGCGTTTGGTGGACTAGTGCCGGTATTGTTCATTACAGTTTTTTCAAATCTGGCCAGACTATTACGGCTGATGTCTATTGTCAGGAATTGCAAACCATGATGGAAAAGCTAGCGGCTAAACAACCTAGGCTGTTCAATCGCTCCACGCCACTGCTGCTTCACGACAACGCTAGACCACACACTGCGCTACAGACGGCTACTAAATTAGAAGAGCTTCAATTGAAAAGTCTAAGACATCCTCCGTACTCCCCGGACCTTGCTCCAACAGATTACCATTTTTTTCGAAATTTGGATAACTTCTTGCAAGGGAAAAAATTCAACTCCGATGGGGCAGTCCAAATCGCCTTCAAAGATTTTATTGATTCCCGTCCGACTGGTTTTTTTAGTAAAGGGATCAATGAACTACCTATGAGATGGCAAAAGTGCATAGAAAATAATGGTTCATACTTTGATTAATTAAATATATTATATTAAAAAATATTCGACTTTTTGTTCCTCCCATACAAAACGCCAATTTCATATGTAAGGACGTAATATATCGTACTTGACATTACTGTAACAGCCGGATCGTCCAATACTGAACACAGGCTCAAGGTCGGTGGGAAATTAAAATGGTAGTAATATTTTTGTTATTATATTATTTAAGGTTAAGGGGGTCTTAAAAGGCAAATTTTTAACATGTGTTTTTAGAAAGAGTGTACTTACATATGACAAAAACTATGACTGATCCGAAAACACGATTATATATATACATACACCGTGTCCCAAAATTCAACGATAAGCCGGCATCGGTGCATGGACCTACTCATGACTCCTCTGAAAAAAAAAAAAAAAATTATAAGTAACTGTTTTTTTTATTAATTACAGAGACTTTTATAAATTTCATCGATATTCGATACCCATTATGCTATTTTCAACTACCATGACCACAATTTTTGACATATTTTTGATATTTTTAGTGCATTAGCAACCTAAGAAGGACGGCTATCTACCACAATCCTTTAAAATTACAGAAAGTCTGTAGTTATTTTACAAAAATCAGTAAAAAAAAATGTTTTTCTTATAATTTTCATAGATTTTAACATTCTATGCACTTTCTATAGTCTGGGTTAAAAAAAAAAGTATGGACACTACCATGGCAAGTTTTATTAAAAGTTGGCGCAACTTTATAAAAGTCTCTGTAATTAAAAAAAAAAAAAGAGTTATATATTTTTTTTTTTTCCCGAGTAGTCATGAGTAGGTCCATGCACCGATGCCGGCTTATCGTTGAATTTTGGGACACGGTGTATATGTCACAGCCAAAGTAATAAATCTGGATATTATATATACTGTCTAGCCATTATATATAATGTCTACTCAATTTAGATAAAGTGATATTTGACACAAAATTGTTTTGGTAAATGTGAATAAACGATCGAAATGTATTACTTTTAGAAGTAATTATTAATAATTCACGACACATATTGGTAAAAGTTATAAAAAGGGGTTAAATATCATTTAGTCTAGGGCAAAGTCATATTTAGGTGCGACGACGAGCGAAGCGAGGAGGAGCGTTAGGTTACTTGTGACTACAACACCGCGCGAGCCGAGCGAGCGAAGCGAGCGTGCCGCGGCAGCGGCCGGCGATGCGCCACATAAATTACTACTATTCTTATATATATTTTTAAGCTCTTTAACCATTCTGGTGCGCCCTCCGTGACCAATAGAAATATGAGTCTCATGAATAATATCAAAATTTTGTGTCAATTATCACTTTATCTAAATTAAGTAGACATTATATATAATGGCTAGACAGTATATATAATATCCAGATTTGTTACTTTGGCTGTAACATATATATCGCTTAACTTTCAAGGATGACGGAACTAAATAACTTCTGGAGGACTGAAAGTATCGGCTTTCCAACCACTCAGAAGGTCAGAAGTTCTGCCTTGATTCCGTCATCACCTGGTGCCTGTTAGCTGTTTAGACATTATATTTTCATATAGGCTGACGTACCTTCGGTATAGTGTCGGGTCAGTTTAGCTCTCTTGTCCTGAGCTGCACTGACAACAAGTTCTCGTTCTCGAGGTGTATATCTGTCCATAAAACCACTCGAGCTCTCTCATAATCTCCGGTTTTCATGAGATGATTCTGCCAACGACGCACCTTCACTTTGAAGCCTTGATAAGGCTCGATTGCGACCTTTATACGTTTTTTAGGCACGCAAGTCGTGTCGCAGTGTTCATAAAATTTAATGGAACAGCAAAATTTAAGCTGAAAGCTCACGCATTCGCTCATATTCAGGCATGACATGACTATCCACTTATACATTTTCATTTTACAGGGCCCGGATCGTTATCAATGCGAAGTATGTACCTTAAAGTTTAAGATTCGAGCGCACTGGATACAGCATAGAATGAACGCCCACGGCAAAGAGACTAACGGACAAAAAACCGATAAAAAGCCTAAGAACAAAGAGGTAAACATTAAACACCCTTGATATTATGGATTGCTATGATATGATGGGTGCTTAACAATTTAAGAACTGCTTCTTAAACCTGGTTGTGGTATTAAGCTGAAAGCGCACGTAGTCGCGCCGCAGACGCGCCGTCATTGCATTTTCTGACTGATGTCTCGCGTCATCCGTGATGGCTCAGTGGCATTGGCTGCTACTGCTGCGCACGAGGTCTTTGGTTCGGATCCCGCCACGGGCTTGAGCTTCACAGCATGGTGGTAGGGCATTTTGCGAATACCCGCCTGGCTACCACCCTCTAGTAGAAAATCTGTCGCCAAGCACCTAACGGTGCCTAATGTTTGGTTAGTGAAAGCGTATTCTACTAAACAAGACGCGAGTTGGAATAAGGGTAGGAAAATGAAATTGAGAAACTATTAAACCTAATTTTCTCTCTAAAGTTCTGTTCTAATTTGTCATAATTCTCATATTATTCCAGAAATTCATGTGCATCAGGTGTGGTCGCTTATTCGCGAATCTGTCCAACTTCCGAGTGCACGAGAGAAGGCATTACGAAGACTACGCGGTTTATTGCGATGAGTGTGATAAAGGCTTCTATAGAAAAACTGAATTAATTCAACATCTAAAGTAAGTATATACTTGTATACATTTAGGCTGCTTTTCACACCGAGGTAAATAAGCGATGAGCGAGATCAAAGCTAAGCTACGGAACAAAGCGACTGTTTCCACCAAAATAATCGGTTTGGCGGAGAGAGTAAAAAAGTGCAATGAAGATGCGCTGCGCAAGGAAGATAGGATATATATAAGATAGGTTACTCGAGTTAAGCGACGCATCGCTTGAAGATAGCAGGGCGCGACTACATAGCACATAGCTACACCACTCGAGTATTGCTAGCACTTTTTTTATGCCTAATCCATTATCCTTTGAACACTATCTGACTTAGTGATGATGTGGTCGAAGATGTTGTTCAGGCTAACCTAGAATTACTAGCTCTCAAGTTCAGCTGCTATAACACACCGTTAGGTGCTTGGCGACAGATTTTCTACTTGTGGGTGGTAGCAAGCCAGGCGAGCATTCGCAAAATGCCCTACCACCATGCTATAACGACTACCATCCTAAGACAACAACCGGGACCGACGGCTTAACGTACCCTACGAAGCACGGAAGCGCTCAGTAGTAATGTCACTAGCTGTCACCCATACAAGTCGTAACTGCTGCGGCCGTTGCTTAACTTTGCTGATCGGTTAATAATAGCTAAGCAAACTTCGGTACGAAGATCGGTACAAGCGCTTCAAAACATATCTCAGTTTGTATCTTTCCATATAAAACAGCTGCGTTGAACTCCTTTTCTACCAGTGCTAAGCTAATCAGCCTTGGGTGCCTACGCCAGAAATGTGCTACGTTTCTTAGCTACGAATGTGATTTATTACTAAGCTTAGCATTAGTGGCGTTCAACAGAGCTATGATTGATTGATACTTCTTTGAATTTTGATCTTTTTAAATGTCATTAGTCTGAACTACTCATAGAAAAGACAAATCTGCTTTTTTGCCTACATTCTTTATAAACTCTAAGCCCATTACAATCAAATTCTTACACAGTTCCTCCGGAATCGCTGCCAATAAGTAGTTAACACGAACGTATCTCTAAATTAAAACTGCCTCGTGTATCTAAAACCGAGCTTTTGCACCCTAGATTCCATCCGCGGTGCTGGCCGGCCAAGTAAATAAAATTTTATGACAAAGTAACGTTCAATAGCAGTCTCTAATCTGGAATGATATCCAGTAGGTAAATATTAGACTCGCCCCCTAAAACATGGGATCAGAATATGCCTTGTGAAATGGCGTATTAAGAAATCTCGCCTACATCATCAAGGAATACTTTGGTGAAGTTTTTTTTAGAACTGCTTATTAGCTATGTATTTGGTTCCCTCAACTAGGCTCACCCGATTTTTACCTGCGTAAAAAACTCGTTTTATATTCTTCCTTTTACAGAAGCCATAGAAGAGAATACATATTTTCTTGTGATATTTGCCCTAATACGTATAAACGTCGGGATTTGCTGATGGAACACATGTATCGCCATTTAGGTAAGCAATATATAATATTAAAACTAAAAACAATAAGAAGGATTTTTTTAAATATTATTACAAGCACTATCGCGTACTAAGCGAAAATATATTTAACAAATTATTGGAGCACCGCACCGTTCCTTATGACGGTTAAAGAAATACGATTAGAGTATGAAATTTCGGCTACAAATGCCGTGTCCAGGTGGCCGAGGAGGTTAAGGCATCCGACGCGATATCGGAGGACGCGGGTTCGATTCCCGCCTTGGGCATAAACAAATTTTGTACTCCAATAATTTGTTAAATAAGAAGGATGGTAATAAGAATGTAAAGTGTTTGAATATAATTAATTCTTTCGGTTACATGAAGTCTAGTTGTCTGGTTAATAGCCGCACTGTCTACTATGGCGGTTAAAATACAAATATTTATTTCATAAAAATCACACTATAAGTTTATAACAATATTTTCAACACCCTTGCTCGTAAAGTGAGCTTTATGATATCGTTCTTAGGGCCATAAACCGAACTATAACACCCTCGTGCATAATAATATTATACACTAGTGCGTAATAGAATTATCCCTACAAAGTTCAGTTAGTACCTAACTGCAAATTATATGCGAGTAAACAGCATTTTCAATTTAATCGGGTAATTTATCCTTACACAGTTAAGTTAGTATTTAACTGCAAATTATATGCGAATAAACAGTGCATTTTCAATTTTACCGGGTAATACAGATTTGTAACATCAAAGAGGTTTATATGTAAACAAACATTATACATATGCAGCGCGCAAAAAAAAACTTGCGCGGTATTTTCCATAATTTTCGTATGTTGTTTGTATCGCATTTGTGCAATATATATTTTTTTCCTCGCAAGGGTGTTGAAAAAGTGCGTATGAAACTCGTGAGCAACTTGCTAATTATACACTCGGCTGATTTACGCATTATACACTCGCTATGGCTCGGGCTGCAACACACAGCCTCGTGTAAAATGAGCAACTTAGCTCACTTGTATCATAATCTACTATATTATTTTATTACTAAGTGATCTAATAATTATTACAGTACAGTTATGTACATTGACAAACTGTTCTAGGTCGTATCTGTGTTACAGTTGTCAATGTCTTCCTCCAGTGCAGTAACAGTCTTAGGAGATTTTGAATCAACACAACATCCAATAATAAGTTGAATGCAATATTGGCAACTCTTTTCACCGTTAAGGTGCCAATGTGGTGGCGTTGGATGTGTAAAACCGGAAGGCGCGGGTTCAATACCCGCCATAGACGAACATTCTAATTTATATTTTTATATTAACCCTTAGTTATTCGCGTTGATAAACTTTCACTTCTGCTCGTGAGGGGTCAATTTGACCCCAAAATTCAATTGCGTAAAATATGTGACTTTTTATTAAATTTAATCGTTATTTATACTAATTACTATGACATTGTAATTTGACTGTCTATTATATAATCAATACTAAATAGAAAACACCTTTTCATTTAGGAGCTATTTTCCTCACAACAATTATGGCAATCACGCTTTAGTGTTCATTGCATACATAATTATTGAATTATTTACACACAATCTTTGTTTATTCATCCTTGGATCTTGAACAAATGTGGTATCTGCGACGAATTTGACGTTGGCCAACTTGAAGATATGGAACAAATACTTACCAAAAATTTCTACTACGTCATTGCTCGCGTGGGGTCAGGTTGACCCCAAAAGTACTCTCTACGTGGCGTGGGCGTGCAATTCTAGCTCGGCATCCCACGGGAATTCTTAATGTGCAAAATAAAATATTAATATGCCTGTTTATTTATTTCAGATAAAAAGGATTTCTCATGCGACATTTGCAATAAGAAGTTTGTTTCAAACCGTTTATTGAAATATCATTACAAAGTATGTGTTATAAGGAAGTATGAATGGCAACAAAATATAGAAAATTTAAAGAAATCAAAAAGTACAGCACCAGTCTATGTAAGTAACATTGTGGGGTCGACTGAGAAAATCAAGGAAATTATGAAAAGAAAAGGTGCTGTGGGAGTCGCAGGCAAGTCAGAAATCGACAAAAAGATCAGTACTGCTGTTGAACCCGCCGTTATGGGAGATAAAGATCTTACTCCTGTAGCCGAAGTGAAGAACGCATCTGAAGTAACTGGTGAATCAGATACGGACGAAGAGGAAATTGAATTTATTGCTATTGGAAACATAAATCAATATCCTGTAATCAACGGTGTAAAAGAGGTTACAGGTGAATCTGAAATTAATGCTGGAATTGAAATTGAACCCGCTATTACGGGAGATATGAATTTAAATCCGGTAAACAAAGGTGCAATGACAGTTGATGTGGAAGTACCGAAGGCCAAAGAAGTCTTTTCAGTAGCGAGTGATAATGATGAGATCAGAACTAAACCATGGGAAACAGTGGACATCAACACAGACCTCTGTCTGGAACCAATATGTGTACTACAGACCTTAAGTGAACCGCCTACACCAGAACCTATGGAAGAGGGCTGATTATATAATATATGAGTATAAAATTTGTTAAAATATACTGAGATTCGAAGTATGAGTCAATGCATTCCTTTAGGGTCAACAGTATTTTACCTGTGATAATTAAAATTATGAACACTGATAAATTTTTTGATTAATGATAAGAGAACTTCGACCCTTTACATGTTTATTCGCTTGTTCAAATCCTCGTGGAACTGACCCATTTTTATTTATTTCTTGATTACGTAAAGTTCAAATATATTTTCCCAGGCCTCTTTGGCCTCTTCCTCTGCAACGCTATGGACCCGGGACACGCGCGGTGAATCCATGTAATGCTAAGTAATTCGTCTCTCTACTATCGGACGTCCAGACAAACGGAGAGGCTCCAACCGTACATGGTTGATATTCCCAGGACCCGTCCGAAGCGCTTCGCTTCCACTTTTCTCGTGCGTACTGCGAAAGAGTGGAACTCCTTACCCATGGTCAGTATTCCCGATGGATACAACATGGATGAATTCAAATCGAGAGTAAACAGGTTCCTTCTATGTAAGCGTGCTACATCTTAGACCACATCAATGCCATCAGGCAGGGTGTGGGAACCTAAATGCGAACCTAACATGAGTAAAAAAATTGTGGCATAGGTACGATTAGTGCTCATGACTCTGGTTCCATGGAAGTTAGGACGGCCCTTAGTGTGGGACGCTACATGCGTAGACACTTTAGCGCCGTCACACCTTTCTGAAACCCACGTGAGGGCTGGCGCCGCGGCTACTTCGGCAGAGCGACTCAAGCGGCGCAAGTATGCTAACCTCGGTATGGGTTACATATTTGAGCCGTTTGGTGTAGAGACGTTGGGTCCGTGGGGACCGCGAGCTCATCGTATTTTCCAAAATTTATCAGAGCGCTTGGTCGATGTGTGATCAAAATGCTGGCACCTATTTGGCTCAAAGAATAAGCATTGCAACGGGGCAATGCTGCCAGCATGCTGGGCACGCTGCCAACTGATAGTGGGCTAGAGCATTTGGACTGCCTATGAGTCCAAATGCTTTTATTGTAGTAGCTGTAGTGTTGTAGGTATATAGTTTGTAGTATTTGGTTAATAAAGGCATATCGCCGGTTAAAATTATAAACTAACGGTTAGTACAATAAGCCGGTGACATATATAAAGCCGGTTAAATAGGTGATGAAAATTTGTACGGATGTTCGGAATTCTTTAAGGGGGGGCGATTCTCTGATTTTTCACATTGAAGGTGAGCACTAACTCTAGTATATATTTAAAAGCTGTATATGTAGCAGTTTCGAGCAGTGGCACCGCTGTGCGGACGTCACCGCAGCGGTACCCCTTTTGTAAAACGAGTAAAAACTACTGGGCTTAGTCGCATGATTTTTTGGCACAAATTGAGTGAGGCACAAAAGATCTGCTATAAAGGCTGGCGTGGCGGAAAATTCAACCAGCACTTCGAGAGCAGGGGGGGCACGGTGACTGATATGTTAGCTTTGACCACTATCTTGATAATAAAGTAATTTATTTATGAAACAAAATCCACAGCCATTAAATAAATATACATTTTTTCTTAAAAAAAATAACTTATGGCCAATTAAGGATTTACACTATATAGGTTAAGTGACAGTGGGTAGTTAAGTGACAATGCGGTCAAAAGTTTTACCTATAGGCTAACTTAGAAAGATATTACTTTTACACATATTTTTTACAATTTATTAGGTTTTGGATTGGCAGTGTTGGTCTCAGCAGTCTCAGTTGGCTCTTCCGTCCTGTACGACAATACCGTGCCTTTGCATTTTATTTAAATTATGTGTAGCATACCTCTGGAGAACGTGCGGCGCGGCGCCCGCTGATACTTCGTTTTCTCAGGAATACGATAGCCGGTAAGCATACAACGCGCGACCTTAGCTAGTGACGGAGCCCTGGTAAAAGATTCAATTTACCACCTCACCCAACAGCAATGCGAACATTTTTATTGAGACGGGACTGTAAAAGTATTCCGTTTGTTGGAACTAGTTGAATCCTCGGGCATAGACAGGGGACAGAAGTGGCTTCCGTTTGTAGGTAGGTATTAGTTGAGTCTCCTGCAAGAGTACCTGAATAGTCTGCTGTATCTCTGGGGGATTGCCCCCAAGGGACAACCTGAGAGCATTATCTCAGAGAGAGGCGGCATTTTAGTGGAATGAACGGAAAATGGGATGCGTAGGTATACTTTACACCCAGTATAAAGCGCTTGGGTCTTGTACTTGGATAAAAGAGGTCTGTGGTAGAGGGTACCCTACAACAGAAAGATACAAAGAACATTTCCATGGTGTGTTTCACGTAGATGGCCAGCCAAACTTTCAACCCTTTGACAATATGTGTTAAACCCATATATACGTTATATACAGGTATTTTTTCCCAACCAGCACGACAGAAACATTTGGCTAAAACATTTCCTTCTCAAATACTGGTAACGCATCTTTGAGACATCTGGTTTTGCCGTGTTCGTGGGAGACGGCCACTTACTACCAGGTGAAACTCTTAAGAGAAGAATAAAGAAAAGAAGATAACGATGACTCCCTTCCGTCTGTCTCACATGAAGTATACCACAAGATTAATAAAAGAATAAAAGTCTGTATAATATATTCCAACAACACGATTATTATTGAAATAAAAACGGAACTAATACAAAATTACAAAAAAATGTTTCACCGCCATGGTTTTTCGTAGTGATGTATTTTATATCAACCTACAGTAAATGCATAATTTTAGGGCTATGATATGAAAACACACATTTAATGATAACATAAACAAACGGCCCCTGAGAGAATGCGTTTAACAGATCGTATTAACAATATTTTTTCCCAACTCAAAATAACCTAAACATCCTGATTACACAATATTATCAGTCGGGCATTTCAATGCGTAAAAGTATTTTTGTTAGTATATTTTGCTCCACATAAAAGCCACAACGACAATACGATTACCGAACTGTAAAACCCATTCTCTCAGCGGCGCAGACTTTAAATAAAACAGAAAAGATTATATACATAATGTGGGTAGAATTTGAGGAGAGATTTGAGTTTAACCGGTTTAAGATTCATCTAGAATATTATCCATTTTGAGTGTAAATCTAGTTCACTTTTGATACAATTTTACCACCTTTTGAGATCGTTTTTGGATTGCCGTTGACTTGTTGGTCCGTCGTACGTTCATTTAATTTTATTATATTACTGTTTGTTTGAGCCTTTGCTTGAATGTAACGAATTCTTAGTTTGACAGCTGTCAAAATAACAGATAATATGATATGCGTTTATTACACAAGTTGGACTGATTTGAGGTGATATAACAATAATACACAACAACGTCGGTCCCAGTGGAATAATAGATTGGCTCAATTTTCCTCCATAATCAAATCGAATATTAAGGATATTACAGTAATTAAGTGGTTATTATAAAGTGAACCAGGTAATTTATAAAACAATGTACTAAGTTTGAATCATTTTAAACGCTAGGATTGGACCCATCACATATTCCGTTGGTACATGTGCGTTTTACATTATGTCTATTTTCAAATATTTGATGAAAAAAGTGTTTTACGGCGTACCTAGTACAATTAAATGATATTATACCAAAATAAAAACATTATTACAATATTTGAAAACTAGTGCAAAAGGGTACCAGTGTTCTTAAAACAGTTGCAAAATGTAACAATACGCTGATTAAGGTAGTAATCAACTGATGATGTGGCAAATATTCATAATTAATATGATGATAAAGTTATATAACATATTTTATGTATAAGACTATCTATCTTCAATGATGTATCACAGATACATATTTCTACATATTTATCTATTACTACAGATAATTATCGTAATTTGGCTTATTATTTAAGGTTTTTTTTTAACAAAACAAGAACATTCTTATGATACAATAACAATAACTAAAATGTTATGGATTATTACAATGAAAACTAAATTTTAAGGAAACTAGATAATTAAATGTGCCTCCTTATTGATGCATATTTTTTAACACATATATAAACTTAATGTACTTATTAGTAACTGAACATTTATGGTGCTACCTACAAGATTGAGAATAACCAATATAATAACGTCGTTAAAGATGATTTAAAAGAATAAATATAGATATTTTAAAAAAGACAGCGATCTTTATGTGACGTAAGTTGCGCACCTGTGTATGCATGTCAATTAGCTTCAGTAAGAGCGAAGCGCTTTGTAGTGCGGCTATTTGGAATCCACCATTTTGGAATTTTCGACAGCTGTCATATGCGTAACTCATAGCGTGTGTGTTTTCAGAATTGCATGAGTTCAGATTTGATAAGGGCACACGAGGACTCAAGCGCAATGTGTACGAATTAGATACCAAAATAAGACTACTAGCGCTCGTCAATTGGAAGAACTCTGTGAAGGATAATCTCAACGTCAAGTTATTGCATTGGTTATTTGTATCTCTTCTAGCCTAGTATTCCCGAATGGCATTGAACCTAAAATATCGATTATGACTGAAAATTCAATACATAATGTGAAAATTCTAGACAGTCTAGATAAGACTACTGTCTAGAATTTTCACATTATGTATTGATTTTCAAAAAAGGTTAAGGCTAAGACTGGACAAACTCTTAGCGTTATTCCGGAATACAGGCTTTATGCGAGAGCCGCGAAAATGCGCGACGAGCGCCAGACACTCATACACTAGGCCACGAACAAAATTAAAAAATAAACATAGCAATACATTCCACTCGAAAACAAATATTTCCTTTGCGGAAACGCTAACAGCGTTTAGCGTTTTTAGCTGATGTTCGTGGCCACCGTGTTTATAACGCTATTACCGGCGTTACCACTAAGCCAATGGCTTATTAAATGTTTCGCTAAAAGGCCTGTCCATTGCGAGTGTTTTTCTATACAACACAAAAACACGAAACTTTTGTCTAGTATCGAAACAAAAACTTTATTTCATGATTTGTGGAAAACCTCGTCTCTTATTGGTCTGTGAACTACAAATTAAAACTCCACGCGGGTAGAGAGTCGGGGTACTGGTATTCGAACCAATGAAATGTATAGATCCGAGAGTATTTTCTAAAACTTTGTTTCGAAAACAGCTGTAGAAGACATGCGTGTTACCGAAACAGTTGTTTACTAGCAGTATGCGATTTAGTTTTGTTTTTTTTTAAAACACCGTTCTATAGCATTTGTTTAATACTGAGCGCAATCAAGCTCTTTCGTCCGGAAAGAATGCGACGGCGACGCTCGTCCCGTATTTTAGCCCTTTGTTAGTCTTCATTTTGTGACTTCACTAAGTAAACACAGCTGACAGCACCTTGTTTCATTCAGTTCTAATTGAATAACTAGTTATATCTAGCGCTAAGGCCGCTAATTCGGAAACGCGGAGCGTTTAGCGCAGCGTCTAGTGCATATTCTAAACTTTTGTTTTCTGTTTTGGCCTTAGACCAATTCATCTTTTGGAAAGTTGAAATGTTCTAGCGTTCATGATGTAAGTATGTACAAAATGAATATTTATAAATAAATATGCATAATTATGTACTCCAAACTTTAAGGCTCAATTTACATTGCCGCGGTTCGGAACGGAAGTGAACTGATTCCTATAATTAAAGCATTATGAACTTTATATCCATTATGTATAGTACAAACTGCCACCGATGATAGCTGCGGGAATTCCTCGGAAGACATACGACTTATTTTCTAATAACATGTTTAATATAAAGTTCATTATGCTATGTGCATTGTGTAATTCCGATCCCCTCCATTCTGTTCCACAGTAATGTATATTGCGCCTATAATATTCATTATTGACCTGCCGTTCATTAAGTAAGATTTACTTCCACAGCTGATTCAACATGGCGCACACTTCGGCACTCTGCTAATCTATCCAGTTTCATTGAAGACGAAACAAATAATGCGATTCGATTACCGAGCCAAGTGGACCGGATTTTTAAACTTATAGTGAATTTAGTTGAACATTTGTGTATTGCAACGATTTCGAACTTATGTTTAGCAATGTGATAAATTAATATAGACAAACAGCAAGACGCGAGTCACATTGGCAAACTTGTTGAACGTCACTTGTTGCGCCTCCTTAGTTGATGCAAGGCATAAAACGCACAGCTAAAAAAACGGCGACCTTGTGAACAACTGTGGGTACTGGCAAATAAAATAAGATATTAAAAAAAATATAGCTACTTAATGTTTAAGGTAGTTTTCTATATCAAATCAGTTTTCCTAATTAGCAGGTCATTGAACTATTTAACTGACTAATCAAGCTCCTTTTGCGCTTTTTACGCTTTAACAACACGCTAACCGCCCCGCGGTTCCGAATATGCGTCCTAAGGTTTTTGGTCCTTTCTATGACTGAATACTATACAGTTGTCCGCTAGCTGGTTTCTTACCGACGTGTTCTCTTTGCGTAAATCCGTTAGCTCTTGGTTTAGTCTTAAAAGTTCTAGTACCAGTTTTTCGTTTTCCTCTTCTAGTTTTTCTAATCTGTAAATGAAACAAATATTTTGAAGCAATGATGGCCGAGCGGTAATAGCTACGGACTGCCGTGCCGCAGTACCCTGGTTCGAACCCCATCGCTGGCTTGAGCTTTACCGCATGGTGAAAGGGCATTTTGCGAATGCCCGCCTGGCTAGCTACCACCCTCTAGAAGAAAATCTGTCGCCAAGCACCTAACGGTGTGTTCCGGCAGCAGTCCTTGAGAGACAGTGAAATTATAGGCACATGAGACTTAACAGCTCTGTTTCTGCTGTCTTAAAGTAACGGGTGCAGTGCATTTCGTGACTTGTAATGAAATGTACTTGTTATAGGCAGAGGTTAGTCCGCTTAACATCAGGTGGACCTCGAGCATGTTTCGTCACATTACAATCAAATTTTTTTTTTCAAATATAGGTCACATTTAGATTAATTTTGAGGTTGGACTCCCTATGAGTCCAAATGCTTTTATTGTAGTGTTGTATATAGTTTGTAGTATATAGTATATAGCAATAGCTGTAGTGTTGTATATAGTTTGTAGTATTTGTTTAATAAAGGCATACCGCCATTAAAAAAAAAAAAATATTTTGAGGTTAAAGTGATTATTTGGTTTCTTAACCCGCAGCATATCTCATATTTTTAGTAGTACCTAGTATTTTTTTGATACCAATTTGGTGTCATCATCAATTAACATCTTTAAAACATATATTATGCCATGTATACTATATCAGCCGGATTGTCCGCTGCTGAACGCAGCCTCCCCCATTTATGGGGTTCTGCCATAATCCCCACGCTTGGCAGACGTCATGGAGATCGCGGTTTTAAAAATCAGTTCCTGAGAAGGCGCCCACCTTCCGGTATTTTACCTTTAGTCGCCTCCTACGACACCCACAGGTAGCAATGGGGGTGTGACATTCTACCCTGGCACCCCACGGGGAATGCCATGTATGGTTATGCAATGAAAAAAAAACTTTATGCCATTCGAAATTAGGATTTAAATACTGGGGCGCCACCTCTATAGTTGCAAACATTACACTTTATATTAGATTCATTTCAGACCGAAGTAGCAGTGGCATTGTACAGTCAAACAATTTTCTACTTTGTGTCTATCATTACAGTGCACAGTATCGGCTAAAAGAATTACTTAGGTCGCGCGGCCCATCACCGTTAAGTCTTTCATGCCATACTATACATTATAGTGATATTGATAAGGTAGAAAATACCGGCCGCTGTCATTTGTAACACTTACCTCTTTTGTTTTGCGTTTAATTCCGAGATGTGGTCGCACGCCTTCGCCAGAATACCACCTTTACTAGACGAGTCGGGCATACCAGAGTTTGGGACTAATGCTGCCAGTTTCATTATCCATGTGTTGATTTTGTCCCTTCGCCGCCTTTCTACCTCGTTGTGTGTGGCTCTCCTTTTGTCATCGCGCTGAAAAGTGAAATAGATTGCATTTTAGTATGATGAATATTAATTTCATCAATTCAACCTGCTCTCGATTGTGCACACGAAGAGTTAAGACCTCCTGAGCTTCGTAGAAGCGAAACGCGTCAATAATGCGTCGGCTTAGTCGGGAAAATTAGACAGAAACGTCCGTAAGTATATGCTTCTTTTACAAAAATAAAAACTTTACCGTGAATATTTTCTTAAAATATTTGTTATTATTAAATTCTAATTGTATTTATTCCAAACTTAATATAAGATATATAGTATTCTAAAAATAAAACATGGTGCCCAATAGTTCAGATAAGTATTGTATATTGTCTTTATTTAAATAAAAAATAAATATTTTCCAAGACTGTTACTTCTTGACAATTACTGACAAAATGGGATGTTATTCTATGTAGAGCAAAGCCTATAGTTTGTCGTATTCCCCATCAGCTTTTCCCTTCTGAGATTCATAAGGAGTACATTACTATGCTCTAGTTTTGCTCATAAACCCCGCTGAGAAGATTCTCAGTGGGGTTTCATTAACATTATTTTAATTTTGTCTATGAATGTTACATTGAAATTTTTATTATTTATTTATTCATTCAAATAGCACAAAGTACCTAACATACTAAGTCCAAGACAGGGAAACAGAGAAGGTTTCTTTATCAGTGCTGTGCAGCAATCTTGGAGTAGATAGTTACGTATTTTGTTTTGTTGAGATTTAAAGTAGTTAGCCAGCTAATAACAAGTAGTAAGCTTCTTCCTCATATAGCACCATGTATTTCCTTGTAGTATAGTGTAAATTTCGCATTGAAGTATATTTAGCTGGCAAAGGTATAAAAATACACGTAAATAATTCATAATCTTGGGCTTAAGATACTTCCTTCAGGTATTCTAATGCTCCAGGTTTTATCCTAACATTATAATTTTTTTGACACACTGAGATCGTTCAACTAAGAATCCTTGTCATTGAAACCTTAATACTATGAGTGTGTAGGTATTTATTTACACATGGATCCATTACCACGTTATATTTAAACGTGCTACTTACGTAGGCATTATATAGTGCAATTGGGGCATTGACATTGACAAAATTGTAAGGTGTCCACAATATGGAACCTAGCATTGTGTAAGCTTGCTTAAATGTCTGATTTGTATGATCACTGAAGTTAAGTTGTGAATCTACATTCAAACCTAAATCCAATTACATCCTTGATGTGTTCTAGTTTAGTGTACTCAGTCCGGTATTCATATAAATTTATTTAATGGAGTTGATTTATGTTACTCTAGTTAGCCACTTGATTAATTAATATCAGCTTGTCAGGAATCACAACTAGAACTGTCAGCTATGGAAGTAAATCATTTAAAACCACCAGCAAAAAGGAGGCAAAGACTGTTACTTCGGCAAATCATTTATCGTTATGAGAAATTGTGTTGGTCCTAACGTCGAGCAGTGATTCACGCCAGATCTGGCGTAATATTGCGGTGATTTGTATTTTAACACTGAGGCGGTTTTGAAGGCAGCTGGCGAAGAGGTAACTCCTTACCTTATGGATTAAATACGATAGAAGCACATTTGCCTAACAAGATGTGGTTGTCTAATTAGTCAAATGCTTTTTGTAGTCAAAATATGCTACGTCAACCTAGAAACCGCATCCATCCACAGCAGAGAGGTAATTCAGGTGGTTGACACCGCTACAAATCACATCAACTTCTTTTTCTTTCAAGGTCACATCTATTTCTGACACCGAGTTTGCTATCTACATAGATGCTGGCTTGTTATATGACACAAATATTAATGACTTACTCTAACAATTTGTCAAAAATGTAGTGTATCACAGTGGCCAGTAGTTCATAAGATCAGATAGATAACATCAGATTTTAGAATAGGAGTAACACAAATACTTTCCAACATTTGGGGTGTACAGATTGGATACCAGAAGGTTGAAAATATGGAATAGAGGCATAAGATCTAATGATTTATTATATATTCCTTGACTAGATAGGGTGAAATCCCGTAAGAGTCTACTGAAGAACAATCTTGCAGTTGCCTGATAGATGGGAGAGTTCCCGTTTTGTAGTAAAAAAAAATTGTTTTATGATAACATGCAAATTGAAATATTTGCTTAATCTTAAGTTGAATGTTTATTTCAGAATTGGAACAGCAACTAAACCATAGCTGCCATAACAACACGGTCCAATATTATCATTCACATGAAAGAAGCCCTGCCACTTGACAAAGGAAATGAACCAGTGGCAGATATTGTACAAATCATGTGCTGTGTGCAACAAAATACCTTCAGCTATAAGCAGCATATCCACCAGAGATGTGCAAGGAAGATGAGCAGTGCAAGAATGCGTAGCATAGCTGTGAAACAGTGTGACTTTTTCCACAGAGATGTGCGCAGAAGCTGGGCAGTATGAGGATGAAGCAAAGCTGTGGAACGGTGTGTATGTGAGTGGTGCGAGGATGCATAGATGACTCCTTTCAGCTTTGCAAGGTAGTGCTATGTGCCTTGCTCTTTTGAATGGATGTATACCTTGCTTTGCTAGTTAGTCCTTTTCCAACAGAGCTTCAGACAGTGATCCCTACCGGATTTCCCTACCCTCACTGTGTGAAGGTTAGGGTTCATATTGGTAGATTTCTTCCTCTTAAACTAAACTCATCACCCTCGCACATTTCTTGTGGATATGCAGTCTTAACATCATACAAGCAGACATACATGTTTCATCACTCTATTTTGTAAGAAAACATAATTTAGGTGATAAAACTATAGACAAAATGTAACTCTTAGAAATTTAAAACCAACCATAACAACCTTTTTCGCAATTGCTTTAGATTGTTGGGCCACTGCATCCCTCTTAATCGCCTTCTTAGCCGTAGGTGCCTCTGTGGTTGCAAACACTTCTACTGGGTTGCCTATGCTCACATAGTATGTATCTGAAAATGTATAAATCATTGGATAATTAATATTAATCATTGGATTAACCAATTCTATCAAATTAAAATTAAACTGCAACAGGCAAAAAGCTTAGGATGCGATGAATGAGACTAGGAGAGGTGTGAATATTGTCACTAGATACTTATACTCTTCACAAGTTTTACTAAAAACTAGTATACAATTTGTTTTTGTAAACTCAATAGATTTGAAGATATTGACGGTTTTTTGTGAGGACTGAGTGAGCGCATTGTAAACGATTTATCTCCTGTTTTACCTTTTTACAAAAAGGTATATTGGTTTTACAATTGTTTTAGAGCTTTTACTTAATAATCCTATTTTATCAATTTTTTTCTTAGGGTGCTCACTGCACATGCACAATACAAGTAAAATAAAATGTGCACATGCACACATTTTATTTTACTTGTATTCGGGGGCTTACAGTTTTCATAACAAAGCAATGTAGCCAGGGCATTGGAGCAGCCTTTTTTGATCCAACTCAAAATGTAAAACTGTTGAACTATTCCCAATCTCAGAGGCCTTATCTTATATTGAAACCACGCGGTATAATAATATTGTCATTCTCACAGATAGTAAAGGCGCTTTACAGCATTTAGCTCGCTGTGCCTCTGGAATCAGAGGTGCATTGATAGCTTATGCTATTTTAGAGAAAATTCTCAACCTAAATGCTAATTACAGGTCTCTGAGATTGCAATGGATTCCCTCGCATACTGGTATCCGTGGTAATGAGGAGGTGGATAAGTTGGCTAGGGAGTCAGTCACTATGGGGTCGGAAGTATTCCTAATCCCAGAGTACACAGATATGCTTCCTAAACACAAGAAACAAATTCAAAATGATTGTGATGGCCTGTAGACTTCGCTCTGGGCACATTCCATTAAACAAATTTAAACATCTGATGAGAATAGTTGATTCACCTAACTGCGACATGTGTGGTATTGTAGAAGACGTATACCACTTGTTGATGGAGTGTCCCCGGGGTGAGCCTATACGATGTAAGTTAAGAGGCCTTGGCCTCAATTATTTTGATGTTGGATTAGTCCACAGTGTACTGGCAGTACCGTCATCTGACACTGCCAGAACACTATTTAGGTTATGTTTAAAAATTTTAAATTGCTGATGTCGATTAAATGATTGTTCTAATGGGGCTGGCATGGCTGCGTCCAATGCGGCTAAAAGCTCCAAAAATTTAATAAGAATTAAAATAAAAAAAAAAAACAGCAATATTGAAACAGACAGACAGCCATTTACAAGCTTCCACAATTATAATATTCAAGTAAGTTCTGGTTATGCTACCCAGACAATATATAAAACACTCTCTTTGCATTTCACAGTCATCAATTTAGCCTATCCATTGGTTAAAGTTTGAAACGCGCTGCATGTTAACTGTCATTTTAATCATTCAGTTATTTTATGTTCTGGGTAGTATAACCAAATCAATTTTAAGACATGTTTTCAACCATCTCATGTGGTGAGCTCAACACAGGCATCAATATTTTCCTCATTACTATTGTACAAAACTTTCATTTGGAACTTTAAATTCATAGTTATGTTTTATTTCTCATTAATGATATACATTTTATAAGGGAACAATATATTTATAGCTAATGTACAAAAACATTTATAATATGTATACAAATAATCTGGTAAAGGAATAACACTTTTAAAATAGCTGATAAGGCTACAAATATACCAAATAGGGTTATAAATAACATTAATTAGAGGTTCTTACCATGTGAAGGTGAATTCTCCATGTTGGGTCCTGAGTCATCATTAGCAGGCATGGTAATCAATTTGTAAGTAACACCTTCTGCTGGAAACAAGTAACCCTTTCTTTAAACAATCTGCATATAAAACATGAATTTTAATTTCATTAAAAGTACACACTAGGTAAGTGATTTCACTAAAAGTTAACCTTGTAGGGGTTTAGGTCAATATTCTTTCTTATATTTTTAAGTAATTTTTTCATCATGTAATTCGTCCTTGTGTAGCAGAAAAAGAGTATTTACTGATAATTGCCCCGTCCCTGGAAGTAACTAAAGAAAACAAAATGTTTGGCTAACTGGGCCATACTGTAGTGAGTTTTACTCTTTAACCCATGCGCATTGTAGATAATAATAACAATAGAATTTCATTCATTGCTGGACAATATCAACTCTACGTGATACATAGCATTAATCAACATTGTAGTATTTAGGTTGGTTAGTGTATGCTATGAAACACATCTCACAATAGACAGTGTTATCATCAGATATGACAATTGTAAAGATTTGTTATGATCATGTGGCATATTTAACTAACTAAAATCAACCTACACTACACTGATATAATTTTATTTATCTACTTTTTAAAGATATAGAAATTGGAAGTAAAGTAACAAAATAATAGAGCAACAATAAAAAAATGATAAATTGTAAATTGTAGTAGGGTTACATTGAAGGGATACTTACCATAAGATCCATCCTCCTTCATCAAACTCACATATTCATTATCAGGAGCACTGCAATTTAATATTTTTCTCATGAAATGACATAAAAACTAGGAACAAAACATAACAAAATAACAATTATTCTTGCCAACTTGTGTGACCTTCCCTAGCAAATGTTTGCCAATTATGTAACTAGTTTTATAAATCTTTAATTACCTGCTTCCAAATGAATTTTCATGTAGTTCAATTTCCGATTTAACTTTACTGATTCTTAGTTCTGACATTACGCGTAAATTATTTTGAATTTTCACAATAGTGGTCACGGGGACAAATAAAGAGGTCATGTGACGACGCTATAGACAAGAAATTTGCGATGTTGCCATGCCATTATTTTGCTGTCTATGTTTTTTTATCAGTGAAACCTTCGACTGAGGTACCGAAATCAATCGGTTCCGGCGTTTTACTACCCGAAAAGCAACGAGTTCGCAGTATTCCCCTCCATCAAAGTAAAAGTCTACGTGAGCATACGAATTCAATACATTTTTATATTGCGCATTTTTATATCTCTAAATAGCATTATTTAATTATATATAAATCCCAAATACGTTTGTTTTATTCCATTATATATGTATAGTTTTTTGAAATCTTATTTTAACAGAAGCATGAGGCCCTCCTGATGTTAAGCAGTAACCTCTGCCTATAACAGATCAATTTCGAGACAAGTTCAGACGGACTGCACTGTGCCCGTCACTAAGGCATACAGTGGTTAAGTCTTACGAGTCTGTAATTTTACTCGCTCATAAGGACTGCAGCTGGACTGGAACACACTGTTAGGTGCTTGGCGACAGATGTTCTACTTGAAGTTGGTAGCTAACCAGGCGAGCATTCGCAAAATGCACTAATACCATGCTTTAATAACATTGAGCCTGATCATCCGTACAAGTTACGGATCAGACGGGCGATGCATCCAACTCAGTCACTGATTGAAAACTTAGTGATACCACCGTATAACACCTTTACATAATGTGTGTCGATAAATTTGGGATGGCGGTATAATATAAAATTTGAATAAGACAAAAAAAAAGTTTTGTTAAAAACACAGCATTATGGCTATGAATAATGCTTGTTGCAGTTTTGGCATTATATTAATGTTGTCACCGACATAAATTCTATGAACCTCTGTTTGTGTAGAGTTGGCAATCCTTTCTGTCAACATTTAACTGTCAAACAAAATAACATTGAGACCAATTCGAGATTAGTTCGATTTTAACTAAACTATAACCTAATCAAAAATAATTTCCCGTGAAAATAAGCCGAATTCTAGTCAAACTGTATTCTATTTTATTCGAGGAATAAGTGAAATGACCATAGAGAAAAACATTAGATTCGAGAGAATTACCGATTGTATTTAAAAATGCAAATCGATATCATAATGACTGATCATATAATCTGTTTAGAAAAATACTGATTGTAAAACCAGGGGGTAATTTTTTTTATTGCTATGTAATCGAATTTACGTGTGGTATAATATAACATTATATATATATATATATATATATATATATATATATATATATATATATATATATATATATATATATATATATATCGGAGATTTCGTATGGTTTCTCGACATATCAGTTGTAATGGCAAAGCTCTCTTAACGTGGGCGTACATGTGGGTATCGTACAAAAGAGAAGAAACAAATGACTAAAAAACACTTGGTTCATCGTAGCCATTCGAGTCCTCGCCTTGCAGAAACTTCTCATATCTAGTGATTCCGGTTAGGTTACCTCGTGATTATTGTGGTACCTCCACTATCACGATGTCATCCTTAGTACACTTTCCAAGGTTCTGTTATCATCTGGCATCATCATGATCGTCTTTGATAACACGTGGCATGGTGAACAACTATTGTAAAATCTATGAAATAAGATCAACTTCTAATCTTATAGGCTTGTGCCAATATCTTCCAATCATAAAATCACCATTTCGTAATAGGATCGCACTGATGTAGACTGATTAGTTCACAATCCTCACGTCATATGTTAACTGTCATAGGTTTCATGTTCCGATGGTTGGTAGAAGAGCGTAGAATCAACTTGTGACGTGGGTGACCCTTTCGGCTAGCTGGCCTGGGTCCCTCGTCCAGGTGGATGTTCGTGCTCTTTGCCGCGGTCCTCACGGGAAGAGATGGCTCATCCGATTGGGATTGTCTGTCAAGGGTGATGGTCCAAGGAAACGCACAATAACAGGTTTATAGTACATAGGTATGTATTTCAGGTATCTACAGCAGTTGCTTAGGGCGTCTAGATAAACCTTAACTTATCCTGAGCTTACAATAAATTATTATCTGCGGGGTGACGGACTTCAGGACGTCGCGGTCGCGGCGGAACCTCTAGCAGGAGCGTGACGACCTGCGAGGAGAATCGCGTGAGACAAGTTCGCGTATGACGACGGGCGGCGGTTCGGTTAGTGAATACGGGAGTAGTAAGTCAGGAGAGTCGGGAACGAGGGCCTTGCAGCGTGAGCGAACCACGCGCACCGGTTACCTCCGGGTTTAGCAGGAACGGGGTCAGAGATGAGGCCCTTGCAGCGTGGGCGGACCACGCGCACCGGTTACCTCCGGGTTTAAGCAGGAGTCGGGAATAGGGGTGAGGCCCTTGCAGCGTGGGCGAACCACGCGCACCGGGTACCTCCGGGATTAAGCGGGGGTCGGGAATAGGGATGAGGCCCTTGCAGCGTGAACGAACCACGCGCACCGGGTACCTCCGGGATTAAGCGGGGGTCGGGAATAGGGATGAGGCCTTTGCAGCGTGGGCGAACCACGCGCACCGGGTACCTTCGGGATTAAGCAGGGGTCGGGAATAGGGATGAGGCCCTTGCAGCGTAGCCGAACCACGCGCACCGGGTACCTCCGGGATTAAGCGGGGGTCGGGAAAAGGGATGAGGCCCTTGCAGCGTGGGCGAACCACGCGCACCGGGTACCTCCGGGATTAAGCGGGGGTACGGGGATAGAGATAAGGCCCTTGCAGCGTGTGCGGACCACGCGCACCGGGTACCTCCGGGATCAAGCAGGGATCGGGGTGAGGACCTTGCAGCGTGGGCGGACCACGCGTACCGGTTACCTCCGGGATTAGCAGGAATAGCAGGGACGGGATTAGAGTGGAGGACCTTGCAGCGTGGGCGGACCACGCGCACCAGTTACCTCCGGGAACAGGGATCGGGATGAGAGTGGAGGACCTTGCAGCGTGGGCGGACCACGCGCACCAGTTACCTACGGGAACAGGGATCGGGATGAGGGCCTTGCTGCGTGGGCGTACCACGCGCACGGTTACCTCCGGGTTGGTGGGGAACACCAGGGTAGGGCGATTTGATGGAGGCTCTGCGAGCGGTCCGGTGAGTGTGCCGGCACACGTACGTTCACGGCGAGAGCCTCGAGCAAATGTCACTTCGTCGCGGGCCGCGCTGCCTTATATAGCGTATGTGTTATCGGGGCGTACGCATGTGTGCGTGCGACGCGGGTGGGCTCGGGTGCGTCGGTCGGCGGTGCGGTAGGTAGGTAGGTATCGTCCCTGGGTCCGTCACAAACTGCAGTGTCTAATGAAATTAGTACCACTAACTGAAATGCCACACTAGAAACAACACCGACAAATCTTAGTGTTGCCAGTCTCGTAGAAAACTAACTCCAGTTACCTAATTGATGTTTATAAACGTTAGTTATTTGATGGCTCGATGGATGAACGCTGATAAGAGCCCAATGTGTTGCAGTCTGTGTTACCTACCACCCAAAGTAGAAATTCCGTCACCAAGCACCTAACCGTGCGTTCCAGCAGCAGTCTACGATCCAGTAAAATTACAGGCACATGAGACTCAATACTGCGCCCGTCACCCTGAGATGACGGGCGCAGTGCAGTTCGTCACTTGTGACAAAATACATCTGTTATACCACTTAACATCAGGCGACCCTCGTGCTTGTTCCGTCAAAATCTCAATAAAAAAAACTAACGTAGAATGGATACTGGCTCTCAAAGACAGCTGCAGAAACACAGGTGCTTGGTGACAGATTTTCCACTTGAAGATAGTAGTAAGCTTCGCAGGCATTCCGCCTCAAACCAAAAAGCGCTACCACCATATTGAAATGACAACCAGGACCGATGACTCCACTTCCCCTCAAAGCACGGAAACACTCACTTTTTTTTGTAGTAAATGCCACTAAAAACTATCATCCAAACAACTCAATCGCTTAACTCAGTTTTTCGGTTCAGAATGATTTTGTTAATTCCACTACAACTTAAAACATATATATAAAAAATATTTTACGATGTTTTGAGAATGCTGGCCGCAAACCTCATCTAGTAATTATTTACCAAGCATATGATAATGTGGTACAGAAACTATCTCGATATAAAAAAAACTATGCCTGCAACCATTAGATTCGATTCGACGCTCATAGATTATTCTCTAGAATATCTCTGGAAAATAAACAAGAAAGCTTATTTTAATCTTGGTGATTAAAATTAAATTAGTTCAACTTATTCCGAATACCAAATAATGGATCTGACAGGACTAAGACCAATATAGTTTTAATCAAGTTCGTGAAATGGAATCGACCCCATTGTCACAGTTATTTTATCTCTGGCAGTGATGTCCCGGATACGGCAATCGCCGTATTATACGGCTTTTAGGCGGGTAAGATCCATCCAAATCTCGCTTTCTTTCTTGCAAGTATTTAGCATAAAAACTCAGATAAACGGCCCGTTTTATTACTATTCCCCTGAAATACGTCAATTTTTATGTTGAGATACGGCAACCCTGATATTTACATGGAACAACACAATGATTAAGTTATAGTTTAGTTAAAATCGAACTAATCTCGAATTGGTCTCAATGGATCTATGAAATCTAATGTCCATGGAACAACACTCTCTCTCTGGTCTCTGTTCATAGAGTTATAGTATTCTGCGGGCCGATCATATAGAAAAGTATTATACTGCTCCGCCCCTACTGAAGCTCGGCCTATCGGCCTCGCTTCAGCAGGCTCGGATCACTTGGGGCCGATCACGTATCTTCTACTACTACTGTACTGCACTGATACTGTAATTTTATTTTTTTTAGAATAAACATCAATTTGTGTAAAAAAACATGTTGTACTTATAAAATTATCGACTACGATTAAACAATGTAAAGAAGTATAACTCTGATACAGTGACCGCTTTGATTTCGGACTCATCAAGTTCACAAGTAACAAAACACGCAGAATTTTCCAAGTAAAATTGGATTGGTTAATTGATTTGGCGCTTAGAAATGATCGCAGCTGATTGGTCGCATAAAGGTGATGTTATTACTGCCGTCATTGCCTTAAGGCCAAACCGCACTACACACAGCACAGTAGCGAAGCGGCGCGGCTCGAGAAATATTAATTTGTATAAATTTATGAATGGCGTAAACCGCACTATAGTGATGTGGCTTGGGAGAGGCACGGTGCAGCGCTACAGAAATGTCTCCGAATGCAACTCAGCGTCACAGCTGCGCCGCGCCACCGCCCCACTGCCGCAAGTTCTTATCATGATTATTATCTCTGAAGAGTCGTGAGTTGTTAAAGTTAAAATTGATAGTAGGATATAACTTAGAATTGAATTTTAATTAAAAAATTCTTATAACGTGTGTTACATTAATAAGTACATCACGTTTTTTGGCGGTATGTATTAAAACAAAATGCTTCAAACTATAATAAATACTTTTAGCTGCTAAAACTTAAGCATTTAGTCAACCTAGCTGCCATTGCAGGCTTGCAGGCAGACTTAACATTCCAGCCCTGTACCAGTTGGCAGCGTGCCCAGCATGCCTAGAACTATTATTCTAGTATTCCATTGTACTTTGAAGCAGTGATAGCTCAGTGGCATTAGCTATGGACTGCCGCGCAGCAGGTCCATGGTTCGAATCCCGCCGCGGGCTTGAGCTTCACCGCATGGTGGAAGGGCATTTTGCGAATGCCCGCCTGGCTAGGGACCACCCCCAAGTAGAAAATCTGTCGCCAAGCACCTAACGGTGTGTTCCGGTAGCAGTCCTTGAGAGCTAGTGAAATTACAGGCACATGAGACTTAACAACTATGTCTCGAGATGACGGGCGCAGTGCAATTCGTGAATTGTGACGAAATGCATCTGTTATAGGCAGAGGTTAGTCCGCTTAACATCAGGTGGGCCTCGAGCTTGTCCTGTCACAAAAACATAAAAAAAAACAAATGAAGTAGATCGATTATCCTATTGGAATATTATTACCTATTGAAACTAACAATTCCGCAGCCATAGGTGTGACAACTATCAACGTCATAGAATGTCGTATTTATCTTTTTCAATTTTATATTTTCACTACAAATGATATAATAGTTATCTAGAAATAGATCTAAGACATGACAGCTGTCAAAATGACAGTTAATGTCATATTTTTCTGTTTCTATTTCATATTTTGGATTAAAATAATATAAAAAGTACCTAGAAATTAGTCTTACGTATGACAGCTATAAAACTGAAATTTTGACAGCTTTCATGCTTGATATCTATTTCTATACAACTATTAAATCTTTTGTAGCCAAAATACATAAATACGACAAACATTAAAAGACATAAATACGACATCAACTGTCACGTTGATAGTTGTTACACCTATGGCTGCGGTATTGGTAGTTCCAATAGGAACATGTAATCCATCTAAGTACTTCATTTGGTACAATGGAATAGGTACTAGAATAATAGTTCTGGGCATGTTGGGCACGCTGCCAAGTGGTAGAGGGCTGGAGTGTTTAGAATGCCTGCAAACCTGCAATGGCAACTAGGTTGACTAAATGCCCTGTCCCTCTGAACTTCGCCAGTTCTTTAGTTCGACACGACACATACTTCGAAAAAATTTACTTCGACAAGCCATTGTTATATATTAGGTTAGGTTAGGTTAGATATTTAGACAATTTAATATTTTAAGAGACTAGATACGTAATTAGTTTCTGATAATAATAAGTAGGTGAGGTTAGAATGACATGTCAAACTAAATTTTTTCGAAGTAATGTCGTGTCGAAATAACAACTGTTGAAGTTCAGAAAAATCCATTTCTTCTTTATCAGCACATTATATATACCGACTAATAGAATATTATTAGTCGGTATTATAGAAACTAATTCCAATCTATTGAAATAAATTGCATGAAAAAACATAGGTATCTAAATCTATTTTATTGTAAAAAATGAATACGTAAATAAGCTTACATATTGTGGCATAACGCAATCCAGGCATCTCTAAAGCTGGGACCATACTACAGAGGTGCGGCGTGACACGGTATCTGAGCGACCGTCACTACTTATGGCCGAGCGTTAATACCTATGGACTGCCGTGCCGCAGGTGCCACGCGGCCCTGGTTCGATCCCCACCGTAGCGCGCCGGCTTGAGCTTCACCGCATGGTGGAAGGGCATCTGTTATACGCAGAGGTTAGTCCGCTTAACATCAGGTGGGCATCGAGCTTGTTCCGTCAACTAAAATAATAACATAAAAATAGTTATAGTTTCGACTTCTATCAAAGTTAGATAATACAGCTAATAACATTTAATTTAGATATGTCAAGTGTTTCAGTGAGATTTGCGTTTTGGATGAGGGCTGACCTTGGTTCCAATGAACAACTGTCAAATGTATATCTTTGGTGTCGCCCGACATCAAAGACCTTTCAGTATTTTATAAAAATAAATAAGTATTTCTACTATATACTATACAGGGTGTCCCAAGAAGTAGTGATATACTGAAGCTGGGAGGTAGAGAACCTAGGGGTCATTTTCACTAGTACACCTGATTAGTTCAAGCGATGAACTAGTGAGTAGTATAAATTCTTCTAGGAGTTGAACTACTGGGACAATATGGTTCAACTCATTGCGTTAACTAAGGTATCTAATAATAATTTAAAAAAACATGTTATCGAGAATAACATAAAGCATAGTAGGCGGTAATTGCTGTTATAAAGCTAACACAAATTTTAAAACAGCAATTACCGCCTACTATGCTTATGCATGTGCCTGGCTTACATACGGTATAGTGGTGTGGGGTAATGCCACTGAAGCCCAGGACCTATTTATTATGCAAAAAAAGTGCCTCCGAATAATGGTGAATATTCGTCAACGAGATAGTTGTAAACCTCACTTCATTCAACACAAAATACTAACGCATCCGAGTATTTATATAATGGAAGCGTCAAAGTTTGTAAGAAAACATCAAAATCTTTTTACCTTTAACCCAAACCCTCGGCATCAAAATCAACTCCTAGCACCAGAACCAAAATTAGAATTAGTCAAAAAAGGACCTCAATATACGATTATAAAAATATTTAATAAATTACCTTTAGAAATAAGAAATGAAACAAATGAAAAGAAATTTAGAATAAAACTTAAGGATTTACTGACAAAAAAATGTTATTACACTATCAATGAGTATATTGAAGATAAAAACGTAACGAACTCCCGATTCTGATCTATCTAACCCCTATAGTCTTAATCTTAATACTTTGACCATAATTTCAGTAACTATTACAATACGAAAATATTTTCAATATATTTAAATTACTTTTTGGCATAATTAAGAAATGTGTTATATGACAAATCAAACTACTCTCATTATATTAACAATTATTATTGTATAGCCTCATTATTATATATTTGCTACACCCTAACAGGGTATGTACTATGTACTCGTTTGTTATGTATGTACATGATGCAATAATAAATAAATAAAAAATAAATAAATAAAATAAATATGATATTTCAAACTACGAGTACTATCCCTCTAATAGCAGAAGTTTTCATCTTTAAACACTTTTCTAAGAACAAATAAAATAAAACAAATTATAGGTACAGGAAATTTAATTCAAATATACTTAACAATCTCACTTGTTCCACTACGATCCCCTGTTTCAGTCCCCCAGGGGACTGGGGGAGTTCTGCTGCATATGCAGTTCTTAGGATAAGACAGTTAACAGACGTAGCTACTGCTCGGCTAGTTTATTTCGCGTACTTCCACAGTATTATGTCGTATGGCGTATTGCTGTGGGGAACTGCTGCTGAGATAGAGACAATCTTTATCATACAAAAGCGTGCAATTCGAGCCATATATAAAATGGGTCCTAGGGAATCTGTGAGGGATCTTTTTAAAGAAATTGATATTTTAACTTTACCAAGTCTGTATATATTTGAAAATATTATGTATGTTCGTAATAATTTGAGTAAATTTAAATTAAACAGTGACAATCACGATTACAAAACTAGGAATAAAGATAAAATAGTGGTGCCAGGTTTTAGATTAGCAAAGACAAATAAAAGGTCCTTCTTAGGTAATTGTGTGCGGTTTTATAATAAAGTTCCTAAACATATTACAACGCTCACAGAAGGGAAATTCAAGTTGCATGTGAAAAACCTATTGATTAAAAAATCCTACTACACAGTTTCTGATTACATAAACGACAAAAATGCCTGGACAATTCCGCCTCCGCCAAGCTATTGCCTGTCACCTACATAATTTAAACAAATATTGTAATAACTCTATTATATAGTATGTATGTAACACATTGTTAAAAGATGTTTAAAAGAATGGCCCCGAGTTTCTTGCCCGTTCTTCTCGCAGTGGCTCTATACAATTTATTTGCTGAACGTGGCAGTACAATGTAGAATATTTCAATACTAAAATTTGTAATTGACCTTCATAAGAGCGTCGTAGACGCCTAAATTGAATAAATGATTTTGACTTTGACTGTACAGCTTTCACTATTCCACTACAGTATATATATATATATATATAATAAAAATAATATATATATATACCCCTATAGGAACAGTGCTTACCAATACAGCAATATCACGGAAAATATGTCAAAGTGACACCAGATGTCATAAAACTTGATTTAGATTTCGAATTTAGGTAAATTTTTATCTAAAAATGGCTAGGAAATAGGTTTAAAATGTGGCAGGTGTCAAAGTGACAATTGGGCATGACATTCAAAGCAAACGAAACTTGCCATATATTATTATTATTTGATCTTAGATTAGGACATGGAATATATTTTATCCCGATTTACTGCGAGACCACTATACATACGAACTACATATACACGGGGGAAGCCGCGGTATATTCAAGAATATACTTAAAGCTAATTAATGTACCTAGGTACCCACGATTTCCACCGCTCTTGATGTGCCTCGGGCGGACTAGGGACGGCACTTTGAGTGAGTTACCATGTCTTAAACTATCTTGAACTATGAATTAAAGTACCTACCTAACTACAAGGATTTATTCCCGGGTATTCCCGTCCCGGGAATTTTATCTGGTCTCGGTCTCGAGAAATTCAGCTCGAGAAAAGACGAGACAGCGACACATTATGATCTTATACAATAATGATATAAAAAGTATCAACATATCGGCTATCTTGCACTTTGTTTCTTTGAATTTCCATCCTTTGACCTCTGACAAACTATCTTACTTAATTGCTCTGAGCCTTTGACAAGGCAGCAGGAGGCTTTCGGTTGTTGCCGACAATAATTGCCGGCGCCCACACCCCGCCACCGCGTCGGTCTAAGGCCATAGATTGCGAAGTTTCCAACACAAGGGGTCTAATGAGACATTATATAGCTCGTTTCCACAATATTAGGGTAAAATCTGAGGATCTGTGGTCAAAGATTATATATAGGAATCGTTTCTCAACAGCAGCTGTCGGAAAACATTTTGCTTTTTTTTTTTTTTTTTTTTTTTTATGCCTGATAGGTTAGCCTTTGACCACTATCTCACCTGATGGTAAGTGATGATGTGGTCGAAGATGTTGTTCAGGCTAACCTAGAAGTACTGGCTCTCAAGGACAGCTGCCGGAACACACCGTTAGGTGCTTGGCGACAGATTTTCTACTTGAGGGTGGTAGCTAGCCAGGCGGGCATTCGCAAAATGCCCTACCACCATGCTGTAACGACTGCCATCCTAAGACGACAACCGGGACCGACGGCTTAACGTGCCCTCCGAAGCACGGAAACGCTCAGTAGTAATGTCACTAGCGGTCACCCATCCAACTCATGACCGCGCGCGACGTTGCTTAACTTTGCTGATCGGTTGAGAACAGCTAAGTAAACTTCGCTACGAGCGCTTCAAAAATTTTGATTTTGAGAAACATTTTGCTTGAGGCGAACGACAGACTTTTTGCTTCAGGTGGTAGTGAAAACGTATACTAACATGCATACGGACGGACGGATGGATGGAAGGACACACAGACAGACAGCGAAGTCTCATTAATAGGGCTCCGTTTTGCCCTTTGGGCACGGAACTATAGAAAAGGAAAAATAGCCCTTTATGTTAACGCTTTTTAAAAATATGGAAACAAACTGAAATATTTAATCATTTTAAAAACTAGTAACTACCTACAATAAATCTGTTTGGGTTGGCCCAAATAGATTCCATAGTTACCTACTGGATTAACATGTTATTAGGACCACAAAATAACCAAATAACTACGAATAAATAATATTCGTAGCCAAATAATAATGCGGGGCCGCATGTTTTCTTCCTGTAGAGTCTACAGTCTACAGTGTAGACTCTAGCTTATAATTTTATTTTGCTACGTAAGACTAACTTCTAAGCAGCTAGTAGAATATAGCTTTAATGTAACATTTGCTAGGTCTACCGAACTTCGGAAGCGTGATTCTATACTGGTACAAATCAAAACTTAGAAGGCCGGGATACAACTTACAAGTCAAAACCAGCAAAGGAAAACAAACTTGGTCGAAGTCGACCAAGCAGGCTGCGAGTAAACTCGAGCTGTCAAAACAAGTTAGGTAGGTTCCTTCGTTCTATTCCAAGATTCGTCATCAATTATTCATTTTGCAGCCAATCAGGATAACAATCATTGTACCGGTAATACAGAGTATAGGAAGAGAGTAGCAAACTGTGTGAAAACATCTGTAAGTATAATCGGACCTAACTTTACTGTACATAGACATTGTTTTTTGTATACCTTGAGAACATTTATACATCAATTCATGTCATGACGTATGACTAAGCTGAAAAGAAATTCTTCTGGTAGATTTGGGACAAAATGTGTGAGTTCTAGCTTGTTAGACATGCAGCATCTTTATAATTTTCCTTACTGAAAGTTCTAAACCAAATGTGCCGCGCACCGACGCTTGCTGTTATCCAGTGTGCATAAAAAGTTAACAAATAAATAAATTGATATCTGTATGTACCTAATGCTTATCTACATCTACACTATTTACAATAATATTATCAAGAGGTTAAGTTTTGCAATACGTATACCTATATTTGTATGATTGAATCGATCCGCAGTAATCTCCGAAATTGCCGGAATAATATAAAAAAAAGCTGCAATATCCCCGAGTATCATGGACTACATACCCATGTTACTCGTTATTTTCATTTCAATAGGATTGCTTGATTTGATTTTAAAAGGATTAGTACGCTAAGTGCTTATTGCGCCGACGTAAATTTGAGAGTTAAAGTCGGGTTAAGTTAGTTTGTGTATGATAATTAACACTTAATTCGAGTTTAAAAGTTGGCATCGTACTGGACCACTATGGCCAAGTTATAAATGAAATTCTATTGTTATCATTATCGCCGATGCCAATGGATTACTCGCGTTTCTTCGTTGGCGCAAGTGGGCCTAAGTCACAAAAAAATCTGATATATATACTTCTTAGATATCAGCGTGCCCGGACCACACGGTTTGTGATATTTGCGTAAGGAGTGAAAATATAGATCCTTTGGTAGGTGAACAAAAAATCCGCGACGGTACAATTTAACTTTCGCTATAGTATAAGCCCTCATAACAGTGTATTGTATTTTTTTTTAATACGTCATTTTGAGTAGCCTTTTTGGGATCACTACAGTGTGTCGTAGACGTCTACAATGCCATAATGTTTTACCAAATGAGCAGGATGCTACAATATGAGAGCCAGTAATTCTAGGTTAGCCTGAACAGCACCTTCGACCACATTATAACTTACCACCAGGTGAGATAGTGGTCAAAGGCTAACCTATCAAGCATAAAAAAATAAAAAAATATATATTGACCTTTTACCTACAAAATCAACGTATCTCTACCCTCGTTGACGTAAATTTCAACCATCTAATAGGAATATCATATAAGTAAACCTACTTTACGAACCGAAGAAATTTTTTCAATTTTTATTACAGAAAAAAATAGTATTGTCATTTATTGTGTTATTTTATAAATGAAGGCAAAATTACGGTAGTAAGGGAAAAGTTTTTTGCAATTAGTGATATTTTGAGTACTCCCACGATGGTTTATCTCATAGAAGTTTTTGATCAGTATTAAAACAGGATCGATTGGCATCAAAAAATGTTTTTGTGTAAAATGGCTATTTTGTAGCCAACTGTATTTTTTAAAATCTGTGAATGGGGATCAGAATTCCATAAAAAAAATATGGTTTGTCTCCTAAGACCATTTCCGAGTAGCTGCAAAGGATAAGGTACTTCCCCTTACTGCCCGCTGAAAGTTTCCACTCTATATACATAGACTATACGCTGTGTCTAGGAAAACAACAATACATTAAGGATTACTACCGTAGAACAAAAAGTAGTACTCGTATTAAGTTTATTTTTTTGGTAGGTAGCTTATAGGTTAGCTTTTGAGCACTATCTCACCTTTTTGTAAAATATGATGTGGTTGAAGATGTTGTTCGGGGTAATCTAGAATTACTTGCTCTCAAGGAAAGCTGTCGGTACACACCGACTCATGTCACAATCTGAAGTGCCCAATCACTCAATGTTTGTAGATCACAGGTCACCAATTTCTTCCTCTCTACTCTTAGGCTTGTTTAACTAATACTGTTCTCTGACGTTTTTTTTGATTTAATTTTTTTTTGTTAAATGTTTATATTATATATTGTGTATGTATTATGCTATATATCATATATGTATACAGATTACATATGTATAAATATTATACTTTATATCATATATTGTGTTGATATTTATGTATAAGTAATTTATGTTGCTTATTTATACTGTAATACAGCAATTTATATTTATATTACGTAGGTACTTGTGTATGTTATAATATAAGAGACTTGCACAACCCTCCCTGCTCAAAAATTTTTATTCTCTGTCTATCCAAAGGTTGACTGGGAGATATCGCTTTTAGCTATAAGACCACCCTTTGTACTTAACTATTCTGATTGTTTTTGGTCTCAATAAGGAGTTATCGTACCGTAAGGTGCTTGACGACAGATTTTCTTCTTGATAATACCACAAAATAATAATACCTACTTGGTAACGAGCCAGGCATGTAAACGCAAAAAGCCCTTACAACCATGCAAACAAACCTAACCCAAACCGTATCGTGAAATATCACAGCAATCACAGTTCTTTATTAGTTTGTCCAAATGTTTTTTTTTTAACTTTCGCGTGGGGTGTCGGGCATGAATGCTACCCCATCTCTACCCGTGGGTATCGTAAGAGGTCAGCAGCGTTTTCTGAGGAATTAATATCTTACACTGCGATCCCCAAGACGCCTGCCACGCGTGGCGATTTTGGTAAACCCCCCATAATGAGGGCTGTGTTCAGCAGTGGACGATCCGGCTGATCCAGTACTAAATGACGTTTGGAAATTTTATAATGACGTTAACACGGTTCTTCCACCTCGGCGCGTTGATCTGTTTTAAATGTTCGATGACATCGTTTTGGGGAAGGGTCGCCGGAAACCATGAACCTTTTGCAACATCGTTAGTTTAATGTGGTTTAATGTTGCTCATTAGGACCGAGGCTTAATGAGACATGTCACTTTACGTAACGTTCAAATTTTCAGCGAAATAATGTTACTTTACTACCTATTCAATTTATAGCTTTTTTATTCTTAAGGTGGAAACGCAACAGTGTGAACGGCTGAAAGTTATAAATATCTGCGATATTGGGCTCATCACAAATACATTGCTGAGGTTTGAAGACTATGACTCGCCTTTTGAAGAGCCCAATGTAACTCCTCGGGAATATAGAAGGCGGGAGAGCTCGTTCCATATTTTGGCAGGTGATATTTTTGGCCGTACACCAAACAACATATTTGTGATGAGCCCAGAATCACGGTAAGTTAAGTGATTTGAGTAGTTAATTAGGTAATGTGGATAAGCTTTCTGGCTAGTTTGGTGAGAAAACTGCGACGCCGGAGGTATTTCTTCAGAACACTCCCCGTTGTACCTACGAATAATAATAAAAATAAAAGATACTTACAAAGATATCCAATATCACCGAATCTCTGCGGATACAATGTAGCTCTAGAATGCTTCAAGTAGAGCAAGTCGTGCAACGCCGTGAAAATGAGGTTTAATCTTAAAAAATATATTTTGACTTTGTTTAGGCAATAACTATATTTCATGTCTATATTCGTTATAGTTAGGTATGCGAGATCCAAAGACGACAATCGGGACCGACGGCTTTACGTGCCCTCCGAAGCACGGAAGCGCTCAGTAGTAATGTCACTAGCGGTCACCCATTCAACTCATGACCGCGGCGGACGTTGCTTAACTTTGCTGATCTGTTAAGAACAGCTAAGCAAACTTCGGTACGAGGGCTTCAGAAACACATGAACTTAAAACACATGAAAGATTAATAATGCGAAATCGAGCACAAACCTCCATTTCAATAAAACTTTAGAGTCTTACATTGGAGTGCGTTTTAAAGATCATTTTGAATACAAAAACAAATATACAGAAATAATATATATGTTAGTTTTTTCCTTTAGAGGACAGTAAGAGCTAAAGAAAAAGGTTGAATTTATAACATTTTGACCATAAACATGGTACCACATTTAAAAAAAATTATACTTAATGTGCTTAACTCCATGTTTGGCTTTATCATCAGATTCAATCTCGTTTAATAATACAACAAGTATTGACATTAATTTCTAATCTTCGGAACACATTTTCTTCTTGCACATCTGTCTTCGGCTACATTTTCCGTTTTTCAAAATATGATTTCATTTTGTTGCGCGATTATTTGTCTGTGTTTTAATGCATGGAATTTTTAATATCTCTCTAATTCCCGAGGGTCCGGGCTGTGATTCCAAGTTTTCTTTTTGAGTCTCACCAGGTTGAGTTGTTCTGTCTTCCGATGAGTCAGGATATAGCTATTTTCACCATTTAGTCCTAATAAAGTCAAAGTCAAAATCATTTATTCAATTTAGGCGTCTACGACGCTCTTATGAAGGTCAATTACAAATTTTAGTATTGAAATATTCTACATTGTACTGCCACGTTCAGCAAATAAATTGTATAGAGCCACTGCGAGAAGAACGGGCAAGAAACTCGGGGCCATTCTTTTAAACATCTTTTGACAATGTGTTACATACATACTATATAATAGAGTTATTACAATATTTGTTTAAATTATGTAGGTGACAGGCAATAGCTTGGCGGAGGCGGAATTGTCCAGGCATTTTTGTCGTTTATGTAATCAGAAACTGTGTAGTAGGATTTTTTAATCAATATGTTTTTCACATGCAACTTGAATTTCCCTTCTGTGAGCGTTATAATATGTTTAGGAACTTTATTATAAAACCGCACACAATTACCTAAGAAGGACCTTTTATTTGTCTTTGCTAATCTAAAACCTGGTACCGCTATTTTATCTTTATTCCTAGTATTGTAATCGTGATTGTCACTGTTTAATTTAAATTTACTCAATATTTTACGAACATACATAATATTTTCAAATATATACAGACTTGGTAAAGTTAATATATCAATTTCTTTAAAAAGATCCCTCACAGATTCCCTAGGACCCATTTTATATATGGCTCGAATTGCACGCTTTTGTATGATAAAGATTGTCTCTATCTCAGCAGCAGTTCCCCACAGCAAGTGGGAGAGACTGAAGAGTTTTCTCTTTCAGTATTTGTTGAGGTAATCAAAAAGTGTTTTCTCTTTCAGTATTTGTTGAGGTAATCAATGATAGCGCAATAGCATTGTCTGGGATTGTATTAGGACTAAATGGTGAAAATAGCTGTTATCACTATTTCAAAAATCTTGATTTTGTTGTTTTCTTTCATGTTATAATGACGGAACAAGCTCGAGGCCCACATGATGTTAAGCGGACTAACCTCTGCCTAGAAAAGATGCATTTCATCGCAAGTGACGAATTGCACTTGGCCCGTCACCTTAAGACATAGTTGTTAAGTCTCATATGTGACTGTAATTTCACTGGCCCTCAAGGACTGCTGCCAGGTGGTAGCTTACCAGGCGGGCAATCGCAAAATGCCCTTCCACCATGCGTTGAAGTTCAAACCGGGCGGTGGGGATCGATCCGAGGACCTTCGGCACAGCAGTCCATAGCTATTAACGCTCGGCCATCATTGCTTCAAATTTCACTATATCTACTGTTAGGTTACTTACTTAATTTCATTCATAAAATATAACATGTATTTATTTATTTCAAATGTATGTCTTATAAGAAGCGCAGTTGACTACGGAAGTACTAAGTGGCGCCATAGTGACGTTTCATGTAACGCCAAGATCGCCGCCACACGAGTATTGCAAAAGGCAGTCTCACTTTTGGTGCCGGACAGAACGGTCGTGCTAAGAGTAATATCGCTATTAGAGCAATCTATAATTAATTTACTAAATTATAATTTAGTGATGAGTGGTGATTATGTGACAGTGAAGAGAAAACGATATTATACGAAAGAGTGGATATATATATATATATATGAGGAGTTTGTATTTAACCCGCTGACCCCCCAAAACTACTTACTATACGTCTACTTATTATTCCTCTTTCTTGTTTAAATTCTTATTCTTTAGAAGATAATTTGTACTAAAAGCAGGGTTCTGTTGCATTTTTACCCTTATATTTTTGTAAGTATCCCTTTTCTGTAAAGAATATTATGTTCTGGAGAAGAATTCAGATTTGGCATTAATACATCTTCCAACTTCGGTTTTCTCAAAGAAATTTACCGAATGAATGACAAATTATACCTTTCTGAGCTTGTCAGGTGAAAAAGTAATTTACATTAAACATCCATGAGCTCATTCGAAAATTCAAAATAAATATTTTAAGTTGAAGAAGGATGTTTCGGCACCCATTTCGCTTCATCTTTTATGACTATGAGTAGGTAAAAAAGGAAGCTGACTAGCTTCCTAACCTGGGTAGGTTAGGAAGCTAATCACTGTTTCTTCAAAAACGTATTTACAAAGTCTTAATACTATTGGTAAGGTTACTAGGGGTAAATGCGGCAACGAGCTTGAACAATTACTTATAAGTTGTGTAATATAACCTACCAAAAACACATATTTGTGTAAAAAATGAGAAATTCTCATAAACAACATAATAATATATATAAAAGTTAACCTTTACACCACAATACTTTCAGCAACACAAATTCGAAATTTTTTAGATTTATAGCTCTTCATAAAATTAATTATAATATCCGACAGTACCTACTCCGAATGGGATCCAATATGCGATAAACGTAGAGCTGTTAGATATGTGCTATAAGTAATAATGTAATATTATTTATGTTATTGCAGGAATAACACTTAAAGCCTATGATGGATGAGTGATACGATGACTAATACACAACAAGATTTTAGTTATTTTATCCAGTTCATATATTTTAAAATGTATTTGATTACTTTTAAACGTAGGTATATAATATATCTGTCAGTCCTTATATCTTTCCGGTAAAATGATATTGTAATCAATAATATTGTAATGTAGTAAGTAATATTTTTAAAGCAGAACTATTACATGTAATTACTTAAGATTTTATAGTCAAATAGTTTTATCATTGTTATATACATATTTTAGATTGTTATTCAATTTTGCTTACCCAGATCGTTTGATCCTTGGTCAGTACTTTTGTCGTCTATAACAATTTTATTTTCACAACCGTATATCTCGTTTTTGTTATTTTTTTCAAATGTTTTTTTATTGTTACGCTTTGATATTATTATATGGGAGAGACTGCCTAGAGTAAGACAGACTAAGGCAGAGTTTCAACAATTTCTGTGCTATGTAAGTTTATGAATAAAGATATTATTTTTATTATTATACTATAGATAAGACGAAATAATTATGGCGGTGACAATATCTGTGTAAAACCTGGTCACATTCACAGGAAAGTCCTGCGGGAGCCAGTATCACTTTTTACCAATGGCTGCCATGCAAGTCAACTCGTGAACGAGTGCTGCAAGTGGGGACCAGTCTATTGACTCTAGATATTATAACGACGACGACGTTAAATAACGTCTATTATTAAGTGTAATAAGCATGGATATATTATAATTGGGTTATATTATTACATTGTCAATAGCTTCAATTACTTTATTCACAACATCACCTTCTTAAACCATAATATTGTTTAGTAAAATTACTATTTTAATCTTTTTACAGATTCATATGTACATGAATTTTTTTTATGATAACATGTTAGCGTTGGTTACTATCTTATCTGATGGTATACCTAGAATAGGAACTGGCTCCTAAAGACAGCTAACGAAACACACCGTTAAGTGTTTGGTTACTGTTAAGAAAATACAAATTTTCTGATTGAGCGTGACCAATAGATTTGAAGAAGTGATGGCTCAATGGCAATGGCTATGGACTGTCGCACAGCAGATCCATGCTTCGATCCCACCGCGGGTTTGAATTTCACTGCATGGATACCTCCATTTTGCGAATGCCCTAGCTAGCCTGGCTAGCGACTACCCTCAAGTAGAAAATCAGTCACCAAGCACCTAAAAAGGTGTGTTCCGGCAGATATCCTTGAGAGCCAGTAATTTAAATTTAAAGTAGTTAAGCCTGTTCACACCTTCAACCACATCATAACATACTATACCAGGCGAGATTCTGGTCAAAGGCTCACTTATCAGCAATAATAAAAAAAATAACATTTTACATCCACATATGTAAAATGTTCATTGTCATAAATGTCCTAACTTGTAATGAGTACTGTTATCAGTACGTAAGTTAGGACAGTAGTTGAGGTAACTTTTAAACACGGGTTTAAAAGTTACCTCAAAAAACGTCAACAATAGATATCATTTCACATAAGTAAATATAAATGAATGGTGGTTGGTACAAAAAAATGTTCTTTAAATTTCGCCCACAATACCAACAACGGACAATTTGCTACCCTTAATGCGAATGTATCTTACTCCATATAGTTTTGGAACTGGTACTTCAGATATTTTATAGCTCTTTACTACAATAGTATTAAGTACATAAACGTATTGTACTATAATAGTATGATATTATAGTATCAATGATATTTGAGTATAAGGTTTCAAATTTTACGCTGCACATACCCCTACTGACCTTATTTTGCTTAGCAATTCGTTTTCTCTGTGAAAGGATAAAATGTACACATGAGTTGCTTTGAAAGGATTATTAATTAACAAGGCAAACATTACGTGCTTAAAATGATGAATGCTTTGATGATATTATAATAGGTAGTATGACTTGAATACATATATTTTAACAATTGTATGTCATCGAAGTACGTTTTGCGGTTGGCGGGAAGTCTAAAGATTTGCATGATATTTACAAAATGCTCCGAAGAAAACATCGACGATGTACATTTTTAATGGATAGTCTATTATACATACTTAACTCATTCGCATATCATAAAACTGATGTACTGCGATTTACGCAACTTGTAAATTCACGTTGACGTGAATCGGATGCTGCTGCGCATTAAACGCAGAATAGGCTTGACCTTACCCCAAAGGTAGCGGTAATAGTAAACCATCATAGCATTTCAGAAAATATAATATAGGCACCGGTAAAAGGTACTAATTGTTACGCAAATTGGGGCGATTCAAACAGCATTTTTATAAATAGGTTTTTATAAAGGCAAGTAACATTATGCAACAAGTGCATGAAGTTGTTTATTAACTTTACAAAGTCTGTATATATTTGAAAATATTATGTATGTTCGTAAAAATTTGAGTAAATTTAAATTAAACAGTGACAATTACGATTACAATACTAGGAATAAAGATAAAATAGCGGTGCCAGGTTTTAGATTAGCAAAGACAAATAAAAGGTCCTTCTTAGGTAATTGTGTGCGGTTTTATAATAAAGTTCCTAAACATATTACAACGCTCACAGAAGGGAAATTCAAGTTGCATGTGAAAAACATATTGATTAAAAAATCCTACTACACAGTTTCTGATTACATAAACGACAAAAATGCCTGGACAATTCCGCCTCCGCCAAGCTATTGCCTGTCACCTACATAATTTAAACAAATATTGTAATAACTCTATTATATAGTATGTATGTAACACATTGTTAAAAGATGTTTAAAAGAATGGCCCCGAGTTTCATGCCCGTTCTTCTCGCAGTGGCTCTATACAATTTATTTATATGAACGTGGCAGTACAATGTAGAATATTTCAATACTAAAATTTGTAATTGACCTTCATAAGAGCGTCGTAGACGCCTAAATTGAATAAATGATTTTGACTTTGACTTTGATTACAATCGAGACGGGTTTTAGGTTTCTAAATGGAGTAGAGATTGTAATAAACAACGCGCACGAGTTTCATACGACGTATTTCAACACACTTGCGAGGAACGAATACGAAAATTTCGATACGAAAATATTTTCTTGATCTTTTTGATAGCAATAATATTCTGATTAAGAAGGTTTATAATTAAATCTTCTAAAGTTCTGAAACTACTGAAGAGTAGGTAAAAAACTCTTTGGTTTGCCAAATAATTTTATATAATTCCGGAAGCTTAAGTTAACTTTCGATTCCATTTTTGTAAGACGTTCGATGTTTTTGGCGTCCACTGGCACGATGACAAGGGTTGCTTATTATTTTCTACGTGTTCTTATAGTATTACCGGTAAAAATATCTTTTGATGACAGCACCTTGACAGAACCACTGTTTTCTGTTAGTTTAGATTTCATTTACAGATAGCTTTTCCATTAAATAAAGATAGGAAATATAGGGAACAAATAATTATATTATATTTTTTTATTTGGGTTGATTCTGGATTTTCGTTTGTTGTTTTTATAGATAACTGGTAGAATAGCCTTTGACCGTTAACTCACCTGATAGTAAGTGACGATGTGGTCGATGATTGTGGTTTTTAAGGCTAACCTTTTCGTCGCGCACGGTCATGAGTGGGATGGGTGACCGCTAGTGACATTACTACTGAGCGTTTCCGTGCTTCGGAGGGCACGTTAAGCCGTCGGTCCCGGTTGTAGTCTTAGGATGGCAGTCGTTATAGCATGGTGGTAGGGCATTTTGCGATTGCCCGCCTGGCTAGCTACCACCCTCAAGTAGAAAATCTGTCGCCAAGCACCTAACGGTGTGTTCCGGCAGCTGTCCTTGAGAGCCAGTACTTCTAGGTTAGCCTGAACAACATCTTCGACCACATCATCACTTACCATCAGGTGAGATAGTGGTCAAAGGCTAACCTATCAGACATAAAAAAAAAAATTAAAAAAAAACCTAGAATTACTGCCTCTCAAGGACAGCTGTCAGAACACCGTTAGGTACTTGGTGACAGATTTTCTACAGGAGATAATTTTAAAATAGTCTTACTGAAAACAGATAAACTAGAAGATTTAAGGCTCAAGGACATGCATGCAAAAATTTCACTGACGTTGAACAATTTTATGGTATTTGAAATATGACGAAACTAATTTTGTATTGAAAGCGAAGACTCTAATCTTGAGGATTAACCACGACAAAAAAATCAAAAGCTGTGTTATTTAAAGCTAGCAGAACACCAATGTTATGGTTAAAATCAAAATTTATTCTATTTAGGCGCCTACGACGCTTTTATGAAGATCAATTACAATTTTTTATATTGAAATATTCTACATAGTACTGCCATTTTAAGCAAAAAAAAATATAGAGCCGCTGTATATCCCATTACCAGTTGGCAGCGTGCCCAGTATGCTGGCAGCATTGCCCCGTCGTTGAACTGCTATGCTTATTCGTTGAGACAAATAGTTGCCAGCATTTTGATCACGCGTCGCATCGACCAATAGTATGATATTTAACTTTGTTAAATGATATATAGCTTATCAGGTGCATATCAGAGGTTATTTAACTAAGCTGGTGAAAATGTGTTAGACTTTTTCGTCTTAATCATCGAGTAAGTATTTCGACCACAAGGAAGACACTTTATACTTTTCCGCTAAGTTTTGTAAATATGCAAGCAGAAAGTTTTTTGAAAATGACATTGTCTTCTTATCCGTTTTCCATGCTAGGAATTCTTGGTGAAGTATTTTCATATAATATTCTAGATATTTCTGGAAGTAGGTTGTAGTTAATGCTGTTGCCGTATCAAGAATGTCGTATTGGTGTAAAACTTTCATCATCACTGCTACTATTTTTGTGATATCCATATTTTTTTTAATATGTATATTTTATTCTAAACTCACAGCCACGGCAAACGTATGTGGTATGGCGGGAAATCTAGATTCTCATTGCGCATAACTGCGCATTGACAATGACACTATTTTTCTACATTAAAAAAAACCCCATACGGCCCAATAAATTAAAGAGTAAGTGTGTTATAAAAATTAAAAAGTTCTATAATGATGCAATGATGCAGTTGTTTGAAAATCGAAGGAAAATGTTGCACAGTAATGTATTTTTTTATTTTACTTATTCTCGAAAAAGGACGTGTTTATACAATCTTTTTTGAATTCATATTTGGAATATAACGTTGTGAGTGTAGATAAAAAAAGGGTTTAAAATCTGGAAGGAAAAGCGCGGAAACCATTTTTAATTGCTCTTTTGTTTTTTATACTGGAATTATATTATAATATGTTTTTTATTCTTTTCTTTTCATGTTATTATTTACTTGTGGTCTATACATAATTATGACCATATACAGTTTTCTAGGCTAATTTGTTTGAAAGTGGTAACAAGAGAATTACTAGATTTTTGAATGATATTTGGCAAATTGTAGGGGAGAGCAATGTAACGTATGCAGTTCGTCACAAGTGAGGGATTGCACTGGATCCGGCACTCTGCGACATAGTAATAGTTGCCTAGATCAAATACAAGCGTTCTAATTTTTACTCTGATGTTTGATGGTTATTTTATTATTAATATTACCATTACACTTTTTAATATTATAATAACCAATACATTTTATGAATAAATATCATAAATATCAATATCACAAAAGATTTTATTAATTTTAATATTTTGACCTTTTCATATGTACACACTTCGTGATTTTTAAAATACCCACTCGTTGCATTACCAACCAACTTTTCTCTATGACATTAAATCACTGTTTTGGTTCGTATTATTTACAGTAAGTACTAGATAATAATTTTTCTTCAACGACAGTTTCATAATTCAACGTTTTTACATTTAGATATTTTAATTCTGTGACATTCTTACATTTAGATGTTTTAAAACTTGGACATTGTCAAGTATAAATTTTGACCTTAGTCGCCTCTCTCTCTGATTTTCGTTCATGCAGGCAACGACCAGCTAATTTAGCAGCTGTAGTGAAATATATTCGGGTTTTTCTGTGTTGCATCTCTGGGAGATGGATCCTAAAATGTTATATCAAAATGTCGGTGTATTCTATAAAAGCTTCAAATTGATATATCCACGAGATTCGACTGAATAAGGTTATTGGTTTCGTAACCGGGCTCGTCAGAGCATATTTATAAAATCAGTATATAAACTTCAAAATAAAAGCCTCATCTTTTTTGCATTTTGCAAATGACTGCCCTGGCTAGCACCACCGTCAAGTAAAACATCTGTCGCCAACCACGTAATGCTTTATTCAGGCAGTTGTCCATAAAGGCGCTAAACACATGTAGCTGGCACACTTGCATAAAAGCTCCTTGCACATGCCGCCTACTTTCATGTGTATATGCTTACTGGCATGCCTGTATCTGTCACGCAAGTAGATAGCAAAACATTTGATTTACTGGCATGCAACGTGAGCGAGGGGCCACAGGGGGCTGTCTCGTGAACTGTATAGATACGTCTTGCAAATACAGGCATGCAAGAAAGCAAATTACATAGAAGTTTAACTTGCAATAAATCTATCCACATTCCGCCAGTTACTTCTATATGCCTTTAACAAGCATGCAAGCTACCGTTTCATTTCTAGTATAGCGTAGTAAAAGAAATTGGTTATTTAAAGTTAGATTACACAGAGAAAAAAACATAATCAATATTTAAAAAAGTTGATTAACTGTCTACATTTCCATAAACTTATCTACTCGTCCGTTTCGAAAGAAATATTATGTAAAAGAAATAGAACCCTATTGGGAATTTAATGAAATTTTCCCAATATTTATGACGAGTTTTGATGTATATCTACGGTATGGTTTATTTAAATGACACATGATACTTTGTTCCTGGCTTATATTGTTCCCGGCTTATACAGGGTTATTGGATATTTTTTTTTATTTATTGGATAGGAGGGCAAACGAACAGGCGGCTCACCTGGTGGTAAGTGATCACCGTCGCCCACGAACATCCGCAACACCAGAGGTATCGAGGATGATATGATAATAAGCTAACAACCTGTTAGGGTTGACTTGTGTTAGTCCTAAAAACATTTTGATATTATTTTTTTTGTTTTTGTTTTAGTGTTTTTTCTTTCTTTTATTCTTATTTTATTTAGGGACTTTTAAACATTTCTTTTATGTCAGTCCCATCATAGCCTTAAAAGTTTTAGTGTTTTAATAACTACTCCGAGCTAAGAGTACCCGCCGCGGCAACACTAGACCGCGCCGTGATCCCTTTGAATAGAGTTTTGAATATTTATGTACATCGAGCAAAGTAATAAAAAAATATGAAATAATACATTACAGGCACAAAAGACTTTTGACATCAGGTGGTCCTCGTGCTTATTCAGTCAAATACAAAAAAAAAAACACAAAAATTAGTCAACTACTGTTTATTACAAGCATAGCAGTAGCAGTAGACTACAGTTTATTACAAGCATAAAATAATGTTTTTACTATTCATTGATTTCTTAGAGTACGGTCCGAGGCCGTATTCATAAGATGATATAAAATGAGAAATAATGCTTGATTTGATAATTGATATAAATGTTTATTTGATATGTAAAAATATAAATGATGATAGCGAGCCGCGCGCGATACGATCGAATCGATGCTAACTGCGAACTTGCGGTCATTTACTTAGAAGTCTTAGAACGATACCAAACATGCTTACGCGGGTGAATGTGCGCAAAATCGGTGATGAGGCCAATGATAACAGACAATTTAAACACTTTTCAAAAACACCAACGTCTAGCTGAAAGGAAGTGCAATGACCTGTGGTGATTTTTTTGACGTTCATTCTTTTGAAATGACAGGTGAGCAAATGCTATCCGAATCTATCTATCACTTATAATAAAACTGTAACAGGTCCAATTCTGTACATTGAAGATATTTTGCAAAAAAAAATTTGAGAGCACTCTGTAGCTGATACTGATGCCAAAACTGTATTTATTTTTATTTTTGTCTGTCTGTCTGTCTTTCTGTCTGTCTGTCTGTCTGTATCCCGGCCGCGCACCACTCCAAAACTACTGAATGGAATTCAATGAAACTTAACACGATTTGAGTTCATACTACGAAGAAGGTTATTGTATACTTTTTATCCCGAAATTCAGCGCGGTTCCCTCGGGAAAGGGGATGAAAGTCAAAATGTACACTTAGTTGTAATTTATTAACACGTAGTCCGATTTCAATTATTCATTTTAGTTAGAATAGTGATGAGTGAGCCCGGAACCCCATGGGCAGCCCGGCACCCCATGGGCAGCCCAGCACCCCATGGGCTACTGAATGGAATTTAAAGAAACTTTACAAGATTTGAATTGATACCACGAAGAACGTTATTGTATACTTTTTATCCCGAAATTCAGCACGGGTCCCTCGGGAAAGGGAATGAAAGTCAAAATGTTACTTAGTTGTAATTTATGAATGCGTAGTCCGATTTTAATTATTCTTTTTTTGTTAGAATAGTGACGAGTGAGCTCGGAACCCCACGGGCAGCCCGGCACCCCACGGGCCACCCGGCAACCCATGGGCCACCCAGCACCCCACGGGCCAACCGGCACCCCAAGAGCAGCCCGGCACCCCATGGGCAGCCTGGCACCCCACGGGCAGCCCATCACCCCATGGGCAGCTCGGCACCCCACGGGCATCTCGGCATCCTTATTTAGATTTGCCAGCTTGCTAAGATAAAACTCTAAAATCTGGAACATTCGCCACAATATTTTTTTTAACTTTTGCCGTATACATTTTGGAGACTGAAATGAAAATATGAATGACCCGCAATGAAAGTGTACAATCTAATATATTTTTGTTCTACCGCCAAACAAGGAGAACCATGGCAAAAAGATACCATTTTATAATCGAATTTCTAAAGAAACGCACAAAGTACCTACTTTGCTTCAACATTTATTGTGTGATCCGCGAAGGAACTCTCTGAGTTAGGTACTTAACTACTGTCTTCTGGAAAAACAAGCTGGGAGTTATCAAACCCAAAATAAAAAGCTCATTTCTGAGCTATGTTTGACTAAGAGTGGTTCACCACAGACCACAGCGTTGCTTAATATGAGATAAACAGTGCTCAAATGTGAATAATTAGTTTACAGGTACGGCAATCGCGAACGAAGTCGCAGGTACAGCTAGTCTTTAATAATTATGTAAGTTTGCAAGATATTGTTTTATGATCTACTTAATAAATGTAAATTATTATGTGAGTTGTAATTTTTTTAATATAACTAGTTTAATTTAATTATTATTTAGTCTCCTTAGTGGCAACACCTATGTCGTCGGAGGTTTCCTTGTCGTATATTAGTATTTGCGACCTCTATCGGTTTATAGATGTTTTTTTCAGTAAGGAGCATTAGTAGTTAAATTGAATTGAGACCATTAGATATTCCATATTATATTATATATATATATTTTTTTTATCTATCTAACCTACCTCTTTTTATTTTGAGGTACCGTTATAACTATTTATTTTAATTTTATTACTATTTTATAGGTTACATTTATAATCGTGTGCAAATACATTTTTCTATATCTAAATTACAACTATCATGCTTTGCTGCCGTTCTTGGTTTAAGGTACCTGCCCACTATCCCGTAGCATACCATGAGCGTGCTAGGAACGTTTCCGGCACGGAAAGCAGTCCTATACGCTCTATTTTGCCCACTAAGCGGGCCGACAGCGTTCTGAACCCGTTTACAACCCGTATGTAATCTGTATGATGCCCGTATGTAACACGGCAGGAATCCTTTCAATACGCTCGTAAAGCATCGGTTCATTCTCGTAAAAATATCAGTGTTGCGTAGACGCGTGTGGTGAAATATTGAAATAGTTATGGCTATAAGGAAACAAACGATTGAACAACTAGCAATGATTGCTATCATTTTGGATGAAGAGGAAGAGGAATGCCCAAAAAACACTCGACGCTACTGGATTCACGATTCTATAAAAAGACGCAAAACGGAAGGAGAATATTGGACACTATTCAGGCACTTAGTTGATGACGAAGAAAAGATTTTTCAGTACTTCCGAATGAGTACATTCCAATTTAACGAATTGCTAAAAAAAATTGAAAATGACATTGTTAAACAAAACACAAACTTTAGAGAATGCTTGCTACCTAAAGAAAAACTTGCTGTGTGTTTACGGTAAGTAAAAAACAATTTGTTTATTATTAAAATTTAATCAACTTTTGATCTAGTATTCATGGTAAAGCTTTATGCTTGATTATTATTATGCCACTCGTTAGTGTTCCAAAGCTCAGGAGACGGAGGCATAGGTGTAGCACTCGCTTGTACACTCGAAGAAGTCGACGCTGGAGATGAAGCATAGGCATACTGTGGTGTAGCTGTAGCAAAGTTAGGTGGTGCAAGCTGCTGTAACTCCATTTCGGAAACTAAACTGAATATTTTGTTTTTTGCGATGGCTTGTAAGTAAGGAGAAAACTTCTTTACTGTATCTGATATATGCAAAAAAAATCGGTCTAATTCATCATCTTGTCGTGGAGATTTATTTTGCGCTTCTAACAATTTCGACATCAATACAGCGGATGCTGTTTGTAGTGGTTGAATTTTACCTCTCTTTATTGTCTTGGCCTTTTTTGCTTGACTGAGTAGTGGTTGTGAGGATTTGTTGCTGGCAGTATTGTCATCTTCGTTCTGAATTTCGGTGGCTGTAATATTTTCTGTAGCAGGAACATCAACAGTATTATCGATCTCATTGTTGAAGTGATGGTTCTGAATTTCAGTTCCTGTATCGCTATTCGGCTGTGACTCTTCATCGTCACTTGCCAGCTCAACGGATTCTAAAGATTTTCTCTCGACAAAGAACGAAGCAACAAAAGCCATTTCATCTTCATACTTCCATTTTTTAATGTTTTTTGCTGCTTGTCCACTTTTGCCTTTTTTCTTATTTAATGCTCGTCTGTATGCATCCCTTAGCCCTTGCCATCTTTGTTTGCAAGCTGCAGCTGTAAAAAATAATTACACGATTAATATTGATATTTTGTTTGCAGGTACTTAGCAACAGGCGATTCATTTACAACCATTGCTTTTAGTTATCGTTTGGGAATCAGTACTGTGAGACGTGCTGTGCTAGAAGTTTGTGATGCTGTAATAAAAAATGTACTGCGAGAAAGTATGCCGACGCCTGGAATCGAACAATGGGAAAAAAATATAGAAGAATTTTGGAATAAATGGAATTTTCCTAATTGTGTAGCTTCTATAGATGGAAAGCATGTTATTATTTTAGCACCACCAAACAGTGGTTCTTTGTATTTTAATTATAAAAAAACATTTTCTATTGTACTTATGGCTTTAGTTGACGCTAATTATAACTTCATAGCTGTTAACGTTGGAGCTTTCGGTAAAGACAGTGATGGGGGTATTTTGTCAAAATCAAAAATGGGCAGAGCTATATTCGAAAATAAATTTAATATCCCCAGTAATAGATGTTTGCCGGGGACTAATGTCAGTGCACCGTGTGTAATATTAGGAGATGAAGCTTTCCCCTTAAAAAACAATCTTCTAAGACCTTATCCCTCACAACAGTCCATAAACGATAGCAAGAAACGCCATTTTAATTATCGCCTTTGCCGTGCACGTCGTGTTGTAGAAAATGCTTTTGGAATTTTAAGTCAAAAATTTCGTATTTATAATAGACGTATGCATTTAAAACCAGAATATGCCGAAAAAATTGTACTAACTACTTGCATATTGCATAATTTCATAAGACGCGGCGAAACTGTATCCTTTACGGAAACTAATACTCCTGTACAGTTTAACAACCTAAGACACCAAGGAGGTAATGCAGTTTCTACTGCTTTTGAAGTACGCAATAAATTTGCCGATTTTTTCCAAACGACTCAAGGGCAATTAGATTGGATATCTACTTTGTAATTAAATTACTTACCTACTTAAATAAACGATAATTGAATACTTAATAATTGACATACCTGGTTGTTTTAGTTGCTCCGAAATATCCTTCCAAGCCTTTTCTTTTTTTACACTATCCATATACTTCGGATGTTGTAAATTATATATAAACTCATATTTACGTACACATTCTATTAGTTTTTCGTCCTCCATTATTACACATCTATACGCATTCACGCCTCGCGTTGAACTAATGAACGGACTGGCAACGGAGCAACGCTGCTACAACGCATTTAAAACGGGTTTGTAACGGTCATACTCCCCGCTCAGTCACCGTTTAGCCGCCTGCGCGCAGCGGTCTGGCAACGTCGCATGCCATGCACGTAGCGTATCCGCACCGCCAAAATATTCCCTCCGACAAATAGTTGACGGCCCGTGCATGGTACGCTACGGTGTCAGCCGGTGACGGAACGGTCTAGTGGGCATAGTCTCTTATCCTGAATTATCAGGTTAACAAGGCAGCAGCAAGAGAACATGCAAAGAAATAGACAATGCATTAGAAATGCATTGCCCTTTCCATTTTATCCAATAATTCCCCTATTGGGATCCTATTATACTAAGTTCTAATAATAATAATAGTTGTAATAATTAATCTGACAATTTGATTTACAATTTTAGTTGGCCATGCTTCATGTTTTGATGAAGCGGTCCAGAATGTTACATAATATCTGAGTCTATCATAAAACTAGTTTGATTAATTAGTGACTTCAATTAAAATACAAATTAATAAGATTTCAATAAGACAATAATTCAATAATTAATTAATCACATTACAAATACTAATTCAAATAATAATAATACAAGTCTAATTATTTCAAAATTAATATGAAATATAATAATATGTATATATATATTATAAATTGCGATTTTCAATTAATTAATACAAACATAATTGTCTGGTTCATTCATTTATAATTTCTTACGTTTTAAGGTCAATTATTTGACAGTCGAACCATTTGAATGCGCAACTACCCTTACAACATTCTCGGCAAAGTTCAAGAAAGCAGAGCGGCATTTGTCATCACTAAAAATAAGTGCTAGATTGTCAACATTAATGTTTTTACCTATTCTTGATTCACAGTTAAACCTGGGGATGGCGAATCTAGGGCACTCAGTTAAAATATGTAGAACTGTTTCTTCCATTGTTACGTCACAAATACATAGCGGTGACGCTATAAGCTTAAATCTAAAAAGGTAGGATTTAAAGCCACCGTGTCCGGTAAGTAACTGTGCTCTAAGATTCGTCATCCTCAGGGTAGATAGAGATTTGTAGGCTGCTCTTACATCAGGTAAGAATGTTTTCGTAACTTGACCAGTAGTTGAGCTGTCATGTCTCTGCTGCCACAAGGTAAGTGTGGAGTCCCTGATGAGGCGCTTTGCGTAACTCAGAGGGAAGGCATCATATATGACGATTTGTCTATTATTACTCGCAGTGCTCTTAGCCAATTCGTCAGCTCTCTTGTTTCCAGCTATTCCTGTATGCGAGCGTACCCAGTAAAATTGAATTATCCCGCCTCTATTGTCTATGGCAGATATAGTCTTCCGAGCTTTGAATGCCAGTGGATGCAGAGAGTTTGGGCTGGCCAGACAATCCAATGCCGAGCGTGAGTCACTTATAATGTTAGCTCCCCTATATTCACGTGACGAGTCTATGACTTCGAGAGCTTTTGTAATTGCCAACAATTCCGCTTGAAACGCAGAGCAATAGCTTTCTAACCTAAATGAAATCTTGCGTCGTTCTCGGCTGTCCTTCCATATACTTAAGGCTCCACCGACTCTCCCTTGTATTTTACTCCCATCAGTGTAAATAATTGGATGAGTATCGTCTATTACATCAATGTCAATCTATTACAATCAATCAACAAATTACATCAAATTATGTTATGGTTAGTAAGAACTGAGTAGATGGCGTTGTTCTTGTTAATTATGTTATTATTTAATTATATTTTGAGCATCCAGGCTTTCAGCAGGGTGACAAAGTAAAGTACAAAATAAACGTTTCAGTGCTTTGAAATTGAAGTAGACGAAAAAATATATATTATGGATCAATTACTCGACAAATTTCTTGCGCTGTGACATAGTTATCATGTAGCTTAGACAATCCACTGTGGAATTTAATCCAACACAAGCATCCACTTACAACATGTTATTCTCATAAAGTCATTTATAGGAGAAACAGCCATCGAATCGGGAAACATCCTCATGTATAATTCACGATTCTCCCGCGGTGCAGTCTATCTGCCGCGGCCAGACCAGTCTGCTCACTAATGCGCGCGGTGTCCTCCACATTAAATTATTGATGCGCATTTTTACGGGTAGGCCACGTTTGTACACTATGTCTTAGTGTACACAAAATTAGAGAGGGACATGCCTTCCTGAGGAGAAAGGTCTGTGTACAGGCAGGCAGGCAAATTTGGGATTGCCGCCTGCACATATCAGACATACTACACTGTAACACCCGGATTGTCACTGTTGAACACAGCTTCCTCCAGCCTCCTCCCTCCTCAGGGGGTTTGCCATAATCCCCACGCTTGGCAGGCGTCTTTAGAATCACAATTTAACATTAAAGCAGTTCCTCAGAAGGCGAAGCAGTTCCTCGGAAGGTGGGCACTTCCGATATTTTATCTTTAGTCGCCTCTTACGACACCCCTAGGTAGAAATAGGAGGGTGACATTCTATAGCCCGGCACTCCACGGGGCATGATCTATGACACTAATATTATAAAGAGGAAAGATTTGTATTTTTGTATGACATGGATAAACTTAAAAACTACTGGACCGATTTGGATGAAATTTGGTATGGAAATATTTTGAGACTTTTACTATTTTTATTTTTACTATTTTGGCCTTCCCCGGGGCCAAAGGATAATTTTTATCTAACTGCGCAAAAATAGGTTAATGGTTTTACACGATAACCAATATAAACGCGGGTGGAGACGTGGCCGGAACAAGGTTTTGGCCGCGGCTCCTACTATATACCTACCAACAATCATTGTTCACACCATCAAATATAACTACGGGTAAATTATGGAGCTTATTATAGATAAATAGCTTAATATATTACCGTTTATGAAATTTCGTAATCATTTCCATCTTCGTACTTTTATCCTACCTCTTAAAAATGTATACCTATATATAGAGGAAATAGAGATCGAACCTGTCGACTTATTCATTAGTAAGTCATTATTCACTATTTTCCATGGCCTGTCTGGGTGTAGATATTTTTATGACGTCACGTAGGTACCTGTGATCCTGTCGGCAACATTTAGTTAGACAATCCACTGCAAAATATAATCCAATACAAGCACTTACAACGTTTATTTAACAAAAAAGACATTCACTGCGGAAATAGCAATCGAATCGAGAGAAGTCTTCATGAATAATTCAGGGTTTTCCCACGGGCCATGCGCCAAGTACCACCGATCTCCGCGCTCCGCGAACGTGTTTCGCAGCCAGTAAATGGTTTTATTCTCAAACGTTTGTGATAAGTACTGTACTTACATAGTGTAGTTAAGATCTATCTATATAGTAATAATAGCTGCAATACTACAAGCGATTCATATTATTTATAGTGTTAAATATCTTTATAGTAAGGATACTTGCGCTTCCCCTGTGGGGTGTAAGGCTCGAATTGCACACCCCATATCTTCCTCTGGGAGTCGTCAGAGATGACGACGGGGGAAATACCAGTAGTTGGGCAGCGGCGCCTTCTGGAGAACTGCCATTTTATACAGAGACACCTAAGACACTTGACGAGCATGAGGATTATAGCAATTCTAACCACCTAACGGTAAAGCACCTAACGGTGTTGTCGTAAGTAGTTTTACTGAGGGTGTAGACAGAACAGAAGATTTACATTACAGAAGATACTTCTCTGATGTTGCTCCAGGATAGTCAGCGGGCAGCAGCGAGGACCTTGTGACCAGGCCGTCTGACGGTGGGGTGGCTTACTACCTAATACTTCGTTAAGGGCAACACTGATTGAAAATGCAAATTTTAAATTACAGAAAAATCACATTTATTTCTTAAATATACATGTCTAGAATTAAGGGGTTCCGCCGTTCACTGCAGCCTATAACTACGCGCGGGGAGGGTACGAATATATTACGCATACATGGGGGTTTTTGATTTAAAGCAAAGGTACCTTTGTGTATGTGGAACGAACCTCTAGTTGTTTGTATTGGCCATTCACCATATCCTTAAAAATTGCCTTCCATCATCCATCAAAATGCTGTTTGTGAGCTGATCGCCTTGGCCGCCATTTTGACGGGCCGCACCCGTATACTAAAATTCTATCGGGAAACTGCGTGGCGCCATCCAGGTTTAGGCGCTCCCAGTTCTTCGGAATAACAGCTTGGACTTCTCGGTTTATTGGAACCCGAGCTTAATAGGGTCCTATTGCCTTTACTTGGCAATTTGTTCCTGGAACGCGAAAATGCTGCGCACGTATACTTTCAGTGCGAGTGTCGACGGGTCTCTCCTCATTATCGGTGAATGAGGGGTATATAAACCAGCTGGCGGGAGGCAGGGTATCACCCGATACTTTTGTCTTTGTTCTCGCTCGCTCGTATATGCTTTCTCTTTCTTTTTCATAACCTCACTTTATTATTTACTATTTTTTTCTTTATTTAACACTAAAGCCTAATTAAAGTATACAATAGCAAAGAGGAAAATTCAAATGCTAATCTCTCAGATTTTCATACATATACACTTAGTATTTATTACAAAAATTTACCATGTGGCCGACCAAATTTCATTTTGTGATTTATAATTAAATGAGGATTGTTTTTAACTGAGTTAGTACAATTACCTGACCTAGACAAGGTATTAAACAGGATTTCAAAATGAGCCTGGCTACTATAAAAGGAATATCTTGAAAACCAGAAGGGCTGATTACAAACTCATTGACAAACTATATATTGCTTTGTAAATGGTAAAAAGTTTATTAAACGCGAATTAATTTTATATGTGGGACGAGCACAAAATATTCAGTGATCGCCTCATCATCTTTTCCAGCTTCCAGAATGCCGGGAAGAGCAGGACTTTATTATTAAACATAATTTTGTATACTACTTGTCTTTATCACTAGCAAACATTTTATCCACGCGATGATATCGCAATTTTACTAGGCGCTTGTGGGCTTTCAAACTTCTACTCATAACATTAGAACATTTTCTTATTGGAAATGTGTGTAATAAAACAATAATACTACAGTGTGTTCCGGCAGCTGTCCTTGAGAGCCAGTAATTATAGGCCATCAGTGAGATAGTGGTCCAAGGATAAACGGTAAAGAATAAAAAAAAAACTCCTAGTGGGAGAGATCATTTTTCAACGGTAGATGATCATGGCTATTAATAATGATGATGATAGGCGTTTCCAAAAACGCATGGATAAAAAGAGCTTAGGGAACTGGGCACAAACCGATTAAATTATGGTAAACTGGCTTCTGCTGCGAGAAATCCTCTTTTTGCTAATTATAATATAACTAGCGGCCCGCTCCGGCTTCGCACGGGTATAAAATATATAGCCTATGTCATTCACTGAAAAAATGATTAAAATCGATCCAGTAGTTTTTATTTATTCATTATTGCCCGTGGCCCGCACGCGTTAAATTTAGAGTAAAACAATTCTTAATTTCCCTAAACCATGAAGATTTCCTGCTATCTTTGGAATATCTAAATTCATACACTACATTTTTACTTATTTTTTTTACATTTTCACACTACCACACGCTCCCACCGCCCGGGCCGGCTGGAACTGCCGCAAACGCTACGTCCCGCAATTTTTAAATCTGTAATATCTTCGAAAACATTCATATAAATCAAATGCTGTAAAGGGTCATATCGATCTATATTAAATCAACAATGTATTTAAAGTATTTAATTAGATAAGGATTAATGCTGTATTGGTTAAAATCGCTTCGAAAATTAGCCATTATTTGTCATAAAAAGTAATTGTTAAAAAAAATTGTGTGATATCCATAAAAGATAGACATATACCATAGCGGAGTTTTCAATGTGTACAATACTTAGTACATTATTTTGATAAATCTCGTACGGTTCAGCCTGCGTAGGCAATATAAGCGGAAAAAAAAATTATTTACGACATCGCATTAGAAACCTCAAATATAACAGTATTTCTCCACTATTTAATGGATGTTATTATACATATAAACCTTCCTCTTCAATCACTCTATCTATTAAAAAAATCGCATCAAAATCTGTTGCGTAGTTAAAAAGGGACAGAGAAAGCGACTTTGTTTTTTACTATGTAGGGGATAGTGGTACAAGTTGATCCCTTGGGGTATGATGATCCTTCTCTGTTATGACAAAACAACTAAAGCCATCTACCTGATTTTTAGGTAAAGTGTAGGCCAATCATTACCCAGCCGCCAGTTAAAGTGTCATGGCGGCGCTAACAAAAGGTGATGTGTTGTGATAAAAAACAAAAATTGTGTACTGCTGATCTAAGGTAAGTCTCACTTTGAGACCATGCAACTTTTTTCGTATGTGGTTATATGGAAGAATTTTTATATTTGCGGCTTCAGAAAATACTTAATTTTGTTGTATAAATGGTTTGGTAGCCACAAAAAGCTCACGAGGTTACCTTATTGACCCTAATGTGCTAAAACCAGGTACGGGGCAAGATGATCCATCTGTTTGCGGTCAAGATGATCCGTGCGGATCATCTTGACTCATGCAAATAAGTATAAAGTTTTGTTAACTTGTTCACAGAAAAATGCCGGATAATTGTAAAAGGAAAACCAAACGTGGAGCTTGGGATGAAAGCGCAATGATTAATGCTTTATTTAGTTGCAGTGAAAGCGGTGGTGTTATATAGAACGGCGAGTCAAGAATTTTCTGTTCACGTAATGTCTCTGAAAAGACGTGCCACCTACGTGTAAAAATAAAGAGGCTGTAGGTGGAGTGAAATATATTATTTGGGCGACAAAAGACCAGTGTTCACTTTCACGCAAGAACGTGAACTTGTTAGACATATAAAACACACGCAAAGAATTAAAGCAAAGTTGTTTGTCGATGTTTGGAAAATATTTCTACTTAAGATGTTGATTGTGCCTATCCTCAATTTTTGATTGATCTCATTCCGTTTAAAAGATTGTTAATTAAGTAGAAGAAATAATAGGAGTGTTATAATATTTGATAATTGAGTTCATAAGAATAATGTCGAACTTAAGTTTAGGCCTTGATTTATCGATTTGTACACACATGGCTGTTTTGTGTTAAATGATTGTACCTGTTTCAATAAAGACCTACTTTTTACCCATGATGTTTTTTATTTCTTTATTGAATATTTATACTATATTTGATACCTGTTAATAAAATGTATTACCTATAGGGGCAAGATGATCCCAGTGGATCATCTTGCCCATACCTACGAATCATCTTGGCCACCCCGATGTACAAGATGATCCTTTAGTACCATTTTAAAAATGATGAATAATTCGATAAAAATATATCAATTTCAAAAATACTAATATGCTATTACTTTGAAGGATATACTAACTATTAGATAGCGCTATAATATCAAAGTAATTTTAAATATTTTCAGACTTATAATCATTCTTCCTTAAAGGGATCATCATGTACCACTTTCCCCTAGTGATAGTGATAGTGATGTGGTTGCCATGCACTCTCTCCTTGAACGGATATTAATTAAATTTGGTACTTAATATCACATAAGTGAAAAAGTATCCTAAAACAATAAGTTAACTTTCAACAATAATCCTGTTACAAAATAACAATGAGAGAAAATTATAGTCATGTTTAGTGTTCTTTAATCTTTCCTCTCGTTGTATCTCTTTAATTTAAGGCACAGAGCATTCGTCATTTCTAAAATAAAAATATTAAAATAAAACTGTTTTTTGAAGTTGGCGATGGCCTGAAGGTCCACTCCGCCATGGCTGAAATCTGTCACAAAGATGTTGTGCACCGGCAGCTGTGGCAGTTAATTCCCCTTGTAGGGTTAGTCTATGTTCAAATGGTAGCCTATTACTAAGGTTACGCACTACGACTGTTTGCAGAAATACGTTTGCAAAACGACCACTATAGTCGCTATGCTGTCACTTGTCATATACTTTCGCCATCATTACCACGATTCTACTACGCCTACTAAGTAGCAATACAGGCGCGATAATTCAACTTAATAGCTTTTTTTTGTATGTTAGTGTGACGGAACAAGCTCGAGGCCCACCTGCCTATAACAGATGCATTTAGTCACAAGTCAGTCATAGTATGTGAACATAATAGTGTTTTCAGCTATAAATACAATAAAATATAGTATCTGAACGTGTGCGTGCTCCCAGCGGCATAATGTCGAATTACATGATTTGAGTTTAGTGTATGATGTGGTGTAAATGTGTATGGTAAATTTGTGTGTCCAGCCTTTCTTGAGATATTTGCGAAAAACACTTTCCGCTAGGAGAACGTTCTCCCAGCGGAACTTTTTTTCAAAAAGGCCGCACGGAAATAATAATTATACCAATGATTAGAGTATAACGAGAGGTAAATGTGTGTGTTTGATTGAAATGTGTGTGTCGTAAGTATATTTTTCGCAAATATCTCAAGAATGGCTAGACACACAAATTTAAAACTATCATACACATTTACACCATATCATACACTAAATATCTGCTAAACTCAAATCATGTAATTCGACATTATGCCGCTGGGAGTACGCAAACTATCTGAACGTAGCACTAAAGTGTTTACTTTTATGTTAGTACAAGTATAAATATCATAAATACTAAGTAAGTTTTTCCTCCTCAAATATATTTTTTATAGAGAGAGAGCGAGAGAGAAAGAGGGACAGCTAGCTATATAGAGCACGTAGCCTTTTAGCTTTGCTAAGCTTTGGGGAATTTCATAAGCGTTCCCAATTATATCACCACAAAGGCTTTTAATATCACAAGATAACCCGCATTTCTGCTAGCAAAACTCTGTTCTACACAGACAAAATTCTAACTTTCATTACTCATAGAAAGTCTCGTATTATGAACTTGGGAAACTTTGGATTTGATTTGGAATTAATCTTTTGCTTCTAAACCAGGTTCTGGGTTCCAGTATTTATTTTCATCACGTTTATGGGAGTGATTCAGATCACTTGGTCTGAATTGTCCATTATAATTAGGAATTTGTAACAGAAAATAATTAATTAACTAAGGTCCACGGTTCGAATCCCGCCGCGGGCTTGAACTTCACCGCATGGTGGAAGCGACCACCCTCAAGTAGAAAATCTGTCACCAAGCACCTAACGGTGTGTTCCGGCAGCTGTCCTTGAATGCCAGTAATTCTAGGTTAAGCATGTTAATATCTTCGATCAAATCATCACTTACCATCAGGTGAGATTGTGATCAAAGGCTTACCTATCTGCAATAAAAAAAGTCCTCTCGCTGCGCGCTGCACACGTGCAGTTGTGGAATTTTGTCTGTCCAAAACGCACAAAAATTAGATATAATAATACTTCTCATATAGATGCTATTGTCAGACATGAAGTTTTTTTCAACACAGATTCGTTAGTTATATATATATATATATATCACTTCTCAAAGGTCACTTTAGCAAAGATTAGATGTGAAAATTCTCTATATTGGAAGAGGATTTCCAATATATTCTAAGTTTAGTCTGATTAAAATCATCGACCACATCTACGAGTTTGAGATGCAAACTAGCCAACAAACTTCGGAATGGCGCCTTCCAGCTGAACCGAAAACGGAAACACCACGTCATGTTCGATCAAAGTCATGTTGACTGTTTTCTTTGAATATCGCGGTGTTGTGCACTCGAAACTAAGGGCTTGTTTCAGAATGTTCGAGTAAATGACAATTAACATGCAGCGCGTTTCAAGCTTTAACCGATGGATAGGCTAAATCGATGACTGTGAAACGCAAAGATAGTGTTTCATTTATTAAATATGTTCTGGGTAGTATAACCGGAACTCACTGGAACATTCTGAAACAGGCCCTTAGTGTATTGTTTCTGAGGGTGATGAAATAAATTTGGATGAATAATACTTTGTGTATTATTGATCTTTTCCCGGTACTTTCTTGACAGAGTAGTATATGATATGATAAGTGATAAAGTCAGGCAGACAAGCGTGCAGTGGTTGCACCTACGCACACTATTGATACTCAATCAGGAGACGTCGCTTGATTTGACATTCTAATGCTCGAGGTACAGGTGCTGATACTCCCGGTTTTTATAAGTTCAATAGTTATTAAATGGTATTATAGCCATTAGTGTTTTATCTAAGAAAAATATGACGTGTAACTCTAAACTAAACGTGTAACACATGGAGTAGGTTGATCTTTAATAGTCCTACTACGTTTGCTTACTCATTGTTTGGGTATTTTGCGTTATTTGGATTGTCGCAGCTTTGCCGCAACTACCTGCTTATTTAGCAACTCTAAGTTACCAAATTAGTATTTTCAACTCAAAATACTGAATGTGCATAAAATGTATTCTACCAACAATAATTAAACAAAATGTATATGAATAATTCAACGTGATTCATTACAATTGATCTGAATTTGAAAACATTTGTTAGTTTACGATCAAAAAATATTTATCTTACGTCTATTTTGTCTTTACGAGTACAACCAGCAATATTGTGTTAATAAAAAATGTTTATGTACCAAAAGATAGGAAACAATAAAATATATAACTGTCCGGTTAACTTCTTTTTACCCCGTAGTTATTGTGTTTAGTAAGGTTTCGTGTGATTTTAGCGGATGTCAGACATAAAAAAATTAAACTATATACATAATAAATAATCTAATATAAAAAAAATACGCAATAACCACGTCAGCGTTGGAGTGCGCGTTGAAATGGTTCCTATTTCAACGGTATTGTGTTTGATTTTCGTACTCGCTGACATCGAGCTGCTAAGAATAATAAAGTTTCAGCTATACAGCTACAGTTACATAAGCTTTATTGGAATATAATGTATGCAATGTACATTAACTGATGCCATGGTAAAAAAGGCGATAATTTACATGAGACGCGACGTGTGTATGTAAGTGTGCAGTCTGCAATTCTGCCAAACCTATTTTTACTTAGATGGCCTAGCCTTTTAATAGGATGTTCTCTGTGGCAAAATGGCCGCTCTCGCCATACAAAGACTGTCGACATGATGAATAGCACGCGCAGTATATTTAGTGACTGAGTTACATTGCGTAACTATAAGTATATTATCTTTAATTTTTGTATTATGTATTGTGATGAATACAAACAGAAAACTTGATTTATGTAAAATATATTTTCGGTATTATATGTTTGTATAGTACAGCAATACAAAATAAATACTGTAAAATCCGATTCATACAAAAATGTATAACCCACTGGTTCAATTCAATCAAACCATCATACCTCATGTTTCACTCCGGATTTTTATGATAAACGAAACCAACCAACGATTGTGATATTTCCAACACTCAGATTTAAATTTCCCTAAACAATAATTGAAACGGTATTTCCATTGCAATAATATTCTTAAATAGGTTTTATTACTTTTTCTCAAAAAACCTCCTAATACAGGCATTTTTTGCTTAAAAGGAATCTGGTCGCTTAATAAGTTTTTGTAAATTTTTTGGTTACTGAAATAAACATTATTATTATATGTAATTGTATTTGTTATATTAGCAAATAGGATTTGTAACGAAGTTTACAGACTCTTGTGGGCCTAGTATTGACGTACAGCTCTTTTCATAGATCCCTTTGAAATACGTTAGTTAGTACAGACGATCCGTCAATTTGACTTTTTTAGCTGTTGAGACAAGACAAAACAAATTTTCACTTACAGACGCTTACAAATATTGCTAAAAATTTTAAACTTGAATTCAAACACTTTTCTTTTCAACTGTATGTTTGATTGTTTACGCTATAGCCAAGAATTACGTGCATAGCGAAACTTTTAAGTACTTAGGTATTTTTTGAGTCGAGCATAGTGGGACTAGAGCATAGCGGAACTAACCCTTTCGGAGGTTTTCGGGGCCCGTACCGAGTAGGGTCATTGGGGTTTCTGAATATAATTCTATAAAGGGAATATAATTCTACATTATTTGCAATTAAACATTACTAAAACTAGGTATCGGGCATTATGTCGGTTCTGGTTGAACATCCAAGTTCTGGTCTAGAGGTAAAATTAATATGATAACCAAAAAACATTTAAACTACCATGGACCATTATGGTTATAGGTGAGTAATGGGTTCCTAAGCTACAATTATGTACCTACCTACATTTCACCACACCAATAAAGTTGATGGCCGTGAAGCGAAAAAATTTATCCCACATGATGGGAGCCACCCTATTGACATTAACCAGGCTCCAGGGCCCAGTTTCATTTAGTTATTTATCCACGGTTCAGGTACCTACTAAGAAGAATCAATGAAGAATCAACTCGAAGATGTATAAAAAACAACAATAAAACAAACTTACAAATCAACAAAAGTCCGGTAAAGATAATATTAATTTATTATAAATAGTTTGTTGTCTAGCAAAGTGAAGTTACTTTATAGCTCTCAAAATATCGAACAATGTTTAATTTTCTTTTCACAGAATTCAGTAAAAATTTAATGCTGTGATAAGTAAAATAGGAATAAATAATCCGAACATTTATAATTTTTTAGTATTATGTACCTTTTTCTCTAACTCTTAATTCTTTGCAAAGTGTCCTTACTGAGGGACGCTATTGTGTTTATGAGAATATCTGGCACTCGAAAAATCTGTCGACCATTTTCAATCAATTTGATATAAGATCAAGAAAAAGATATAAGATTCGAGTGTGGGTCTAAAGATTTTATTAGATTTTATTCAGTATTCTTAAAATCAAACTAAATATTATGTTTTCTAAAGCAGGGATGGCCAATTGCCAATGGCTATGGACTGCCACGATGATCGTCTATGGTTCGAATCCCATCGCGGCCTTTAACTCCACCGCTTGGTGGTAGAGCATTTTGTGTATGGCGGCTAAAGTAGACACTCCTAGTTACCAAGTAGCTACCAAGTATGGTGTTTCGCAGCTGTTCATCAACTTCAGAACCAGTTATTCTAGGTTAAGCCTTTAAAAACCTCTTGGGTGCGATTGTGGTCAACGTATAACCTATCAGTTAATAGTGAAACAAACAACAATATTCATTCATATAACGTACTCTAAATTAGAGATGCGTACGGAAATCACTGGGTGAATGTAAAAGTTCCCCGATTGCTGTCCGGAAATCACCTGGGTGAATTTTTATATTCACTCGAGGCCATTCGAAAAACTAATAAAAATTCATTTGACAGTTAAGTTATTCTGTTGCAAAACAGGGTGAGGGTTTTCACCTATCAGGTGAATGGTAGTCTGTAGTCATATGAGAGCCTATTTATTGCAGAATTTAGTTACTCCTTGTAAAATAAATACATTTCCTACAAAATATGTTGTTCAGGCTTGCATCTCCCTACTCCCGTCATTTCAAAATTCCCGCCTATATCGCTGCACGGCAAATGAAATCAATGGATCCTCCCGCGCATGGAGACGCGTGGCGCCCCCTTCGACGAAATAAAAAACTACTCTAACTTACGCTGCTCAAGCGCGCCGGTCGCTATCGTGTGTGTAAAATAAAATTATTAACAGTGCAGTGCAGTGCAACGGCAGATCACCTAAAACTGTAAGTCCTAACTCCTTACCACTCCTGCAGCCTGATTAATGTGTTTTAATTTCAATAACGTCCATTTTAGTGGTCATTTCGAGCCAAATTCTCCAAGCTCCTATGGTGTGCTGGGTTCAAATCTTAGGTACATAAAAGATACTCCGGCCAATAAATATAGTCCAAACAACAGTGCAATCAATATTTCGATGTAATTTACATGTTTACTAAGTTTTGGAAACTATTTATAACCATTGTTAAGTAGCTACATATTATATTACGTACAATATTCGATCTTCGTAAGAGGGTACCCACTTTATATCATTTTCTCAGAGCCAGACCGAACAATATAAGGCCTGAGAACTCTTATCGTATTTAGCGAATCTAAGTATTTCACAGTTGCAAACGCATTGCAAAGTCACTTACTAGCTACATAATATATATAGCTAGCACCTATTTAGTCATCTTAGCTCGCGGTAATCTTCGGAACACTTAATTTCTAAGTAGTTGCGACGCATTTACATTTCTATTGTAAACAAATTGCATACCTACCTAAGTAGGCACCTATTTCATAATGGATAACGAAAGTAGTTGATTACATATTTTACTTAGAAAAAATATGTAATCAACCTACACTTAAGTCCGGTAACTTGCATGATTTACGTCAACTTACAAGTTTGTTACAAGAGTCGGTCAATGCACTCAAATCTGTAAAAATAGAAAATCTCGGTGAATTTATTTTGTTCTATTTATCATCCCGTAAGCTAGATTCGGATACACGTAAACGATTTGAAATATAAAACGATAAGAAGTTACCTACATTTGCGGACTTGTTGTTCTTCTTACAGAACTACGTGAAAGTACTTGAAGCTAGTGAACCGAGCTCTGGGTTTACCTTCGATAAAAAAAGTCAGCCGAACGTTCAGAGAAACAATAATAATAATATTTATCGTCGATCAGCGTCGTTTCCCGTTCGTTGCGTGGATTTGGAAAATACAGGGCCGTACTCGGAGTCAGTGCCCATGCCGTACTACAATGCAGAGCCGTACTCAGAAGCAGTGCCGTATTTAGGATCAAACCCTAATTTAGGGACGTATTCCTACGAGGAGCATTCAGTAAACTATAATGATGTCAACAACGAGTACTATCAAAACACTGATGTTCAAGCGTACGCGACTTCTGGGGTTAATAATAAGTACGTCGGTTGCGCGTGCTGTGGATATTCTCACCACACGATCTACAAGTGTCCTATGTTCCATGCGAAGAATGTTAACGATAGAGAAGCCGTAATACAATTTAAAAAATTGTGTTCTAACTGCTTACGGCCTAATCATACAGCGGATAAGTGTTTTTCAAAAGCATGTTGCACCCAGTGTAACGGGCGTCATCACACACTCTTACATCGTGGTCAGCTTCGCATGTCCGGTTATCTCTTCCTCTCCTGCTATTCCAGTAGCATCTTCTGATCCACTTGTGACTACTAATTCTACTAACACTAGCGTTCACTTCGAACACGGACAGTCACTAGTCTTACTAGGTACTTGTATTGTTCGGGCTCGTGGCCCCAACGGTGTTTTAAATATTCGCGCTCTTATCGATAGTGGAGCGCAAGATTGTTTCGTGACTTCGTCCTGCGCTCAGCGTTTGGGCTTACCGCTGCGCCGTTGTAACATAACCGTGGCCGGTCTAGGCCAAAGTGCTGTTCACGAAATAAAAGGTGTGACCTCATTCAATATAAAACCTCAGTATTCAAACAAACCGGACTTTAATCTACAAGCAATTGTCATGAAAACAATTACGCACAAAATGCCTTCAGTAGAAATTTCGGAGACTGTTAAAGCAAAATATAAACACTTGGTATTCGCGGATGCAAACTTTGATAAATCAGCTGAAATCGATCTTTTGATCGGCGCGGAACTCTTCCATAACATTTATGACGGCCAACGGCTAGATGTAGGCCCGGGTCTACCGGTCGCCTTACACAGTGTGCTCGGTTGGGTAATTACGGGGAAGCTTGACTCTGAATGTCGACCTCCAGCATTTACAACGTCTCTATTGGTTTCCACACTTAACTTAGATAATGTGGTGAAACAGTTTTGGGAGGTGGAAGAGCCGCCAAAATTAAAAATTGATAATCCTGAAAATATCAAATGCGAACAGTTGTATAAGAATCTGGTACGACGCAGCGAGGACGGTAGGTACATAGTACCGATGCTGCTTAAAGAAAATTGTGATGAACTAGGTAGTTCGTTTCACACATCTTTATCCAGACTTTACAACCTGGAAAAACGTTTTGACCGCAATGAACAATTGAAGAGTGATTACGCAGCATTCATGCAAGAGTATGAAGATATGAAACATATGAAAGCTGTCGAGTTATCCGGCGAAGACGTAAAATATATTATTCCGCACCACTGCGTGCTGAGACCCGATAGCACCACGACGAAACTTCGAGTCGTATTTGATGCGAGTGCTAAGACTACAAATGGAATTTCTTGAAATGACATCGTGCACGTTGGCCCAAAGCTACAAACGGACATTGTGGATATTATTACAAAGTTCCGACTGCATGAAGTTGTTTTCACAACGGATATATCCAAGATGTATCGTAATATAGATCTGCGCGCGGAAGATCGGAAATACCAACATGTACTCTGGCGTAACATACCGACTAAAGAGGTGTGTGAATTCGAACTGCAGACAGTTACCTATGGCGTTAGTAGCTCACCATACTTGGCAATCAGGACGCTGCATCAGCTGGCAGATGATCACGGAGACAAATGGCCTCAAGCTGCTTCTATTCTCCGCCATGATACTTTCATGGACGACATTACAGCCGGTGCTCAGTCTCTTGAAGTGGCACTGGATCTGAAACAGCAATTAGTGCATTTACTTAACTGCGGGAAATTTGAGTTAAGAAAGTGGAGCAGTAACTCACCTGAATTTCTTGCGCAGCTTCCTTCTGAACATTGTCAAGTTCCCAAATCCTTTTGTGATGACAGCAACCAGCGTATTCTGAAGATATTAGGTGTCCAGTGGGATCCCACTGATGACGTTTTTACCTACTCCCAAACTGAACTTAGTGCTGGATGTACCAAGCGTTCTATTTTATCAAATGTTGCTCGGATTTATGACCCTTTGGGCTGGCTGACCCCCATGGTACACATGACCAAGTTGCTTATTCAACATCTATGGCAACTTCAAGTAGGTTGGGATGACCCGGTTCCAGAGGACGTTGTTTATCAGTGGGCAGCCTTTGCGAACGAACTGCGCAACCTAAAAGAAGTGAGGATTCCTCGACATGTTTTACCCCTGGACTCAACTTGTACTCTTATTGGATTCTGTGACGGTTCTTCCAAAGCGTCAGGGTGCTGTGTATATTTAAAATGTGTAAGTAACAAAAAGGTGTCTGTTAATTTAGTGATAGCTAAGTCTAAGGTGGCCCCAATAAAACCTCTGACCATAAATCGTCTGGAACTTCTTGGAGCGGTACTTCTAGCTCGAGTTCTAAAACATGTGGCTCATCTGCTTCGCCCTCATGTTCGCCTGGAAAATGTGATTGCGTTTACTGACAGCAGTACGGTGCTTGCATGGTTAAACACTGAACCTTACAAGCTAAAGACGTTTGTTTCTCATCGTGTGGTAAGAGTGTCGGTGGAGATAGCACCTGCCAACTGGCATCATGTGTTTACTAACAATAATCCGGCCGATCTCTGTAGTCGTGGTCTTTCTTGCTCGCAGTTGATTTCTTCTTCGATTTGGTGGCATAGACCTCCATGGTTTTCTTTAAACTCGTCTGAATGGCCCCGATCTCAAATGAGACTTCTGTCTGACAACTTACCCGAAACAAGAAACTTACCTCACCTAGTTCATGCAGAGGAATCGATCCCAGGCGATGTTAATCATCCTGTAACACAATTATTAGAACATTATGCATCCTTATCGAAGGTACAACGTGTCTTAGCATGGTGCTTACGATTTGGCTCTCGTTCACGGAAACTTACCCGGGTATCCGGAGGTCTTACCACGTTTGAACTGGAAGCATCGTTGTCATTGTTGATTAGGCACGAGCAAAACAAATTCTTTGGAAATGTAAGACGATCTATTGCCGGTCAGGAACCATGTTCGCGACCTGTCCAGAAACTTAACCCGTTTATCGACCACCTGGACCTCTTGCGAGTGGGGGGGCGGATTCAAAATTCACAGCTTCCGCTTTCTGCAATTTATCCGGTGTTGTTGCCCAAACTCTCACGACTTTCTATTCTCATCATAGATTTTTATCACAGACTTCATCTTCATTCATAGATTTTTATCACAGACTTCATCTTCATTGTGGACCACGTACACTACAATCTATAATCCAGCGCAAGTTTTGGATTTTGGGAATACGTAACCTCATAAGATCGCGTCTCGCCAAATGTGTCATCTGTTTCAAGGTAAACCCTAAACCAGTTACCCCTCTGATGGGAAATCTCCCTCCAACGAGAGTTCAACCTGCTCGATGCTTTCAAAAAATAGGTGTAGACTTCACAGGAGCGTTTATCATAAAGGAAAGTAGACGCCGGAATGCTAGAACTTATAAGGTATACGTGTGCGTCATGGTGTGTCTCGCGGTAAAGGCAATACACCTCGAATTAGTAACGGATTTGTCCACACCAGCGTTCATGGCGGCTTTAGATAGATTTGTTTCCCGCAGAGGGCTGTGTAAGCAGATAATTTCGGATTGCGGCACTAATTTTATCAGTGCAAAGCGATATTTGAGCGAGACTCAGCAATTTCTCAACTCGCAGCGGCCTGAACTGAGTGTGGAGCTGGCGAAACGTAACATCATTTGGCAGCACAATCCACCCACGGGGAGTCATTTTGGTGGAATATTTGAGAGTGGGGTTAAGTCAATGAAATACCATCTCAAGCGGGTAGTGGGTTTACAAATTTTAACATTCGAGGAACTCTTAACTGTGCTTAATAAAATAGAAGCAGTGCTCAACTCGCGGCCGTTATGCGCGTTGTCTACTGACCCTACTGAAGTAGATGTGTTGACCCCGGGGCACTTCATTACTGGAGGTCCATTGGTGTCGTTACCTGAAATCCCGCTTACAGAAACTTACTTACCGCCTCGGGAACGCTGGCAGATGTTGCAAAAACTTACTCAACATTTTTGGAAGATTTGGCATACCGAATACCTTCATACATTGCAACAGAGATCCAAATGGTTCAATGGACAGGCCAATGTTCAGATTGGAGACATCGTTACTATCATTGACCAAAACCTTCCACCTTTAGAGTGGCGTTGCGGTAGAGTAACAGAAATTCATCCCGGTTCTGATGGCGTGGTGCGTGTAGTCACTTTACGTACTGCTAGTGGTCTTCTTCGTAGACCTGTTGTTAAAACTTGTCCTTTACCTTTATCTCTTTAACTTAATGCATCCATATATAATACTATATAGCTCTAAGTAAGATAAGTTCACTGTAGTTTATTTTTTTTTAACCTTAAGTACTTGTTAGGGTGATATTTGGACTCAGCACCACATAAGATCGCTTTTATAGTTTGAAATCCCTAGAAGGGTTTCAAGTGGGGGGGTATGTTCAGGCTTGCATCTCCCTACTCCCGTCATTTCAAAATTCCCGCCTATATCGCTGCACGGCAAATGAAATCAATGGATCCTCCCGCGCATGGAGACGCGTGGCGCCCCCTTCGACGAAATAAAAAACTACTCTAACTTACGCTGCTCAAGCGCGCCGGTCGCTATCGTGTGTGAAAAATAAAATTATTAACAGTGCAGTGCAGTGCAACGGCAGATCACCTAAAACTGTAAGTCCTAACTCCTTACCACTCCTGCAGCCTGATTAATGTGTTTTAATTTCAATAACGTCCATATGTTTTAAAATAAAATGTGAACCTTTTTCTTTGAAAAGTTACCTTCCGGGGAAAATACATTGTGTACGTAGGGCAGTAAGTAAGGAATTACGATCGAGGCTCTAGTAGCTTTCTGAGTCGAAGTTCGTAATTCCCGTACCACCCGTGAAACATACAATGTTTTTCATCACATTTGCGAGTAAAAAAATATGAATTATAGCTTTAATACACAATGTATATATGTACGACAGCACAACTATTATTACGAAATACGTTTTTTTAATGTTATTGTGACGGAACAAGCTCAAGGCCCACCTGTTGTTAAGCGGACTGACCTCTGCCTAGAACAGATGCATTTCATCACAAGTGACGAATTGCACTGCGCCCGTCACCTTGAGACATAGTTGTTAAGTCTCATGTGCCTGTAATTTCACTGGCTCGCAAGGACTGCTGCCGAAACACAGCGTTAGGTGTTTGGTGACAGATTTTCTACCTGATTCGGATATGGATGCCACTCCTCCTGATTTAAAAGCTGAGGCATTCATTTTTGAGAAAAGCATTATACAAGCCTCAACCAGTAAGAAAGCCATCCTGGCCTCGTATATAACCAGACCTCACCTGCGGTTCGGTCCGGTTAATTCATACTTGGCCAGGAAGGCTTACTTACTGGATTCTGCAGTAATGAACTATAACTACTAGTAACTCGTGAGTTACTCGAAGCTCGTTCGGAAACTATTAAGTTGACATATTACATGACGTTTAGCCTTGTATAATTGACAAATGTTATACTGTTGGGAAATCACTCATATCTGAGCGCAGCCTAAAGTTTCGAAGTTGTTTATATTAACTTAGCTTGTTATATTATTCGATTGCTGTAGCTAAGGTACAAGTTTAAAGTTTGTCCTAGGAGCAGGGACAAAATCCAGTTTGGCTTCAATGCGCTAGTGCATTATAAACTTCAATATATTCCCTACTTACCTAGTACCTAGGTACTATTTGACTTTAAGGACTGGTTATTTGAATCAAAATAAAACCAAACAAGGAGAGAATTACAAACTGTACACATACTATCTTGGGCCTCACTCTGCAACTTCGAGTCCTGTAACCTCTTTTTAAGAAACTTCAAATTTTACCTTAACCGTGTATATATACGACCTTGCAAGATTTGCCAAAACAAATCAACAGTACTTTACGAGAGCATTCTAATTCTACCCCACAAATACCAGAAATCGAGACAGACTGGTCATTGATAAACTAACTTAAGGTTAAACGTTACGTGTCGCTAAGCAAAATCATCCGCGAGATGGTTACAGTTGTATCGTAGACAATGCCATAGCATGTGCATAAAAGTGTACAATGCCCTACCCGAACACTTCAGATAATTAGACCTATGGTCGTATAAACGAGAACTGTTAAAGTGGCTTCACACAAAATTATTTGATTAAATGACATAATATGTATGTAGGTAAATGATATTGATGATAAAAATGAAGTGAAATAATTGATATGTAAAATTCTAATAATCATTATTGTTTAATTTGTTGTTAATTATTTTAAATTAATGTTTGCATGCCACAGTTTGGCAAAATGTACCAGGCGCACTTTGTTAATTTATTGTTCCATCCTTTGTTCTTACATTTTATGTGAATAAAAGACATTCAATTCTATAACTTATACCTCAAAAAATATGATGTCTATTAAATTAAGTGTATTCACAAAAAAATTGGGTGTTACATTCATCTTAGGTCGTTTATATTTAGTTATCCTATCTTGCCGTTACACAGAAAGTGAATTTATTCGTGGTCATACAAACAAAAACAAAATTGAAGTTTTTTAAAGAAAATCGTAAGGAAAGTATACAATTCAATGTCAAATGCGTGGTCAAAATTAAAACTAATATGTACTTATGTCAAAAGAAATAATTAGAACATATTACAGCACCCAACTCAAACTGTTGACAATGAAATATTAACATCTACATCTGTACTTTAGGAATACTCAAAAACCACGTTTTTAACCATGTTTTTAGTTTTTCCGAAACATTCCATAAAGAAGATCTTTTAAAGATGTTGGTAGTTTATTATAAACAGTGTTACACATACCATATGAATTCTTATAAAAGACTTACTTTGTGGCGAGAACACGTCCCTCTTCATTTCTTGTATTTCAGGTATAGGTACACAACTTTAGCCGTGAGGATTGAATCAAAATGATTGCGAAAAATATTGCTATTTCAAAAATTTACATGTATAAGCATGAAAGGCAGGGTAAAGATTTTAAAATCTTTACAGATTGGCTTGCAGGACTCCTGTGGACGAATACCTACCATCGAGCGTATACACCTTTTTAGGTTTCCGTACTAGAAAACGGGACCCTACTACCATACTAAAACTATTACTAAGCCTCGGTTGTCCGTCCGACATTTAATATGCTGTAACTTTGGAACGGTAACAGGTAGAATTTTATACAGAATATGTGTTCGGAGGGCGGAGTGCCTTTTTTTTTATTGTCATGAGGAAAATGCTTTTACGCATACACACCCGCCGGGGAGCAGGTGGTTATGTCGGCCTCAGGGTCAATAGGAACCCCACTACCGACTAAAATCCTCACGGTGTTCCGTCATCTTCGACTAGTGACAGGTGCCGCGGGGGCTCTCATCCGCAGCCCCCATCCACGTCGCTGTCCGCTTGAACGGGCCCAGCCTCTGGAAATTACTCCCCCCCCCCCAATGCCGCTTCATGGGATGCCCCGGTACACGAGGGCATCCACACCTCATGAGGACCTAATCCTGATGGGGGGTATGGCGGAATGCCCAGCGAATAATAAAAATAATGACAACAAGTTAAAAATGCCAAGTCATTGGTAAAAATGGGAGTACCACAGGGATCAATTTTGGGACCTTTTCTGTTTCTAACGTATATTAATGATCTGCCTGGCATGGTCAAAGATTTCTGCGATATTTTTTTTATTCGCAGATGACACCTCTCTGATTTTTAAGTAGATATAACAGACAGTTGATTCATTCATGTAAATAATGTGTTATCTATGATCTGCAAATGGTTCGTTGCTAATAATCTTCTTTTAAAATGTACAACTAAAAAATCTTAAAACCAGTAATTTTTTGCAGTACTAGCAAATATACTTTTGAAAAAATAATTGTATTTTTGGTATATACAGTGTTGACACGGAACCCTCTTTGGAAAACTTTGCCTCTAAGCCCATGATGGAGCGGCAAGGGGTAGGCTGTGTTGCTGTATGGGCGGCACCACATCCGACACCATAGCTGATGGTGAGGGGCTACGGCGGGAGAGGAGTGTCGGTATAGCGATACGCCCCGCTCCCTATCCTCTGCGGCCGATGTAGCAGGCGATACTCATCTGACCCTTGGCAGGGGGACCATGGGCGTCGGAAGCGGGGTCGTCTGACGCCCATTAGCGGGCTTGGTCTCCAGGTGTTAGTGACGTGCCATGTGTCCTGGTGCATCGTAAGGGGTAGCTCCCTAGGAGGGGTCCGGCAACGGACAACCGTGGCACAACCACTGTGTGCAAGAGCGTCCCCGCGTTCCCGCCGAGAAGCGGTATAGCTGCAACACCGTATGTTATTTTGTCGGGTCACTTGCTGATGTGGGAGTATTTAATGGTGCCGAGTACGACATATGCTGGCAATCTCCTCCGTGGATAGACGGGAATGCGTAAAAGAATTTATCACACGTAAAAAAGAAGGATGGAGCTTACAAAACCATGATAGGGCAATAGAACCGTTTTTTTACATACAGAAACTTTGCATGTATGTCCTGTAGCCTAATATCTATGCTTCTTCTAGTTTGCCAGATTACCGTAAAATTATTTTTTTCTAAAATAATTCAAAAATATTTTTTTAATTACAATTTTTAATAGGTATCTTAATATCTCATCAAAGTATGCACCACACAAGTGGTGAAGTATTGATGCGAATATTGCTTCAATAATATTCAAATCAATACTTCACCAAATTAAGCCCCAAGCATTGGACCGTTGTTAGTCCAATTTAAACAAATTTTATTTGTACATAATTAGGTGGCAAAAATAGAGTTGGAATTCCTTTTTAGTGATAAAGACTGCTTACGAGATCATTCACTCGCCTAAAATGGCGTTGATCGTCGACAACAGCACCATTATATCATCCAGGTAAGCGAATTTATTATATATTTTTTTATATATATTTATTTAGGACCATATCCAATAAAATGTAATTATTAAAATTGGACTATTCTATAAAAAGTTTTGCGTGGTCATACATTAAAATAAAATAAATACCGTAGGACAATTCCCGTGGTATTCGAGGCAACTACCTAAGTTTGATATTTACCGAGATCATGGTGGAATTGGAGAGTTTAAAACCGAGGTTTTTCAAGTTGTTCAATTTAATAACTTGTTAATTTAATGCAATATTCGTATAGTCTATTCTTATAATAAAACTGTAACAGATCCAATTCTGTACGTGGCAGATATTTTGAATAAAATATTTTAGAGCACCCTACAGAGTGCTTGCGGCACCCGTAAATAGTTTTGCAAGCTTGCTAACATAACATTCTAAAATCTGGAACATTCGCCACAATCAGTTTTTTAAACTATCTATCTTTTGCCGGATATATTTTCGAGACTGTGCACTTCCATACGTGCACGATATAATATATTTTCGATCTACCGCCAAACAAGGAGAACCTTGGCAAAAAGACGCCGTTTTAAAATCGAAATTCCAAAAATGCACAAAGTACTTTGCTTCAACATTTATTGTGCGAACCGCGAAGGAACTTTCTGAGTAACTTAACTACTGCGTCTTCTGGAAAATACAACCCGGGAGATTTCAAACCCAAAGCAAAAAGCTTCTTTCTGAGCTATGCTTTACTAAGAGTGCTTCACCGCAGACCACAGTGTTGCTTAATATGAGGTAAACAGTGCTCAAATGTGAATAATTAGTCGCAGGTACAGCTAGTTGTATAATATAATCAAAGATTTCATCAAAATTCTAAACAAAGTTCTCCTAGGTAGAATCTTATCTAAGTAGAAGTACTATCTCTATTGACTGTATAGCAATATCTATCGGCCCGTAAAAAGATTTATAGGTAAACCTGCTAAGCCTCCCGAGGGGCCGTACGAAACAAAATGGATAAAATCAGAGTAGCCTTGAGCTATTTCTGGTATTCATCCAGTCAGTTGGTATTGCGTAAAATACGTAAGCCTTGCTGTTATATGCTTGGTAATGGAAAACGTAATAGATGTTTTTCAGATTCCTTTGTTCTCTGAGTCAATTTGCTTGGGTTTGGCAATTTCTTAGGTAGGTACGGTAAGGTAGGTATGTACTGTATCAGCCGAAGTGTCACCCATTATGAGGGGTTGGCCATAATCCCCACGGTTGGCAGGCGTCTTGGGATCGCAGGATGATATCAGTTCCTCAGAAAGCCTGCTGCCCACCTTCTGGTGTGTGTAGTGGGTGACATTCTAGTTCGGTACCCCACGGTCAGAATATTAATTTTAGTATCTCAACTTGTAGTCCTTTATAGGCTAAACCCGCTTCAATGGAGATTTTCTTCTTTCAGTTATGTGGGTACTGTATAGATGCTACGACACGAATGTTAGCTGCAGGCTTATTCTTATCACCAAAAAATCCTTCGATGCTATAAAATATACAGCACAATGTAATAAGCAATGATGGTCAAAACAAAAATAATTATAGATTACGGCGTTTCTCTACGGAAATTCATTATTGTTAAATAAAATATATTTTAAGGAAACATTAATATTTATGAAAGCATTTAACTAACATACAATTAATGTGTCTAGTGGAAATTCGGCCTTATTTTTCCGCTAAGCCCGAAATATCTTACCGGAAGAGTTTTCGATGCGTATCGCTCCTTTATGGAGCATCATCAGGAGGTCTTGAGTCTGCGCACGATTGAGATGAAATTCATTGTAAACAACATTACCATCAAACAATATAACGATAAAATCTTGCATTTTTTAATATACTTGAGTAACATAATCGCATTACTACTGTCGTATTATTATATTTAATTGGTATCACAGTATGGGAATACTAAAAAGCAATCCAGCGATCTATGTGTCTTCTGATATAAAATTTAGAATTTTTCGAGCTAAAATGATCTTCTACAAATTACATTGAAAGGTAAAATTTGAGCGAGCAGAAACAAAAATATCTCGCTCTCGGTTTTATCTCGTTTCTTTTCGTTGTAAACCTAATTTGCTGAACATGAATTAATACTAAAACTACAATGTTAAAAACTTATGTTTATCCTTTAAAGAAATACAAAAATTAACATATGAGAGCAAAATAATATAACGTTTTTTTAATGCCTGGTAGGTTAGCCTTTGACCACTATCTCACCTGATGGTAAGTGATGATGTGTTCGAAGATGTTGTTCAAGCTAACCTAGAATTAATGGCTCTCAAGGGCAGCTGGCGGAACACACCATTAGGTGCTTGGCGTCAGATTTTCTACTAGCAGGTGGTAGCTAGCCAGGCGTGCATTCCCAAAATGCCCCACCACCATGCTATAATAACTGCTATCCTAAGACGACAACCGGGACCGACGGCTTACCGTGCCCTCCGAAGCACAGAAGCGCTTCGTAGTAATGTCACTAGCGGTCACCCATCCAACTCATAACCGCGGCTGACGTTGCTTAACTTTGCTGATCGGTTAAGAACAGCTAAGCAAATTTCGCTGTGAGAGCTTCAAAAACGTCTTCTTCATAACATACGTTTGAATCTGGTGAGACTGAACAAATAAAACTAATGTCGAAATCGCGAACCCAAGACCTGCCGCTTGGTTCTAAATTATAATTTGTGAGAATGTTACCTGAATACAGAAAATGTCGACTTTGAAATCTATAAGGTTACCTATATCCCAGTCAGGCAGGCATGATAAAATTCAAATTTAGGTAAATCCACTCCAACGTAGACGTGCATTGAATATTAATAAGACGTTTTCTTCTTACGAAGATTTCTGTGAGTATATACTGGCATTCAAGACTTCCAATTTATGATAACGAATCGATTTGTAGGGAAGTACTGTAAGGCATAGAAGTATTCCTATTTCTTCCTACATTAGGTCCGTGAGGAAAATAATTTTGAAGTTTTTAGGTATATATTGTAGCAGTCGGATCGTTCATTGCTGAACAATTTCCCTATTGGCATTACTACGCTTGGTAGGCGTCTTGGGGATCGCAGGGTAAGATAACAGTGCTACAGAAGGCACTGCTGCCCACATTCTGGAAATTTTTAATTCGTCGTCTTACGATTTCCACGGAAAGATAAATGTAGGTACTAACGCTATCCAAGACAACATTGTTGGAACCATGGAAGCGCTTGCCACCAGAAGAGATCACCAATCGCGAACGTAGAACGACTAGTCAGGTTTCACTGTGATTATACTAAAAAATGTTTACCAAAAAATGGAACCGCTTTCAACGCTCAAATGTGTGAAATAACTTGTTGAAGTCGGTACCATGATGGTTCAAAAGCACCTGTTATCACAATATTGTGGGCATGGTACCGACTTTGACAAGTTATTTCACACATTTGAGTGATGAAGTCGGTTCCATTTAATGGTTAGAAAAAAAAATCACCCTATTTAGTGACCCTTGCTACTTATGGGATCGATTGTCATTCACTGTTAGTGACTATATCATCAAGGTAGGATAATACTTTTCAGTTATCGGATTGTCACTAAAAACAGCTGGACCGCATGAATTTGAATTTAATTGGGACCACAAGGCTAGTATCAGCTATAAAATAAAAAAAAGAATCATCTAAATCAAAAGTCAAAAGTTCTGATGTAAAAAAATATACAGACGAATTTAGTACCGTTTTACTACTACTTCCTTTTTTGAAGTTGGTAAAATAACCTTCATCTAAAAACAAACTCAAATTTGGTGATGCTATAGCAATTTCAACAAGAATTAATTATATTTTACTGGCCCTTCAGAAAGTGTTACGGATGTTTCGGAGCGAATCTTAAACAAAGCGAACTCGTTAGCGAGGTGACTAAACTTGTTTGCTGACGAGAAAGTAATGAACTCAAATGTTAAGTGGTACGTAAGTTTATAATTTTCGTGGCTTAGTAACCACTTATAATGTGTTTTAATGTACATATTATGAGTTCCATCATAATTACCTAGAAAACGTATATATTATTATATTATTAGATAGATATCTTCATGCTTGAACTCTGTTGTTCTTTTAAATTGAGAGTTATCCGTTTACAGGAAATAATATTAGGTAGGTAAGCTAAGCGGGCTAGCCCCATCTCTACCCGTGGGTGTCGTAAGAGGCGACTAAAGGTAACACACCAGACAGTGGGCAGCAGCACTTTCTGAGGAACTGATATCTCATAATGCGATTCCCAATTCGACTGCCAAGCGTGGGGATTATGGCAAACTTCTCCCCATATTGGGGAGGATGTGTTCAGCAGTGCACTATCCGGATGATACGGAAGCTATTTTTTTTTAAATATCATGTTATTATTCCAACATATGATTATTTTTGATGTTCTGAACCATCTCCTCATAATTTTGTTTCAGTGGACATCGTCGTGCCAGAATATGTCTGGATCGTTTGGCGGTATGTCTTTTCCTGTGACAGCGGTGACAAGTCACGGCTGAGGTCTAGCAGAAAATTATCATCTGGCATCACTCGTAGGTGTAGACTCGTCGCACAATTTCCTACGGTCTTGAGGACCTATGGATGTGGACATTTACTCTGGCCTCTAATCCATATTAACAAATAAACGTAAGGGATTTCAGTAGGAACTTTAAAATTACGTTAGCAGTACGGTAGCCTAATACTTAAGTTTTAAGTAGGCTCTAAAAACACTTAAGATTTTTTACGGTTTAGGAAATCAGTAGGCACTTATTATTTCTCAGAAACATTTTTCCTTAAGAGTTTTCTTTATAAGAAAAATCTATTTCAATTTAACAACGGTCGCTAAGAAAAATATACATTATATGAGCGCCTCCGTCCTTAGAGATTATTATTTATATAGTTATTTATTTACACATACAATGTAGTATCGCATAGGTACCACCACTCTAGCACTTAGTTGAGATAATTTAATAATTACCGTTTTTTTTTTTTGTGGGTAGTTTGTTCTCTTATGTTCGGAGCCTTCTGTCGAATGTCATTCGCATTTAAGTGCTCAGCCGCTCTACACATAAAGCGTTTTCGCACAACGTTTTTTCAAAATTAAATTATAAAATGGCGAAACGTAGACAATCTAGGACCCGAGATGTAGGCATTGTCCTCCACATTGACTTTTATACAAATAAAATAAAATTCACGAACGGCAAGTGAGTGATTACCATCAAAAGCGTCGGAATCGGAAGATATTGTATACCATACCGATAGGTATTGTATACTGGTGCGGGTATGTACCTAATTATTTACTAATCATCCATATCATACTGATAATAAACCAATTTATTATACACCTACGTATTTACGTATCGAAGATTTATTGCAATCAGAGCAGTCATTGGGGCTGTCTCAACGCATAGAAATATGGTTGGCGTACCTTCCACTGGGGATTGTTACCTAACCTCTAACTGATCCTTGTAAATGCCTATCTAGGCATAGCAATGTCATCACGCTGTGGTCATGAGAATTCACTTACAAACGTGTTTACGTTACCAATTAAGTTTTAATAGCATACGGAATTGTCATACCTATGATAGTTTATAGATACACCGGCATTAATACCGGATGATTGGTTACTTTCCACAACTCCAGAACACAATTTTAGACCGTACCATGGGACCTCAGCCCAGCCAAAGTTCCGCACCAGATGTAATCTTAGAAGAAAATCTATGTCACAGAAATCTTACAGATTTCAGGCGTGGGTCCACGCCAGATTTAATATGGAATTATCTAGACTTAAGCACGCAAAGATTTAATATGGAATTATCTAGTGCCGATCAATTTGATTTCAAATTGATGCCACAAAAAATAATCCGGCGATAAAAGCGGCAATATTGGACACAGCGGTCAAATCGTGACAAGGGCATTGAAACTAAACAAAAGCAAATGTGTAGTACCATCGCTTGTTTAAGCGAAGTAATAAACTCCCAGTTAAACTCTAAAACTAGAAATAATGGGATGTTACAGCAGCTAATGGACTTCAGTAAAATTTTATGTTACATACAGTATGCAGCCTTTGCAACTGAAACTTCATTTTATTTGCATTAAAGAACGGTATGTAAGATCTCCTCAAAAGTACCAAAATAGAACCTTTTCTTAACTTGGCGGAAATCTTGAAGTCTACAAAGCTGTAAATATGTCAGGATTAGAGTTGAAAGCTGACACGAATAAGATACCAAATTACAAATTTAAAGGGACCACTACTACGTCGTTAAGCGGCAAAGCTCCTACACAAGGGTGCAAGCCTTCTGCGGCACAAGAGTCGCAGGTGCCTGTGCCGCGCACCCACATCACACGACGACGTAGCAACGTCGCCGTTACTAGATACAGTTAAGTAATCTAGTCGCCTATCTTAATTCTCTTGCCAATGGTCTTTGATAACGAGTGATCGCACAATACTGCCGTGGATACGCGGTTATAAAATTACTTTTTTAAGCCTGTCGTGCAATATTGAATTTGAAGCTATTAATACAAATTTATATAAGCTATAGTATAGTATAAGCTATAAATACATAAATAGGTGCTAGTGTATAGTCCATGTGACGACCAATTTGTGTCGATCATTTTTCTGGTGCCAAAACCAAACGGCAAAATGCATCTCATTCTTAATTAAAAAAAAAAAATATATACAGATTTATTTGAACTGATCACTTTTTGTTAGAAGATTTAAGATCAGCGCGAAAACTTGTCACAATAAATTGTTCCATGGCTATACTCGATTAGAGAAATCCATACTTCTTAATGAAAGTGCATGAAGAATCTTGTAAACACCTAAGGTTCTTTTTTGAATACAAATTGTAGTGTATATTTCGAGTTTTAACCTTCGTATTAAATACCGCACCCTAAATTTTTCCAAAAATAAGGAAGGATACCTATAGCAAAGCTATTGCGCTCTGCGGGACTTATTTCTACCTTCTATTTAGATGATTGACTTTTGTTCGAGCAGTGTTACATTGAATGTAAGACGTTATGTTTGACAAAAAAATTGCTAACCTTGTAAGACTTTATTAAGTAGTAAGGATGTATTATTAATGAAGGAAAAGTAATGTAGGGCCGTTAAGGCAATGTAAATTATTAGCCATGACTACAGATAAAAAAAAATAAAATAAAAATATTCACCTCAATTTACTGGTGGACTTTTTTCCGCATTAAGAATCAGCTTAAAACATTTCCACGAACAAACCGCCGCAAAATAAGGTCTTTTGCGCAACTGATAGGTTCATTGGTATCGACCTGTCCAACCATCGAGTACGGATGGCTTCATACTAAGGACATGGAAAGATGTACGTATCTCAATTTGAAAAATCATGACGACTATAGTATATTATTTCATGAACATACCAGAATCACTTGGTTCTGACCTTGACTAGTGGCTGAATGCTCTGTGAGCTTGTTTCTGTTCTGTGATTGTGTGATATTGAACATTTCGTTCATAGAAAGAGAACTAACCTAACAAGCCGAAATACTTTCTGATGCCTCAACTATGGGATGGGAATGGGGCTACTATAGTGGAAAGACGAAAAGTGCTCAAGGGTCGTCTGCAGAGAAAAATAAACACATTAATTTTTTAGAAGTGCTTTTTTAGATGTTTAGCGTTCATTAAAAGGATTTCCAAAAAAAAAAAAAAAAAGTCTATCGTCCACTACTACTAAAATATTGATAACTCGACCGCAATAGTAATAGCTTGTATAAATAATAGGATGTGTGGTATTAAATTCCCGCGTATAACTCAAATAACTCGTGACATTTAGTGCGAAGGTAAAACAAAACAAAAAATAAAATCTTTTTATATCACGTATCGCACATAACGTCCAGTGATAACACAATTGCAGATTACGAGTCTAGAAAGACCCACCCTAATATAGAATGGGAACTATCCGACCAGGCCTTTGATACTCTTACTCAGACTTTCAGTCAGCCGGAAATTGACTTGTTCGCAGACGTATAAACAAATAATGTAAGCTTTTCCACCCTTTTTCGGTAATATTAAAAACTCTTACAAAAATAATAACAGACAAAGCACGAGGTATTATGATAGTACCCTTTTGGCCAACACAGTTATGGTATCCCTTATTTAGATCTCTTCTCATTTCGTACACAATAATATTTCTTCGTAATAGCAATGCCCTAATATTTCATTGCAGCTCCTATCAGATACACAATTCGATTACCCTGGTGGCAGGGATATTATCCGGAACGCACTGTCAAGTGTACCAAAATCATACCTAGACATAATGCTAGCTAGCATCGTTATCTTCTAACTGTAGCAAGCTGTACGAAATTGTAAAAAAAAAAAAAAAAAAGTTTTGTAGAAGTGTTACTCTTTAAATGTATATATTGCGCCTGTACTATATTTACTAACGCAACTCTTAAAGGAAGGCTTTCAATATGGCATTCTAAGCTCGTGCAGATCGGCTCTAGCCCAGATATTAGGTGCAATGTTGAACAATGGTTAAAGTGAGTGTTTCGACTAAGCCCCCCACATCCAAAATACAACGTCACTTGGGATACTAACATTGTATTAGACAAGTTAAACATGGTACCCTAATGACTAATTGTCTTTAGAAAAGCTTTCATACAATATCGTTACGTCACTGGCGCTATCGACCGCGCACCGTGTACAAACGTCAAATATAACATTTTTTACATATCTAATGTGGAAAATGACTCACAGAGCATTAAAATTAAGATTCCAGATATAGTAAAAACTTGCCGACTTGGTTGTAACCAAACTGCATTTCATTTGCCTTATTTTGCTGGCAAGCCAGCAATATGCCCAGCTAAAACAATTCTGTGCTACATAGATAGTACTTCTTTAATAAAATGCTCTGATAATCTTCTTCTTAGATTTCGGAAACCTCACAAACCAGTTAGGACACAAACGATAACCCGACGGATAAAGCCCACGCTCGGTGAATGTGGGCTCGATACAAACGTGCCCATAGCACGTGCCATACGACCCCGTCACGCGCACATTCACTTGGCGTTAGCATAGATACTATACGCAATACCGCAGGCTGGAGTAAAAATTCCGAAATTTTAGAAAAATTTTACTGGAACCCTCCAGTAAAATTTTGCTAAAATTTCGGATGAGTCGGATGAATTAGAGATGATGCTGATAACATTACATTTGCAGCAGTCAATTGAATATATTGTTTTGATTGTATAACATAGTAAATGTTATTAAAATATGTCGGCGTGGACAATATTGTATGAGTACTGTCCATATTTGATTAAATTGCTCATAAGCATAATTGTTCTTCAGTAAGATTACGGTAACAATGTATTTGAAGACAATAGGGTAATCTACATTACAAACTCTAATTAATTAAAGAAAATAAAATATAAATTGTACGTAATATTAAGTAGGATTTAAATTCATTGATGATTCCCGCATACTCTCAAAGTCTACATTGTATGTGTAAATACATAACTATATAAATAATAATCTCTAAGGACGGAGGCGCTCATATAATTAATGATTAAACGAACTTACCTGGACGTGAAGTTCTATCATAATTATATGAGCGCCGAGTCCGAAGAGATTATTACATCCCGCCCACCCGGAGCTTTACGCCCCTGACTCCCTTGATATTATTATCTACCGGAAATACATCAATGAAATTTGGGCCATTAACTCTAAACTAAATGACATTCGACAGAAGGCTCCGAACATAAGAGAACAAACTACCCACAAAAAAAAAAAAAACGGTAATTATTAAATTATCTCAACTAAGTGCTAGAGTGGTGGTACCTATGCGATACTACATTGTATGTGTAAATAAATAACTATATAAATAATAATCTCTTCGGACTCGGCGCTCATATAATTATGATAGAACTTCACGTCCAGGTAAGTTCGTTTAATCATTAATTACGTATCATAAATGAAATCAAAACAAAACACAGTGTCTATTTTTGTGTCGTTGAATTTGTACCATTTTTTCTCGTATTATATTTCATACAAAGGACATTGTTTGAGATAAGAAGGCTGTATATCTTTTACCTACAGCCGTTATCACGAAGAATAAGTGAACGGAGGGAGTGACATGTGATAACCTGAGAGCGGATTTTTCTTCGAAAAGGGTATGTTTGTAGATTTATAGTTCGCGTGATTTAAAAACCCGGTACTAGCACGCGGTTTTAAAGAAATTGAAAGTTACAATGAAAGGAAAAATTTGAATACGAGGTTTCAAACTCACTATCCGTCCTTTGGCGGGCCGCCGGCTCTCGGTCGAAATAAGGACTATTTCGAGCGTAATTTTTTTGGCAGTTATAAGAACGAAAGGACAAATTATAACTATGCCTCGTCACAATGATAATGTCTTATTTGAATCCCGCTAATTCCACCTAGACTTAGGTGTAGGTATTATTTGGTAGGAAATAACCTACTGCGCGGGAATTGTAGTGGCATGGCAACACTCTCTTGATTTAAGGTTTAAGAATTTTATTTATCTTAAGAATAACAATATTCACTTACAGAGAAACACATTAAAAACAAAGTAAAATTTAAATACCGGATTGCACAGTGTACACGAAATCAAATAGTTACTTAATAATATATATATAACAGTTACATTATATACGTTATTTATATTTATACAAAAAAGATAAAAAAAAAACAAAATACAATTCAAATTCTCACTCCTCACTCACAAAGTAGACATCCCTAGACTACTCTTATCTAGATAAGCCTACATTGATGTTTGGAATGTATTTAATCATCAATACCATTTTAGAACAAATCAAATGTCTAAGATATGCCCATTATACAGAACAAAATAGTAACAATATGTTATAATATCTACACTCATTTAAACATATGATCCAAAACGCAGCGCAACTGGCCATGGATTTTCCCTTAGTCTTCAGTATCAAACCCAATAAAATGACAGGCGATGACACTACGCATTCGATAGAAACATTCTAGCCTAGAAGAAACCTATATTCACTTTCAGGCACTCAGGTTATCTTATACAAGTGACATGGGTGTTACAACATCAAAATAATGATGACTGAAAATACTATTGAAGATACTATTGATAATATAAAATTGATAGAAATAATTGATTGATTTGATTAATATAACTGTTTATAGTATGACAAGTGTTAATTTTTACCTTTGTCACCGAATTTTCTTCAAGTATTATGATAAATATTAAGAGACTCAATGGCGCCTTCACGTCAATTCAATACAAGGCGGGCTACGTTTTCTGTAGAACTGGCATCATTAACTGCGATCCCCAAGACGTCTGCCAAGCGTGGGAACTATGGCAAACCCCTCCCTCTGATGGGGGTGGTCTTTGTTCAACGGTGGACGTCTTTCAAATGTTGTTGATATATAATTTGAAAAGTGCGGAAAATGACAGTGTACATACAGTAGATACATATCAACTAACTTTGTTTATAGTATAGAAATAATTCTTGCTGCCCAGTATGTGGCAATAGCCACACCCCAAACTACACAAGCCCAAACATATCTGATGAAAACGGGTGTTTAGATAAATCTGCCTACTAAGAGTTAATGAGGAAGTGATGATATGTTATTGTTTGTTTAGCACAGATATACACATAATTTGGCACACCAATGAATAAAACACATACTTAACTAGCATATCATGTCACATATAAAACCCAATGCTATAAAAGAGCGATAAAACAGTAACCGCTTTGAACCGTGTGAAGTCATGTGCACACATCTCGCTTTACATACAGTGGTGTAAGCTCGATTGCGGAGAACGATTGAGTCATAAAACAGCTGTTTACACCCCGTTATATAGGTAGTATTTGATAACGCAGTATGTATATCATGACTTAGATATGTGTGTAGGAAAGATTTATTATGCTCACCACCAGGAAAACTCGTTTTGTTGACAGCAACATTTTGAAGCGCTCGCGAAGTTTGTTTAGCTGATCTTAACTGATGAGCAAAGTTAAGCAACAACCGCTGCGGTCATGAGTTGGTGGGTGACCGCTAGTGACATTACTACTGAGCGCTTCTGTGTTTCGGAGGTCACATTAAGCCGTTCGGTCCCGGTTGTCGTCTTAGGATGGCAGTCGTTATAGTATGGTGGTAGGGCATTTTGCGAGTGCTCGCCTGGCTAGCTGCCATACACACTTAAGTAGAAAATCTGTCACCAAGCACCTAACTGTGTGTTCCGGCAGCTATCCTTGAGAGCCAGTTGTTCTAGGTAAGCCTGAACAACATCTTCGACCCCGTCATCACTTACCATCAGGTGAGATAGTGTTCAAACGCTATCCTACAAAGTATACATAATAAATAAAACATGTCATAATGTTCAATGATCTTTGAGTAACTCTGTTCTTACATAGCGCCTTGTTGGTTTAGAAACAGTCATCGAAGCTTTAACTTTATGTTGCGTTGAGCGCTGACAAAATTGGAAAAGTTATTGATATTAATGGTTTTTGAGGTCCATGGTTCGAATCCCGCCGCGGGCTTGAGCTTCACCGCATGGTGGAAGATCATTTGCCGCCTGGCCAACGACCATCCTCAAGTAGAAAATCTGTCGCCAAGCACCTAACGATTTGTTCCGGCAGCTGTCCTTGAGAGCCAGATAAATTACAGGCACATGAGACTTGTCTTATAACTGACGGGCGCAGTGCAATTCGTGACACTTGTGATGAAATGCATCTGTTATAGGCAGAGGTTAGTCCGCTTAAATAAGTTGTTTAACAGCATATAAATAAAAAATATATTCATGTTTACATCTTCGAAAAAGTGTAGCATATTTTATCAAAGGTCTACATTGTATTATTGAACATAATTATGTTCGCATGTATATCTATATTATAATTACGGATAAGTTTCTACTTATTACGTGATCTACGTGAAAGTTGATATTATTGGAGAACTTGAAGCCTTGCTACTTCCTTCTAAGGATCTTACAGGATCTTAATACTGTTCTCTATACCTGGTAATAATTTAACTAAAAGATATATTTGATCCACATTGTACTACTAAACATAATTAAGTTTGCGTGTTTCAATATCTTAATTTCCGTCTTATAACTTGATCTACGCACAAACAATTTAAAGCAGTTGTAAATATTTAAACTTATATATTTAATCTAATTTTGAGAAGGATGCTTTAATTAACTGCTGTTAAAGTTTGAAAGATTTTGGATTACCTTTTTACATTACGTTTTGGACGTCCATTGGCTTATTGGCATTGCAAACTATTGCCTAATGTAATATAACCTGTGTAATCTACGGCATTTCAATAAGTTAAGGTAGATTACTTATTTAATTAAATCTGTTTTCTTTTACATTTCTTGATAGGTTAGCCTTTGACCACTATCTTACCTGCTGGTAAGTGTTTATGTGGTCGAAGATGTTGTTCAGGCAAACCTAGCATTACTGGCTCTCAAGGACAGCTGCCGGAACACACCGTTAGGTGTTTAGCGACAGATTTTCTACCAAGCCAGGCGGGCATTCGCAAAATGCCCTGTACTGTACTGTAACAGCCCACTCGTCCACTGCTGTACACAGCCTCCCCTATTAAGGGGGTATTTGCCATAATCCCCACGCTTGGCAGGCGGCTTGGGGATCGCAGTGTAAGATAGCAGTTCTTTAGAAGGCGCTGCTGCCCACCTTCCAGTATTTTTCCCTTAGTCGCCTCTTACGACACCTATGGGATGATATAGGGAGGTGCAATTCTAACCCGACACCTCACGGGAGAAAATGCCCTACCATCATGCAAAATGTGTTGGAATCATTATAATCTGAGGTAGGAATAAAAAAAACCCTGCCTACTAACCTGAAAGGGGTAAGGAACACGTTTTAGTATCAAATAAAGGTACCCTCTGAAGAGTTCGAAATAAACTAAGGTGATGGATAAGATAATTTAGATGTGATTCTGATTATTTATAGCAGGTTGTCTGCAGCCATCAGCTTTGAATAGCGAAGCGAATACTCGAGTGAAGGGAAAATCCGCTATTACCTCGCTCAACTATTGCAAAACGTTTTGTTGTTGAATAATTAAAAAAATCACGTGAAGTGCAAGCTACAGTTCCTACCTAATTTTGCTAAAAATATATTCTATCTTATCCCTTTTTCTTAGATGGAACATAAACCTACATACATAACACCCTTAGAATTTAATTCTTGGGAGTAATATTTTTTATTTGGATTATCTTAATTGATATATTTAATTAATGCCAAATTTCCCAAGTATGTAAACGGTAATTTTAACAGCTCCATCCCTACACAATGTTCAGGAACGAAAGCACAAATTAAAGTCAAAAGTCATATTTCATGGTCGCTTAGAAATTAGAGCATACCCCGGCTACAGGGTACAAATCCCGCACGTAACTACATATTTTCCCCTCGTCATCATTTTGTAAAGCACAATATTTCCCATCCCATTTCCAAAGGCCTCTTTCACAGAAAGTTTACGTGAAGAAGTTTCTGAGCATTATCTAGGCAGTCCACAGTGAGATCAGCGTCCATGAACTGTCGGATGTCGCGACTGAGCGTCGCCAGCGAGACGTGAAGGACGCTGTGGCGCCAGCCCGTCTTGTCATCTCCGATAAAAGTACATTGCTGACTTTGAACTAAATACAATGTTTGATGTAGCTAGTAATGAAGCCTGCTTATTTGTTGATCTTGACTGATCAACAAAGTTATGCAAGTTGATCAGTTAAGAACGGTTGTAGTCTTAGGATGGCTGTCATTATACCTTGGCAGTAGGGCATTTTGCGAAAGCCCGCTTGGCTAGTTATCATCCACAAGTAGAAAATTTGTCGTCAAGCAACAAACGGGGTGTTTTTGAGAGCAAGTTATTCTCGGTTAGCCTGAACCGCGTCTTCGAACACATGGTCACTTTACATCTGATGAAATAGTGGTCAATACTACTCTATAGATGAAAAAAATATATTGTGTTTTTAGTTTCTACAAAACCAATACCAAGTGTTTGTCTGTTCTAAAAGCTTTTCTTCATCAATGCTGATATAATTGCGTACTAGGCAATTACTTTACGATTATTATGTAGAAAATCGATATTCCAACATCCAAGGACGAGTTCCGGTTGTCCTTAAGAGTCAGTTTCTCTTCAAGGTTAAGATTAAATATATATGTTACGGTATTATGTGATAAAAATAGCACAGAGCTCTTTTTGACATATTTTTTCAATTGTTACGCTGTTGGCAGAGTTGAATTGAATCAATAATATTAATAGTTTTAATGGCGTAAATAAAACAAATACTTATTATATTATGAACATGGTTCCACATATAACTCGCAAATGTTTTGCGTAGCATGCATTTGCTATGTTATTGCCTCCTAATATTTTTGTTTTTGAAAGTTAATGTGAATGCTGTTTAGGTACAATATGAGATCAACCTTACCGCTCAGAATATGACAGTTGTTTTACTTCTACATTGCGTTTTACCACATAATATGTATAAAACAATAAATAAAATCACTTTTGATTATGTATAATGTTTTGAAGAAGTGATGACCCTATTATGGGCTATCGTGGAAGGGCATTTTGCGAATGCCACCTGATTATCTGCAACCCTCAAGTAGAAAATCGATGTGTTTGGTCAGCTTTGCTTGAGAATCAGTAATCTATCCTCGACTACATTATTATTAATGCACATAATAATCTAACGCCTTTGACAACAAGTGGTCAAATGCTAACGCATTAGCAGTAAAAAAATGGATAGTATACAATAAAGGTATCTTATTCATATATCTCAATTGCCGTAATCTTAGTTTCCGCACACACCTTGGGTTGCCGGGCTAGAGTATCACCCCACCCGTGGGTGTCGTAAGAGGCGACTAATAAGGGATCAGAAGTGGGGCAGCAGCACTTTCTGTGGAAGTGATATCTCACACTGCGATCCCCAAGACGCCTGCCAAGCGTGGGGATTATGGCAAAACCCCCATAGTGGCTGTGTTCAGCAGTAGACAATCCGGCCGATACAGTACAGTACAGTTAGTTTACCTAAACTCTACCGCATGTATTTCAAACAACTAATAAAAATCAAGTTTTTTTTTTATTTTTTTTTATTTTTATGCCTGATATGTTAGCCTTTGACCACTATCTCACCTGATGGTAAGTGATGATGTGGTCGAAGATATTGTTCAGGCTAACCTAGAAGTACTGGCTCTCAAGGACAGCTGCCGGACCACACCGTTAGGTGCTTGGCGACAGATTTTCTACTTGAGGGTGGTAGCTAGCCAGGCGGGCATTCGCAAAATGCCCTACCACCATGCTATAACGACTGCCATCCTAAGACAACAACCGGGACCGATGGCTTAACGTGCCCTCCGAAGCACGGAAACGCTCAGTAGTAATGTCACTAGCGGTCACCCATCCAACTCATGACCGCGCGCGTCGTTGCTTAACTTTGCTGATCGGTTGAGAACAGCTAAGTATACTTCGCTACGAGCGCTTCCTGATAAAAAAATCCTAATACATTTAGGGTGCTCGATAGATGTTTATCTTAATTGTTCTAACATAAGTACATAAGAAAAGGTGTAGATATATTTTTATTCGACTACAGGTATCGAGGACTCAATACCAATCAAGGCTAATCGACTCTGAGCCTAGTTCCAATTCATGTCTGACGAGGCGAGATCTCCTGATTGGTAGCTACTTAGCTAAGTATACTGCTTTGTTTGATGTAGGGTTTTCAAAGAACTGCGTGCACAGTCTAGTAATAACTTGCTTATGAGTTTTTTTCATTATTTCCACAATTCAGATTTTTAATATACCTAAATTTTGCAGGTTTATACATGTTAAGCACACATATTATGCATCCAAAGAGATAATCACTTTAATGCAACTTTTAGGTTAGCCTTTGACCACTATCTCATCTGATGGTAAGTTATGATGTGGTCGAAGATTTTGTTCCGACTAACCTAGAAATACCGGCTCTCAAGGACAGCTGCCGGAACACACCGTTAGGTGCTTGGTGAACAGATTTTCTACTTGAGGGCGGTAGCTGCCAGGCGGGCATTCGCAAAATACCCTACCACCATGCTATAACGACTGCTATCCGAAGACAACAATACTAATAAATCGAGACCGACGGCATAACGTGCCCTCCGAAGCACGGAAGCGCTCAGTAGTAGTGTCACAATCGGTCACCCATCCAACTCATGACCGCGGTGGGCGTTGCTTAACTTTGCCGATCGGTTAAGAACATCTAAACAAACTTCGCTACGAGCGCTTCAAATGCTTCTATTCACTGATTCTATTCCACAGACAAATACAGCTAATAACTCTACGAAGCGATTTATTTTCTTGGCTATCCAAGAAATAAATCGCTTCGTAGAGTTATCAGCTGTATTCACCCATCCAACTCATGACCGCGGCGGACGTTGCTTAACTTTGCCGATCGGTTAAGAACAGCTAAGCAAACTTCGCTACGAGCGCTTCAAATGCTTCTATTCACTGATTCTATTCCACAGTCAAATACAGCTAATAACTCTACGATTTATTTTCTGGGATGGAATACATTTTAATAATTGTTCGGGGTTGGCTCTGTTCATTATTGTCTGCAACACTTAACTAACTTGCCAATCAAAATAAATAATATAAATAGCATTTTTGGAGCGAGCATTAAATGTCTACTAATAAATGTGTTTTTATTTATGTCGTCACTAATAGTATTGTATACAAAACGTAGATGGCGCGTATTTAAATGTTTTACTTCAAAGTTACTCACGTATAGTACCACCAACTTAACTGTGCAGTTCTCGAGGGCGCTACTGGTCAAGGAAATCAACTACAAACTGTCACAATTTGAGGGAAAGTTTTAGTTCTTTTTTCTGCCACCTGAACAGATAAGTTGGTGGGACTGTAACAGTCACAGAAGGCACGACAGATAATCCCGCACTCAATGGGCGATGCTAATTAACGTAATAGGCTCGAAGCGCGGCTCCAATTCAAGACTAACGTGGGATGTCTCAATTGATAGGCACTTCATTTAGCTAAGTATATCTATGGCTTTGTTAGTTTGAGATGTATGTATAGAATTTCGTTAACACTCTAATCATAATTTGATTATGTGTTTGTTTTGAAGTTATTATATTAAATGAATTGATTTGTCTTGAAATGCATTTTCATAATTGTTCATGTAGCTAAATTTACTGAATTAAGTGACGTTCTATAATAATGTTATTAATATATAGGTATTATAAGTATTAAGTTAAATAAATTGAGTCAATGTTATGTGTGTTTTATATTTATAAATAATGATAATAAGTGTAAGTGGTAACTGCCGCGCTTATTATAATAAAAAAAATATGTGCGTAATATAGCTACAAAGTGGTGATATGCCAAAGTCCCGTCCCAGTCAAACGATTACTATCAAAAGGTCTCGCTATAGGATACGTTTTATTTCTTAATCGCGATTTAATCGTTGTTTAGGGTTGGCAAAGCTGATAGCTTTTTCACATTTTTCACACGTTAAAAAAAAATGCTGATCGCTTGTTGTAAGTGTATATTTGCTATAAGCTGGTACAATATTGCTTAATCGAACCACCACAAAAGTTATAAATACTACGAACTCTATACAACACTACAGCTACTACTATAAAAACATTTAGACAACCTATAAGTCATTGCAGACTCACAGGCAGTACAAATGCTCCACAGTAAGGTTTAGACAATTTACATAAAGGCAAAGAGAGGACATTTGTAGATTTGAATCATTTTGTGGAGAAAATATTCACATTTTCTTTTCGTTATGAGACGTAGCGAAATTAAGTTCCCTTGCATGCAAAAAACAACAAGGGTTGTACGTGTTTAGGTTACCAAGTCTTGGGCCGAATTTATTACAACAGAATAACTAATAGTACCTACTATTTATTAGGGGATTCCTATCCTCAAAGTAGATAGTATTTACTCATAATTCGACTCAATCCTGTTCACCTTACGCGTAATAGTTACAATTGCCACGGTAGGTACCTATCAAAGACTCGGAAGGCGATTCCAATCAAGTCTGATCGGCTGTGGTACCAATTGGGTTGGTAAAGGAATTGACGGGGGGAATTTTTAGATTGATAACCGCTTCATTTACCTAAGTAGATATCAATCACTGGTAGATTGGTGTACGGATATTTGAAGAACTTTGTTCCCAATTAAGTATAATATAGGGTAAGGTTTTATTTTTTGAATATTGAACACAATAACTTATTGTATTTCCCAAAACTTATCAGAGCGCTTGGTCGATGCGACGCGTGATCGAAATGTGTTTGCCTATTTGGATCAACGAATAAGTACTGTAATTCAACGGGGCAATGCTGCTAGCATGCTGGGCACGCTGCTAACTGGTAGTGGGCTGGAGCATTTGGTGAGTCTGCAATGGCTTGTAGATAGTCTGAAAGCATTAATTGTAGGTGCTGTAGTGTTGTATATAGTACGAAGTATTTTGATAACAAAGGCATACCACCGGTAAAAAAATATGTACACTCTAGTATGCAAATGAAAAACTATTATAATTTGGGTTAAAATATTATGTAGTCATTAAATGCACTTGGAATCAAAATTAAACCGGCATAGTCTATAGATTTTTGAGTGGAGCTTTTGCACTACTTTTAACTACCTGCAACTAATATTCCAAAAATTAACAACTTGAATCACGCTAAATAAAAAAAAATTACATTATATTTCATGTTGAACTTTGAAATTGAATATACCTTCAGCTTTAAATGTGAAGATGGCAGCGAAAATTAGAGTAATACTCGTATACGAACTCCGATAAGAGTCTAACGCAGCAGAATCGGCTCGTAATTTATGGTATGTGGTTTGACCACTTTCGTACTAGAAACTTCGACCTTAAGATAATAGTAAAATATTTTTCAGCGAACCGTGCTCTCTGCGAACAATCGACAAACGGTACGGAGCCTGAAATCTGTCGACCTGGGGCCTTATTATCTAATTAAAGTGATATATTTGAAGCAGTGATGGCTCAGTGGCTATGGACTGCCGCGCAGCAGGTCCATGGTTCGAATCTCGCCCAGAGCTTGAGCTTCACCGCATGGTGGAAGGGCATTTTGCGAATGCCCGCCTGGCTAGCGACCACCCTCAAGTAGAAAATCTGTCATCAAGCACCTAACGGTGTGTTCCGGCAGCTGTCCTTGGGAGCCAGTGAAATAACAGGCAAAATGAGACTTAACAGGTATGTCTCAAGGTGATGGGCGCAGTGCAGTTCGTCACTCGAGATGAAATGCGTCTGTTATAGGCAGAGGATACCGCTTAACATCAGGTGGGCCTCGAGCTTGTTCCTTCACAATAACATAAAAAAAAAGAAGAAATAATAATTTTGTTCGAACTCTATAACGTGTATCGTTTTCAAAGGTAAATATAAAAAATAAACTAAATTATCTAAGTTCATTGCCATTACCATTTTGTTACATAATTCGAACCCTAACACAAACTGTGTTTCCATTTTATTTTTTTATTTTTTTTGTTGAAAAAGTTGTCCAAATCACAGAAAAAGTGGTTGTACATCATCCGTCCAGATCCACTTTTTGTCACAGGTCACAATTTGGTTCAAATCCCTCCATTTCTGTTCCAGTTTAACAAAGTGAGGTCAGATTCAACGCGTGCTGCCCTTTGCATATTAGTCAAATCATGAAGCATTTATCAAGATATTTTTAAAATTTTGGTGCCCCAAACATTTACTGCAAATTTTACGATATTGGGTGTATGCTGAAGTCAAACCATGCCTATAGTTATTTGTTAGTTTACACGGATTGTCTTCCATCATTACTTTCAATACATCGGTCTGCGTACCGTTTCCTGATAAAATATTCGCAGAGAGCACGGTTCGCCGAAAAACTAAAACAAATTACTAAAACATTTGTACAAAATGTAGAAGATTTAGCTTAGTTTTATATATCTAACCTATCCTTATCTATACAAGCCCAAACTGTATTTAAATGTAAGCTAAACATTCTAGATTTTGAATAATAATGAAAATATTTTTCGGCGAACCGTGCTCTCTGTGAACAGTGTTTCAATGAAAGAAAAGTTTTAAATGATTTTCCAATTAGATGGCCGAAATGTTTGAAGGGCTTTTTGCGCTTGCCCGCCTTGCTAGCTACCCTCAAGTAGAAAATCTGTCGCCAAGCCTAACGATGAGTTCCGGAAGCAGTCTTTGAGAGCCAGTGAAATTACAGGCACATGATATTTAACAACTATGTCTCAAAGTGACGGGCGCAGTGCAATTCGTGACTTGTGATGAAATGCATCTGTCATAGGCAGAGGTTAGTCCGCCTAACATCAGGTGGGCCTCGAGCTCGTTCCGTCACCAATGTATTGATAAGAGGTTAGTTTATTTTAATTAAATTAATTTCATCCTACAAAAATTTGTATATTTATGAAACGGAAAATTCATATCTTTACCCCTAAAGTTAAAGCATATATATATACAGGGTTACTCGTAATTCGACCTATTCCTGGTAGTGGGTTAGAAAGCCCCTATCCAAAAATCAACCATTTCTGAGATAAATTAAATTAAAAAATTAATAATAAAAAAAAAACAGATGGTTTTGATCCGTGGTTATATATATATATATAATAATTATTTAATAATTCTAATTACTTATATATATATATATATAATTATTGCCTGATATCTCTGCTATGTAACAATAAAAAAACCTATATATATATATATATATATATATATATATATATATATATATATATATATATATATATATACTAATATATACTATTGTACGTGAATATATAGGTTTAATGCGTATTAGACTAACCTTACTTATAACTTATCATATTGACTTTGTACGCTGCAATAACTTATTGAATGCAGAACGCTGTTTTTAATATAGTTGCAATAATTCACGAAAATTTTATATGTCTGATACCGCACATAACATATATATATATATATATATACCGCATACACAGATACCGCACAGATACCGCACATAACATATATATATATATGTGCGGTATCACACATATAAAATTTTCGTGAATTATTGCAACTATATTAAAAACAGCGTTCTGCATTCAATAAGTTATTGCAGCGTACAAACTCAATATGATAAGTTCTAAGTAAGGTTAGTCTAATACGCATTAAACCTATATATTCACGTACAATAGTACCAAATCAGTGCTGGCATCAAGCACTTAATAGACGATGGCAATCAAGCCTAATCGAATCGAAGCGTGGTTTCAATCAGGGACTGACTGATAACCACTTCATTTAGTTCATTTATTGTTACAAAGGTGTTCAAAAGATTTATTTCGCAGTTTAATGAGTGCTTTATTTCTGTATTTTAGCGATTAACATATTGTACTTAGATAAAACCTTCGTCGATACAAACATTACAATCATGTTGTTTTTACAACTTAAGTAAGACTGTGTAACTTTTCGAAACAATAAAGGTCACACACAATCTCTGCGGTTTTTGTAGGTACGAATAACTACTTTGATATGAAAACCACGATGTTTCTAAGAAAAAATATTGGTATTTTGACTATTCCTGGGAAATTATGACTATCAATAATGCAATAATAGCTAATACATGTCATGGTTTCATGTAAAGAGTCTACAAGAGGTATTTTCAAATAAATACGAAACGATTTCGCGGCATTTTCGATTACTTGAATTTTTTAAATAAACAAAAACGCTGCATAAACGCCCCCTTGTCATCCATGTGAGTCCAGTGACTCTTTGTGACATCACAACACTTTTTGTACTCTGCTGTATCAGCAAGATTGTCCTCTACTGAACACAGCTTCCCTCATTAAGGGGGTGAGGGTTTCCATAATACCCACGCTTGGAAGGCGTCTTGGCGATTGTAGTATAAGATAGATATAGCCAAGAGCGCCCGCCGCGGCAACACTGGACCGCGCCGCGCTCCCTTTTAAATAGAGTTGTGAATATTTACATCGAGCAAGTAATAAAAAATAATGAACTACAGGCATAAGAGACTATTAACATTAGGTGGTCCACGTGCTTATTCCGTCATATACACACACACAAACAAAAACTAAGAAAAAAATAAATAAAATAAAAATGTTTGTTAGTACTAGCAGAAGTCAACCCTAAGAGGTTGTTAGCATTTTACCAATAACCCTGTATATCTGACAGGAAATTAATGACATTTGTCAGTACTTTTACAATAAAATACAGATTCAAATTTATAGAGTTCCTACATTTAAATAGTCATTATATACAAGTAACAAGACGTAGGATAGAAATAGATAGGTATGCAATTACAAAAACTGTTTCTAATAATATTATTATGTTTGTAATGTATTTTTATGGTTGGGCATGTCTATTGGTGAGCATTTTTCTAAATGGCCTCGTCTATATTTTTTATCTTTCTAGTCTACTGGGGCGTTCCTAAACTTAGTCGTTTTTCCGATAGGGCGTTTATAAATTTGACGTTATTGAGATCTTGGACATTTTTATTTTTTGTCATTACACGTGCCAATCAGAATTCGCAATACCTGATCAAAAAGTTTTAAGAAAATCACGGCTATAAGAAAACTTGGTACGAATTTCCATTGCCGTCCGTCGTTTTGAGGGGGGGAGGGGAGGTGTTTGTGCTACTGTATCAGCCGGATCGTCCACTGCTGAACACAGCCTCCCCTATTTAGGGGGTATTTGCCATAATCCCCACGCTTGGCAGGCGGCTTGGGGATCACAGTGTAAGATGGCAGTTCTTAAGAAGGCGCTGCTGCCCACCTTCTAGTATTTTTCCCTTAGTCGCCTCTTACGACACCCACGGGATGATTTGGGGAGGTGCAATTCTAACCCGGCACCTCACGGGGAGTGTTTGTACTATCTCCTCTTAAAAGGAAAACTTGGGAAGCCCCCTCTTATCGACTTTTTTTAATGTTTTATTCTGAGGATATAATAGTTTATCTAATTAAGATTTCTGCTAGACATGATTTTTTGTACTATATGTGTTATTATGTACATGTTTTGATATTATATTGACTTGTTTTCATGAAAAACATTAATAATGAAATAATAATCTTTCGGGATTACATCAGAATGGCCCATACTTTCGATACATTCAATTAAGTGGTTATCCATAAAGCATACCTACAACATAAAGAATACAAGATTGCTAACAAAACATGACAATATAATCAATATGTGTATTATCATCGATAAGAGATACTCAGTGTGTTTAGAAATACGCTCCCAGCATGTTTATTCAGGCTTGTTTAGATAATAAAATTTCCCTCGATAGCTGTTCCCGTAACTTGTTCACATGGAAATATACGATAACAAGGGCCTATTGAACTGATAAATACATTATACGAGCCACGAGATCTGTGGATAGAGTATGTTTACTTTCAGCTTTAGTCATAAATATAGTTATGATTCTTCGCAAATAGTTATACTGTTGTATAATTTTTTTTTATGGTATTGTGACGGATCAAGCACGAGGCCCACCTGATGTTAAGCGGACTAACCTCTGCGTATAACAGATGCATTTCGTCACAATTCACGAATTGCACTGCGCCCGTCACCTTGAGACATAGTTGTTAAGTCTCATCTCATCATCTCGTTAGGTGCTTGGCGACAGATTTTCTACTTGGGTCGCTAGCCAGGCGGGCATTCGCAAAATGCCCTTCCACCATGCAGTGAAGCTGAAGCCCGCGGCGGGATTCGAACCATGGACCTGCTGCGCGGCAGTCCATAGCCAATGCCACTGAGCCATCATTGCTTCAGAATAAGGGCTACAATACGAATGTGGGTTTGAAATAGTATCACATGAGTGTTTTAATACCTAATTATGTACAGTCGCATACAAGACTTTGTCTACACCCATGATATGAATCCTCTATAAAAAGTTCTGAAACCATAGAGTGGTTTCAGAACTTTTTACACACAGTGTTGTAAAAACTCTATGTATTTATGGAAAGTTTAATTGCTAAAAATCTAATACAAACTATGTATAGGTAAAACTAGATTTATTTATTGTAATAATTATTTACATTTTCGCTCATACAATTATTAAAATGCACTTGAATGATAAAATAATATTTAGGAATGAAGATTTGAATTTTTCTGATAACTTTTGAAAATACACTAAAAACTGAAGATGTGCAAAAGCACATCTTCAGTTTTTATCAAAATTTTCAGAGCACATTTTCATTTCATGAAATCTTGGTACGCCTTTTCATATTGTTTTCTCGACTTTTCTGGTATTAATTGGTTAGAAATGTCCTTTGCTGCATTAGAAATATCCGGTGGTGTGTTATCAAAGCTAGTATTGCTCATTTTTGTAAACAACAAACTTATACATTTTTGCAAATACTCGTATCGAACAAAAATGGCGGGATATGACGTGAATTCGACCAACAGTTCTTTTTTAAACACTGCGCTGTGGTAGTGAAAGGCGCCTGACAATGATCTTTTTTTGACTAAGGACTTGCATTATGAAATTAAGTACAAAATTATAACACTCGTTTGAATGATATTATGGGTACTATGGCTCAGGATGTTTTAATGTTGGCAATAAGCCAGCTGCTTCAGAAACTTTTATAGAGGATTTATATCATGGTTGTAGATAAAAGTTTGTAATAAACCTTTACTTTATTATTCTGATGATACTTACAAAATTATATTGCCGTACAGTTTCCGGTATATAGGTAAATACTATTCGATATTCTCCGGTTAGATGTCGTAAAAACGAAGGAAAAAAAGCGCCAAGGAACATTACTTCATCTCTCACGTCGATGTACGTGAAGCTTCTGTACATCCGGCGCACGTGGTGGTCGGACATATTGCGAATATCCGCCTGGCTAGCTACCAGTCCCTCAAGTACAAAATCTGCCGCCAAGCACTCAACGGTGTGTTTCAGCAGCTGTCCTTAAGAGCCAGTAATTGTAGGTTAGCCTGAATAACATCTTCGACCATATCGTCACTTACCATTAGGTGAGGAAGTGGTCAAGGGCAAGCTTATTAGCTATAAAAAAAACATCAGGATTCCTTACAATCTTAACGCCCTGATTAATTGAGAGATACAGCGGATAAACCACTTACTAGAGTATTCCCAAAGAGTTGCTGCATTGGATAGGTGTTCGGCTATAAATCCACTGCCACATCTTTTTACAATATGTCCTTGTATTGACCTCCTATAGCGAAAACATTTTTTTTACTTAGGTTCTTATGTCTTACTTTTACTGACCTTACATGAGAGGGATAAGAGTAGGAAGACGATGACTTAAAAATATTACAAACAGATTTCAAACGTTTCTTAAGTATCACCTGCGCCTGTTATAAAACCTCAACATAATAAAAGAGGGCAACGCATAGCACTATTTTGTATTTACAGGGTCTTTAAAGTGTTCCTTCAAAACCAAAAAACATGATAGGTTTGAATATTCATTCCCCTACAACTATTGAGTTGAAAACGTTACATTATTACATGAGCTGCACCCCGCGGTTTAGTTTGAGGAGACAATGATGGAAAGTGATGATGATGAATTGTATTCCATGTGCTATACTAGGACCTGAACTTGCACATACACTCCAAGTTTCATACAAATCGATTCAGCTGTTTTGGCGTGAAGGAATAACAAAACTCATCACATCTTCACTCACTCAGCATCCGCAATTACTAATAAATATTATTATTTTCCCCTGCGGATAGACATGAATATTAGTAAGATTTTATTATAGTACTTCGTGATATTAATAATGATATAATATACAATAATATAATAATACTTAATATTTTTCCACCATCACTGTTTAAAAATCAATGTCTGTTACACGCTCAATAAAAATACATCTTTAATATGTACCAATCAATGATACCATGTCCTTCATGGTAATATTGCAATACCCAAATGGGTTTCATGTATGCTCTTATGATGTTTGTGTCGCCTTATGTGCTCATGAATGCAATAAATCACTTTGACTTCGACTTTGATTCACCTCGGTAGTTAATGATGATGAAATTATCCTGTGTTAATCCAGGACCTATCTGTATTCAAATTTTTTATCTAATTCGGTTTAATCGTATTTGGGATTCCGTACCCAAAGTGTGAAATGAAGCTGTCTATTTGGCTCTCCATCGTTTACTTTTATTGGGTCTCTACTTCGTATACCGATACTGAATAAGTTAGAAACCTGAAATTTTTATATTTTGTGCAGAGTAAATAGTTACAAAATATTGAGTTAGGCATAGAAATAGATTATTTTTCATGTATGGGACAAGGTAGCAAAGTCATTTTTTTATTTTCTACCCTTTTATGTTGCCTGTGCTGTGTTGATCTCTAGAGTTCATTGAGTACTTAGTACTGTCAGCCGGATCGTCCACTGCTGAACACAGCCTCCCCTATAAAGCGGGTATTTGCCATAATCCCCACGCTTGGCAGGCGGCTTGGGGATCGCAGCGTCAGATGTTGGTTCTGTAGAAGGTGCTGCTGCCCACCTTCCCGTATTTCCACCCACGGGAAGATTTGGGGAGGTGCAATTCTAACCCGGCACCCCACGGGGTGTACTTAGTGTACCCGTTCAAATATAATGTGAATTTTATACATATATTTTTATGTTCAATAATAAAAAATAGAGCGCACAAAATCATAAGTTTTAGTCTATATTTGTTATGGAATATATGTAAAAAAAGCGAAAGTTCTTGGTATGTAAGGTGCTTATTATGTATACCTATATTGTTTTTAAATGAACAGTCAGATTCTGTAAAGTCTGAGTTTGCCCGCGCTTAGTCCAAGCTGGATGTTAAAACAATTCCCACGATATAAAAACTACTTGTAGATTTTGCGGTATGGAGTGGAGGATTATTTCAAATATAAATTATATCATACATTCGCATGTTACATACGCAACAAAGTCCAAATTTAGGCAAATAAATTACCACATAACAGGTATTATCATAATAAACAGAAAGTCCTAAATCGGTAAGCAAATATTTAGAACGTTGAATATTTAAGCATAATGATCATTTGTATACATGATTATTAAATAACTTCTATCAATTATATAATAATTATTCAAAAATATAATGTTATATTACATTTAGTAGTTACAAATCATATATCAGCATAATATAATTTAATTCATTGTCGTCGCGATGTTATTGCTTAATTACAAAAAGAGCTACTATTTATGCGTTTTGAAAATAAATCCACATAACGATTAAATGTAAAATAGTGTGTATAATACACATTAATTTGCGCCTACCAAAAATATACTAAACAACATTAGTGCAGCTAATTATTATAGGTACCTCAAAATCAGGATGTTCAAACATCACTACGATAGATGGGGACTATGCGAGATTATGATACGCAAAACTTTTGGGTTTTATTTTCTACTAAAATAAAACCCAAAAATTATGTTAGTCCATGGGCACCATTGCCTTCCCTTGATAACTCCTCAGTAAATTGGGATAAAAAGTATAATAAATAATGAATACCCAGTTTTATCAAATACGTCAAAAACATACACAGACTTAACTTCAGAGACACTTTACACAATTATACTCGTAATATTCGTGCGTTTACTTGTCTTAGATTTGAGCATTTTTTTTGAACAATTTAAATAAAGCTAAGTATACAAGACAAAAAATAACTTCTACTTACAGTATTCCCCAGACTATATAGTAGGTTAATTCTTATCAAAACAATAGCTAATAGACCAATACAAAAACGGTGCTAAAGCTCACTTATGAGATGGTCCAATTTTCCATCAAAATGAGCTTTCTCAGATTGTTCCAGTAAATCGATTATGTCCCTCCTAGATGACTTCATCTCATCGCACGACAAACAGACGCCTTACAGGCGCCTTCATGTCTACAAACAAGTGATCCTAACCAACACAAAATCACCACATCTTACACCTTAGTATCTACTACATAAGAGTTATTTTTCTTTACTCCAACAGTAAATACCAAACTGTTTCTGTCATGGGACTACACTGGATTACGTCATATTGCGTCTTGCCAAGTTGTATTATAACCACCATTATATCCTGATCTTTGCTACAAAGCCAACCATTAACGACAAGGTGTCTTCATAATAACATTTATTGGGAAAACGGGCCCAAGGTTGGGTAACAAAACAAAGTCGGGTAGAGGTCGATTTATTATTGTAAAGAAATGATGGAAAAAAATATTAGAAAATACAACATAACATCGAATCAAATTAGTTGTAATACTGTGTATATTATATAAAATTAGCACATAAACGTATATAAATAAAAAATAATATAGAGATACGCATAACTCAGCATTTTTTATAGCTGATAAAGCTAGTCTTTGACCACTTTCACACATGATGGTAAGTGATGATGTGGTCTTAGATATTGCTCAGGTTAACCTAGAATAACTGGCTTTTAAGCATACCTGTCGGAACGCACCATTCGGTACTTGGCGATAGATTTTCTACTTGAAGGTCTCAGCTAACCAGATAGGCATTTGCAAAATGCCCTACCACTATGCTATAACAACTGCCATTCAAAAACAACAACCGGACGCTTAACGTTTTTGAAGCGCTCCTAGCGAAGTTTGCTTAGCTGTTCTTAACCGATCAGCAAAGTTAAGCAACGTCCGCCGTGGTCATGAGTTGGATGGGTGACCGCTAGTGGCATTACTACTGAGCGCTTCCCTGCTTCGGAGGGCACGTTAAGCCGTCGGTACCGGTTGTCGACTTAGGATGGCAGTCGTTATAGCATTTCGCGAATGCCCGCCTGGCTAGCTACCACCCTAAAGTAGAAAATCTGTCGCCAAGCACCTAACGGTGTGTTCCGGCAGCTGTCCTTGAGAGCCAGTAATTCTAGGTTAGCCTGAACAACATCTTCGACCACATCATCACTTACCATCAGGTGAGATAGTGGCCAAAGGCTAGCCTATCAGAAACACGGATTTGCTCAGTAGTAACGCAACCAGAGGTTACTAATCCAAGTCATGATCATAGCGGACATTGCTTTACGTAGTTGATTGGTTAAGAAGGATTAGATAAGATACGCTTCGGGTGCTTCAAAAAGTTCATTCTGTGGATTCAAGGTCAAGTCAATACCGGGTCTATCGCAAAATAGGGGAACCAAATTTGATAAGAAACAAAATTCACAATACGCTTATTATTCAATCTAAAATTTGATTATTTTGTCACTAAGATAAAATGCAGTATGCTGGAGTCAGATATAAGCTTTATGTAGAAGCGCTTAAAGTGTTCTGTATATATTTTATATTGTTATTCTAGTTACTAATGAGTTATGACGCGAAAATATTCACTTAAGTGAGTGCGTTTTGTTTTTTTACTTTGATGATGCCAAAATGTCGATATCTAAAATTTTATGAGCGTAGAACTTGCGTAGCACAAAGCCTAAGCTTTCGTAGCATGTCCTACAAATCATAAATAAGCATTTATCCACGCTTTTAAATACACGTAGGGGTTGACACAACGTTTAAGCCACCCTTGTCTCTTTTCGGTCACGTGTAATTGGAGGCAAACCTATAACCACCTATCAGGCCAAGTAGCAGACTCTTATGGACTGCTATTGACAATTAGTTAATTATATAAGTTATAATTAACTAATTGTCTAAGTATAATTTGTTTTATTACTTTCATGGTATATTGTAGTTAAACATTAGCAGAAAAACAATTCAGTGATTTACGATTTGACAGACAAACATCTTAACATTTGGGAATCTCAATTTAGGTTGTTATCATGGGACATTTTAATGTGAAAACTTAATTTATTTTTATAAATCGTGTCTTATGGTCTCGAGCCCCTTTTATTCTTAGCTTTAGTTACATTGGGCCTTTATAATAGTTATTTTTTATGAAAGGCTGCAAAGTTGTTACTATGCGCGAGTTTTTGTATTGAAACCTGAGGAAGCGAAGGATTCTGCGATCCGCAAGGGGAATATGGCAATCCCTCACCTAATGGGAGAGGTTTTGTTCATTAGTAGACATTGTGGCTGTTGATGAAGATTATGTAAAACATAATTAAATATCTAACTAGAAAACGCTGAGCTTTGGGAGGGCTCGCGTTTATTTTGCAACCTGATTCTAGTGGTGTCATCTAGTATTGAGTAGATTAACTACGATGCATTTAAGTATTGAGTAATTAATTCTGTTGTAGCGATGTTAACTCTATGGTTTTGTAACAGATGGCGTTAGTAGTACAATAACATTATATATTATTCCAAGGAATACATAATTATTGTTAATGTTTATTTTTTACAATGGTTATAAAATAATATTTTTTGACAGACTCATCTGGATATGAAGTTAAATTACTATGATAAAGCACAAATCTATAGACGTGATAGTTTATCAGTAAAAGGGGCTACAAAATGTACAAGTTATGAGATAGTGATTGTAATCAGGCAAAAAACTATGTGGTCGTTATCATCCCAATACTTTTTATTCCATCACACAAACTTCGGGGGCAAAAGGCTGGGATCGTCAACAAACATTAATGTAATATTCATACGGTGCGGTGTTGCCGCTCTTTGACGGCATAATCTCGCCTAACTACATGAATTAAACATTTGACACATACACGACGCCACCGCCCTATACTGAAGGTTTGCAGGAATGTTTCGTATAGATGTGGCGTTGAATACATTCATAACTCAGAGAACTAAATTGAATTGTAAAGATTTATTACATTAATATTAGACGTAATCTTCTTAAATTCAATGTAATTTATTGTCGAAATGTTTCATTGACTCCATTTTCTATTAATTATGACGTACCTATGTATAATTGCATAATTATTTAACACATCAGTTATAAGTGACAATAACAAATTATAAAGAAACTTTATGCATGTAACAGAGTTATGCTTGTACGTTGTTTACTAGGAACATACAAGTGTAAATGTATATTATTTTAATTTAGGCAGGTATGTTAAATATATTAAATATGATTTATTTAGGTATTTGATATTTTGTTCCAATTGGGCTACCGTTATTTTTACATTATCCTACTAGTAGCAGCGTACACATAACACAGCATATATATATATAGGTACCTACGAGACAAATAAGATAAATAATGCAGATTTAAGACATGAATATTAAATTTCACTTACTAGTAACACGTTGTGAAGGGCACAGCACTGTGTTTCTAATCAGAAGTGGCAGTGGACTAGACATAAGTATTCAAATAAAAAAGTGCCGTATATTTCAATATATAAACCTATGTATAAGCCATTTAAAATAAACGAATGACTGCAGCATTTACGTTATTTTCCATCTCGTAGTTAACCTTGATTAAACAGGTTGTAATGTGTTCAATTAATTTTTAACTCAAAATCTAGTTGGTGACACAAAATATCGCTATTTTCTAAGCATCATTTTGGCCTATCTTTGGGGGCTTTGGTTGCATATAACTTATTTGGCAACGTTAGCGTAGTAACTACCTTATAATCTGAATTTCAGTTGTAAGTAGTTAAACACCTTTGTATATGACTAAGGAATTTGCGTTTAGCTCCGTCATGTGGAATAATAATCAATTATTACTTAAGCAAACACATGCCTAAGTATTGTTATAAATTATATCAGATTTTTGAGGTTATAACAAGTTAAACGCGATTTTAATCGGCACACTTGCCAGGTGGTAGTTCTCTTTAGCAAGAATAACTATCAATGAGAGAGAATAAGAGAACACACAACTATTGACAAGTAATGAAACAGATAATCTATATCCTAAAACGTAACCTTTGTTATATTATTTCTAATGAGGCAGCCAGCAGAACTTTGCCTCCTGACGATCTTTTTTATTAGCTGTCCTCAGGCATAATGAAAAACATTAGGCTCGACACACTCTGACCTTTTCTTATGTCCTTTATTAAGTCGATACTTAAGTGAGTTAAGAGTTGTACGTTTTAAGACATTTTGCTTAATCTATCCAACTTTGACAATGTTTATAATGATTACTTAAAAAAAATATCTCAAAACGTGTGAGCTAAAATTATGTGAGATGTTTTTTTTGTCTTTGTTTATGTATATTTAACGGAATAAGCACGAGGAACACCTGATGTTAAAAGTCTCTTGTACCTGTAATGTATTATTTCATATATTTTATAACTTAGCTTGATGTAAATATTCAAAACTATATTCAAAGAGAGCGCGGCGCGGTCCAGTGTTGCCGCGGCGGGCGCTCTTTTCTCTCATTGTTTTTTACTACTGTATATATAAACGCGACCGACTTCTAACACTGAAAAGTATTAAAGCCGGACCATGAAAATGGGAGGTTAAAGCGACTTTTAACGTTTGAGTTGTAAACTTATTTCATACTTTTCAGTATTAGAAGTCGAATCCGTTCTATATTTTCACAAATAAATATCGTTATAAAGTCCCATCATACACTGTTTTTATTTAGCGACTTCAAAAAAAGGAGAAAGATCCCAATTCGATGTTTTTTTTATGTTTGTTACCTCATAACTTTTGACTGTGTGAGCCGATTTTGATCGTTCTTTTTTTATTTGAAAGCTAATGCTTGGACCTCACTGCAAGGCATTTAATTTTTTTCAAAATCGGTTAAGCCACACGAATATAATATATATGTAATAATAAGTTACAGTCCAATAATTGAAAAGTATTTTTCTATCTTGATGATATAGTCATTGACAGTGAATGACAATCGATCCCATAAGTGGCAAGGGTCACTAAAAAGGGTGAAAAAATTGATTTTACTAAAAAAATCAACCGATTTCAACATTCAAATGTGTGAAATAACTTGTCGAAGTCGGTACCATGCGAACAATATTCTAATAATAGATACTTTTATCGACTTCAACAAGTTATTTCACAAATTTGAGTGTTGAAGTCGGTTCCATTTTTAGTAAAAAAAATCGAGTCATTAATTCCCAAAATGGATATGAAATACCTTCTTGTTATTTTGTTGAAGGCAGTCCTAGAAGGAAAGATACTTTTTTCATGGGATTGTGACGGATATATTACTAGTCCCATTAAGAGTTAGTTGGTAACCTCTACCTATAACAGATGCACCGCGCACGCCGCCCTGTTGTTAAGTAGCCAGTAAAATTAAGTGCCTGTAATTTTACTGGCTCTCAAGGACTGCTGACGGAACACACAGTTAAGTGCTTGGCGACAGATTTTCTACTTGAGGGTGGTATCTAGCCAGGCCAGCATTCGCAAAATGCCTTTCCACCACGTGGTGAAGCTCAAGCCACCAGTAGGGATCGAACCATAGACCTGCGGCGCGGCACTTCACCGCTTTTATCGCTAGTCCATCCTTGCTTCAACACGTCTGTCAGTTTTAAAATATCACGAAATTAAAGTTCATTTTAGGTTTTTTTAATAACATCATACTACGTTTTTACGACCATTTTAGTTTTTTATGGGCTGGAGCTGCCTGAAGGCCTGCAACGATATTATTTGCAGTGTAGTAGGGGTAAAGACCAACCACCATATATAGATAAATTATAACAACCAGTAATGAATGTTTCATTCAAGGTTAACATAAATCCCTTCCTAAAAATTTAGAAAGAAATGCAATTATCAGCTGCGAGCTTCCACTTTACATTTCTTATCTCCGAACCGTAAAATAAGATAGAAGCCGTTAAGGTTAGAGAGGCACAAGAGAGTTTAACCTAAAGATAATTTATACGGAAACATTAATTTAAATTCCACCATTAATATCAACATCCTTGGCAACGTTGTTCTTAATACCTTTGATGTTTCGAATACGTCCGGAAAAAGGCAATGAAGAGAAAAAAAGAAACAATATCGTGTTTATTAGAATATTTGCCTTGTTTTTAAAAGTTCCTGCTAGGTAAATATTAATGTTTCCTGAACTAAATTGTGATCGATCGTCAATTTGAACAGTAATCCATATTAATATTTTGACTAATTTTGATGTAAATTGACACATTCAAGAAGTTATAAAGATGACGCAGACAAAAACAATTGCGATACAAAATACGTATATATTTACACGACTGCCTAAAAAAGGAGAGTTATGTTTTCAGGGTTCATATATGTATGTATATTTGTGAGTTTCTTTATTCCACCATAACTTCTAAGCTGTTAAATCGATTTTAATATGTGAGATATCGTTAGATTTGTCTTGATAACGCAAGTGACACCAAGTACATACAAAATAAAAATACTGATGCAATATTGTGCGTTAAATTGTTTTTTCATTCCAAACTCACTAATAGTGTTATCAATCCTTAAATAAATATATATATATATATATATATAACTAGCAGTTTTAATTTCAATGGAATGATAAAATGTTTTACGCAAATAAATAAATTTGCAGTCATATTTTTACTTTTTTGATTCATATATACTAGTTAAATTATATTTTTTATTTGACGTTTTGCATCGTTTATTTTACACCCACTTAATACAGTCGAAACTACAGCCATCCAGTGACCGCAGTTCTAGGATTAGCAATGCTATGAAATGTTTATTCCTATTTAGCAATCTCCCCGCGGCCCGAGTTTCTGAAAGGAGGCTGTAATTACGCCACACGACCAACGTGCAGTAATTATATCGTCTATAATTAAGCATAATTATATGCACAACATTTTTATACCACTATACAAAAAAAAGTAGTGCACGTAGAAAACATACAAAAAACTTACAGTCGAATTGAAGACCTTATTTTTTGAAGTGAATTAAAATAAGAGGTCTAAGGTATATAGCAGGCAGATTATGAATAACAGGGTCTGGGATAAAGATAGTTATCATCGTTCTTAATGTCTTCTGCCCACTAATCTTTATCACTTATTTGTGTGAACACACCTGTTTATATTTTAACATAATAAAAATATTGTTTTATAGAATCTAATATAGGAAACAAGAGCTATTTTTTACTCGATATATCGCTCATTTGGAGCGAATTTTGCCAGTTATGTCACTACATAAGCGCAAAAAATGCGCAAAAGAATAATAATTTGCCTGTAACGAAATAAATTATTATAAATATTCTTGTAAAGTTAGATTATACTATATTTTACATGAGAAAATATATATGGTAAATGGAATATGCAATAATATACTATAAAGATTATAGTGCTAACAGTGACGGGAATTAACAGTTTTTTTTATGCATATGCGGGAACCCGCTACATCTACATCTATAGCCAGGGCATGCTCTGAAATTTTAAGCTAACATGACATATGAACAATCTTGGAATAACATTGGATCGCTATATGAGGTGGGATCAACTCATACAAATTACTAGTAGCAAGCTATTTGCCGCAGCAGGATCCTTGAAAAGGTTGCGCAACTTTCTTCCAACAGCCACTAAAATTGCATTAGCTCAATTTTTTTTACTTCCAATTCTTGACTACGCTGATGCCTGATATCTAGATCTCACGGAGAAACAGCTAGATAAACTGGAGCGTCTTAATTTTTTTTAAATAGATTCATATTTGGTTTACGGAAATATGATGACGTCTCTCAGTTTCCTTCTTAGCTTGATTGGCTAACAATACGCTTTCTCCGGAATGCTCATATTCTCTCCTTTACAACATATTGTTCAATCCTACATCCCCGGGCTACCTCAAGGAACGTTTTGATTTCCTTCACTGTTCTTCATACACTTTAAGGTCATCAGAAAATCTCTATATCTCTATATATATATATATATGTATATGTATGTATTTATTTATTATAAAAACCTATTGTTACAGTGCTATTTTTATATATTTGTTTAGAAATTACACATAAGTACGTTTTTACTTATTCATATCTATTTATTTGGACTACACCCGCCCCTATTGTTTTCTTGTTCAACTCCATCCTAAGGTTGCCTGGTAGAGATCACTTTTAGTGATAAGGCCGCCCAATTACACTATGCTATTATTAATTAATATGTAAACTTTAATATTTAAAAGTGGTGTAACAATAAAGAGTTTTCTTTCCATCTATCTATCTATGACTCAGAACCCTATTTTTTCCTCTTGTTCTTTAACCATCGTATGGAGATGTATACCCACATTAGCAGTTTAAAGCTTTTAACGAGTAATTGAGGAAAGAATGTCTTCTAGCAAAATACTTTTAAGACTAAAGTAATGTTAGGGAAGTTAAGAAGTTGCTTATTGCAAAATGTTTCTTACAATTTTTTTTTATTATAAAAGAAATAGGTTCGAGACTATCTCAAAATAAGATATATTCAAAAAAATAAAATCTAAAACTGTTTCAACTTGCGCATTGATTTGTGATAAACACGTTGGAATGCGAGAATAACTGAATTTTTGTGTTAATCTGGCAATACCAAATGTAAATCTCGAAGTAAGCTACGACGGCAACATAAATACGGCATAGACGGCAATATGATAATAAAAAGATACTACACAAATACAAAAGAATTGGCAAAAAAATCTTTTATAAAAAATACAGCTGAAAATGTATAAGTGCTTTCACTCAATTCCATTTAATTTAATTCAGGTAAGTATTCACTGCTACAGATTTCCATGCTTCGACAAAAACAACATTTTAAATTACTATTTACACATTACTTAACGCATTTATTACAATACATACCTAGTTAAAATATTTTGAACACATTTTTATTATAATTGTTATCAATGAGTTGTGAAATATTGTTTCAAGAGTCAAAGAGTTAGATTCTTGTCAACATAATTTACAAACAATTTATTCTCCTACAAGTTCAGTTTACATATTTTATCAGCTACCCACATTATCGCATATATTTCTGCATTCAAATGACATATTAACATTTATGTGACAAATATTTACTCGTACGTCACAATAATTTGTTTCAGTAGTATCTGTTAGTTATATAGCTTTGAGGCTTGGATCCTAAAGGCAACAGATTGGCAGTGCATTGACGCTTTTGAAATGTGATGTTGGAGGCGTATACTGCGTATTCCCTAGTCAGTTCACAGAACTAACGTTTCCATACTGAAAGAACTAAAAGTAAACCATATGCCTACAAAGAGTGCTTGAATTGTAAAGAAGAATTAAAGATTAGACATATCGCTAGTATACCCGCGGATGATCCGGAGAAGCTTCTAGATAAGATGGAAGGCAAACTATCTAGTGGTCGGAGTCCCAAAAGGTAGTCGAATCAAGAATCAATCTGGACAGCATAATATATAAGGAGCTAGCAACGCAAGGAGGTTATATACTCAGTGGCCAAAATCTATGAACATCCTTACGTGGATCCTAGTTTCAGATTGAATGTATCTTTTTGGAAATTAATATTTACATCAATCAAATTTTAAATGTTTTAAAATAAAGTAAAACGTTGTAAATTGTCAAAATTCCCAAGTATCACTTACAAATAAATCTTGTTTTTCATCACTCATCTTGTTTGAAAAAGTACGCCAAAAGAGACTGAAAATTTTGCTAGGTAGGTACTTAGGTAAAGTTTTTTTTTTTTTTTTTTATTTGTATAAAGTTGCAAAGAAACTTTGCAAGAAATGTATTTATCTCTTTTAGTAGAAGTTTTTAACTAATTCGGATCAATTCTTCTTATACATATTTATAAAATACGTATTGTCATGATTGCATTGAACAAACGTTAAATCAATTCTCTAATTAAGGATTTTATGAATAAAATTTTCTATACTAAATTTCGACAATTTATTTTTATGTTATCGTGATGGCACTGCCACGTAGAAATAACCTCTGCCCATAACAGGTGTAGTTCGTCACAAGCGCCTATAACCTTGAGACATAAAGTTGTTAAGTCTAATGGCCTTGTTCTTTCACTGGCACCCACACCCTTTAACTGGACCACAGTAACAATGTTCCCACATTACTGCTTGTGATAGGTGTGGTATATGTTTAAGAGAAACACGGATGTAATCGCATGGTTTCAACGACGTAGTACGTGACAAACTCAAATATAGTTTGATATCGTGCGCAAATTTGAAACTATTGTTAGCGTTTAATTAAAACTTGTTGACCTGTTACATAAAACTAATGCGCGAGTTTAAATCAACTTACGAGATTGTTGTACCAACCCTACCGATGTGGATTTACCTACGTAAGTAAACATTGCGTAGTTGGAGTTAAAATTAGGTACATGTATGTTTTTGGATTACATGACATGGTTATAAATATTTCGAATCGCAGCATGTAAGTATTCTGTGCTGCTTGATATAAAAAAGCCAACTTTATTCAATTGGATTATGATAGGTAGGTATGTACTTACAAAGATGACGAATGTTATTTGAACAGTTGGAAGAGCCTATTTCTTGGAGCTCTACAAGAATGAAACTATACGTTTATACACTTTGGTATTTATAACATAGCCAGCCTTTGAACACTATCTCATCTGATGGTAACTAATGAAGTGGTCGAAGATTGAGTTCTGGCGTTCAAGGACAGCTGCCGGAACACACCGTTAGGTACTTGGCGACAGATTTTCTACTTTAAGGTGGTAGTTAGCTAGGTAAGCATTTGCAAAATGCCCTACTACCTTGCTATATCGACAGCCAAAGTAGTACAACAACCAGGACCGACAGCTTAACGTGCCCTTCGAAGCACGGAAGCGCTCAGTAATAATGTAACTAGCGGTCATCCATCCAAGTCTGCCTAATTTAACTGATCTGTCAGAACAGCATTAAGTTCTTAGCAGCATATGTCCTACTTGAGGGTGGTAGCTAGCAAGGCGGGCATTCTCAAAATGCCCTACCAACAAGCTATAATAACTGCCATACTAAGAAACAACCGGGGCTATTATTGTGCATTACGAAGCACGGAAGCTCTCACAGCACTGCACAGCACTATCTGTCACACGTCCTTGTAATGTTTGCAACTTATGTTGCTTGACAAAGTTGATTGTTTAAGAACGAATATGCATGTTCCGCTACGAATAGTCTCATAAGTTTTTACATTGTAGTATGGATCGGTAGAAAGATGCGTTTTGCTGTCGGTCTTGTTAGTGAAACTACGAAAAAACAGTTATCGACAAAAATACACTGTTATATAGTGAAAGTGACCGAGGTTTCTTTTTGGGATTGTAATGGAACACGCCCTAGGCTAACCTGGTGTTAAGCGGTAACAGCTCTGCCCACAACATATGCATTTCGGACAGTTGTTAAGTCTTATGTTCCTGTAATATACTGGCTCTGTACAACTGCTGCCGGAATACACCGTTAGCTGCTTGTCGACAGATTTTCTACTTGAAGGTGGTAGCTAGCAAGGAAAACAAACTCCAAATGGCCTTCCACCATGGATCTGCGATACGGTAGTCCATAGCCGTACCGCTTGACTATGATTGAGATACATCCTACGTTTGTTTGTTTAGGACTTAGATGCTGACTACTACTGTCGGTCGTTCAGCTCCACTAGATTTTGGGCGAGGGAAGGCGCTCTTATAGCCCGGGAAGGAGGAGTGCCAAGGGCACTTCTCCCGAGACGGGCGTAGAAGGCGAAAAGCGCCTTCTACCTCCGTCTCCTGCGTCCTACTGATAAATATAAAAGTATAGCTAAAATTCTATTCACTCAGATACGTATTCTGTTATCTCTTGTCTACATGTACCCACTAGTGTACGTAGACCACAGTATTTCCCACATAATGTCATTAGGGCTCGCTCCCACAGCTTTGGTTTGTAGATAAATTATTTTAAGGGTGGACGGGAGGGTTGTTTACAGCCGTGAATTGAATTACATGCGCGTTATTGTTTAAATCTGGTTGAGTATTCATTTCCCTTTGAATATGGGAAAATTCCTGGAAATTTACATGTTATATGTTACGAGAGGCAAATTGTTTGAAGTGATTGATGACCTGTTATAAACATTGTAAATATGGCTACATACCAGTAAGGTTAAACATTTCTGATTGTTTTGTTTGCTTTTTGCTCTTATATCACAGAAGTCGATTATGATATAGCTACAAAAATAAGTGAATTGCGTTTTTTTTCTCTCCTTAGATTTTTTTACCGACTTCAATAAAAGGAGGAGGTTTTCAAATCGTCTAAAAAATAGATTTTTTGTGTTTGTTACCACAGAACTTTTGACTGGGTGAAACCGATTTTGACGATTTTTTTTTATGATAGCTGAAGCTTCTCATGTTGTCCCATTTATATTTCATAAATCAGTCAAGCCGTTTTGAGTTACACTCCAATAACAGAAAAGTATTTTCCTATCCTGATGAATATAGTCATTGACAGTGAAAGACAATCGATCCCATAAGTAGCAAGGGTCCCTGAAAAGGGTGAAATAATTTGAACTCAAAAATGGAACCGACTTCAACACTCAAATGTGTGAAATAACTTGTCTAAGTCGGTACCATGCGCACAATATCGTGATTATAGGTACTTTGAACCATCAAGGTACCGACTTCAACAAGTTATTTCACACATTTGAGTGTTGAAGTCGGTGCCATTTTTTGGTAATTTTTTTATGGTAAGTACTAGCTAAGGAGAGAAAAAACGCGCTTACTTATCGCAATCATCACACCTGAGCATTACAGTTGCAGTGTCATCACCCACGATCTGATTGACACCGTACTGCGCTCCTCATTCCGAGTCTACTATTTTTTTATATCTCGTTTGCCCAGTTCATTCACTTGCTACAGTGCTTTCCACGCCCGCATAAGGTTATGTTGTTCTAGATATCACCATACAACTTGGACCCCATTGTAAAACCCAAATATTGGTATTACTGAATATCAAATTGTAAACTATTGTAAACTATTGTAACTTTTTCAATAACACCTGCTAGGTAAAATTAATAAATTATTATTTTTACAATTTCTATACCTTATTTTTATTACATTTGTACGAAAAATGCAGTGAGTGGACCGATTATTAATTAATTCATGGAGTTGAAGCGTTTATGTGGTTTGAGGCAAATCTGCAAAATATAACTACTTATATATTGGCAGATTTGCCTTGTTTGGCTAAAGTAATCTCGAGGAATTGGGTTTGATTCTCGTGTCAGTCAATTACATTCTTTTCTCTTAAAAAACAACTTCAGTAGCAGTGTGGAGTCTCAAACTTTGCGTAGTATGTAGCGATAGAGTCAATAAAATAAAATGTATTAAAATATATACGCTAAAACGTAGGTGTTCCTCTGCCTACCTCTTCGAGGAATACAGGCTTTACAAAATTTTGTTATAAGGATATATAAACCATCTTAGCATATTACTGAGCCTCGGCTGTCCATCTGTCTGTGCATACTATATCTCTTGAACCATTATAGAGACCAATTGAAATGTTCACAATATGTATGTCAATATGGCGTATGTTTCAACAAATTTTAATTATAATATGAAGTGTCCCACCATAAATGGATTTTTAGCTATAACGAACATGATAAAGAAGTTTAGTCCTATGAAAATGATTTATACTTTAAAATTAATAATATTTCCGCAATACACTCAAATCTTGTTTGTTTTTTTACACCTAGGGAAAGAAAGAAATACATACTTAGGCTTAATGTAAATAATCAAAACTCTATTTAAAGGAAGCGCGGCGCAGCCCAGTGTGGCCGCGGCGCGGCGGGCGCTCTTGGCTCGGAGAGACTCAAAATTTAAAACAATAAGTTTTCTAGTACCGTCTGACGCTGAAGTTCTGTGTTTCAGGTTTCGTAGTAAAAGACAATGCCTACTCCGAGCCAAGAGCGCCCACCGCGGCAACACTGGATCGCGCCGCGCTTCCTTTAAATAGAGTTTTGAATATTTACATCGAGGTAAGTGATATAAAATATGAAATATTAAATTACAGGCAAAAGATACTTTAAACATCAGGTGGTCCTCGTGCTTATTCTGTCAAATCACATAAACAAACACGAAAAAAAAACATCTCAAAATGTTTGTGACTAGCAGAAGTCAATCCTCAGAGATTGTTAGCATTTTACCAATAACCCTGTATATCCTTGATATACCACCTGATTAATTGGCCCAGACATCCTTTATACAAAGCTACCGCTAAATAGAAGATATATTTGCCGTTTACTTTCTTTTTTTTAGGGAAGATAAGTGTGTTGTTTTCCCTTGCGACAATACAACTCCTCCAGACTTTGTAAACCCTGTTTACCTACCTTCGCAGCCGATATGGAGACATCGTGTAAACATTTTGCTGGCTCACTACGTGACAGTGCTAGAAATAATATGTAAACATTTGAAGGAGTACTAATATTACTTACCGAAGAAAAATATTTTGTTTGCTTTTTAACTGATAGGTTATCCTCTCATCTTACGTACTAGTGAGTGGTGGTATTGACCAAGATAAATGGACAGAATTTAGATGGAGCTTGCATGGAAGGAGATATAGAAAGATATCAGTTGACGTGTAAGCGTTAAGCGTCCACTCCGAATAGAGTTTCCAGACGATATGAATACTCCAGAAGTTATAGTCAGGATAGGAAACGTATACTAAGCTATACAATATCGGCAAACTGTTACATTCATCTCAAACTGGTGTGCAATCAACGAATGTCTATCGGCAAACCGATGTTATTCGTCATAAGTATACTAGCCTTTTTAGGGTTCCGTAGTACCTACAAGGAACCCTTATAGTTTCGTCATGTCCGTCTGTCTGTCCGTCTGTCCGAGGTTTTGCTAAGAGACCGTTTGTACTAGAAAGCTGCAATTTTGTACGATTATGTAAACTTACCACGCCGACAAAGTGGTAAAATAAAATTTTGAAAAATATATTTTTTGGGGTAGCTCCCATACAAGTCGTATGGGTGTGATTTTTTTCTTCGTCGTCTATCCCATCGTGTGCGGTATCATTGAATAGGTCTTTTAAAATAACGAAGGGTTGCTACTACTATTTTTCAATTGAATAATCCATTTACGAAATATTCAACTTAAAGTGCAAATTTTTGTTCCAAAAATTTAGTAGGGCGTCCCCCCCTCTAAAACCTAAACTGCTTGCTTGAAAAGTCTGAAAAAATTCACGATGATAGTGCAGTTCATGAACTTTCAAGAAAAATTATAACGGTTAAGATAACTTCATTACTTTAGCAGTAATAGTCGTTGAACTTGGGTATTAGATAATTTTGCACCAAATACAAAATCCTTAGAATAAATCCTTTAAAGTTACTAAGATGAAGTATTGGAAGGACTAGAATCGGTATAGATAGTTATGTACTATAGGAAGGGGTGGAGGAGGGAGAAGGGGGGGTTGTAGCATCCACCCAGAGGGGTGGGGGTGGATTACGGAATCTATTTTTTTATAAACAATAATAAAAAAAAATTGTATCTACATACATTAGAAGGACTTTAGGTATGGTATATATGTATATATTTTGTGCAATGGGGAGGGGGAGAGATGGCGGAATATTCCCCATTGATGGGAAGAGGTTACAGAAACCTATAGTTTTTTTAAGACTAATGAAATTTCTCAAAATTAGCTTCTTCTTCATGAAAATAATTAATCATAAATCACAAGCACGAAAACGTCAATACAAAATGGTTAGGCTTAGAGACAAATGTCTTATTAGAAGTGAAGTAGTTCTATGACAGCTCCGGCGCTGTGGGTACGCAGCTTTAGTCTTCTCGCAACCTTATCGCAGCGTACTCAATACACCTTCGCAGTATACTTGCGCCGCTCCCTCTCCGCGTCTCTGGCTTGTAAAAAACCCTCTAGGGGTAGGCCAGACAAGACTGCTTGGAAGATGGGTGCTCCAAAAACAGCAAGTGACCCAGTAGATATTAGTAACATTTACTCGAATAACTTCCAATCAGTATTTGAACTCTCAACTGTTACCGACGGTTATAAGGCAGATAATAAATTGTATATTTCTGAAGATAACCACACGTCAGATTTAATTATCAGTGATGTTTGTTGTACTATAACCAAATGTATATCAAATCGGAACTACGTAGGCTCGATTCAACCAAGGGCGCTGGAGTTTATAATGTTTCACCATAAGTTCTTAAATACACCGCTGACACCATTTGTTTTCCAGTCCACCATATATTCAACCTAAGGATTATTTAAAGTTGTAGCAAACGATCGCCCAATCTCAATTTTGCCCACGTTATCGAAGCTTTACTGAAATATTTATAACGTAGACAATAACAAACAAACAAACAGTGTGTTTACTGATTTTCAAAAGTGGTTTATAGAATGGGTTACAGGATTTCACTAGACAAAAGAGCTTATAACGTTATACGAGGTAATTTATGGCGCTGGTTCAAATCATATATCACGAAACATTGCCAGAAAGCTTTGGCTTTGAATCAGATGTGGTTCCAATTAGTTCTGGGGTCCCCCAAGGGTCAATATTAGGCCCGTTACTTTTTGTCGTCAAATGATATATATTAAGTTTTTTAAATTGCTATTACATGCCGATGACCTGAAAATATATCATTCTATAAATACATATCAAGACCACTTAAACTTCCAAAAGAATCTGGGCAGATTTGTAGTGTATTTTATTAAAAATAATTTTACTCCTAAGACAAATACAAATAATTTTATACATATACAAATTATTTTTATTCCTCCTTATTGTGATACATTTACGATGAGTCTATGACTCTAAAACTAGGCTGGTGGCCTGTATCTCAAAAGCCAGGTCCTTCCTGGCTTTAGAGAATCTGTAACACATATATATATTTTCTTTTATATATACTATTTAGTAACAATTCTAAATTGAACCAATACATTGAAACATATATACTCGTACATATAGGAAAAATATTTAACGAAATTGTTTTTATTCGAAATTAACGTCATTTTGTAGATTTTTAATAATTAATATTACGTGTAGTCATTGTTCTGTAGTGTAGTATTGGTGTACGAGTTTAAGTTTCTGTATTTTTGAATATACGTGCATTTGAAGGGTATGTGATTTGTAATGTGTAATTTTACAAATGTTTTATGGGATTCTAACTTTGATGAAGTTCAAGTCATTAAGGATTAAGGAATAATATTATGTAGTAAATTAATCGTTAGTGTAAATATTCAAAATATAATAATAGCACGTGGTTTAAAAATATTTCATTTTGTCATAAGGTCCTCTAGTAATTTCAACAACGAATTAACGTATTTATTGCATAATATTATGAAGAGCTGCTAAACAAATATAAATTATTGCAATTAATTTCTAGGAGACAACAATTAGATATTATGCTTCTGTATGACCTATATCATAAGTCATAACAGATATGACTATACAGAGTTGATCGATTAGCTTCGGTATAAGGTACTTTTTAGACGTCATCATCGCCGTCTCATAATTATTATTTTAAATAAGAATATTTTTTCATTAAGAAAATTTTGTGACTCTGTTTGTTGGTTTTTGAATAGTTTACTCTATAAATAGATATATATATATATATATATATATATACATATACAGTGTAAACTCAAGGGACTGTGCATTTTATGGCGTTATAGAGAGGTGTCGTTAAATGAAGAGAAGAAAAAAGTTTGTGAGCAACTAAGAAACGTATAGATAATCCATGAGTCCTACTTAATAGTCACAGTCAACAACAGTCTACACGTGCAAGCAATCACAATTTATAAACAAAAGAACAAATTGCTTAGAAAGTTATATTATATAGGTCGAGAGATAAAAAGAAAAAGAACAACAGAATTATTCTATATTATGATAACGGGCTACTACGGAACCCTACATTGCGCGTGGCCCGACACGCGCTTGACCGTTTATATGTTTACAAGTGTTAGCCGAATCGCAGACAAAAATGATGGACGAGACGGTAGAGAAGAGAAAATGTTATCATTAAATTAAAGCTCGTACGTTATCACAGTTATATTTCTTCACATGGCAGTCGCAGTGGGAACATCTAGAGTATATTAAAAGAGAAGTAACATGGATAAACAACTGAATTCATGTGTACCAAGATCTTTAGACAGACTTAATGTTACTAGTTGGTAGGTACTTCATTTGTTTGTTTGTGTATGTTTGTTAATAGACATATTGGGAGCTTATAAACAAAAGACAAAATTATCTATTAAGGTTCCATGAAGTGTTGAGAAGAGAGAAGCTTGTCTTGGACACCTTATATATTATACCAATTAGTATTTATATTATGAAAGGTATATATCACCAATATTCCATTAAGTTTTATCATAGCACGACATTCCATAAGTATGTGCCTGTATTCAGTACAAATATTATCTATAATGTTATATTGTATTCTTTCATTTAGGAAAAATTATAGCATATACATAATAATAGGGTTACGTCATCATTAACAAGTTTAAAGCTAATTGTAAAATTAGTCTTGTTTGTAGTACTACGTAAGTTGAACTTTAGGTGTCACTCCATCCCCATATGATGGTTAAAAGAACGAGAGGAAAAATTAGAGGTATGAATTATTATCATGTTACCACAGTCGGTCTGAGCATACCCTGGCTGTAGAGGTGGATGGCGCAGGTTGGAATCCCGCACATGACTATAATTTTTCATCTCGTAAATTGGTAATTTGAACCGCTAAACGTGCGTTACTGCACAAAATAAAAATATTAAAATTATAGGGTTGCGTCATCTTTTACAAGTTTAAAGCTAGTCGCGAAATTAGTCTAGTTTGTAGTACAACGTAAATTGAACTATAGGTGTCGCTCCATCCCCATACGATGGTTAAAGAACGAGAGGAAAAAATACAATTATGAGTCATTGTCATGTTAGCTCAGTCGGTCAGAGAGTCATGTGCGGGATTTGAACCCGCATGGAGGGGTGGAAATTTGAGTTATGACTCATTGTCATGTTAGCTCAATTGGCTAGAGCATTCCCCGGTTTGTATGATGTATTCTATTTCTATATTTTTCATTATTAAATTGTTGATTACAGACTTTGTTAGCACATCTGAACCTAATTAATACTTACACACATTTATTATTAGTAAATAATAATACCCGACCATTACATAAGGTAATCTTTCAAGTACTTCTTGCATATCTACAGAATTTATGGGCACCTCTCTAAATGCTATACAGAAATAATTATATAATATTATAGATAACATAAAATAGTGACAATTGACACGGCTTGTTAACTTGTAACACATTTAAAATTCTGTATATTATAATATGATCCATTGATATACATGTGTGAAACACTGGAAATTTTGATTCTATTTTAAATTTATTTTTTTAAATGAAAACAAGGAACGTCTGTACCAACATAGAGCTGATTTCTATTTAATCAAAAGACGCCGCAGTATGCGGTCATTTGTTAATATAAAATCTAACAGCAGATAGATCACAGACAGATAATTTTTAGTAGAAACCCAACATCATAGCCTGTTTATTTAGCTAACAAACGCCTCCTTCAAATCCAAATTTCAAGTGCGGTTACGGATTCATCATCATTATCATCATCAGCCGGAAGACGTCCACTGTTGAACAAATGCCTCCCCCATATAACGCCACAAGGAACGGCTATTAGCCACTTGTAACCACTGGCTACCCGCGACTTTCACGATGTCGTCAGTCCACCTGGTGGGGGGCGTACCAACTCTACGTCTTCCGGTGTAGTGTGGTAACCACTCGAGGTTACGTATTAGTATCTTCGAATATAAACACTTTTTTATTTTCGTCTGTTAAGCGAATTTGCGTATAAATTTACACAATAAAATGCATTTAAATTGCAGTTGTTGTTTTTTATTTGATAAAACAAACAGAAAAACTATAAACAACATTCAAATATTCCTAAAGGAATAGACCGACGCGACGATGACGCCGAGAAGTCGCGACCGACGGGCGCCTCATACTTTACGTGGCCTTGTTATCCTTCATAAGCTGCTACGCTGAAATTAAAGGGCTAAAGGCAAAGGAAAAGGGACTCTTCTTGCTTTCAAGTAGTGAGCAAAACTTAGCCATTTGTTTGGGGTTATGCTACGTGCCTTGATTATGTAGCCACCACAAGATATATGACCATAACATAACCGAGTGAAGCAAAACTTTTAGTTTTTAATTGAAGATTATCAATGTTTTAGTATTGTTAGGTTTGCAATAACTCCTGCTATGCGGATAACATTACAAAATCACAAATATACGATAGGAAAAAATTAAGTCATGTGCGGGATTCGAACCCGCGTCCATCCGTTATTGCAAACCTAACAATATTAAAAATACATGGGGGTGATTCAGATAGTCCTCTAGGTCCTCTAGCTCCCAGCTTCAGTATATCACGTAACTTGGGACAACCTGTATATATATATATATATATATATATACTTTTAATTCTACTAGACAATATCCATCCTAGGTCTGAATTTACATGGAACAAGTTTTTATCAGTTAATCTCGTCTCTCTACATTAAGGCGCAACAGCAATAGCCCCATCGATGTATCCACTCTATTGTCTAAAGAATTTTAATGAGCTAAAATGAGATTGTATCATTGTTTCACTTGCCAAAACTGAACTGCCTGAACTGATATACACCGAGCCTCCTTAAAAGTATCTGAGTGAACACTCTATAAATACGTTAAGTACTTTGCCTTTTACGATCTTAGACATATCACTGCTAGTAGAATATAATCAATAATATACCTATAAGAAATGAGCATAGAAATCCTTATACACAAATATCTGCATCGCCGGCAAAACGCCTATAAACCGGCTCCATTCAATGTTTTATTTTAACTGCTGATTATAATATACAAAATTATAATAAATATCGTCCTGTCCTGTTATCTCCGAAAGGGTAGAGGCGTGTTTAAACACCAACGTTTCAGCAGATACGTTTTCTAATCATATAATTTCGATTCCAAACCGTATTTATTACTCTACTGGCTTAACTTATTAATCACATTTTACGTTTTTCAAGAAGTTTTGGGTAATGATTGAAAATTTTATATTAATAAAAAACACCAATATTATAAATTATTTTATATTTAATTTATAATTAAACAGAAAATGTCATGATAATTAAAGTAATGTAGGTACCGATGAGTTTTAAATCAAAGAAATCACATCATAACATATACTCAGAATTACATGAATCGCCTAAACAATAACATTATAATGACACCCTGCCTAGATCGTATCTCTAAATATGATTAAAAGTACCTACTATCGCGTGCTGAGCGAAAATCACATACATATTCCAGATACATATTCTATTCGGCCGAGTGGAATATGCATCCGGCGCATTTTGTTTTTAATAAAAATTCTCAAAAATTAGTTGTCAAGTGTGACAGCTGTACAAATGACAGTGATGTTTTATTTTTAATTTTTTTTTCATTTTTGAGATACCAATGACATTAAAATTACAAATAAATTAATCTAACGCCTGTCATACGTAACACTAATTTCTAGGTAATTTTTATGTCATTTTAATCCAAAATATGAAATACAAACGGAAAAGTACGACATCAACTGTCATGCTTGAGATTTATTTCTAGAAAACTAATATATAATTTGTAGCAAAAATAAATATAATAAACAGGTAAATACGTCATGAGCTGTCACATCTGCGGTATTGTTGGTTGTAATACTAAAATAACAAATCTGGAAATGCTGGACACGCTGCCAACAGGTAGATGGCTGAAGTGTTTAGACTATCTGCAAGCTTATAATGGTAGTTAGGTTGACTTAATGCTTTCGTTGTAGTAGCTGAAGTATTTAATATAGTATGTGAAAAAAAATCGTGTACTTATTACTGTAACACAGCAATTACAATATACTAAAATTGCATGAAAAACCATAAATCTGTTGTATTGAAAAACTTAATACAAGCATATAAATTGTGGCATAACGCCATCCATGCGTCTCTAAAGCTTGGACCGCACTAAAGAGGCGCGGTGCGCTAGCTGAGCGACGGTCACTACCTAATTCATTTAGAGTTATGTAAAAATATAATTTAAAATATTTTGAAATTGTTTAGTTTACCTTTCACATTAATTATCACTTGCTCAGTTTATTTATATTTTTCGATTGAAAGCTGTTTTGCATCCTTATACATTAGCTTCTTATTTTGACTACTTGTAGTACTTTATTTTCTAGGCATCAACGGAAAACCAACAAACCAACGCTGGTTGTTAACAATCAGCACTATGTTGAGTTGGAACCAATTTGTGGCAGAGAGCTGCAAGAATCATTTATTTATTTATTTTGTTGTACTTATATGTATTGTTGGTATTTTTTTGTGCCTTAAAGTAAGAAATGTTTTTTTAATTTTTTTTTGCCATAAATTAAGCCGGTTCTATTCTATTCATTTACAAGATGCGTATAGCAGTGCTACAGAGAAGCGGCGCCACTCTTTAGTTCACAATAGCAGTGCTGCGTAGTAGCAGAACGGTTCCTCCAACTCATGGCGAGATAATAATGGTGTCTTACGAAGAGGCAGATAGAGCTGAAAAAATTGTAAGCAGTCTATTTGGGTGAAATATAGTCAAAATTCTTGTTTGAAAATTCTTCATTAAAACGTGAACTGATTGGATAATATACTGAGCTGCGTCTCTCCTGTGCCGCAAGGTAAAACGCACTTTTGCAGCGGCGCGGGAGTTAGCGGAGTTGCTTTCGAAGACAATTCTGTAGAGCAGCACCGCGCCTCTCAGAAGCCGCATCTCTATAGTGCACTTTACGCCATTAATAGATACATATCCATACAATTTACATTTCTCAGGCCGCGCCGCTTTGCTGCCCCGCGGTGCCGCAGTAGTGCGGTTTGGCCTTAAGGCAATGACAGCGGTGAGAACATCACCTGGACGCGACCAATCAGATACAATCATTTCTGAGCGCCAAATCAATTAACCAATCCAATTGAATATGGAAAATTGTGCGTGTTTTGTTACTTGTGAACTCGATGAGTCTGAAATCAAAGCGGTCACTATATGAGAGCTACACAAGAAAGAAAATAAACTACATCTGGGCTAGGGATTAACGAGTAGTTTGCTCGCAAAACCCGTTGATCTCACTTCTGGGTTAAAAAGGGATACTAAATTATAAAAGTATATACCAAAATTGTCTCACGCAAATATTTCTTCATTAAACTGTCACGTTCATCACAAAAAGTGTCATAGAGCCACAGAGAGAAGAACGGGCAAGAAACTCACACAACCATTTTGTTCCACTAATTATTTTCTACTTATTCACTACGTCACAATCTGTCGTCCGTTGGAATGGACTGCCAAGGCAAGACTGACTGTAAAGTGTAAAATGTAACTTAAAAGAACGCCTCCCCCTACGTTTGTGGTAGGGTGCATGTGATTAGACAGTCAGTATACATACTATTAACTATATGAATATTCTTAACACATTACATATTTTCTTATAACTCCTAACATACCACAAGAAGGATAAAAGCATTTTTTATTAACATGGGTAATATATTATAGGGGCGTATTCTTTATTTCTTGCTTTTTTATCCCGGGTAAGGAAATATTCTTCCGTATAAAATTGCCGTAACTGAGCCATTTCGATTAAGCTTCGCAGATAATCTTCGAAAGGGTTGGGTTATTTTGTTCATTTTGTATTTTAAACGGAAATTCTGTTACTAAGCGATGTTAAATATGGGTTTAAGAAAGCATTACCATACGTATTATTTTCCATTGCAACTGTGAATTTTGTTATGAAAAAAAAAATAACAGTTTCCTGATAAGAATATTATCATTGTCATTACAAAATAAGTTTTTATAAAACCAGTAGGTATGAACCTGTTCGTGATAATACCACCGGTTTTGTGAATTCAGCACGCATGATCTAAATTGAGGAGTCTTCTCGTTTCTTTCAGGAATAAAGTAATTGGTATTCATGTAGGTGATAAAAGTGTTACATCAGAAGTGAACGATAAAGGAAGGTTGATTGAAAAGAGTGGTAGAAAAAGTATTACCATGCTGACCTTAAATTATTTGAGGCCCCATGAAGACAGAACTCATCTGATCTTAAACACCTATTAGTATAAAGGCTAGATCTTAGATGTGTTTCGTCGTATTTTGAATACCAAGGGTTCGAACTAGTTGAAATTTTGCACGCATGTCGTTGTTTTCACCTTCCTTGTCGTTCAAATCAGAAGCATAGATTTTAGGCTCAAAGGTATGTGCCACAGAGCTTTGAAATCCATGCGTATCGCCCTTGGGGGGCGCGCGCGGGGGCGATGTGGCCCGATCGTTGTTCTGTGGTATGTGCGCAAAATTTTAACGAGTTTAAAGACTTGGTATTTAAAATATGACGAATCTAAGTTTATATGAAAAGAGCTAAGCTAATTTTACAAATTATCAGAGCAAAAAAATTATGCCCGGGAATCAAACCCGCATTCTCCGATTTCCTGCCTGATGCCTAAACATTTTTACACTCGGAAACCTGGGCACACTCTTTCGAGCTAAAATTTCATGTTTAATTTGTATTACTTTAAGCGTCATAGGGGACGGTGCGCAGCCATCAACCAGCATATTAGACTTAAAAAATGTGCTTCAATATTTTTAAAATACTATAACTAAAAACATACCAAAAGCACAACCCTTACCTCCAAATTACAGCTGATTACTTACCTGTATATACTTATGATACAAAAGCATGTATTAACTAATTGGAATCCACAAACAGCCCAAGTCCATGTTATAGATAGGATTATATTCGCCAACATAACAAAACTAGTCATTAAGATATCAAATACGAATTATAATGTATGCAGATACAAACATGGATGTCATGTTCCTTTTGACGAACACGCACGTACAAAATCTATAGAACATAACCCATATTACAAAATCATAAAATATTATACCTACCTGTTTGTACTTCAAAAGCGATATTTTTTTTTTTATTATGCCTGATAGGTTAGCCATTGACCACTACTCACCTGATGGCAAGTGATGATGTGGTCGAAGATGTTGTTCAGGCTAACTTAGAAGTACTGGCTCTCAATGACAGCTGCCGGAACACACCGTTAGGTGCTTGGCTACAGATTTTCTACTTGAGGGTGGTAGCTAGCCAGGCGGGCATTCGCAAAATGCTACCACCATGCTATAACGACTGCCATCCTAAGACGACAACCAGGACCGACGGCTTAACGTGCCCTCCGAAGCACGGAAACGATCAGTAGTAATGTCACTAGCGGTCACCCATCCAACTCATGACCGCGGGCGACGTTGCTTAACTTTGCTGATCGGTTGAGAACAGCTAAGCAAACTTCGCTACGAGCGCTTCAAAAGCGCTTCTAGCTATGATACCCGGTACCTTATGAAATTCTATGACTTTGCAGAGCCACGTTGTACTTTAGTTCTTATTATTAAAATTTCGGCATCATACAAGCCTAGATAATGACGAGATCAATCGATATTATGCTTTATTTTGGACCTAAATATTCAAATAAGGGAGTGATCACCCAACGGCGTTTGTATGGAGAACGGGCCGGCCAGTTCACCCTTAATTTCCACCATTCTTGAAATAGAAAGTGTTGACAAATGTAGTAGGTATATTTTTTATGCTTGATAGGTTAGCCTTTGACCACTATCTCACTTGATGGTAAGTGATCATGTGGTCGAAGATGTTGTTCAGGCTAACCTAGAATAACTGGCTCTCAAGGACAGCTGCCTGAACACACCGTTAGGTGCTTGGTGACAGATCTTCTACTTGAGGGTGGTAGCTAGCCAGGCGGGCATTCGCAAAATGCCCTATCTTGTTGAAGATCATTTTCGCACACAGATGATCTCTGTGTGCAGAATTAATTGTCTACTATAATTGCTGATGATCTTTTGAGAAAAAAATAACCAGAAATTACATCAAAGATAGCACAAAGCTTCGGGGAAAAATGTATTATTTACGTATTTTATAAGTTATTGTGCAATACAAGGCCAATTTTTTAAAATAACCATTGCTTTATTTCTCACTAGATTTCCGGCCTCTGCTCCGCCCGCGCCTATGTCGGTCATTGCACCAGACCATTAAACTCTTTTTGCGCAGTTTGATCAAAACAATCGTAAGTCCTATCCCGGGTCTTAAACTATTTCCATACCAAATTTCATCCAATTTGGTTTTTAAGTTTATTCGTTGCATACAAAAATACATATTTTTCTTTTTTATAATATTAATGTAGATAAAGGATACAATTATTATGATTTTTGGTGTTTATCTATGGTGAAATCGCATTTTTTTTTTATGTTATTGTGACAGAACAAGCATGAGGCCCACCTGATGTTAAGCGGACTAACCTCTGCCTATACCAGATGCATTTCGTCACAAGTCACGAATTGCACTGCGCCCGTCACCTTGAGACATAGTTTATAAGTCTCATGTGCCTGTAATTTAAGTATTTGGATCATGTAATCAAACAATCTTAAATATCCCTCCCTGAAATATGAACATAATTCTGGATAGTAATAAAATGTTAAATAATGATAGCTACTCTGCAAAATTCACAATCGGACACTTTTACTAGTACAGACCCACCAACTTATCTGTTCAGGTGGCAGAAAAAAGAACTACAACATTCCTTCAAATTGTGACAGTTCGTGTTTGATTTCCTTGATCAGCAGCGCCCTCGCCAACTGCACAGTTAAGTTGGTGGTACTATACACTCATGCGAATGCTAATAAGAAGAAAAGTAAGAATTTGTAGAATTTGTTCTTTGTAAGTTGATTTCTATATCGGTAAGATTTTGATCTCGTCCATACAATCAATAGCGTAAGTGATAAGTCTCAGTAGAATCACGAGTGTAGTGAGTGTCTGCTGATTTCTTTCTCGGAGTGACAAGCGCAGTGCAGTCTCATGCAGAACGAGGGTGGTGGTACTGCAAGTGTAATGGACGTGAGAAAAGGTGGCGGGGAAGAAGTAAGCACATATATAAATTCGATTCTAATTTATATAAGGTAGAAATTTTAAAGTTATTGAGTAAATGTGGGCAGAGCCGCGAGTGGTTATTTTTTTTATGCCTGATAGATTAGCCTTTGACCACTATCTCACCTGATCGTAAGTGATGATGTGGTCGATGATGTTTTTCAGGCTAACCTAGAAGTACTGGCTCTCAAGGACAGCTGCCGGAACACACCGTTAGGTGCTTCGCGACAGATTTTCTACTTGAGGGTGGTAGCTAGCCAGGCGGGCATTCGCATAATGCCCTACCACCATGCTATAACGACTGCCATCCTAAGACAACAACCGGGACCAACGGCTTAACGTGCACTCCGAAGCACGGAAACGCTCAGTAGTAATGTCACTAGCAGTCACCCATCCAAGTCATGACCGCGCGCGACGTTGCTTAACTTTGCTGATTGGTTGAGAACAGCTAAGTAAACTTCGCTACGAGCGCTTCAAAATTTATAGGTTATATAGTAATAAGACGAAAACTTATTTTGCTGTTATATAAAAAACTATACAAACCAATTTTTATTGATAGCAGACCTTCTGTTTTCGTTCCAGAAACATTTAAAACAATAAGTTCGATCTACCTTCCGGTAGTGGTTTTTATCTCAACGAGTTTTTTGTACCATCTCAATTACTCGCCTCATTGCGTCATCGTATAAATTAGATGGATGGCAGCTTTTTGAGACAATGCTCCTAATTGAGTCTTCATTTAGGAGAAAGGCAACAAGGAAAATGATTTTTGAGTAATATATTTTCGCTCTCTTTTGTTTTTTTAGCTGTATAAGACTGACGAAGCGCTCGTTGCGAGACTTGCCTTGGCGTTTTTAACTGATGAAATAGGTTAGCAGTGTTCTCTATAATGTCACTATTTGGTTGGGGCCCGCTAATGGTGTTTACTACTGAGTGCTTCCATGCTTATAAAACCGTTGATCACGGTTATTACGATGACAGTCGTTAGGCTATGTCATAGGCATTCGGTTGGCCTGAAAACTTTGACACTGCATGATGGTTGGTAATTTTTTGAAACGTCAACCTGGCTAGTTAGCACACAAGTAGAAAATCTGACCTCAAGCACTAACGGTGTGTTCAGGCAGCTGCCGAATGCAGAATGGGAACTAGTTGTCAAAGACAGCTGACCATGAGAGCCAGTTCACATTCTAGGCTAAGTCTGTTTACGCACAAAGACCACATCATCACTTACCATCAGGTGATATGGTCAGTGAAGTCAGATGTGTGTGATGTATTTGGTAACTACTAAACTATGCTCTTCTTAATTGTAGTAAGTTATTATCTTACTGTGTGACTAAGATTATAATCACCATCTGTTATATCTCTAAATTACACCTAAATCTATTATGTACTTCATATATCTAACATTATAAACTTTGGCAATAATGCTTGCTAAATGAATGAGCTAACAAAATCACAAGTTACTTGAAGAATTTGCCACCTTTGTACTTCAATTCAGTTTGGCTGCAGATGTTGAACCGTGCCCTGAAGACGGTTAAACAATAGGAACAAAGGATAAATTTGAGACATAGCTCACGTACCACGATAGCTCAATTGGCGGAGCATGCCCCAGCTATAGGGACGGTTTGTCGGGGGTTCCAATCCCACTCTTAGTTAATTTTGTTCCTTTTGTTGTAATTTTGTGAACAAATTTTTTTAATACCTCCCGTTGTTTTCATTAAAATAGTATAAGTTGTACCTTCTTAGTTATAAATCAAGGTATTTAATGTTGCCGTAATAAACTATGCATAGTTTTGTGTTTGTACCGTTCAAACTCCTCACCTTGGATTATATCATTAACTTTCTGGTTGTAATTATTTTTGTCTAATATAACAACACAATGGCCTTTATCTGATTTGGAAACAACTATATTGTTTTGGCTTAATTTATCTTGTAAAGAATGAAACTACCTTATCTCAGAGCTATGGTGATTACTATAGGAGTAAGCTTTTTTAATTTGAACAGCTATTTGGTGTTTTACTGCAACATCAACTTTACCTTTAACACAAGATATTTCAGAATCTACTAACAAAGTTTCGAGAGTATTCTGTGACAAATTAGGGGTAAGATTATATTTTAAACCTTTTTCTAAAAGAGAAAGTTCTGACGTTTGAAATTGGGTATTACTTAAGTTTTCAACCTGTGGGTGAAACGTGTGAGCCTGGCTTTGATCAATTGAACTAACCTCATTATTGTAATGAAATTGTAAATAACATGATAATCTTTCCAACTCCTAGATTGTGATAAGTATTTTTCATGAGTCACTTTAGAAGATAAATCCCTAGCTTTACTACCTAAAAGATCGAACTCAACATTATGTAAACTGAAACTAAGCTTGGAATATAGGACCTTTAGGTGAAGTTTGAGGGTGTCCCTAACTGAAAACCAATGTCTACATTCTTCGTCAGCAAAATCTGTTTAGCTTTATTTAACGCGATATTACTAGCCCGAGTGTGGCTATTGGTACGTAAATTAATGTAATTTGGAATGACACCTAACTGTTTACATTGCTGATTGAACCAGACATTTTGGGCAGCTAACCGATGGAGTTTAGTCAATTTTATGTACAATTTCGCCTGCTCAGCGATACTTGCTGCCTTAAGATAATAAATAGATTCAGGCGTTACTTTGCGGAAATCCATATTCAATAATAACAAATATTTTATGAAAACATCAAATTAATATTTTAATAATACACTTACATAAATAATACAAAAATAAATCTAGTGACCATTCCGCCTAATTTTCCTGTTAAGCCGACGTGACGTCACAAACGCCACGCAGCCAAACCGGAAGAATTTTCGACGTGTTTCGCTTCTACACCGAACTTTTTATGGACGACTTTGAGCGTAAACACATAGTACAGGTCTTGTCATCCCATTCAACACAAATTAACAGCTTTTCGAAGTTATGTCCATAGACTGTTATCGGTTCCTCTTAATCAAGAAAATTATAATAAGGAACTTAATATAATATACCAAATTGCTATTTCCAACGGCTACAATAAACAATTAGTTGATCGATTAATTCATAATAAACAACGTAATAGAGCTATGTCACTTCTATATTCTTGCCCTACTTATAGAAATATCAAGTACGTAGGTAGCATAACTTATATGGGTCCAATCTCTCAAAAAATCTCCAATATATTAAAGAAAAACAACGTCCATGTAGCTTTTCGAACAAACCAAAATTTACGCCATTTATGTAAATGAAAAGATCGTTTAAAAACTAATAAAAAATCCGGTGTTTATAAACTTACCTGTGACGAATGTGACAGTATTTATATTGGTCAAACTGGCCATAATTTTGATATAAGATATAAAGATCACAAATCCGCGTATAGGAACAACCATCCCGAACAGTCCCACTTTGCTAAACATTTAATTGAAAGCGGTCATCAACTCCTTGATAGTAATACCTTTAAGATTTTACATTGTTGTGAAAAGGGATTTCGATTGTGTGTACTGGAACAGTTGGAAATATTAAAACATAGTGCAGACGGTGCACTGTTGATGTTGAATGAACAGACGCAATTGGTTTCATCACCACTGTTACGTATTTTTAGTGATAATTTGCCACTACAAAATAGTTAAACATGTATTTGTTTTAGGAAGTATTTTTTTAATATTTTTTACGATATTTTTCATATTCAAACACACATTGCATAGTATATATCATTTAAAATTAGTATTTGTAATCAATTTATTGCCTTTATGATGTAATTGTCACTTTAGAAACGTATTACTCACCAATTGTTAGCTACAACAAAGAGCAGTGACTCACGCTCGAGTCTATATAAAGGCGGGCTGTGCGCCGGCTGCTCACTCATCCGACCCATGGTTTCTCATCTGACCCATGGTTTCTTATCCGACCCATGGTCTCTCATCCGAGCCATGGTTTAAACCCCCCGTCGCCGACCACGGCAGGTATTGGACGACCCGGATGACCCCATCGCAGCCATTACGTTGGCAGCTTTAGCGTTGTCCGCAAGTCGTCCCGGTAACAGGTGTGCGGTAATCAGAGGTTACACAATCAAACACCGAGCTCGCCGGCGAGCTCGAGGCAAAAATAAAAACCCTATTAGTGTCTCTCCAAATAGTCACAGAGTATTATTCAATAGGGCCCATTCTCAACGGTACAACACTGCAGTTGTACCGGGGCATTTAGTTCCGATTCCCCCATTGTCTCTCGGCAGCGAGACAAGCCGAGGTCCGAACCACAGTGGTGCCCTTGAGCTCGCTGTCACCCCTCCCGATAGTAGCGTAACGTTTTCGGCGCTCGCAGGAGACGGAGGTATAAGGCGCTTTTCTGCTTATGCGCCAGTCTCAGGAGAAGTGCCGAAGGCACTTCTCCTGAGACTGGCTATAAGAGGGCCTCCCCTCTCCAAAACCCGGTGGAGCTGGACGTCCGCTTAGCGGTAGTCAGCATCTATGTCCTCCCTAACAAAACAACCGGCCGCTCATTCTCGATCATGCGCTCGTAGAGTCAAGACCTCCTGAGGATGCTTCGTGTAGAAGCGAAACGCGTCGAAAATTCTTCCGGTTTGGCTGCGTGGCGTTTGTGACGTCACGTCGGCTTTACAGGAAAATTAGGCGGAATTGTCACTAGACATGTTTTTGTATTTTTTAAGTGTTTTATTAAAATATTAATTTGACGTTTTCATAAATTATTTTAAAAATATTTGTTTTTATTGAGCATCCAGATAACCCAATGATTCCAGAATAAAGTAATCAAAGGTATAGTCAATGCACCATGGTACATTAGAACTGTCGACCTCCATCGTGACCTGAAAATGGATGTCGTTGTCGATATTATAAAAAAACCAATAAAATCACCACGTGAATGTTGAGGCAATCCAGCTCCTTGACAACACAGACATAGCTCACTATGCTAAAAAGGACTAAACCTTTTGAGTTACTGTAATTGAGTATAAGTGATAAGTATTGAAGTGAGTGCTACATATAAAGAACACAAGAACACATAGTGTCTTCCCCTTAATAGAGACAATAACATAGGTGTTAATGGACACATTCTTAACTTTACTCTATTTAGCAGTTTAAGTCAAGCTAAAGTTACTCATTAGTCCGTATTGTTGACTAGATTGTAATATAATGTAAATAATATTAATATTATAAAAAATACAATATACCGATAACAATAACAAATATTTTTAAAATATTTTATGAAAACATCAAATTAATATTTTAATAAAACACTTTAAAAATACAATAATATATCTAGTGACAATTCCCCCTAATTTTCCTGTTAAGCCAACGTGACGTCACAAACGCCACGCAGCCAAACCGGAAGAGTTTTCGATGCGTTTCGCTTCTACACGAAACTAATATACCGATACTAAAAATCTTAATTTAGCACTACCTAACATTTATTATATGTAGGTATAACATCTATTTTGATATTTAAAAAGCCGTAAACAAGGATTGCTCAATGGAATAGCATCTTAAATTGAAAGTCCCATCTAAAAACCGTTGAAGACGTAATAAAGCAGTTGATGCTTACGTTGAAGTGCCTTCACAGTGTTTTATAACCCACTTCCGCCGCTAGAGTGCAAATATTATTTTTGCAGGAAACTTGCTTTTCCCTAAAACATACTCTTGGTGTTATGTACAACTAGAAGACTGCTAAGGATATAACATTATACAATGTGATAAAAGGAACATGTGTTGGAGTATCCAACGCACATACTCGTATATGTATATTGACTTTTTTAGGCCCGATTTCACCAAACTAGGGTTTAACTAATGTGCGGATAACTTTATACTGTAGACCATTAAAATGTGAAAGACATTAGCTATCATAAAATATCAAACCTAGATAGTTTTTGAATTTGTGAGCTTTCTGTTTCTGGGGAAACTCCTTGGTATGAACTTTTGTACAGTCCCACCAACTTGTACAATCTCACCTGATGGTAGGTGATGATGTGGTCGAAGATGTTGTTAAGGCTCAAGTAGTTTCGCTTTCCTAGCATACAGTGTGTGAAACTCCCAAATCCCCGTGGCACTGATTTATTTTCAATTTGTTCGAAACGTTTTATTATCTGTCTGATATTAATATCTGATGATTGTATAATAGGCCACGATTTTATTAATTTGAAATATAATCCCATTATTTTAGTAACGGTGAGATCTGACGTTTATGCGGTTGAAGCAGGCCGGTACCACAATTCGTACACATAGCTATAGGTACATCTACTCTACCGTGCCAGTATTGCGCTTGTCGGCACATCAAAGGTAGCCGTAGGTAGGTCGCTTTCACGTAAACCTCGGTTCACTGCCTCCATAGTGCCTGTTTGTATTGCCGTTGATATTGTCACTTTATGACTTACATAACGAGAAAATGGTTTTATTATAATGGTAGGTATTCTATTTAATTTGTTTGAGAAATGGCGGGGCATCGTTAGGCGTGTACTGTCTGACAACTCCATCATTGCTACATGACGACCACGACCGCTCTGCTAAGAGTTGTGACGGAACAAGCCCGAGGCCCACCTGATGTTAAGTGGACTAACCTCTGCCTATAACAGACGCATTTCGTCAACGACAAATTGCACTGTGCCCGTCACACTGAGACGTCCAGTTGTTAGGTCTCATTAGCCTGTAATTTTTCTGGCTCTCAAGGACTGCTGCCGGAGCACACTGTTAGGTGCTTGGCGACAGATTTTCTACTTGAGGGTGGTCGCTAGCCAGGCGGGCATTCCCAAAATGCCCTTCCACCATGCGGTGAAGCTCAAGCCCGCGCCGGGATTCGAACCATGGACCTGCTGCACGGCAGTCCATAGCCAATGCCACTGAGCCATCACTGCTTCAAAATTACTTAGAAGAATTATATTTCAAAAAACTATAGCCGAGCGGTAATATTAAACTTAAGTATTTTTCAGGGGGACTGCAATACACCATACCATTTGGTGTAAAACATAAGAGGCGACTAAAGGTAAAATACCGGAAGGTGGGCAGCAGCGCCTTCTGAGGAACTGCGATCCCCAAGACGCCTGCACAGGCGTGCGGATTATGGCGAACCCCGCCTTATTAGGGAAGGCTGTGTTAAGCAGTGATAAATCCGGCTGATACAGTAGAACCTACAGATTGTAATAGACCACTAAAAGTTTAAATAAGTATCTCACATAGTTTTACAAAATAATTATTTACTTATTATTTTATATAGATATTATTTTAAATATATTTATTTGTTTCTTTTCAGTATACGACTATAATAACTCAATTTATGTTATATAAAGTAATCGTTTTGGAGAGATACAGACAGTCTGAAAACACCATAAACAAAAGTCAATAGCTTTGGTTATGGTATATACAGAATATTGAAGTAATGACATTTATAGGACACCAGCCCATTACCTACCTACGTGTTGCTGACCTAAATCTTAATCCTACGAATCAACGAAGCACAGAGTAATTCGCTTTTTATCCCGTTCGAGCTTGAATATACGATTGTACAAAAACACCAAACTTTAATTTTAAGAAAGAATATTACAACTGGCTTACAATAACTTATGTTCTTTCGTTTCTTTGGCGGTTCAAGTTTATGAAATTTGCAAATAAGTTAAATATTTTGTGCAATGGTGTGTAAAGCTATTTTGAACACTTTACAGGATAATCTAATCATCCATGTCTTAATGAGTATGATTATTTACAAAGAAATCACAAACATTTAAATTCCAGAGAGAGTTTCACCTATATAACGTTAGTGCTGTGAAATCGATTTCAATATAAGAAGAATATAGGTACGATTTACCTTTTTACATTGTTGCCAAAATTGCTTCCAAGCAATTTTGAAATAATTTGCAAGAGGATTGTAACGTCCGGGAAATTTCAGGCACATGAGACTTAATAACTATGTCTCAAGGTGACGGGCGCAACGCAATTCGTGACTTGTGACGAAATGCATCTGTTATATGTAGAGGTTAGTCCGCTTAACATGTGGTGGGCCTCGAGCTTGTTCCGTCACAATAACATAAAAAAAATGCTGCATAGTACTATAATTAAAAAGTAATAAGACATAACAACTCGGTGGTAGTCAATGTCTGCTGATGATCAGACATTCATAAGTTCGAATTCCACCGTGAGATTGAAATTGAACCATTTTACGGCTAGCCTCCATTACCATATTCGCCCCCATATAAGCGATTACTGCTAGTGTTTAGTGCAGGTAGGTGATTAGCTCTAAATACATTTGGACGTTAACTGAGAACTTAGAGTGATAAGGACGACACTCTTATTTATATACAACACAAATTCCATCTCGATTTTTGTATTGGAGTGGGAAGAACCTCTACCTAACCATTAAATTAGTGCAAATATATTTGAAACATGGATGTCCATAAAACTGCAGAGAACATAAATATATGATAAAAGGAGCTCAAATAGAGTTACTCAAAAAATTCACGGTTTATTTTCAAGTTTACGATAAATATTGTTTCAAAATTTCCTGCAGTTTCACTTTAAAGTTGCTTGTCTAACGTACGATAGTTGATTTACTAAACGCAATCAGTAATTAATGTGCACTACTTGCACTAAACGTCTCAACTAAACACACTTTTCAAGCACTATGCACCTGCACTAACCACTAATCAAAGTGCAAATAGGCCTTAAGACTTACAAGGTAAGAAAAAAGGTAACGATGACAAATCGAAATCCAAAATAAATCCTTTCATAAACCATCCCATTAAAACAAATCCAACTAATCCAATTTTATATCCTTTTCAATTATATCATAAGCACAGGTGCCGGGATATGGGTATAATTAGCCGGTCATGTATCAAATGCCTGGGAATTGTCCGGCACAAATCCCGGTATCACGGTACTCCGGGAATTCGGTTTGTGCCAGGGACATAAAAGTAATTAAGTTGGACATGTAGCTACAGCAGAATTTTAACAGTAAACCAGTAATACATTAAAAACTAATTACACTGAGAAAAACGACTTTGGAGCTTGAATCAAATATGACCTTTTACCGTTGAATTGTAACTACGCAATGAATAGATTCAGGCGTTACTTTGCGGAAATCCATATTTAATAATAAAAAATATTTTTAAAATATTAATTTGATGTTTTCATAAAATATTTTTAAAATATTTGTTATTATTGTAACTACGCAAGGCACGTCACAACTCTTAAGATGATTATCACCACACAAAGCGAAATCAATAAAAATGTACCATGTTTTATAATAAACACAACCATCAAAAAACGCCTTCCGTAAAGTATTTTCAGAATTGAACTTGTTATACGATAATAATTGCAGTATTGACCATAAAATATACCTTACTTTTACGGTGGTTTATATACGGGGATTATCACTATAACGTACGACTTAATCAGCCTCATCGAAAAGTCAATATTAAAGAAAGACCACAAAATACACCTTAAATGAAGACGATAAGAAACATTCGCCTTCACTGACCTCGTTTAACGCCTTCCAGTTGGAAGGCGTTTTTGTACGTATTTACGTTTGGTCGGTTTTTTGCCTTCATACCATATAAATTGGCCGTCATTAGGGCGCTTTTGACTTTAGATTTTTCTCAGTGTAGTATTAACAAACAAGGAACCAATCATATTAATAAGATAGGTATTAGAGCTTTCCCCTGCAATGCATAGGACCTAGCAACCGAATAGTGAATGCAAATTCATGTCTCATAAAGTTCTGGATGAATATTTTTTTTACCTAAAAATGGAACTAACTTCAACACTCAAAAGTGTGAAATAACTTGTTGCAGTGGGTACCATTACAGTTCAAAAGTACCTATTATCACAATATTGTGCGCATGGTACTGACTTCCACAAGTTAAATGCTATGGACATTTTCTTGTCCTCTGCGCCGCCGGCCTATGTGAACGGACACACATAACTTATATTTTTACGTTTCATACGTTGTTTCTTATTTATATTTATAATGTATGTTTCTGTAGCTTAGAATATTTCGATAAATTTTCTGTTGTTTTTATTTGTATATTACGAGCTGTGAATGCTGTAAATTAACCAATTGAGCGGTGTGATGGTCGGTTGCTTTACTGCCTCACAAAACGACGAAGTGATCATATCTCTCTTCGCTAAGAATTGTCGAGGATGAAATCTGTTTTTCAAAGTTCTTATGTATGGCATGTGTCTGAATTTCATGGCCTATTTTTTTAACCCAAGCAACCACCTAAGCCCTCGTGCTTGGCTTCTGATTAATAGTAGAAGATGGTTGTACCAGACGCCTTCCCAACCAACCTTTTTATTTGGTTTATAAGTCGAAATTCATATAAGCACACTCCGGGCCTTAGGGAAATGCGCAGAGTTATGTAGGACTCCCCATTCATCAAAGTATAATGAAACCCACTAAAACCACTTGGTTCTTCGTCTTCAGCAGCGGTAACGCTATGACACTGTATGGTTCGCTCTCTTCTCATTCACAGGAATCTAAGCTTCCATGGCCAGACAAAATTTGCATAAGCAACAAGAAAGAAAACCAGATGTTCGTGCAATATTTTTTTCCTGAACCAATTGTTTTACGACCTGTCACGTAAAACAAACGAATAGCGACAACCGTCAGTTTACAAGTTGATAAATAGTTTTTGGGTATTGAGTTGTTTTTTTCGTTCCAAAGTAAAACAATCAAAATTAGTTCACTGTAATTACATTTTCATGTTTAGATTTTTTTTCAACGAGATTCAGAAGTGTAATTAAAGTTGATTTACTTTAATCAGTTCTCTGTGTGTAACTTCGTGATACCTGCCATCGGCTGGGCGGGCGTTCGGAATTAGTTTACTCTACCCCGTCTCGCGTACTGGACAACTTTTATTGTTTCACAAACTCGTGCTGAAACAATGGCTTTAACTATATAAAGTTTAACTTATCACCGATAAATGAATCAGATTACTTATAATGAAAATAAGTTATACGTATATTGTATTAGCTTGTATATTTGGTAAACTCATAGGCCTAGTCGGTGGTATTCTATGTCTTGACGCTTGTTATAATGTCCATCTTTAACAATTCCCAGACATTGGAGTAAACGAATAGTTAAATATTGCAGAACTGCACTGACGTAAAAACTATAGCAACTTTACAGAAAAAATGCCATCAACCAAGTGTTAAATGGACTCACACAAGGAGTTTTGATTGAAATTTTAATGATACATTCTGTGTTGGTACGGACCAACACAGAATGTAACATTAGAATTTCAAAGTGGTTCGAATTGTAAGCTATGCAAGGGCGGCCTCGTGAGGTTTACAGTTCCCAGAGCCACTAGTATATTGATATAATAAAATGTTTATCCGATATTAACAATGATTAATGTTTACTAATAAATTATTAACAGCTGTAGATTCAAAGTGACACATTCATTATTTCGTGTATTTTTATTATTATCCCCCGCTAAAGTAATCAGCCCAAAATGCACTTCTTCTCCACTCTATTCTTTATTTTGGAGCCATTCGTGTGAGTCATTGTTGATATTTGTATTGTATCTCCGCTTAACAAGTGCATCTTTAGTCTATACGTACCGAGAGGGAGAGGTTAATCCACCTTATTTAATAATGAATCTACCACAAATCGGCAACCAGTAATGATTTTTTTATGTTATTGTTTTTTTTATGTTATTGTGACGGAACAAGCTCGAGGCCCACCTGATGTTAAGCGGACCAGCCATGTGCCTGTAATTTTACTGGCTCTCAAGGACTGCTGCCTGAACACACCGTTACGTGCTTGGCGACTTCTATACGAGCGATTTTCTACTTGAGGGTGGTCGTTAGCCAGGCGGGCATTCGAAATATTCCCTTCCACCATGCGGTGAAGCTCAAGCCCGCGGCGGGATTCGAACCATGGACCTGCTGCGCGGCAGTCCATAGACAATGCCACTAAACCATCACTGCTTCAAACTATTGTAACGGAATAAACATGAGGCCCACCTGATGTTAAGCAGACTAACTTCCTGCCTATAACAGATGCATTAGTCACAAGTGACTAATTGCACTGCGCCCGTCACTATTGAGACATATAGTTGTTCAGTTTCATGTGCCTGTAGACTGCTGCCGGAACATGCTGTTAGGTGCTATTTATCCCATCCGGATAAGCCAAGGTTATGCAAGATTTGAGTTCATACTGTATTTTGGGGTATACTTTTCTTATTAATATTAAATTGCAGCGTTTTCAGGACTACACGGAAGAAACTACTCGGACGTGAGTAACTACTGGGATTAAGATCAGTGGTCAACTAAGGCCCAATATCACAAATCTCTATTTCAATTAATACGCGAATAAAATTACAGTGGCCTTTGCCCAGACGTAGGTTTGAAATTTGTCAGATTCTTGTCGTAGAAAAGCAAACTCCTTTTTAATTATACGACATCAGCGTGGGAATGGAAATAGTATGTATTTATCAGCTGTAGTAAAGTGGCCATATTTGTTTTTAGTTTACGTAGCTATACCGCCAAATTCGACAATGTAATTGTTTGTTAATGGATATGATTTTTCCTTTACTATACAGCTGTCTGCCTGATTTCAAATTTCATAAAAGCTAAGACCATAGCAAATTTATAATATTGCAACATCATTGAACGTCTATGATGACAAATGTCTATTATATTTTGTTGGTTACACTTATCCTCGTATAGTTTTATCCTAGTATGGTGAATTTGACCCTTAGAAATGTTTTATACTTCAGTCTGATTCAGTCAGGATTCTAGCAAATATACACATCACAATCCTACCCTTATTTCATCAGTGTAGGGTTGGTAAAATATGTGTTCTGTAATAATCAAAGGACACAAAACAAGAACAGATTGAAAGCATGTCAACAACATAAGGATATGATAATTGCAAAAAGATTTGTGCGGAGGATCCCGCACATGAGTTAATTCTTTTCTATGGTATATTTTTGATTTTGTAATGTCCCTAATAAAGGTTGGCATCTAGGCGTCGGCTGGGCATAAAACCAAAGCCAAATCTTTTTGCAATTATCATATCCTAATAATAATCCTTATAGTAATCCGCATAGCAGGCGTTATTGCAAGCCTAACAATAGGTGCGTTCGTTTTGGCTCGATTGCGTTTGTAGCAGTTTCAAAAGTGGCATTTGTGTATTAGCGTTCGGATAGAAGCTTTTGCTATTTTTGACAACCAATTACTGCATGCTATCCGAACGGCTTAAAACGTACTTTGACAACCGACAATATTTTAACAATTTTGCACAGTACAAAACATGGAATCAATCTCTAAAATTAACAAAAAAGTAGGTACCTATATTATTATTATTTCATTGTTAATGGCTTCTGATAGTTACCTATTTAAAAAACTTATGAAACTCTTCACTCGCGCCAAATACAACTGTCAAACCAGCAGTTGTCAAAAAACGATCACAACGATCCCACGGTAAGACATGGGTCAAAAATATCACTTTTCTCTGTCATTTGTAGCGTTTTCAAAGCTATCCGAACGGTGAGCGAAAACGATATTTTTGCTCACCAAGTCCCAAAACGGACGGCCCGTGTGATCATTTTTAGCGTTTGTGAGTGTTATTTTTGTCACCGATAGGCTATCCGAACGCCCTAATAATTAAAACTTTATTACGGACGCTTTCACTTAACACCTAAATGGGGGCGTTAATATGGGGAGGAGTTATATTGTACTCCCACTGTGCAGCAGCACCATACCCATTTCAACTTGAATAGAGAGATAATGTTTATTCGGTGCGTTATTGAATATAGCATTTTTAATACTTTTTAACGAAGTTACATATAGTAAGTCACATAAATTTACTAAGTATATGAAGAAATTTGTATAAATTAAAAGCAATCTGAGACCGGCATGTTTATGCTTAACATTACATGACTAATTTTAAAATACTGTCAGTTTTTTACATACATTAACTATTTTCTTAAATATAATATTGTTTATACTTGTTCTGAATAGAGTATTATGAATTAAGACGTAACTAAGCAGATTTGAATGCAAACAGGAAGGTACGGTGGAGATTTGCTAAGGCTGCAATGCCCAAGGCGAGCGGAGCCGTTCCATGCTGTAATTTAATCACAAGCAAACCGCAGTACTGGTTATGGAACGAGGGCGGATTCTTAGATCTATTTATTTTAGATTTATTTATAGATCTTCGTGCACGCTTCAGCTTGAATTGAATAGTTGGAATCGCATTTGATTGGTAAACGTGTCGTCATCTTTAGGACAATAGAGTGTGTTACAAGTTAAAAGTAAACTAGCTGCTTGCAACACCAGTATAGCATGTAAATGTAACATGCAGCATATCAGAATGAATGTTTTGAAGCAAAGATGGCCGAGCGGTAATAGCTATAGACTGCCGTGCCGCAGGTCAATGGTTCGATCCCCACCGCCGCGGGTTTGAGCTTCACCCCTTTACGAATGCTCCCCTGGCTTGCTACCACTGTCAAGTAGAAAATCAGTCACCAATTAGTCCTGAAAACGCTGCAAATTATTAATAAATTATACTCCAAAATACAGTATAAACTTAATTCTTCCATAACCTTGGCCTATCCGGATGGGCTAAATAACCGAGCACCTAATGTTCGGACAGCTGTCCTTGAGAGCCAATTAACGTTCTAGATTAACCCTGCCTTCCACATTCAACTACATTATCACTTAACAGGTGCGATTGTGGTCAAAGGGTAGTCTATCAGCAAACACATATACGCTATATAGAGGGATTTTTGGGATCTCCAAATCACCATGTGTAACGTTTAATATTTGGAACGCTTGTACGATGCAAACTGGAAAGCGCTATATGCGTATGGAGTCTATCTGAAAGCAGTTAGATGTGCTTTTACTGGAAAAGCTACAAAAAGCATTTCTTAGGTACCTTTATAAACACATTTATGGGTACTACCCCTATATTTATCCAAATACATTTTTGTTGGGTTGTTTGGGTCACAACTACTTGGAACTTAGACGGCAAAGGAACCAACTCATTGCTTTATGCCAAATTATTCAAAATTGATGTGCCAGACCTTGTAAATTCCGTAAATAAAAAAAAGCGCTATGTAAATTTTATGCTGCTAAAAAGTACCTTTTTATAACTGCGTTTTTGTGAAAGGAAAAAAAATGTTTATTTTATAAGGTATTTCCCGTGGGGTGCCGGGATAGAATGTCACCCCCATCTCTTCTCGTGGGTGTCGTAAGAGGCGACAAGGGAAAAATATCGGAAGTCGGGCAACAGCTCCTTCTGAGGAACGTTATCTTATACTGCGATCCCCAAGACGACTGCCAAGCATGAGGATTATGGCAAAACCCCCTCTAATGGGGGAGGCTGTGTTCAGAAGTGGACAATCCGGCTGATACATTGTTTATATTGAAATAAATAAAAAACCTGACGCCAACTAATCATCTATCTATAACATATTCATTGAGACAATTCCTATGAGCTTAAACACGATACCTCTGCACTAAGTCAGGATTATATTAGGTACGAGTATCATGTTGATCAAGTATGTTGAGCATAAGGTCAATGTTACCATGTGTGAAAGGATGTTAAAGATTGAGCACGCTTAAGTGGTGAATCTGAGCATGCACAAGTTCGAGGCCCAAGCAAGTCCAACAGTGCTCATCTCCCAATGCCTTGAGTTGAGAGTTGAACGTGCTTGGACTTGTTCGGCCGCAACTTTTCGCTATCCACGCTCGAAGTCGCTCAGTATTCGTATGGAATTTTGCTTAGCGTTCAGTGTGGACGGTTATGTTTTAGTTTGTTTGAGAGCGATGCTACCGATGTGAAGTTCCCCGAATTTGACACCTTTCATTAAAATCTACCTTTTCACTTGAATATAAAACGAATTACTCGCGGGATGACGAAACTTGTTGAGTAAATAAATGCGTTATAAAGGTCGTAGCAGCCACACGGAAGAACGTCTAGAAGAAGATCTCGTGAAGACATGACGTAGCCGAGCATTCTGAGCATAGCTGGTAATTCAATGTCAAGGCTCGTTTGTCCAACATTTTCATTTAGTTCCCTTTTGAATGAGTGCCTCATTCACTTGAGTTTTGAGAGCATACTCAAAGCTGAGATTTGTTTATTAATACGGACCTAAGTACTGATAGTGTTGTTATGTTATAACGAATCATCTATATTCTGAAAGTATCTACGCATTTTCCATAACGTTCCGCGGAGTATTTTACCAAAATTTTCCTCTAGGGAAATAAACGAAGATAAATGGGTTCAATATAAATGCTTGCAGTGTGTTCTATTCATTTTCAGTGTGAAGTCATAATATTATCCCAGTCATAGTATCAAGTCAGAATATATCCTAATATTATATTTATGTATGTATAAATAGGTAATGTAATGTACATATTAGAAACAGTAATAAAATCATTGACTTACGTATCTGAACAGTTATTATAGTTATTATTATATATTATTATAGTTAGTTATTGTTATTATATATTATTGAAGTTAATTAGTATTAATTAACTTCAATATTAATAAATAATAATAAATACACATTTTCAGGTATTTTGATCAATATATTTTTTAATAAGTTATTTTTAATACATTTGATGATCATTTTGTATAAAATGTTCATCATGATGCTACACAATATGCCTAAGCCTTGCCAAAACGATATGGATTGCTTGCATATCTTTGCCCTTTATAATTGTCGTGGTCTTGAGTGTTTTTTTCTTTATATGCTTATATATTACAGGCTAACGAGACATAACAACTTGATGTCTCAGGCAGGGAAATTGGCGCAGTACAGTTCATCATTTGCGATGATCTGCAATCTCTATATACAAATAAGGCTACCGCTTAAGGTTCTTCTTTATAATAACACGAAAAACCGGCAAATTGCAGGCAAAGATATTAAGCTAAAGGACATAAATAAAAAAATTCACCGAGTTTGAACACTTGTTTTTTGAAATATCACGAAACTACGTTTGTATGGAAAGCGCTGTGAACAAACTAACCTTAAAACTTCGCCTCGTGATAGTTCTGTCACAATCCCAAAAAGATTACGATCTCGTCAGAAGTTTTATGTCTCATGTATCGGTATTATACCTATTGAAATAAGTTATTCTGTAAACATCAAATTAGTCAATAATTTTACAACTGAATCGTCATTCGCCACCTAATGAAATCTCGCCGCGATCGGCACCTAATAATTAGATTTGACTGAACGAGCGCGGAGAATTCCACGAATTCCTCCTGACGAGCTTATCGAATTATTTTATTCAATTATGGAACTTTGAGCAAATTGCGTTTAAATAATTGATTCAATACTAGAAAACATTTTTATTTTAATTATTCATCTTAAGTGTATATATTTATCGTAGCTGTGTTATTAGGTGTATTATTGATTAAGTATTTAATTGTTGAGTTGTATGTCAAAGAAAGATATTATAAATGTAAATTAATTATAACTAAATGTATATATTACCCAAAATATATTATAAAAAAAAAGGAAGCTCATAAAAATAAAACTACACTCCAGCTATGGCGATGGTGATCACTTCAAACTCTCTATATATAATAAACACAGCATCAATCTTATTTGTTATTCAAATGTATACAAATAAAAACTTTTCACTCCTATAATGCATACCTATAAATGACCTTAAAGTCTAAAACATGATCAGTTACTGTACTGGTCACCATCGGCTTAAGCTTATTGGCAAATATCTGCAGTTAGATGAAAAATTAAACAATAAACATACATAAAAAGGACATACAGAGGAACATACAACCTCCCCTTTTTATGTCGATTAAAATTTATATCCATAAGCACACATTATCTTACTGAACCAATACATTACAGGGTCGTGGGTTGTTTGGTTTTCTCATATCCTAAATCAGGAATTTTTATATTTGTAGACTTGTTTATCGATAGGCATCTCACATACTGTTCTATGAAGATTCTTGAGTAAATTATTTGTTTTGGGAAATTTAAACTGAGAAATCCTAAAATTATATAACATTTCCTGCTAATCTTATGTGCATGTTTAAAATATCACTTTTTTGAACCGTTTATTGTGTTGAGATGCTTTGAGCGTCTGAGCAGGTCTGACGCTTTTACTCTTCCTAACCGAATATATAAATGAACAGAATAAAAAAAGGTAGAGTCACGATATCCTTAGCTTGAAAAAATCCACACCATAACAGGAATAGAACCATACGCCACATTTTATATAAAAAAATCAGGAGTGTGTCTCTGAAGATTGTCTAAAACCTCCAGTCTTATGTGAATAACGACTTCTACAAAAATATGATACGACCAAGCTTTTAATCAACATTTTTCTAAATTATTACATAAAAAGAGCTTGAAAAATCTGTAAGTACAGGAGTTTTGGTCAAGTCATCGTCTAATCTACATCGTCTCTTCAAGTTTTGGTCATTAGGTTTTCGCTTCGCTTTTTATTCAATCCCTCGTGCGGCCGACAGGTTCCGCCCTCCGCCATTGATCGTTGAACCCTAAACAAAATTGCTCAATGGCGTGAAACCGAGTTGCGGATAGAAATAAACAAGGGAATTGTTCACAGATTTTATCTTTCCTATGACACGATCGGAAAATATGGATTTGGAGAAAACCGAAAGTTTTATTTTATGAATATTTTGTGGGATTACATGGTAAGGTGTTGTGTTACATGTTTTCGTCAAAATTACACACGTCACACGTTTTTGGAAGCAATGATGGCCGAGCGGTAAGCTATAGCAGTCTACATATGCCATGCCGCAGATTCCTGGTTTGATTCCCACCGCTGCGCCGGCTTGAGCTTCACCACATGGTGGAAGGGTATTTTTTGAATGCTCGCCTGGCTGGCTACCACCCTCAAGTAGAAAATCTGTCGTCAAGCACCTAACAGTGTGTTCCGGCAGCAGTCCTAGAGAGCCAGAAAAATTACAGGCACATGAGACTTAACAAGTATATATATCAGTGTGACGGGCGCAGTGCAGTTCGTCACATGACGAAATGCATCTCTTTTAGAAAGAGGTTAATCCGCTCAACATCAGGTGGGCGCTTTTTCTATCAAAATACGATATAGAAAAAAAAACTGTTATTTCCGAGAGAGGAATGGATGTGTAGGACTACGGATGGGAGATATATCGCCAACAGTTAATATAAACGGCACTTGTAAGTTGTCCAAGTGCAACTCGCGCTTAGCTCTTTTACAGTTTTACATTGCAACAGCCCGTAAAACACAAAAATAGTTTAGTATATCTGATCATATCTTCAAAACCACATTCAAACCGGTGTTTCATGTACTTGTTAGGTAAATAAAAGATAAAACGGTAAAATAAATGTTTTTTCAAATTCTCATGCATTAGAGCTCTTATGAAAAATTATTTAATTGAATAGTCCGATATTCATCTTTGGGTCAACGTTTTACAATATTTGACATAATCTAAAGTGTGTAACTCATTCCGTTTGTTAGCTGAGACTCGTAACGTACAGATGACAGACATACAGCGGAGTCTCGCTAAAAGGATTCCGTTTCCTGAAACCATAAAATCGGTGGGCTTAAAAAGCTGTATATATTTTGGTGAATTTAGAAATAATAGACAAAAATATTGAAGTACCGTGATGTGCTGGGCTAGAATGTCGACCCGTATATCTTCCGGTGGGTGTCGTAAGAAGCCATTAAACGTAAAATACCCGAAGGTAGCAGCACCTTCTGAGGAACTGCTATCTTTAAAACTGCGATCGCTAAGACGCCTGCCAAGCGTGGAGACTATGGCGACCCCCCTTAAGGGGGAGGCTGTGTTCAGCACTTGACAATCTGGCTGATAAAGTACAGTAAACAAAAAGTATATCACACCATAAATGGATGCTATTCGATATTTTTAAAGAGTATGCGTGATTTACGAATTACCTGCAAAAATAAAGTGCACACAATTTTTTCTCTACGATAATCAATTTCGAAATCGAAAAAGCAGAATTCGTGTGCTACACTAAAAGTATTGCCTAATTCATAAATAAAACAATTTACACGTAAAGTAATATAATTGCTGTTTTTCACAGGGAACGATGTACTACAATACATCAACGTTCCGTACCATTTGAAGTGGCGTTACAGCGGCTGAAATGCAACCGGGTGAATTTTTTTAAATCATACGTGCTCCGGGTTCCAGCGAAGAATAAGGATGCGTTGCTTGTCCCTGACTTCTGGCCGGAAGGCTTAGTATACAGGCTCTATAGGGAGGCGAGGCCGCAAATGAATCCCAAAATTATTTAAACATGTTTTTAATTTGATTATTATATTAAGTATGTTATTCGGTAAGGTATATATTTTTAATCCTGTTAACTGAAATAAACAGTTGTCCTTATTATTATTTTCAAAGTATTCTCCATGAATGAATTCAAACGGTCTGGCCACAAAAATGTCAAACATCTACATTTCTATTTATTTGTCTCATACCATTTCCCAAATGTCCTTGAATCGCCTCATAAGTAAAACGACACCAAGGAAGCAGATATTATTTTAACAAATTAGTAAGTATCAAGAGAATCCTTAGTAATATATTATAAGCGAGAAAGTTTGTAGGTATGGATGTATGGATGTTTGTTACTCTTTAACGCAAAAACTACTGAATGGATTTTAATGAAACTTTACAATAATATAGCTCCAAAAAAGAGACATCAGAATAAGCTACAAAAAAGCTTATACATAGGCTATAATTTATAAAGATATTGTGCGAATTGTCCAAAATATAACAACACGTGTCAGGTAGGTAGGAAAAATTCCTGCCATATGCGATCTATTCTGGCGTGCGCTACAGAAACCTTTAGTATCATACTTTGGTAGTTACATATTGATCCTTATGAAACTAACATTATAAAGGCGAACGCTTATGACTGTGTTTATATGTTCGTTAGTTCTTCATGCTCAAACGGCTGGATCTATTTTGATGAAATTTGGTATGACACATATATATATATATATATTCATAATTTATACATGGTTATTGGTTTAATGCTAACTACCGCTTAGGGTTGACTTCTGCTAGTCCTAACAAACATTTAGAGACGTTTTTTTTTTGTTTTGACAACAAATTTCCAGTACGACCGCGGCATGTCTCTCTAGCTATCTTTATTTCTATCACATTTTTCAGACTCTATCAATTATGAGTGCTCATGATGTTTTTTTTTCATATCACGCTAAACTAAGATGTCAGAAAACCAATTTCCACCAGCTAGAGCGTTCCTATGTTGATATGATGTACTCGATTATTCAGCAACAAAACAATACATGTATATACTAATAACGGAAGGTATACTCGTATAATGAAGTAATTCAAACAAATCTTTAAAATATTAATAAAAAATATCATTGAATGCCATTTTAATTTATACTTATAGCATGGTACAAGATCATGCTTTTATAACTTATAATTCAAGTGGCCAGTAAAGAGATAAAGGAGTTTACATTGATTTTTCCTTAATGGAAAAAGTTGTGATGTATTTTTGGCAAAACATGTTTTAGTCATATTTTTTTTTATTTCTGATAGCCTTTAACCCATAATCTCACCTATGGTAAGTGATGATGTGGTCAAAGGTGTTAACAGGCTTAAACCTAAAATTACCGGCTTTCAGGAAAAGCTGCCGGAACACACCGTTAGATGCTTGGTGACAGATTTTCTACCTGAAGGTGGTCGCTAGCCAGGCGGGCATTCGCAAAAATACCTTTCTACTATGCGGTGAACCTCAAGCCTGCGGCAGGATGCGAACCATAGACCAGCTACGCGGCTTTAATGTTAAGTCAAGTAACGACTTAGACCAAACACTATTACTTAAGAATTAAGTTTAGGCAAAACGTGATTTAGACTAATTACGTTTTAGGCAAATGGAGAACAAAGGCCTGCGACACCTACATATATTACACCTAAGTAAGGAACGTAACTGAAGGATATATGCAAGTTTAACTGATTTGTTTGAATTACTTCAATAGATGAGTATACCTTTCATTATAAGTATAGTAGTAGGTATATATATATAGTATACATCCCATAGTTCGCATTCCGCCGCAGGCTTGAGCTTCACCGCATAGTAGAAGGGCATTTATATGCGAATGCCCGCTTGGCTAGCTACTACCGTCAAGTAGAAAATCTGTCGCCAAGCAACTAAGCGTTCCGGCAGTAGTCCTTGAGAGCCAGTGAAATTACAGGCACATGAGACTTAACAAATATGTCTCAAAGTGACAGGCGCAGTGTAATTCGTGGCTTGTGATGAAATGCATCTGTTATAGGCAGAGGTTAGTCCGCTTAACATCAGGTGGGCCTCGAGATTGTTCAATCACAATAATATAAAAACAATCATATATTTTAATTCCCAAATAAATTCTAAATAGATATATGGGAGTTGGTATGCAGCTTATTACCTATAAGATACACGAGTGTAAAAAGTTAAGGTTTCATAACTTAATACTTACGATACGATACGAATACTCTTTATTGCATACCAACAAAAGTAAAAAAAAGTACATTTACAAACATAATTAATAACTCACAGAAGTTATAAAGCAAACAGAATTAGTTAATTAGAAGTGTACATTTACAACTATATATAATTAAATATGTGAAGTGGCAATACAATCGGCGGTCTTATCGCTAAAGCAATCTCTTACAGACAACCTTTGAATGGATAGGACAACGTAAACTTGTGAACGGTAGTGTGCAACGAAGAAAAAATAAAATAAAATAAAAATAACATAATAATAGATAATAATTTAAACTGAATATGTACTATACATATCAAATATAATAAACATAAAATACCTACATAAATACAATATATACATATTATCAAACATATATACATATATAAAATATAACATACATAATATATACTTACTAAATTTATATTTTTGTAATTATTAATTACATATAGAATTCAAACATTAATATAACATATAATAATAATAACAGTTTCAGCAGTTTGTGAACAAGCTGGACAGGTAATGTTCCTTAACCATTGTTTTAAATATGTTGAGGGATTTTGCCTGCCGAACTGGCAAAGGCAAAGCATTCCACAAACGAGAAGCTTGCACCGTAAATGATTTTTCCGAAAACTGTTCAGATGATAAAGAAAACTTTAGAACTAGAGATTTGGTTGAACGTATACTTACTTACTTAACTATACTTACTTAACCTGATAAATAATTTTTTTTTGGAGTCATACAGATATACAGACGTATTTCTGTATAATCGTGCATCGTGTTTAAACTACTAAACTAGTGGAGATGTGACCAAATGAACCGGCGGCGGCGCGTTCAGCGTACGACTGAAAGAGTAATAAAGTTTTTTAATTATACCACAACATGAACGCTAAGCACGTTCAAGAACTAACTTTGTAAATATAACTGTCCATCAATTAACCTTGAAATGCATGTTTTAAATAGTAATACATTCACAAAAATTTAATTTTTTCAGGGTATTTCAGAGTGACCGGAATTTTCACTTCGTAGTTGGTTTAGTTACATTGTAAAGTTCACATAGGTTAGGTTTTTTTGTCGTTTTGGGTAAATTTCTAAATTCAAAACAGGATTGAGGTGCACCTCATTAATCATTCAATTAGCGGTATGTTATGCTTAACTAGAGCAACTTTTGAAGAGCTCGTAGCAAAGTTTGCTTAGCTGTTCTTAACCGATCAGCAAGCGGTCTTGAGTTGGATGGGTGACCGCTAGTGACATTACTACTGAGCGCTTCTGTGCTTCGGAGGGCACGTTAAGCCGTCGGTCCCGGTTGTCTTTGGATGGCAGTCGTTATAGCATGGTGGTAGGACACCACCCTCAAGTAGAAAATCTGTCGCCGAGCACCTAACGGTGTGTTCCGACAGCTATCCTTGAGAGCCAGTAATTCTAGGTTAGCCTGAACAACATCTTGGACCACACCATCACTTACTATTAGGTGAGATAGTAGTCAAAGGCTTACCTATCAGGCATAAAAAAACAGTGAGAATTTTTACAATTGGCGGAACTTTTTACCTAACTTGACTTTTATTTACCGAGCAGCATCAAATATAAAGCAATACACTACTGCTATTCGCAGAGCATGCGTTATAAAAAAAAATACACAGCTGCTTTTACAATAAATATATTAAATATTATGCTTGTGTTTATTTTTATTCAACTCTAGTATTTTTTAAGTTATAGCGCAAGCCCTTCTCTAAGATCAAGTCTTTCCAAAGCATATAAATAGATATCTAAACATTATATTTATCTCTTACAAGTTTTGATAATCCGCTGGATGATGTCGTTAAGGCTAGTGTGGCAGAAAATTCAACCAGCACTTTAATAACAAGAGACGCTATTGTGACCGAGTTGATCAACTTCGGTACCACACTGGTATTAATGGGCAACAAAACACTTCGCAGCCAAGCCAAAGCTAAAAGCAAGACGAAAAGCGGATAGATTTAAAAGAATTCCAATAGTGTTGAAAGAGAGTATGGCTTGTACCCAAAGATCAAATTCCCATACAGAAACAGCGAGAATACGAGCACGGTCTGCGAAGCCACGACACGTAGCTAAAAGATCTTTTGATCATAAAGAAATCGAAAAGGTCTTATATTACTAAAACCGGTAAGCAAGTGGAGGCTATAAATAGAACTGAAGTTTCGAACAATGAAGGCTCGCTATCGCCAACATTATCGCCTAAGCATACTTTGCGGGGTGGCCTCAGTAAGGTTGATAACGGGAACTATTCTAACAATCATCGAGCTACATCCACGCCGACAACAAATAAAACACTGGCAAATATTGTAAGTACGGAAGGACAATGGAAGGCGGAGAAACCTAGCGCAGGGTGGATTTTAGCGCAGCGTAAGAGATTGAGGAATCGTTTTAGCACTTTAGAAGGACAGGCACCTACGAACTGTAATGAAAAGTTTAAAGCGGCTGACATCAAAGTACCATTGTTTATCAATAATGTCGATAGTAATACGACGGAGAGTGATATTATCGAGTACGTTAGAACTAAGACTCAAGTTAATGTTAGTTTGCATAAGATAAACACAAAAGTACAAAGGCAATATAGCGCATTTAAAATGTATGTACCCAATACAAAATTATCGTTGTTCTTAGAGGACATACTTTGGCCTAAGGGAGTAACAATTAGAAGGTTTGTCGAATTTAAAAATCAAAATTATGCATTACGCAACCGACAAGAGAATAAATAATACAAAGTTTGTAAGCTTTAACTGCCGATCAATAATGAGATGCGTGGATTCTGTAGGGTCACTGTGCCAGACAGCCGATATTGTCGCGCTTCAGGAAACGTGGCTTTTGCAGGATGAGATCCCGTATCTCGGAGGGATTGATCAGGACTTCGCTTATACCGGAAAATCGGCGGTAGACACTTCTGCAGGGATGTTGCGAGGTCGGCCACACGGAGGTGTCGCACTACTATGGCGTAAAAGCGTGTTTCATACAGTGTCGGTTGTAGAGTGTTCAAGTGTGCGTATAGCGGCAGTAAAAGCAGTGGTTGAAGATCGCCAATTTTTAGTGTTTTCGATATACATGCCAACGGACACTAAAGATAATTTAGCTGAGTTTACGGACTGCCTGGGTGAGATAAGCGCAGTGACAGATAGTTGTAATGTAGACTCTGTTTTTATTTTGGGTGATTTTAACGCTCACCCAAGTGCCCCATTTGGAAAAGAACTACTAGATTTTTGTGCTGAGCAGAGTTGGTCGTGTGTGGACGTTGAATATCTAGGAATTATGTCGGATTCATATACATATATAAGTGACGCACACGGAACTAGATCATGGTTAGACCATGTAGTCACTACTGAAGCCGCCAAAAATGTGATAATAGAAGTTAAAGTCAATTACATTATGTCATGGTCTGATCATTATCCCTTAGAAATTACATGTAATCTAAATATTATAAAGCCAAAAATTGAACAAAAATTACGTGTACCAAATACTGTCATATGGGGTGAAAGGGATAAAGTTCAGATGAAAAAGTATTTACAAACATGTTCACATAAGCTACGACAGATTGATTTTCCTGCAGAATTTAGGCAATGTGCTGATATTAAATGTTGTAATTTAAATCACAGAATTATTATTGATAAATTGTATGAAAGAATTGTTGACTCTTTAAGAGATGCCGCTACCGACTGTTATAAGAACAATATCAATGTAGTTTATAAAAATAAACATAAGAAGCAATATATCACAGGTTGGAACAAATACGTAAAGGACGCGCATGGGGAGGCTCGGCTTTGGTTTCTGGAGTGGATCTTACATGGTAAAGTCAATTCAGGGCCAGTATTTAACAAAATGCGCGAGTCACGAGCAGCGTTTAAAGCAAAGCTTAAATGGTGTCAAAACAACCAGACACAAATTAAAATGGACATCTTAGCTACTCATCACAAAGCCAAGAATTTTAGTAAGTTTTGGAAAGAAACAAATAAGATGAATCCAAAGACGAGGGTCCCTATGAGTGTTGAGGGCATTAGCGATCCTGTTCATATTGCTAATCGTTCCTGTGAACATTTCAGGGTGAAATCTTCTTTAGAATCTCTGAATGTAGCAACACATGAAACTGATAGATGTACTGGGGCCCAGTTTGAGCGAGTAACGGCGAAAGAAGTTGCAGAGGTAGTGAATAGCATGAAGCGAGGAAAGTCTCCGGGGCACGACTCACTGAGTATTGAGCATTTGCAACAGTCGGGCGTTCACCTGCCAAGAGTACTTGCCATGTTTTTCACCTTCTGTTTAGGTCATTCGTACTTGCCTGAAGCTATGATGAGAACTATAGTTGTCCCTATCATCAAAAACAAAACAGGTGATGCATCTAGTCTAAAGAACTATAGACCCATATCATTAGCAACTGTCATCGCGAAGGTACTGGACGGTGTGGTTGAGAAACAGTTATGTAAACATCTAAAACTGCATGATGCCCAATTTGGTTTCAGACCAGGGCTCTCAACTGAAACAGCAATACTGAACTTGAAACACACTGTTCAGTACTATACTGATAGAAGCACACCTGTTTACGCCTGCTTTTTAGATCTGTCAAAAGCTTTTGATCTTGTGTCGTATGACAGGTTGTGGCAAAAGTTGCATAGTGATACTGAGCTTCCAGATGAGTATATATCTCTGCTGAAATACTGGTACGGGAACCAGAGCAATTTTGTCAGGTGGTCAGAGTCCCTCTCGGATGTGTATAAGTTGGAGTGTGGGGTGAGACAGGGTGGCTTGACATCACCCAGCCTCTTCAATCTGTACATAGACCGGCTGATACGCGGGCTTAGCAGCGCTCAGGTCGGGTGCTCGATTGATGGTGTTTACATAAACAACATAAGTTACGCAGATGATATGGTGCTGCTGAGCCCATCGATCAGTGCCCTCCGAAAATTAATTAAAATATGTGAGTGCTATGCGGCGGCACATGGGCTCAGATATAATGCGGCTAAAAGTAACTTGATGGTTTTCAAAGCTGGCTCAAAAATCTATAACACCATCCCGCCAGTCACTCTAAATGGTAGCACTTTGGTCAAAGTTACGCATTTAAAATATCTGGGCCACTGGGTCAGTGATACACTCTCAGACGACCTGGACATAGAGAGGGAGTGCAGGGCATTGTCAGTCAGAGCCAACATGTTGGCACGTAGGTTTGCACGGTGTACTGCACATGTAAAAATGACACTGTTTAGAGCGTATTGTCAGTCTTTTTACACGTGCAGCCTATGGGTCAGGTATACGCAAAAGACTTACAATGCCTTGCGCGTGCAATATAATAATGCGTTCAGGGCGCTGGTGGGGCTGCCGCGTTTCTGCAGTGCATCAGGAATGTTTGCCGATGCTCAAATCGATGGATTCGCAGCGATACTGCGCAAGAGAGTTGCATCACTGATGCGTAGAGTGCGTGACAGCTCCAACAGCTACCTGCAACTGATCGCAGGACGGGTGGGACTGGACTCTGTTGTTGTGAAACACTGGACAAGCGTGCATGTGGGGCTGTCCAGTCCTAAACTAAATTAATATTTTTTCTTATTTTAATTCTGTTTTTATTTTTCATATGTAGATATATAATTAATTAAATATAATTAAAATTTACGTTTGCATTATATCTGAATTTCGATAAATTTAAAATATTTAATGCTTATATTTATTTAATTACTTGATATTTGAATGTATGCTTTGACTTTTTTATTATATTGTGTATTCCTGATCCTATCTTACTATAATTCTATGTTTTTCTGTTTTATAATATGGACTGTGCTATGTCTGAAATAAAGATTTTTGATTTGATTTTGATTATATCCCACTAAGAGGACAAAACCTTAAGGAATTCAGTATTCGGACAAGCCAGTCCACATATGTTTTTGTTAATAGAATCCAAATTCACTAACACTTCTTATCTATCTGTAATTTCATATGAGTAGAAATTTAATGAAATTAACTTTGCAGTTGTGTTATTTGACATTTTCAGAAGCGTGTAGATAAGAGCTAGATGACGTACACAAAATATAAAGTAGCAGCAGCCCCTCACTCTGTACGTATAATAGTTTTGAAATTATTATAATCGAAAATGAAGTTGGCTGTACGTAGAATATTTCAATATTAAAATTTGTAATTGACCTACATAAGAGCACCGTAGACGTTCAAATAGAATAAATGATTTTGACTTTTGACTTTTGTAGGGGGTCACAATGAGGGTCTTTATGTGCAGGACTGTTTTTTTTTTGTATACATTATAGGATAGCATATGCCACTATTTCACCTGATGGTAAGTGGTGATGTTGTTCTGGCTTACCTAGAATAACTGGCTCTCAAGGACAGTGCCGGATAGGATAGTTAGAAAATAATCAAAAAATCGGTTAGCAGGCATTAACTCATTTGCATCGTCAGGACCACGACGTCCTAGTTATGAATGAAATTCTATGTTAACATTATCGCCAATGCCAATGGGTTAATGCATTACTGCATTAATTGCAATAGAAGACTTGTACTAGATATTGCCAGCGCCCCAAAAACAGTAGAGTTTATAATGAATAGATTCAGGCGTTACTTTGCGGACATCCATATTTAATAATAACTCTTGACCCCCTGTGAATGCTTCATTTAGAAGCGAAACGCGTCGAATACTCTTCCGGTTTGGTGGCGTGGCTTTTGTGACGTCACGTCGGCTTAACAGGAAATTATTAAGCAAGCTTCCTTCATACGGCCTTCCCACTGGTTTGTGTGTTTGGATTTCAGATTTCTTAAGGGATCGGTCAATTCGAGTGGTCATCGATGGCTGTTCTTCCGACCAATTGGCTATAAACGCCGGAGTCCCTCAAGGATCAGTACTCTCTGCAACGCTGTTTCTGCTGCATATTAATGATCTGCTTAAACCCGGTACTTTTGGGTACGCAGACGACAGCACCGTTGTGGAGAGTTATACATCTAACGCACGAACCAGTGCATTACAAATCCAGTCTCATAGGGAAGCGATGGTTCAGCGCATGAACTTTTCTCTGAAGGCAGTCTCCGATTGGGGCGATGCCAATCTGGTCAAGTTCAATGCTGCTAAAACCCAGGCATGTCTTTTCTCCGCCAAACGGAGCCCTTTTCACCTGGCTCCTACTTTCAGGGATGTATCCGTGCCGATAAGTAACCATCTCGAGCTTCTTGGCATCTCTTTAACTCCGACTCTCAACTTCGGCTCCTATATTGAGTCTAAAGCCCAGATAGCCTCAAAAAAGCTTGGTGTATTGGCCAAGGTGAGACATTATTTCACACCGGGACAGATGCTTAATCTTTATCAAGCTCAAGTCCGGACGTGTATGGAGTACTGTTCTCACCTTTGGGATGGTTCTGCCAAATACCAGCTGGAGACACTGGAAGCTATTGAGAGGAGAGCCAAGAGACTCATTAACGACGACCAACTTATAAGCAAGAGACTCCAAAGTCTCGAGCATCGCCGCAAAGTCGCTTGTTTATCGGTTTTTTATCGGATGCATTTCAGGGAGTGTGCCACGGAACTGCATGATTTGATTCCGCCATCCCCATTCTATAACCGGACATCCAGGGACACTCAGAAGCGCCACCGCTATATGGTTGATGTTCCATTTGCCCGAACGAAGCGATTTGCGTCTTCGTTCATCATACGAACCGCCAGGGAATGGAACACCCTGCCTGAGTCTGTGTTTCCGGTTAAGTACAACATGGGGGTCTTCAAAACGCGAGTGAATAGATACCTTCTGGGTAAGCGCGCTCCATCATTGATCGCATCTTCACTTACCATCAGGTGAGATAGTGGTCAAGTGCTACCCAGTTCCGAATAAAAAAAAAAAAAATTAGGCGGTATTGTCACTAGATATATATATAAGTTTTATAAAGATTTTTTAAGTGTTTTATTAAATAATTAATCAGATGTTATCATAAAATAATTTTTGAATATTTGTCATTATTAGTGCAGTTTATGTTGTGTAACTGTATGAGGTCAAAATGTATAGTAAAGAAGTGGGTAAGTTCAGTAGTACGATTACAAAATTATAATAAGCCGTACCGTCCTCTACGACTGTTACAGCCATGAATTATAGCAATGATAGCATCACGTTTCACGAGTCTCATTTGCCAAGGCCCCTAACAAGTAGAAAAGGGAGGTGCGGCACTTCATTCTAAATTTTTTTCAAGTAAATTTGTTACTACTAAACCCTACGAATAAATAAGGTATAAACTAAACCTATATTTTTCAACGGTCATTGGGACAGCATGACTGTCAGCGTGGTTTATTTTAATTTATTTAAATAATATGGCCCACACAATACACGCAAATGAAAATAGCTTTGGGAACAAAAATATTATATTGACTCTCAGATCGTATTTTTTACAATTGTAATTATCTATACTTATAATACAAGTGTAACAGGTCAAATTCCGTACATTGCAGATATTATGAAAAAATAATTGAGAGCACTCTGTCGCTGATACTGATGCCAAACTGTTTTTTTTTTTGACTGCCTGTCTGTCTGTATCTTAGACGCTCATCACGCCAAAACTACTGAATTAATTTCAATTAAACTTAGCATGATTTCAGTTCATATCACGAAGTAGTACATTTTATACATTTCACGAAATTAAGCACGGTTCCCTTGGGAGAGGGGATGAAAGTCAAAATGTACGCTTAGACGCAACATATTCGTAGTCCGATTTCATTCGTACTTTTTTTTGTTAAATAGTGGTACTTTAAAAATTGTGTCCTAAATATTTCAAAGTCATCGGTTTTGTAGTTTAAAAATTACAACATAACCTAAATATTTCGTGCCTAATATCTTGGAATCCGGAATGTACCGGAAACCTACGGCTCATATAAAGCTGACATCGTACTTTATAGTATAAGCATAATATCATAAAGGTCTATTGTTATAGTCAGACCACTCCAAAAGCTATAAATAAAGGTAGCACCGCCACAATATGGACACATTACTGAAATTGCATACTTATACAGGGTTATCAACTTATCAATAATAAGGAACAGGAATATGAACAACTTTAACCACGCAAGGTAACCTTAAAATCGTGAAAAATATCAGCTAGTAAAGTTCATATAGGCGCAGCTCAAATATGTAACAACTATGTTTTTTGTTTACTCTCATTCGGTTTAGCTTCCTGATATCTCTTTATTGACATTTTGTTGCAATGTTAGTAGGTACTTAATATTATTTATTTATGGGCATCTATGAATTTACCATTGTATTATTGGAGAATTTTGAGATGTATCCGCTTAATATCAGCTAGGGACTATTTACTTAACTGAGAGGCAACGAGGCAAAAGACTCAAGAAGGCAAAACTTGCCCTGCTAAAGATATAATCTGGAACATTCACCGTAATTAGTTTTTTAAGCTATGTCTTTTCCCCGGATACATTTCGGAGACTGCACAATGGAAGTGCACAATCTAATATATCGTCAACAAGGAGAAACTCGACAAAAAGACGCCGTTTAACAATCGAAATTCCAAAGACACGCACAAAGTATATACTTTGCTTCAACATTTATTGTGCGACCCGCAAAGTCACACTCTGAGTTACCTATTGTCTTCTGGAAAATATATCCTCGGAGTTTCAAATCCAAAGTAAAAAGATCCTTTCTGAGCTATGCTTTACTAAGAGTGCTTCACCGTAGACCACAGCTTAATATGAGATAAAAGGTGGTCAAATGTGAATAGTTAGTCTGCCGGAATGGTAATCGCAAACAAAGTCGCAGGTACAGATAGTTCAAGAATAAAATCATTGAAATCGAATTTTGTACACAAGTAGTTTCGTACAAATTGTCAGGCTGCCAAAATTGTGCACGGATTACGTGTGAAAAGGCATTTGGAGGTTTTCCTCCCCCAACTTGAAGCGTGAACACAGAGCGCTTATTCACAAAACCCAGACATTTCAAGAGTCTTTAAAATAGCGTGCATTGTAGCATTGCTCTCCAACTACTTTTCCGGCTGCTCAACTGAGTACAACTATGCCTTTATGTCTAGTTAGCAGTTTCAAACATTCAAGTATTCTTTTGCTGAATCAATTGATTTACTTTGTTTGCTCTGTATAACTCCTGGTGTCGTTAATTTATGACAAAACATAATCACACATTTTATGCACTGTCTCACTCGCCTATACATCACGAGTTCGTTACTAGCTGTACATTTTTCAGGCCAACCAAATGTATTCGTTACAAAATTTTCCATATAACAATTTAGTCGATATATCGCAATGTGGAAGCGTGCAATATCTGTTATTTTATAGGAATGGCCTAAGTTGATTATATTGGTTTTACGTATAAGATTGTAGGTTTCGATAGCTTTCAAAACATAACATAGTCAAATCAGTTACATAAAAAAGAATCTACCTCCGATTCTAAAATTTACTTTTATAAAAATAATATATATATATATATATATATATATGTATAAATATATTATCACGATGCACTTTTAACTGAATTATCCCTTATTGATAATATTTTTTTTCATAAGTAGAATATATTTCAAAGTTAATCCCATTTACAATTCTTCAACATGTGTCAAGTAGTTTTTATACAAATTAACTGTTTATATTAAATAAATGTAGGTATACCTAAGTGATCTTATAATTGCATTTATTACCGATGGTGATTGTTTGTACCGCGAAACCTACGAATAAATACATTATTCATTCGTAGCGCGAAACAGTAATGTTCACATTACCGTGTTCCGGTTGAAAGGATTATGTGTGAAATTACAGGCACGTACGACTTAACAATTTTATGTCTCAAGGCAATGGCCGCAGTGTAGACCGTCACTTGTAATGAATTGCATTTGTTAATACGTTTAATTATAACATTTAAAACAGACAAAAAACGTGCCACGTGCACAGTGAATGAGGCTATGCATACAAGCTTTGTTTACCCAACCCTTCAACAGTACCTGTCTGATACGATCAGTGACGTATATAAAGATACACATAGATGTTGCTTGTGCTGATATCATAATGTTTTAGCGTCTACTTATTTGAATAGTTTACGCAGACGACTGCTTCACCGTATTTAGATGAATAAAGCGTCACCAATTCGTCAACCGTATACACGATGGTTTGAGTGAATGGAAATATAAAATAAAAATTTCAAGGCCATTCGCAGCAAAAAATCCGTGATTATTTAATAACATACGCATCTTCTACAAAATAAGGAGAAAATATGTGTATTCTTATATGTAACGAATAAACTTCTAGGTTAGCCTGTACAACATCTTCGACCACATCATCACTTACCATCAGGTGAGATAGTGGTCAAAGGCTACCTATCAGGCATAAAAAAAAACTTTAAAACTACTGGATCGATTAGAAAAAATATTTCACCATTAGACTCCTACACTATCCGTGATGAACATAGGCTATAAAATATTATCAAAAAAGTAGCTTTTATATTACCGCTAGTTTATTACATAAATACCATCAAACTTTATTCAGTGTGAATAATGTAAGACACATATCTTAGTAGCAACCAATTCATCAAGAACTTATTGCAAATCTGTCAATGTAATTTTTTTATTCAATAGTTCTATTATTGTTTCCTAGAAAGAAATTTAAAACGTAAATAAAAATAGAACCAACATAAATTATGGCGAAAAAACAACGAAGCGGTAGAAAAACCTTTTATTAATCAAATTGTCTCTTGAAGCCCAATATGATGCCCACACTTTTAAAAGTAATTTTAAACATTTCTCAATCTGGAAATACCTGCACAATAACAGCTATTAATAGCACGTCGTATTTGAACGGTTTTATTTAGACATGTTTGAGAACTTTGATTGATGGCGGTTAGAATATTTTGCTATGTTTTACATTCCTACACATTATTAGTCATTACTTATATGGCCTACACCGGCTATAATCCGTACGTACGAAGCAATGATGGCCGAGTGGTTATAGCTATGGACTGCCGTGCCGCAGGTCCCTAGTTCGATCCCCGCCGCCAGCTTGAGCTTCACCTCATGGTGGAAGGGCATTTTGGCATTGTCCGCCTGGCTAGCTACCATCCTGAAGTAGAAAATCTGTCGCCAAGCCCCTAACGGTGTATTCCGATAGCAGTCCTTGAGAGCCAGTGAAATTATAGGCACATGAGACTTAACAACTATGTGTCAAAGCGACGGGTGCAATTCGTCACTTGCGTTAAAATGCATCTGTTAGAGGCAGAGGTTAGTCCGCTTAATATCAGGTGGGCCTTGAGCTTGTTCCGTCACAATAACATAAAAAAATGTTTTTCCATGCACTAACTTAACTTAATGCGATATCTTTTCTTCCAAGAAATGTACTTTCAGCTGCATGTGATAGCGTCAAGAACAGAATATATATATTGAAACGGAATGGAAATTATATAAAATAATGTTTGCATTTTTTTCTAAGGTTAATTTTATTTGTCGTTTGTAAGTAACATTGGTTTTGAAAACATCAAAGGACTACTTCGTTTATGTTGGACCAATGTTTATTACTCTACATCAAAGTTCAAATAATTATCTCACAAAAATAAATTTCAAAAGTTTTGCAGCAATTATGAACGAACTTAAACATAAGGTTTATTTTACATCTAGCCTTGAGATATGACGTACCAAAGGTAATCGATTGAAACTACTTCAATATTAGAAGGCAAAGTGTTGAAGACGATTTCATACTATAATAGTTATGATCTGCCAGTTACATACAGGGTCCACAAGGCAGCATATTAGGCCGTACTATATTTTTCATACATATTGTTCACTATTCGTTCTATTGCATTAAATAGTATATTTAAATTAGCGCGTTCTGTTTGTTGGTTCGGTGGTCAACCAATAACAAGGCTCTGTAACCCAGAGCATACGTACCTTTACTCGTCTCTGATTGGCTCCGGCAATCAGTGCATGAACATTCTTCATGAAGTGAAGCAACTCGTGTACATCGGTGACTACATCAAGTTGAAAACCGTCGGTATTTCTTTCCAAAACGATAAATTACGAGAACTTTTATCAAAATTGTTGTCCTCTGAGTGAAGTGTAGTGAAGACGTTATAATATACAGCTGTGTACCACGAAAAAGGCAATCTCACGGGCAAGACGCCCGCGCAGAAGGAACCTACCCTACGCCATCGAGATATCATTTCCTTAAAGTTCAAGAGGCACGTGTGGAGGCTGGATAGCTAAGGTAAGGTGCTGTATGTACTTGTTATATAGGGATCTAGACCACTGAACCACACTCGTTTTTCTACTAACGGCGGAGTCTTCAATATTACATCTCCGACCTAGAGTAACGTCAAGGACCCCAATCGGCAGGGTCGTTTCGTTACATCTTTTTGGTGCCGAAACCCGGGACTCGTCTCTGAACTTTTAAAATCATATTTCAAAATTGCGTCAGTATCATACAGCTGATATTTTTCGTTACCATTCGTGAATTAGTGCAACCTAACGACTGATATATTGGCATACATTTGGGCTGATCTACCTACATCAAACCTCTTTACAAAATTCATTGTTATGTTATCATAGTGGTAAAATCTGCATCCTTAGTAATTCATCGGTTTATCATCAGGTGCCTGACAATGATATGTAAGTGGGTAGATGTATGTACATTATTAAATAAACTCGACGGTTTCTAAAGAATTCGACTATCTGTATTCTAACAACTTCTTGGTAGGTACACTTCAGTCAGTGTTCCTGCATTATCCGTTCGCTCATTACAATCTGATCACTTCCGATAACTTCATTCGTTTTTACATACTTAGTTGTTACGCGGCAACTTGATAACGATCGCTTTGACTTGGAGTTTTACAGTGAAATGTTTCACTTCAAGTTATATCTATAATAAATATATTTCTTGAATATAGAATTTTTTACAGATCATATAAACAAACTTACTTCTAAAGGTGTTTATATATACCTAATTATCGGCTGTAATGCTTCTTTATTCAAACTGATTTATGTAAACGTATATAACTATTCCTTGTGAATAATTATTGTTCGGTAACGTTTTTTATTCGTTAATCACGGTTTACTAAATAAATACGATACAATATTTCTATCTGTCTAATAATCGTGGTGTCAGTTTTCAACTGGTCACATCATACGTAAACGTTTGCCATTGTAAACAAAGGTGATCATTCGGTCGACGCTAAGTCGAATCTTATCTATAGCTGCTATTCATACGTACGGCTATACTAGTTATATATACATCTAACGTAAATAACTCGTTGTTGTGATTTCACTGTGATTGTAAACATGTCATTCAATCCTAAGCGTACTACACGTAAACTTAGTTCGGCGAGTAGGTCAAAAGCAAAATATGCGGGAGTAGATAGTTACTCGGTTCAAGATTTACCGACATTACGTCGTAAGCGTACTATAGCTTTGAACCGGTTATCAAAAGCGCTTGAGGTAGGTAATTTAGCGAGTGATGATAATAGTCAATGCGACTTATTTCTTTCTTATTGCGACAAACTTGAGGAATTTGCGACTGAGTTTGAGCACACACATTTATCTATCTTGGAACTTATAAGTGCCGAAGATGGCGATGTTGATGATGATGATGAAATGCGAACTCGTTTTGATGATACATATTTTAAGATCATGTCGATACGTCGTAATTTAGTTAAGGGCAATATAAATTCGTCGGATAATTGTGAAGGCATGACAAAGCCTTCGTCATTCTCACACGTTAAGCTACCAAAAATATCGTTACCTACATTTTCAGGACTAATTAAACAGTGCCCTGAATTTATTGATACGTACAATGCGCTTATACATGATTGCCATTCACTTAAAGATGTGGAAAAGTTCCACTATCTTATCTCTTCGTTGAGCGGTGATCCTTCAGCTCTTATTCGAACATTTCCAGTGACAGGTGATTACTATTTGGATGCGTACGCGGCTTTAGTAGCACGTTATCAAAACAAACGAGAACTAGCCTTCACTTGCTGGAAAGATATTCTAAATATTAACTTCAAACTTCAGAATGCGAATGAATTTCGTAGGACGTTAGACTGCCTCGATGAAAATTTAAGTATTTTGCGAAAACTTAACCTACCGACTGCACAGTGGGATTTTGTTATAGTTTATCACGTGTTATCAAAATTAGATTCGAAAATGCGTCGTGAGTTCGAGGAAAGGTGTATTCATATTGAGTTCCCTAGCTATTTAGAATTAAAAGAGTTCTTACATTCTAAGTGTGAGGCATTGGTACGCGATACTCATTTTACTGAAACTTCTAGGGTGACACATCCCATAAAGGACACATCTAAGCCTTCCATTTATAACTCGAACTCCAAGCATTCCAGTACTTCACACGTTCTTATCGCAGATAATTCTAAGGTCTCAGTAACAAATAAAACCAGCAAGCCTGCGTCGAAATGCTCATACTGCGCAGATTTTCATGCAATTACACAATGTAAAGCTTTTCTAGCCAAATCCGTAGATGAACGTATGTCCGTTGCTAGCGAAAAGGGATGGTGTTTTAACTGTCTTAAACCTTCTCATCAGTTAAAGGATTGTAGTTCTATGTTTAGATGTTTGAAGTGCAAACATAAACACCATACGTTGCTTCACAATGATCAAACTAAAATCGAAACTGATAAATCGAACTTTGTTAGCGATAGAAACAGTAGTCCAACTCAAGCGATATCGCTATTTGCTAAAGGTTTGCCTGCGCCTTTGAGTACCAAATCGTTTACCCACACAACTGTTCTTCTTGCCACGGCTATAGTACAGGTTCAAGATGCGAATGGTCACTATCATTCATTTCGAGCGCTTTTTGACTCTGGCAGCCAAAACAATTTTGCTACTCAGGCGGCGGTACGCCGTTTGAACCTTAAGCTGGCTCCATCCGAAACAAACATCAATGGCTTAGGGGGCATTGCCGCCGATGTTACAGGCGTCGTACATTGTTCTCTCGCGTCGAACAATAAAAGGTTATTTGATGTTGACATGCATGTTATTTCGCACATTTGTGGTGATCAACCTGTAGCTAAACTTAATACCGTGGGTTTGTCTCACCTTCAATCGCTGCCCTTAGCAGACCCAGGTTTTGATATACCGGGACCTATCGATATTTTGCTAGGCGCAGATATATTCGCAGAATCTCTTCTCAATGAACGCATAAAGGGAAAAGTTGATCAGCCATACGCGATTAACTCGGTCTTTGGTTGGCTCTTGTTAGGTAGAGCGCCACTCGTAACCTCCACATTGTTACAAGTTTTATCAAAATCGGACGAGCTGGCTTCAATCGTCCAACGATTTTGGGAGATTGACGATGTACCTAGGACTTCACCTTTCACACCAGAAGAAGCTTTCTGCGAGAAAGCTTTTGCCACTGAACATTTCCGCGATCCGTCAGGTAGGTATGTGGTCCGACTTCCGTTCAGAGATGGTATTGAGCCAATTTTTGAGGGCTCTCGTGAAATTGCTCTTCGACGATTCAAAGCCATCGAACGGCGTCTGTCGCGTGATTCTGATTTGCATGCACAATATGCTGAATTTATGGATGACTACCGTAAGTCTGGCCACATGATTTTAGTGGACACGACAGAGCTGAACCTAGGTCGGTATTACATTCCTCACCATTGCGTGTTAAAACCGGATAGTACCACAACAAAATTACGGGTTGTTTTCGACGCCTCTGCAAGAGATGCTAATAATAAATCTCTCAATAATACGTTGTTAACAGGACCAAAACTTCAATCTAATATAGTTGGGGTTCTCCTTAATTTTCGAATACACGCGATCGTGTTTATGGCTGATATACGTCAAATGTACAGACAAATTTTGGTCGCTGATGATCAACGAGATTACCAAAGAATCTTTTGGCGATCTGGGCCTAATCAAGCGTTACAAGAATATCGATTGAATACCGTTACATATGGCGTTTCCTCTGCTCCTTTCCTTCTAATCGTGCCTTTGTGCGCCAAGGCTAGGGTAGCACCAATCAAAAAAATCTCCTTACCGCGATTGGAGTTGTGTGCAGCTGTCTTGCTTGCAGATTTAGTTAAATTCGTGTGTGACAAATATCAATCTTTATTGCCGGTTTGTGAGCTCCATGCTTGGTCAGATTCAACTGTTGTTTTATCATGGCTCTGTTCTCATTCATCTCGTTGGACCGCATTCGTGGGGAACCGGGTTAGTCACATCCAGGATATCATACCTACTGAGTCCTGGCATCATGTCCCTTCAAATGATAACCCCGCCGATGTGTGTTCACGTGGGCAGCTACCGCAGGACCTGCTTCACAACTCACTATGGTGGTCAGGCCCACCTTGGTTGTTGGGAACCCCTGACCATTGGCCATGCTTGAAAAGGATTCCAAAGACCACAAAGATGGAAGAAGACATCGTGAAAAACGAAGAAAGAAGCTCAATGGTGTTGGTCACTGAGGCTAACAACCAACCAATTGCACCCATTGATTACCTTTTAAACCGATTTTCGTCGCTTGATAAAATCACTAGAATCGTGTCTTACATTCGTAGGTTCATTAATAATTTGAGAAATCGTGATGAACGCAAACTGGGTTCAATTTTGACCGAAGGCGAGAATCATCAATCGTTGCTCATTATCGTAAGTTTTGTCCAATCAACATCGTTCTCTAACGAAATCAAACAACTTCTATCCAAACAGCCGTTACCGAAGCCCTTTCGTAAACTGAACCCATTTCTGGATGAAGATGCCATACTAAGAGTAGGCGGTAGAATCTCACGAGCAGGTTTAGAGTTTTAACACAAGCATCCCGCTCTCCTCCCCGGAAATCATCCTTTTACGTTCAAACTTATTGAATCGATTCATCGTCAACATTGCCATACCGGACATAACACTACTCAATATTTAATTTTACAACGTTTTTGGGTGATATGTGCGAAGCGAGCTATTCGCCACTGTCTCTCGCAGTGCATCCGATGCTATAGAACTCATCCAAAGCCATTAGAACCGTATATGGGCGAACTGCCGTCATATCGCGTAAACCAAATAAAACCGTTTTCTGTAATTGGTGTCGACTTTGGCGGACCATTTCGAATCAAGGCAGGGGCTCACCGCGGCGCCAAGCTAGACAAATCTTATCTTTGCTTATTCATTTGCCTAGCTACAAAATCCGTCCATCTTGAAGTCGTGTCATCTCTTACAACGGAAGGTTTTGTAGCTGCATTACGTAGGTTTGTAGGTCGTCGAGGGCGGTGTAGCGTAATACATGCGGATTGTGGAACAAACTTTGTAGGTGCCAGCAATTATCTATCTCTACTCGAGCGGGCATCGCAAAGCCACCATATTAAATTCGATTTTAATCCACCTTCCGCAGCCCATTTCGGTGGTGTCTGGGAAATACAGATTAAAGCTGCGAAGTCGCACTTATACCGTACAGTTGGCAATCAAGTGTTGACGTTTGAAGAACTTACCACTCTGTTTGTTCAGATTGAAGCGGTTCTAAATTCGCGGCCCTTGTGCCCACTAAGCTCTGACCCAAATGACTTAAACGTTCTCACTCCAGGCCATTTTCTGACTTTAGAACCACTAACCACCTTTCCAGACGAGGATCACTTTGGTACTAAACTACATCGATTGAACCGTTGGCAGCTTATCCAATCATTTCTTCAAAACTTTTGGCTTCGGTGGAAGAATGAATATCTTCATTCTTTAACACAACGTGCAAAGTGGACAAAGGCATCTAAACCGTTATCTATAAATTCCATAGTACTTATAAAAGATGATAATCGAGCCCCATTGCAATGGTCCTTAGGAAGAGTAACGGAATTACATCCAGGCCTCGACGGCATTGTTCGTGTTGCAACCATTAAAACCAAAGACAACGTTATCAAGCGTCCTCTTGTAAAGTTGTGCCCTCTTCCTATGGAATCATAACTATAATTGTCTAAGTGTATGCCATCGAGTTAGTGTTAGTACATAGTCATATTCATATATTAATATCGTTTATATATATATATATATAGTATTCTTTTTTTTTATTATTACATTGGAAACCTGAAAATATCAGCTATATTTTGGTGGGCAGTATGTTCACTATTCGTTCTATTGCATTAAATAGTATATTTAAATTAGCGCGTTCTGTTTGTTGGTTCGGTGGTCAACCAATAACAAGGCTCTGTAACCCAGAGCATACGTACCTTTACTCGTCTCTGATTGGCTCCGGCAATCAGTGCATGAACATTCTTCATGAAGTGAAGCAACTCGTGTACATCGGTGACTACATCAAGTTGAAAACCGTCGGTATTTCTTTCCAAAACGATAAATTACGAGAACTTTTATCAAAATTGTTGTCCTCTGAGTGAAGTGTAGTGAAGACGTTATAATATACAGCTGTGTACCACGAAAAAGGCAATCTCACGGGCAAGACGCCCGCGCAGAAGGAACCTACCCTACGCCATCGAGATATCATTTCCTTAAAGTTCAAGAGGCACGTGTGGAGGCTGGATAGCTAAGGTAAGGTGCTGTATGTACTTGTTATATAGGGATCTAGACCACTGAACCACACTCGTTTTTCTACTAACGGCGGAGTCTTCAATATTACATCTCCGACCCAGAGTAACGTCAAGGACCCCAATCGGCAGGGTCGTTTCGTTACACATATTAATAGAAGATAGTAGGGCCTAATATGCTATTTTATAATAATGATCTGTGTTTAATCCAACCACCTACTGGATAATATAGCTCTAATGTTTAAGGCCTATACCAGAAAGGAAGAATTTACGTAGCTCAAAAAGGATAATAAGATTACAGGATTATTAAAATCATGACGACAATGTCTTATCTCTCAGAACCGAAAAAACTAATGTAAGTTATTTACAATCAGAGACATTTCAATAAGACCTAATATTTGTTATTATGCGCAAAATAAAGTTTGATTTGACACTATACAGTTATATATATATATACAACAAATACAGTTCTTACAATAAACTAGAGAATATAGATACAATAAAATATTTTGTATTGATTATAGATAGAAAACTAAATTTAATAAAAACTCATTAAGATATTACACAGGACAGGACGCAAAATTATGCAAGTGTATATTCTAAAAACTCAAGCATATTAGAACCCTAATGCTAATTAATTAATACATGAAACAAAATTAATACATGAACCCCTTTTTTTAACGTACCGGCATAGAATAAAAATGTAACGGCGAAATCAGATTTTTTGCAGCCAACCTCGTTTTAATAGCACTTTCCGTAAAAGATTATTCGTTTCGTAAGAACCGTGCGAAGCGCTCGTGGCGAATTTTGCTTAGCTGTTCTTAACCGATCAGCTAAGTTAAGCAACGTCCGCCGCGGTCAGGAGTTGGATGGGTGACCGCTAGTGACATTACTACTGAGCGCTTCCGTGCTTCGGAGGGCACGTTAAGCCGTTGGTCCCGGTTGTTGTCTAACGATGACAGTCGTTACAGCGTAGTGATAGGGCATTATCTTCGACCACGTCATCACTTACCATCAGGTGAGATAGTGGTCAAAGGCTAGTCTAGCAGCTATAAAAATAACGTATTTTTGTCAGTCAATAAACAATAATTTTAATGTATATCCATAATTATCAGGAAGGGGTTAAAACTTTTGAAAGTCATTAGATACATTTTATTATTTTATTAGTGTATCTCAGATGCATTAAACCATACCTTGTCATGATCAAATATTTTCCAATACATAAAAAAAAACATATTTAAATCCGAACAGATTTATTTTACATTTACACATCCTTTTACAGCTCACACACACACACACACACCCTTATTAAATATACACAGATAGAAACAAGAAAATAACTTAACATCCTTCTCTGAGAAAATAATGCCTGTTGAAAGAATGTATAGCTATCAGCTAGCATAAGTCGGGTAATACGGTACGGTACGGGTAGTATGCCGTAAGCTAAAACATATAAACTTAGTTTTGCAGCAGAAACTCTTGCACAAATAAAATATCAAATTAACTAGCTACCATTTAAGAAGGAAACCATGAACACGCAACATTTATGAATATAGATCAATATTTATAATATGGTTGATATGATACCTAGACAATGCATGGTTAAATCAGTCATGAAAACAAATCAGTCTAAGAAGTTGACCTCAAAGAAAGATAACGTTAGGTACTGAATAATCCGCGAACTCAGTACATGTAAAATGGTAACACGAATAAAGTAACTTTACCTAGCGAAGGAAGGTATATAAATAAAGCTCGAAGGCCGCGTGACACTCTTATTTCTTAGTACTTAACACGAACGGAACGATGCATTGTTCTACTTATTGTTAACAAATTTCCAAAACAGGAGGTTCTGAATTGAACACGTAATTTTATGTATGCTACCTGATATATTCGTGAAAAGATGGAATTACTATTTTCTTTGATCGACAGTGTTTGTTCAGTGTGTTGCCATATTTTTTTATGGGAAGGATATGAAGTTGAAATTGGGATAGAAATGTCAAGTAAAAGATGAAAGTAAAGACAATTTGATGGCCCTCTTACGTGTTTGATACATTTATATATCTATAATGCTCTTGTGTATGTTTTGTTGACGGATGGGTATTATACAACTTTGCAAGCTGTACGTGATTGTGTGCGATGAAATTGGTTTTAGTCTATTTAAGAGCCCAAATTGATCAAGGTGATTATTGTGCGTAAGTTATTCGTATTCGGAATAATTTTATCGCATTCATTTATGTGATGGCTTATTAAAGATTAACAAATGGATATCCAACATAGTTTACATCATTATCTCCTTGTTACCGGAAATTACAGGGGGATAAAACATAATTTAGGCAGGTAATTTATGTTTAAAAGAGAGTTGATAATTTCCTTTCAAAAGTTAAGGTTGATTTGTGAGGGATAATGCGAATAAAAATGAATTAAAGATGTGATAAAGACTAACAGAGTAGAGAAGAACATAGACAGGTACAGCTGTGGGCGCCTTTATAAATTGGCAATAGGACAAGATAGCAAAGTAGACATTTCCAGTAGGCAACAGATGATATTCACAAAAATGGATTTTCTTTAAAAAAACTTGAATGTCTTCTTATAGACGTCAGCATTCGCCTTAAGCCTTTATCATCATCATTTTTATCAGTTGGAAGACGTCCACTGTTGAACAAAGGCCTCCCCCATAACATTTATTTGAATCAAAGAAAGGCTTCGTGTAAGTCAACAACAACATGTTTTTTTCGGTTCGCAACGCAACAGGTTCGCAATAATGCATGCTATGCGGGTTACATTACAAAATCACAAATATACGATATGAAAATTTTTATCCCACACATGATTTAAATTTTTCCTATCGTATATTTGTGATTTTGTAACAACATCGTTTGTTTATCAATTACTTTTTTATTTATTTTAGCTAGTTGTAAATAAAAGACCACAATCAATCACCAAGACCACATCAATCGACCAGCTAAATAACTTCCTAAGGTGTTCTTTTACTGAATTGTAATGTTTACCTTATTTACTTTCTGTTTATTATGCCTTTATAAAGCTACTTACAAAAGATTAATTCTTCTGACGACCAAGTTTTCCTCGTTACATAACTTCGCCAAGATTTGCCGCCGCCTATTACGTTATAAAGTCTGTTCATTAATCTCTTGTGACGTAATTTGAGGCAGCCCATGACGTCACCAAATGCCTGGTCATGAATCTCAGTTGACCTCACTTGATATACCTAATTTGGGTCGTTTGATTACTTTTGTAACTTTGTGATTATTATTTCGTACCTTTTGATGTTTGGAAAAGTAATTTCATTGGGTAGCTTGGATTATGAGTTTCAAAGGAATACAACGTAGATATTTATATAATTTTATATGTTGTTTTAGGTAGGCTCTTTTTAGACTCCGCTAGCTTGGCCACCTGGTAAGATTGGGGGAGGATCGACTAGTAAAAGAGCCTACTCTTTTTTATTTATTTAAATCAAAAATCCCTCGTGGGGAAGAACACGGTTGCCTAACCTAACATATTTTACATATTTTAAGAGTCCATAATCAAATTTCAATTTGATTCTATGTTTTTAATAATAATAAACATCACTGAGTTTAATTCATAGATTGAGGTGTTACTCTGCGGAAATACATATTTAACATTAACATAAATTTTAAAGTTACTTTGATTAAACATTAAATTAATATTTTAGTACTACTTAAAAAATATATCTAGTCATAATTTCACACATTTTTTTTCTTGCGAAGCCGACGTAACATATCAAGCGCCACGCAGCCAAACCGGAAGAATTTATGACGCTTTGTTCTTCCACACTCGTTCGTAGAGTCAACACCAAGAGAATTATTTGTTATTGACATTGAGTTTTTTTTTTTTTACATATAACACTATATTTTAAGCCAGTACTTGTCTTGTTAGGTAAGGAGACAAGAACTTGTTTTATCATCTTTATTACATAAATTAGGAACTCAAATAGGTACCATATTAAGGTTAATACAAGTAAAAATAAGTCCCATAACTACGAGTATGAAAGTTGCAGATACTTGAGGTACAAGGTACCAAACAAACAATACAGCATAACGTTGACCTAGCTATATATTTGAAATACTGATCACGTAGACTCCCGTAGCTCATAATTGCTACGACGTAGACTGACTGCATACACAATGCTGTTTAATGTTTGTAATTACCCGCTGTTACTTTGTGTGAAGCTTTAACACTTTTTAATTTAGAAATTTCCAAATTTATATTTCCGATCTATATCTATACTAATATTATAAAGTGAAAATATTTGTACTTTTGTATGCAAAGAGTAAACTTAAAAACTACTGAACCGATTTGGATGAAATTTGGTATGGAAATAGTTTGAGACCCAGAAAAGGACATAGGATAGTTTTTATGTAACTGCACAAAAATGATTTTTAGTTTTATATACTACTTGAATTTATTATTCATAATACCTATCGTGAAATAATATTAGCAACGTTTTTCTGATATTGTAATGATGCAATAATAAGCGATTCAACTTACAAAACTATCCATTATGACAAAAAAAGGGCATTTCCCAGCTCAAAGAGTTGATCGTATGGTTAGAGTTCAAATCTTATTCTCCAACATAATTATTGAATAATTGTTTTGATTCAACTTCCTTCATTAAATTTTTATAAAACATTTACACAACAGTAAGTATTATATTTTTTAAATGACAATTTAAGTTGAAAAATATACTCTTTCACGAACACATTGAACGCGGTGGTGGCCACCGGTGAGAGACACTATACTTTCCATATGGGCTGACGCCGATTCGCGATTTCGACAAATTTCACACATTATATTTTATTGGCTCATACGGTTTAAAATAGTCAAAAACCCCACTCTAAATAATTATTTCTTATTACTATCCAAAGAATTAACGAAATAATTGCTGCCGTACACTGGTGACCACCATGGCGCACGCCGTAGAAAATCTGCATTTCTTTCGCGTGGGGCCGCGGGGATCTGGGCGCCGGCCACACCCCGCGCCCTCCGGGATTCCCGGAAGCACTGCGTGCGCTAGACACGCGCCATTAGAGAGTAATCGCATGCAAGGTCACGCGCATTGTTTATATTTCATATTACATAATTATTTTGGATTGTTTTAGTGAAAGTTTTACCCTGGTTATCTCTAAAGTGAATAAACTGTATCCTGCCTGACTCTAAGGAAAAGTGTAGTGTGAATATTGGATGATTTTGAAGACTTTGAAATAACAAATGACGATTTGACGCAGATTGATAATATTGAAATTTCCTTGCTCAATAGTAGCTTTCAGCTAAGTTCGGAGTCTGAGAAAGAGTATGACTTACAACCACCTTTACGAAAGCGACGTCGACGAGTTCTGTCCATTACTGACACGAGCGACATTGAACTTGAAAATGCCGTGCCAAGTACTTCTGGTCACACCGCGTCGCTTCCTGCATCATCTACCATATGACACCAACCAAAAGGTAATCAGCGTCGGATTATCCCGTACACTGAATTCCCAGGATTAGATCCACGACTTGTAAGAGAAATGGTCGGTAAGACCCCAGCAGATTTCTATCATCTTTTAGTACCAGACGAAGTATTTGAAATGGTGGCGGATTATACGAATAGCTTTGCTATCAATAAAATCGCAGGGTCTGGCGCAGCATCTAAATCTGCGCAAATTTGCCAGTGGAAGCCAACATCCGCAGCAGAGATGAATCGATTTTTCGGATTGATTATTTTCATGGGGATCGTAAAATAACCCAAAATATCCGACTATTGGTCAAAAGATCCTGTACTTGAACAGAATTTTCCTCGAACAATAATGAGTCGAAACTGATTTGAGCTGCTGTTGCAAATGCTGCACTTTTCTCAGCAAGACGAAGACAATAAATCTAATAGATTACACAGGATTGAGAAATTGCTCGAAGTTGTGAACAGGAACTTCCAAAAAAACTACACCCCTTCCGAAGAGATCTGCATAGATGAAAGCGTGGTGCCTTTTCGCGGACGAATCATTTTTCGACAGTACAACAAACAAAAAAGGCATAAATATGGTATAAAGGAGTTCAAGTTATGTACCATTCCTGGATATACATACAAAATAAATGTATACGCAGGAAAGAACAACGACGAAGTCAATACTACACCGTTGAACGTCGTTATGTCTCTATTCAGCGATCTTTTATACAAGGGACATACACTCGTGACCGACAACTGGTACACCAGTATAGATCTTGCCAAAAAACTTCTGGATGACTCATCTCGTAGGTACGATTCGGAAGAACCGGAAGCATCTGCCAAAGGATGTAGTAAATGCTAAACTAAAACGAGGCCAATTCGTGGCAAAGGAAAGCAGTGAGGGCATAACTGTAATGAAGTGGAAGGATAAAAGAGACGTCTTTTTGCTATCCACAAAACACTCAGTGCGATTCCAGAATGTCCGAAAACGCAACAGAACTGTTTCCAAACCAAAAATAGTGATTGACTATAACGGCGCTAAAGGGGCTGTACGTATGTCAGATCAGATGGCTGCTTACTCAACTCCACTGAGGAAATCGATAAAATGGTACAAGAAGTATGCAATCAACCTTCTCCTGAACACAGCAGTGGTCAATGCACTGGTCTTGTATCAAAGCGTCGCTGGCAAGAAAATACAAATGGCAGACTTTCGGCTAGAATTACTGAAGTCGTTTTGCAGCCAACAAGATGTTCCAGTTGCAAGACTTAGAAGAATGGCACACAAACTGCAACAAAAAGAAGGACAAGCCAGAACAAGCAGGCGAACATGTGCGAATTGCTACAAAATTAATGTAGCTACTTACGGCAGAAAGTTGGCCAAAAACAAGACTAAAAAGGTGAGAACGTTTTGTCCACAATGCCCAGAGAAACCTTTTTTCTGCATATCTTGCTTCAATGTGCTTCATCATTGACCAATTTTTTAGCCTCAAAGAAGATAATTATGTTTGTTAACACTGATTTCATTTATGTGCCAAATATTCATGACAAAGTTTTTAAATTCGTAGTAATTTTTTGAGAAACTTTTAAGTTTTTTTCGAAGTTTGTTTAGTTTATTTTTTACTAAGTTCAAACACATCTTGTGTACTTAGCCAAAAAATCAACAAAGGCTTTTTTTATACCTAGTGTCGAAACGAGCTAGCATGCGTAAACTGTTCTCCAGGGCCGCGCCGGGCACGCTCAATATAGTTTTGTACCGGCACTGTGTCCTCCAGCGAGAAAAATGAGTTCAAACACGAGCCCGTCGCGCGGCCACCGGTGAGCCCCATGGCCTGAACGGAACATCACCAAATTTGAATCGGCGTTTAATGTGTTAAATAGTATTCATGCACTGTCCGCCTGCACTCTAACATCTGCCTCCTTGACACCTGTATTTTCATTGTATCATGACAGAAATTCATGCTGCATGTGAATGTGGGGATCTTGAGAAAAACATGGCCCACCTAATGTCACGTGCCTCAAGGATGTATTAGATAGGCCCATAGAGATGGCCACTTTTTATCAAAATAATCTTAATATATTGCCCGATACAAGAAATAAAATCCAATATACAGTGCATGTGTTATCAAACAAACATACTTCTCAAAGTCAAAGTCAAAATCAAAATCATTTATTCAATTTAGTCGTCTACGACGCTCTTATGAAGGTCAATTACAAATTTTAGTAGTGAAATATTCTACATTGTACTGCCACGTTCACCAAGTAAATAAAATAACAAAAACGTCTAAATAGGTAGCCCTAAAACATATCTAAGAATTTAATATACAGTACAGGTGTTATCAAATAAACTCACATCTATATATGTAGTATTAAAACATATCTAAGAATCTAATATTCAGTGCAAGTGTTATCAAATAAACTTATGTCTGTATAAGTAGCTCTAAAACGCATTTAAGAATCTAATATAAAGTGCAGGTGTTATAAAACAAACGTACGTGTATATATGAAGTCCTAAAACATATCTATATGAAAAAACACTTAAGGAAACACTGACCTCGTAGTAAGACTAAGTAATATGCAGCTACACGCTGAAGTTTGCGAGTAGTTGAAAGGTATACAACTACGGCCAACGTCACAGTCGATGCCCTCAATGTTTATACTTATGCAAATTGAGTCTCCGTCAAGTTTTCGCATAAAGAAAATAGATTCGTTGAGTGTGCCTTAAATAATGTAACACATATTAATTAAATTGCTGACAGTCAACTTCGTACTAGTATATGTGTAATTGGATAAACGTACTACGTTTCGTGCAACACGAAGCACCAATTATTTACCATTCATCTATATCAACTTGTAACGGAGAAACAAACGGGATATATTTATTAATCAATTAGCCAAATTTATAGTTTTTTTTTTTTTTTTTTTTTTTTATGCCTGATAGGTTAGCCTTTGACCACTATCTCACCTGATGGTAAGTGATGATGTGGTCGAAGATGTTGTTCAGGCTAACCTAGAAGTACTGGCTCTCAAGGACAGCTGCCGGAACACACCGTTAGGTGCTTGGCAACAGACTTTCTACTTGAGGGTTGTAGCTAGCCAGGCGGGCAATCGCAAAATGCCCTACCACCATGCTATAACGACTGCCATCCTAAGAAGACAACCGGGACCGACGGCTTAACGTGCCCTCCGAAGCACGGAAACGCTCAGTAGTAATGTCACTAGCGGTCACCCATCCAACTCCAGACCGCGGGCGACGTTGCTTAACTTTGCTGATCGGTTGTGAACAGCTAAGTAAACTTCGCTACGAGCGCTTCAACTTCGCTACGAGCGCTTCAAAACCGTTTGGTATCGCTAAATAAATAATATCAATTGGTGTAAAAAAAGACATATAAACATCTAATTATATTCTTTAAAAACACAAATAATATATACACTTGCAAAGTATAAAAATAAATATTTAGTGGCAATTCCTGAAAAGTTTATTGTTAATGACGTCAACGTAATCTACTTAACAACCACAATGTGTTTGAAGACAAAAAATCTTGATCTGCCTTTGAAGAGTCAAGAACTTCTGAAGAAGCTTCGCGTAACAGCAAAACGAGTCAAAATCCGGCGTAAGTTGTAAAACTTATAATATGTTTTTTTTAAATGCTGTTTATTCTTAATGATGGATTTTAACAAATAATCACTTAAATCTAATTAATAATAATAATTCTTAAAGCAGCGTCTATGTCTCGGAGGAACTACCATAGGCTAAACAAAGAAGAAGGCTATTGTACATATTAATAACGAAATATCAACATTAAACCTAAAAAACTGTTTGCTGTGTTGTACAAATTCTAGTAAATTAATGGTTTGATTTATGCTTGATTTTTCAATCATTAAATAAAAAATACGAGACTTGTAAAATGTATGATCAAATCTAAAACAAATAAACTTTTCTTAAAATAACCGCGCGTTATTAATTCTATGGCCCCCTTTTCATTCATCAGATAGTTGCTGTTCCTAAGAATAAATGTTTTAATATATATTAAAGCAATGATAGCCGACCGGTAAAAACTAAGGACTGCCGTGTCGCAGGTCCATGGTTCGGTATCCACCGCTGCAGGCTTTAACTTCACCAAAGCAAACCTTCACAAAGGAAATTTTGCGAATTCTCGCTTGGCTAGCTACGAACTGCACTGTGCTTTTCACCCAGAGACACACAGTTGTTAAGTCTCACGTGCCTGTAATTATACTAGCCCTCAAAGACTGCTGCTGGAACACATCGTTAGATGCTGGAGGGTAGTAGATAATCTGTCACCAAGCATATAACGATGTGTTCCAGCAGCAGTCTTTGAGGGCTAGTAAAATTACAGGCACTTAACAACTGTGTGTCTCTGGGTGAAAAGCACAGTGCAATTTGTCACTTGTGACGATAGGCATCTGATATATGCAGATGTTACCGCTTATCATCAAGTAGGCCAAGTGCTTGTTCCGTCACAACTCCATAAAAAAACATAACCAATATTATAACGAATCTAGTTTCTTTATACATAAGTTAATTTGTTTTAAATTTTGTTGAAACATTTAATCGGAATTATATTTGTTTTATCTTTTGAAATTATCTTCTCATTACAATATAATACATTCAAAATATGTAAAAGATATTCTAATATAGTTCTAACAAAACATTTCGTTACAGATATTTATCCTTTCGTGCCAAATAGTAATTCCAACAAAGTAAGTAAATGCCTCTCATCTCTTAACCAATAAATTTACTCAAAACCGTTCTATTTTGAAATGCATTCAGGTGTAAAACCATCCTGAATGTAGTATCTACAGCATCACAAACGAACAATGGCTATTTGTCCACCATCGACGACCACTGTAATTCTGCGGGCGTGTGGACGTGCCTTTGTTCCGCTATTTGCATGCAAATGTACACGGATATATTTCATTCATGTTATGAATATGCCTCTATAAAGAGATTATTTCAAATAGGGAGGAAAGAGATACATTAGACGTGGTTTATGATACTAAAATAGTTGAACTCTTGTTAAGTTCTCTTGGGAACAATCTGGTTAATCGGACGAGTAGGTTGGTATTTTTTGTTTGGTGAGCTTTCAAGCGTAATTTATAAAATTAGAAATCTTTTAAATTGGATATATAAATGTTAGTGTCCAATTTTGTAGATTTTTACACTTTGCATGATAGTAGTAAGAATATAATTACTTAGATACAATTTAATTAAAGCAAAACAAAGTATATATTATTACCTGTACATTAAAAACTTCAAACGCGTTCTATTTTGAATTACATTGGCTTGTAAACCAGTATGCTCGAAGTACGAGTATCGTACTTTTACAGACACGAAACAAAGGAAATTTGTCCACCATTCAAAGTGGAGACTGTACCTATACCTTTGTAATATTCACGGATGTGTGGGTATGCTATTGTTCTGCACTCGCTTGCAATATGTTCAAAACGGCTTTATTTGATTTATTTTGTGGAAATGCGTCTACGTTAATGTTTTAATGGTTTTCTTTACAGAACCGCTATTTTACAAAATTAGCTGCGATCCGTGCATTTATTCGCGTTTAATTTGGTTCTAGTGTTTTTACCTGTCAATTAGGTATGTATTTGTTAAATGTGAAATTACAGGCACATGAGACTTAATAACTATGTCTCAAGGTGACGGGCGCAGTGCAATTCGTGACTTGTGACGATATGCATCTGTTATAGGCACAGATTAGTGCGCTTAACATCAGGTGGGCCTCGTGCTTGTTCCGTCACATAAACAAAAACCAAAAAAATCAAAAACCTAGTAATTAGAGTTGATTCCCGTGTCTGAGTGCGGTAATCAGATTAATCTAGGTTACTGGGAGAAAAAATTATAAGGGAAGTGTACCCATATAAACATATTTGCGTTTAAGAAATACCCAATGTTCAAACTCGTTGATATTTTACACGCATGTTCTTGAGCCTAATATCTAAGCTTCTGGTTTGCCAATTTATTATTGGTTTTATCTCTAAATGTGAAAATGATAATTTCCATACAAAACGTTTTTCGAACGTTGAAAATACATAATTTTACAAAAAATTGTAAATAGCATAAGTAAAAGGCTAATGCAAAATTTTATTTTAGTGGCATTGGCTATAGACTGCCGCGCAATAGGTCCATGGTTCGAATCCCGCCCAGGGCTTGAGCTTCACCGCATGGTGGAAGGCCATTTTCCGAATGCCCGCCTGTCTAGCTACCACCCTCAAGTAGAAAATCTGTCGCCAAGCACCTAACGGTGTGTTCCGGCAGCAGTTGAGAGCCAGTGAAATTACAGGCACATGAGACTTAAGAACTATGTCTCAACGTGACGGGCGCAGTGCAATTCATGACTTGTGATGAAATGCATCTGTTCTAGACAGAGGTTAGTCCGCTTAATATCAGGTGGGCCTCGAGCTTGTTCCGTCACAATATCATAAAAAAATATAGCTACTTTTATTTTTAGAATTACTTACATACTTATTTTTACAAGATGATTATGTGTTGAAGGTCATTTTTACGGAGTTCGTCAATAACTTCCGGCTTGTGCATATCTATATTCACTGTTCAAAAGTTATTCATAGAACCAGTAGCCACATGTCCAGTTTTATTTAAAAAACAAGCAATTATAATCATTACGGCACTTTTCACTTGCACCTCTTGAGTTGGTTTCGGTCCATCTTGAAATATCTATATGGTAATTGCTGTTTTGAGGTTCCAGCAATAGTTTCAGAAATTCACAAACCTAAGGATCCTCGAATCTCACAATACATATGCCTGTCTGTTTCGACCATACGGCGAGCAGTAGCGAAGTTTTTGTTGGTCACAGCCGTGGATGGGTGACCATCGCAAAATTCGTCACTGGTATTGATACGACACGATTGTTTTGAATTCTGCAAACTACAAATTAATAGTTGTATTGCAAGGCGTATTATTGCCAAAGCAGTTACTAGGAAGCAGTCAAATTAATCTTAAATTAATAAGTAATAAAATATTTTTAAAACAAACTGTTTTCTAATGATTAGTAAATGTCATTTTCTGTTAGTAGGCGAAAGTGCTTGTAAAGTGCTCGTAATTATATTTGAATAAAAATAAAACATTTTATGTTCAAATAAATTGTGTATCTAAATCACAATAAATTTATTTCCCCTAAAATATATGGTGATGTAGACACACAGTTTTTAAAACCGAGATTTCTAGCTATTAAACACTGTCTGTTTCATCCTTTACTTTCATCTAAATGTATTTTGTGTGAAAATTGAGCTAACAATATTCAACTTTTTTTTTGATTTTGTGAGAAAAATTGTTAGAGACGCTACATTGTCGTAAGAAAAGGAATATTAACTTAGATAGAGGTGATGGGAGATTTTGCGTCAAAATATAAAAGCTATTTATTATATACTGTATTTTTATATACCCCGGGAATGTCACCCTTCCATTTCTTCCCGTGGACGTAGTATGAGGTGACTCAGGGAAAAATACCAGATGACGGGAAGCAGCGCCTTCTGAAGAATTGATACCTCTACTGCGATCTCCAAGACGCCTGCCATGCGTGAGGATTATGGCAAATCCTCCAATGAGGAGACCTTGTTCAACGGTGGACGTTCCGGTTGATGTGATGATGATGATGTATATTTAAAACCATACAAGGATGTCGGATACAGAGTATAGTACAGCAAATCTTAGTAATTTTATGAAATGTTTGTTATTTGAAGAAAAAACAACAACCAATTAGAACAGAATAGTTTAGTTTTTGTTATGTAATTCCAAGTCATAGCTTACTTATTTTTTTTTATTATTAACAGGCAGGCAACTAATTAACTTCAGCGGTGGCTCTGATAGTCTAGTTGATCAGTTATTAACATCGAGCAAGTAACTCGGACGTAAAAGGAGGTTTAAAGCTAATAACCATCGGGTTATTAACGACTAAGTTAGCTTCGCTTTGGTCGCTTATGCTACGCTACGAAAACGATCAGAATTATGAAGAAAATTATGGTCCATGTTTTTGCGTCCACCTAACTTCAAGAAAAGAGCTTATTCCCTCTTCAAAAGCTAGCAACGCATTCTCAATACCTCTTGTATTGCGAATTTCCGGCCGAAAGTAATCACTTACCACCATGTGAGCCGCATATTATAATATTTTTTTTATGCCTGTTAGGTTAGCTTTTAACCACTATCTCACCTGATGGTAAGTGATGATGTGGTCGAAGATGTTGTTCAGGCTAACCTAGAATTACTGGCTCTCATGTACAGCGGTCAAAACACACCGTTAGGTGCTTGGCGACACATTTTCTACTTGAGAGTGGTAGCTAGCAGAGCTGGCATTCGTAAAATGCCCTACTACCATGTAACTTTCCACAAAAAAATGCATATTATTTTCTTTCCACTAGTTGGTTGTGGTTGTTTGCTTATCTTTAAACTATGCTTATAATTAAATGGTAGAGAAAATAAAACCAAACACTTATGGTAACACAGTTTATTTAAAATAATAAACTTCTCTTATCTGCTTGTATTTCACAATTTTGTTACAGCATGTAAATAATAATTTTTACACTTAATTTATCTGTACATAACATTCAAAGCTTGACTTGTGCAGTGTTCTTATCAGCATGCTACATTAAGTAACTTAACTACTTAGTATTATACAAAGCTGTTGCTTTAATTCATAAATACATTTATAGTCAAATCATTTCATCGTTTAACATTGAACTTGAAATTGACAAGTTTTGTACGTAAAAAAATGTTACATTGGGTGTAACATTTTCCATCCACATAGTGTACATTGACAAACTTTATTTCCCACGGTAGATAATTATACGTTATATTTGAATATCAATCAACAGTATTATGAAACCTGTCCCCATTGCATTCCCATAACTATCTGCTATTAGTCGTGGGCACTTTTGACGACATTTTTCTTTTTACCAGTTCTTTAATGTAAACGGGATCAGACGAGCATTGCACCCTTCCCCACCCCAAATACATATAATTATTTTATATTAATTATAATTCTTTGTTATTAAAAGTGATTAGTCAATCAATGGGGTCAACGGAAATAAAATTACCGACTTCTTGCTGTCCCATTAATGAGGACAGACATTGGGAACAACGGGCAGGAAAAAACTTTGGTCTCGTTGTTCCCATCAATGGAGATAAGTCAATGGGGACAGCGGGAATACACCCGCACATTTTGTAACGGCCAACATAGCTCCTCTTTTCCCTTTTTGTTACATACATACATAAAACACGCCTCTTTACCGTAGGGGTAGGCAGATACCACAGATTACCACTTGCTACGATCCTTACATATCTCTTTCGCTTCATCTACACTCATCAATCCTTTCATACATAAGCGTCAGTTTAGGGCTCCTGACCTGGCCTCTTTTGTTGGTTATTTTAAAATGCATTTTATTTTTACCTCACTGAGAACTAAACATATATATACTATAAACATTTTGCAATTAAAAAGGTCGGAAATGGGTAATGACTACAGCATTGCATATGCTTTTTCGTCAGAATCTAAAGAGGAAAAGCTTTCTTAACTTCTATGTTATTCTATATTGTTGGACAGTCGACTGAATGAGTTTCGAACCGTCTTACCATTCTACCTTCAAATAAAAAACACCCTGCAGAAAATGCTCCTGAACAATTTGAATTCATACGACAAGACGTTATAATTAATTAATAGTTATTATGAATGTTTTATATATTGATGATTTAACTACTCTATTGTATTAGGAAATAACCTGTAAGGATAGATGTATTGTTTTAATAATAAATAAAATAAAATAAATAAATAAATAATCTCTCGAAAAATCGGCTTGTATACGTCAGGTAAGTGTCTTCGAAGCGCTTTATGTAGTTTATACTCAACCATTTAACAATTGGTATTTAAAATAGGGCATATTTTTAACACCAAGTGTTGAAACTGGATGTAAACAGCAGGTGGGCAGCAGCACCTTATGAAGAACTGCCAACTTACACCACGATCCCCAAGATGCCTACCGAGCGTTGGAATTATAGTCAACCTCCTTCTGTTCCATTTAGTGAGGCATGTGTTCAACAGTGAACGTCCTCCATCAGTTGGTGTGTTGTTTTTTTTTATGCCTGATAGGTTAGCTTTTGACCACTATTTCACCTGATGGTAAGTGATGATGTGGTCGAAGATGGTATGCAGACTTACCTAGATTTTTTTTTCTTGGTGTGAAAATAAGAATTCACACTAAGAAATAAAAACATAACGATTTACCGAATAGTTTTGAATTGGCAAAAATAAAAAATTGGCATAACAGAAACGTCATTACATTAATTATTATTAAGATTAAGACTATTCATGACACATTTCAGCAAATTTTAACACTTGATTACATTTCAAATATGATGAAACTACGTTTGTATGTAAAGCGCTACGAAGACACTTGTCTTATAAATATAGGTCCTTACATATGAAATTGGCGTTTTGTATGGGAGGAACAAAAAGTCGAATATTTTTTAATATAATATATTTAATTAATCAAAGTATGAACCATTATTTTCTATGCACTTTTGCCATCTCATAGGTAGTTCATTGATCCCTTTACTAAAAAAACCAGTCGGACGGGAATCAATAAAATCTTTGAAGGCGATTTGGACTGCCCCATCGGAGTTGAATTTTTTCCCTTGCAAGAAGTTATCCAAATTTCGAAAAAAATGGTAATCTGTTGGAGCAAGGTCCGGGGAGTACGGAGGATGTCTTAGACTTTCCAATTGAAGCTCTTCTAATTTAGTAGCCGTCTGTAGCGCAGTGTGTGGTCTAGCGTTGTCGTGAAGCAGCAGTGGCGTGGAGCGATTGACCAGCCTAGGTTGTTTAGCCGCTAGCTTTTCCATCATGGTTTGCAATTTCTGACAATAGACATCAGCCGTAATAGTCTGGCCAGATTTGAAAAAAGTGTAATGAACAATACCGGCACTAGTCCACCAAACGCTTACAAGTAACTTTTTTGGGGTTAATTTTCGCTTGGGGCAGGATTTGGCTGGCTGGCCAGGATCTAACCATTGCGCTGAGCGCTTCCGATTATCGTAAAGAACCCATTTTTCATCACAGGTAATGATTCGGTTTAAAATACCTTCATTATTGTGCCGGTTTAGTAATGTAACGCAGCAGTCGACGCGCGTTTGCCGGTTTGTTTCAGTCAATTCGTGAGGTACCCACCTTTCAAGCTTTTTAATCTTCCCAATTTGCTTCAAGTGAATTAAAACAGTTTTATCACTAACATTGCAGCCTGCAGCTAACTCGGACGTGGTTTGCGATGGATCCGCTTCCACAATAGCCTTCAACTCTTCATTATCAACTTGAGTCTCAGGCCGTCCACGGGGCTTGTTCTGCAGGTCGAAATTTCCAGAACGAAAACGTTGGAACCAAAAACGAACTGTGTTTTCTTTTGCAACACGACCGCCATACACATCGTTCACCCTTCGAGTTGTTTCCGCAGCACTAGTGCCACGGCGGAACTCGTACTCGTAAATAATGCGATATTTAAGGTTTTCCATTTTGTAAAATGAGTGACGCAAACAGAAAAAAACAGAAGAAAAAAAACAAATGAATGACGATCATCGAAGCACAAATACATGAGTCTATAGCTGTACAAATTTGAATTTGGAATTCCTTACCAAAGAGGAGAAATTCGTGATTAAAGTGGCCAGTACGAAAAACGCCAATTTCATATGTAAGGACCTAATATTATAGTTTTTAAGCTTCCTTACAAATTATTAACATTTTTAATATCCATTGGCACTTTAAATTAATTATACTATAAGAAGTGGTACCTACGAATTATTTACGTTTACAGGCGTTATATATTTACAAATAACCATATCGATGTGTCTATTAGTAACCTTTTTATTCAAGCAGTTCTTAATTTCCACACCATGTATAGGTAATTCAATTAACTTTTCACGGGTAACATAGGGTAACTTAAAGATATGTTACTTTGATAATAAATGTATGCTTCACATTTTTGTAGTATAAACTTTGATTTAAACACAAAAGCCTTTTCACAAAAATATTTTTGGTTTGTTTCAAGAGACATTTTGTAATGTAATTCACCGAGCTGGTGTTATTGCAAACATAACAATATTAAAAGATATTTTGCGTTTTTCTTGTATCGGGATTTGCCAGTCGTTCTAAACCGACCAACTTGATTAATTGATTTATTTAGTCTAGAATAAAAATGGATTAACGTACTCGTAGTTGATTGCAGCGAACACTGTTTACTTTTTTATGTGATTGTGAGGAAACACGCACAAGACCCACCTGATGTTCAGCGGTATTTTTTTTTAAATATCGCTGCGGTCAATATTTGGATGGGTAACCGCTTGTGGCATTTTCTATTGAGCGCTTCCGTGCTTTGGGCACGATCCTGGTTGTTGTCGGGATGTGAAGCCTGTTTACTACCGGCGACCGCATCATCACATACTCGTACCAATTACGTTTCATATTTGGATAATTATACTATAAATTTTCAATGCAATTTTGTTTATAGCACATTTTTAAGAGTGTCCTTAAAATCACATGTAGGTACCTACGAACGATGTGAATACTAAGTTAATCGAAAGTGCATTACGTAATTAAATCACAATAGCCATAAGATCATTAATTTTCCATGGTCAGCTAAAAGAACAATTGAGATATTGTACTGTGATTTGCGCGAAGACGGCTTAAATCAGTACTGATGTGGCAAGTTTTTCGGTTTGTGTTCTTGCATACTTATGGCCTTTACTAATGAGACACATCGCTTAGGAGATGTTATATATGTTTTAAAAGTACTTATATATCCAATTACATTTACAAAAATAAATTGAGGCACATAACATATTTACGTTTGGACGGGTTCCACAATGTATAAGTATTTTACATTGGTTTTATTAAAAAAATAACTCAAAATTGTTTTAAATATCAATACATATTTATAAGTTATAGTAGACCACAATTAATTTCTATTAAGTATGTATCGTAATAAAATAAAAAATGTGTTGTATTATAACATAAATAAGTTCTTTAAGTGTGATTGGAACATTACGCGTGACTTGGCTCTTTAAAGTGCCCAGTAAAATATCAAACATGTTTGTCAAAGTTAACGTTTCCATTAAAAGCGTAAATGATCAAACAAGTTTGTCAAAAATGCACGTAGTTTTAGTAAGTTTAGTAGTAGAGACAGACCTAACGTAAGTTATCAACCGAGCCAGACACTATAATGAGTAAAACAAACTAGAGCATTTTTTGGGACGAGCTTAGCTCCCTGCGTATTAAAAAAAAGTCGATAGAGTAGATAATGGTACAAATAACGACAAAATGATATCCATGAAAATTTGTTTCCTGTGTGTACCTACATCTAGAAAAATATCAATAACAGTAACGTTTGGTACAACCTATACTTATTTAACGCTAATTGAAGCCCTGCCTCGCGGATCGAGTCGTGTGTCGGTATAATCAAAGAGCTGCCGCTCCCGAGTCACTCAGTGCATTATCCTCCATGATTCCAAAGCATCTAACGACTAAAGATTTGCTTTGACAAACACCTTTTAAAGGTCTTCAAAACGCGAGTAAAAAGATACCTTCTGGGTATCTTTCTCCATCATCGATTGCATCATCACTTAACATCAGGTGAGATAATGGAAAAGTGCTACCAAGTTCAGCATAAAAAAAACACCGCTCATACTCTCAAACATGTTTTTAACTATATAGAGTCCATCACCTCGAAACATGTTTGACAAAAAAGTAGAGTCCATCAAACAAGATCAAACGTATGAAACACGTATATTGTTTGACAAACTCGTAACGATCAAACATGTTAGATCGTTTACGGAGCACTTAAAGGATGGTCAATTTTACATTCACTTAAGGGAACTATTTTGGATCATAACATGAAATAATCTTAAATGTTTAGAAGCCATATGAAAAATTCAATAAAATATTTTAAGCCATTTATTGTAAACTTTTATACAATTCAAAATTTACTGTAATAATTTAACCACTTACTCTCATACCGAAATAAATAAAAAAAAAGTACGGGACATGAAATTACTACCCTTCCGCCCCTAGAGTTGGAACAAGCATTTCGAAATGAACTATCGTGGTGTTGAGTCATATTTCGAATTATTAAACCGTCTAGCTAGTAGTAATTAAACAACTTTAAACGGTTTAAATCGCGTATATTTATCATTATTCACCCCGTGACCACGATCACTGCAAAGTGTTTGAAACGTCGGGATAAAAATAATGATAAATATACGCGATTTAAACCGTTTAAAGTTGTTTAATTACTATGTGTAATAATCGCGAAAACCTAAGACAACCTTACGTCTAGCTAGTGCTCAACTTTATTTCGTATTTTTTTGTGTTTTTGAAAATTAATTCGCTTAGCTGGTGTTAAAGCAAATATAACAGTATTAAAATTGAACATCACAGCAAAACCTAAAGTTAATAAAACAGGTAGTTAATTAATTAATACTTACCTTAATTGGTTCCGCCGAACAGCCAATATTGATTGAAACTTGATAGCTTCTAATTAGCCCCTTATAATAATATCACTTTTGATGAATTACCCGAACAACTTTTTAATTATCTCTGAAATTCTATTACTTAAATACTTATTAATTCAAATATACTACCTTAAAGTAAACAGATATATTAACAAAGTTGATTAAATTTAGGGAGTATTATATTTTAATAAAATAGTCTGCAAATCAAAAATTACATATTATTAAACAAAGCCACGCCTGCTTCCCGGAGGGGTAGGCATACAATATGTACTAGCATCTATTTTGGCATACATATCTTGTTTACTTCAAACTCTTCATACACGATCATCTGTTATGGGTGTTTTGTTCCATTCACACTCTCCTTGTATACTTGCATTGTCCTGCCATCTATTCTTTTTTATGTCCAAACCATCTGAGTTTACGTTTTACGTTTCTTTATATAGTATATCAGCCGGATAGTCCACTGCTGAACACAGCCTCCTCCAGTATGCCCCCATATTGGGTAAAGCCCAAGCCCGTGGCGGGATCCGAACCGTGGACCTGCTGCGCGGCAGTCCATAGCCAATGCTACTGAGCCATCATTGCTTTAAGTACTTCACATACTGCTTGTATAATGGACAGGTGTGATCGCTTACCATCAGGCGGGCAACTTGTACGTCTTATCAAATATTACTGCTTATTTTTACTTTACTGGCCGTCAGTTTTGCGTTTCCGTATATCGATAAGAATATAACTTTAGTAAGTGATAAAATTGTATGAAATTGTTTTCGTATTCCACACGTATAAGCACCTGTACTTGGATGTTATTACAGTTATAATAAAGAACGTCACAAAGAACATGAGGTATTCCAAAGAAATATCTCAAGCAAAATCTAGTCCATATTTTGAAATATAATATTACCCACGACATTAAATACGGCAAGGTATCAAAACTAATCGAAAAATATATGGCATGACATAACTAATATATACGACTTTTATAGACCCTAGTTACAAAAAAAAACTTGTAAGTAAGAAAAGTAAGAGTCAGCTGACTGTTACGTTTCTCTTCTCTTAGTTCGGGAATATAAACAAACGAATAATACTACAAATAACAGATTTTTGTCATCATTATTTTAACAATACTCATTTATACAAGGCACTGCCTGCCATATACATTTACATATTAATAGAGCTCAATATCAACATAATTACGTTTCAAATTATTAGGATGATTAAGAATATCTCTCTACAATTTATTCTAAGAATAATGTCGAAACAGGTATGTACCTATTAGAGAAATGGTATTGAGAGTAAAAATCTAGTCTCATAAATAAGAAAGAAATACAACCCGTAATGAAACCTATTTGGATGCGTGGTTAATGCGTAAAATCACAAATAGTTTGTTAACGACTGAACTGTTTATGAGATATAATCAGATCTCAAGCAGACAAACTTGGGTTTATCATCCCCATGTGGAAAAGCTTTAGTATGGTGATTTATGTTAAATTAGCGGCATTCTGCAAGCACTGTTTCATAGCAAAATTAGTTACACTTTTCTCAAAAACAAAAAAAAAACAAAACAATTTAAGAACGTACCTAACTTTACGAAGAACTCTCCGAGTATTTATTTATGATTAAGATAACGAAAATACAAATTTATTTAAATTGTGTACAAAGTTAAACCAATTAAAGGAACTCAGAGATCGTTTTCATAATTGGTGGAATTTTGTATCTTACTTGAATTTTCGTTGCCAAGTAAAATTATATATTATTATAATTTACAGTATGATATACAAGCAATAAAGTAGGTACATAACTCCCTTATAAGTAAATATGTACATATAATCTTGTATTCTGCATTCAATCCCATTATTTTTTTAAGTAATAGCGTAAGCTCATCCCTTAGAACACACAAATAATTCCAAAGCATAAATATAAATAAGTATATAAACATTATCACTAACAGCTTTGGGTAACCTAATTTATTGCACCATATAGTCTATAATTACGCGACAAAAAGCGCTATAGAGGCGTTTCTTCACCAGATTCACTACATGGCAGCCTAACTACTTGAGCTCCTGCTAGGACTCCCACTCCTTCTAAACACGATCTTCTGTTCGCGAGAACATCCGTAAGGAAAGCTCGTCTTGGATTAGCTAGTTCAGTACCTGTTATAGATCTAGTAAGTCTTCTCAAAGCGGGAAGCTTTAAAGCTTCCTCGTAAGAAGGTGGCTCGTCAGTAGGGGTGGTCAGAGCTCGGCCTCCAAAAGGATCTCTGGAGCAAGTCGCTTCCAACTCACTCGAAAAGAATAAAGTAGTTTCATTGTTTCCATTTGTTTGTGGTTCAGGAACTGGTTCGTAATTGGCAGACGTTCGGAAGTCATCTAAAATTTGCCTCGCACTTCGAGAGGTGGATAATACGCCCGCCCACGAGCGTCTGTTTTGCTGCTTGGCTTCATTAGACCTAGTGTTTGCTGCGATGTTATGGCTTGAATGCGTACCTGCGATAGTGACTCTGGGTCTTCTCCCAGGTTCATCAAAAGAAGCTGCTTTAATTGCTGATCTGTTCCGTCTAATTTCAGGAGCTGAAGGTTCCATTTCAATTTGGACATTTGCTGGGTCTTCTCTTAGTGCTGCATCTATCCGCATGGCTTCTGAGTAGGAAGGGACTAAGGCACAGTTACCTCGGATGGCTGCAAAGAGTTCCAGGCTATCTACTGTAGAGGCATGAGACAAGGGCAAGGCACGAGTGGGGCGGGGAGCTGACGTCAACACTGCATTTTGTTCTTCGGGTAAAGCCCAAGCATAGTTAGTCGCAGTGACTGGAGGGAGAGTATCTGATAGGTGAGTATCAAGATCCAGCTGACGACTCGGGTCCAATTCGTAGTTTGTTCCGAATATTTTTGTAATCTGTAACAAATTAAGAAGTATTTTAGGCTTTAGAATCAGCTTTGGACTGGGTTTTATGAAATTCATAGTTTTGTTATCTTTAGCGCATTATTGTGTATATGATACTTACTGTATAATGTACGTAGGCAGTGTTACACTCGATGAGAATTCGAAGAGGCCACGAGAGCAGTAGACAGGATAATGCCCAGAATAGTGTTTGGGAAGAATACCATGGACACCTATCAGCATCCCTGCAAACATTTTCAAGTTAAAATAGATATGTCATTTGTTACACAAAATGTTATTCCTCATCAGGATTGATGGTTCTATTCACAAATATTGTTCTTAATTAGAGTATCAATCATGAAATCATTTAATTTATGTTTAGACATTTGGTTTCGATGCAAGTGCCAGCATGGTTCCAGGTATATTGGACTCAAAAAAAGTAGTTTGACTTCGTCTTATGTATTACTTTTAATTCGTCGTACGTATTTCCCGATTATTCGCAGACGCCAAGATCAATTCAAGAAATTCTTTTTTGTTTAAAAGGGTATACTTCCCAGCTGATCTCATTGGCACCAGTCTCTGAGAAGTCTCATTGGGAAGTCAAAATCTGATGAGGAAATCGTAGAAAAATCGAGGCCTCAAATTTAATAAGCATAATGTGTTTTATTGGCGAGTGAATAATCTTGTAAGCAGTATGCATATCTAAGAAGTCTGCCCATAATAATGTGAGGTCAGTGCTTAGAATCAGCATGGTAACAACTTCAACAAGTTTTTTAAATGTAAAAAACGGAACCGTCTTTCAACAGAAAGTTGGTGTCACTTTTTTTTATTTTAACTGCTATTAACATGTATACAGATTTTATTGCTTCACTGCTGCATTCACAAGCTTTTTCTTTTGCAAACATGTATTAGTGAGTAAGAATTCATCCACCCTTACGTTAGCTTAACTCAAAGGTTTTGTATTTTGTGATTTTTAAGCTATTGTTTTTTTTTACTATAAATAGTTTTGACATTTTGGTCAAGGGTGTGTTTCTTAGTATTTTATTGAATAACAATGTTTAAAAGCATATACATTTATGAAGGGTGTGATAGATCATTATTAATTGCTATTAAGGGTTAAAAAAAATTAAGATACCTGTAAGCTACCATGTACTCCTTAAAAGAGCTGACTCCAATTAGATCCAGTCCTTCTCTCATTTCCATGAAGTCATCAAACCTTTCGTGTTCAGCGAAAAATCTGGATCTTTGATCTTCAAATTCTGTGAATAGAGTATAAAGTCACTTGTGCTGTTTATTTATACTTTAATGGAAATTCGCTATATAGTGGGAATTAATAGACCATTACAGTAATGTAATATTTTCATAGAAATTTATAGATCAAAACTAGATGACAAGCAATATATAGAAAGTTGCATTTCCCGGACTGTGGCCTTTGCTTTTAATTTAATATTTTCATATGTATATTAAGAGATATAAAATTTTACTTTTAACGCATGCATTAGGGCTACATTTTTTTTAAGTAAGCATTTTTAACATTTTAACCTGCACTTCAAATATAAAAATAGGGGGAAAAAACTTAGTCTCATTTTTTTTACGATCACGTGTAGGATGTCGTATAGTATTGTAATCTTGTTCAGTCTATCAATTGGAAAAGCATCCGCAAAACACCCTACCTTCAAGTAGAAATAGACCTTTAAGCACCTAACGGTTTGATGTTTTTGTTTGAGAGCTAGACCCTATTATAGGTAAGGTTTACCATCTTCGACTGAACAATTAACATCACGTTAGATTAGGGTCAAAGGACATACATTAAAAAGAAATACAACTATTGCGTCATAATTTTGAATCAAAGGAATATAATAAACTAAGTTATTTAAAACATTCATCAACATCAGTCTAATTATGAATTTAATAGAAGAAAATACAATTAGCATACAAGCAATATTTTAATGACCAAATTGTTATAACAATAATATTTTAATTATTGAACGATTTGAACGGTCACGAGTGACTTTGTTCGCTAAACTTTGAACCTTCATTAGCATAAATAGCTCACCAGCTTTCTGAGAAGCTTTGAAAAATACCATTAACATTTATATAACAAGTTCCAAGAAGGGTAAATGTCTGTGTAATTGAAAAGCAATAACAATCATAACTGTGAGGGATTTATCACGCAATTTGTTAATGCAGAGTGTTATTTCTTAGTTCTTTGTATACACTGTAAAATTCGCAAATAACTAAGATATAACGACTACTATCCTAAGACAACATCCGGTACCAACGGCTTAACGTGGTGATAGGGAATTTTGCAAATACCCGGCTGACTAGCTCAAGTAGAAAATCTGTTGCCACGCACTTAACGGTGTGTTCCGGCCGCTGTCCTTGAGAGCCAGTAACTCTAGGTTATCCTGAACAACATCTTCTACTACATCATCACTTACCATCGGGGGAGATAGTGGTCAAAGGCCAGCCTATCAGCAATAAATAAATAAATAAAAATTGTATATTTGTCAGGGATCAATAAGTATTATATTATATACATAGTGGAAAAGGGTGTTTGAAAATATGGCATAGGGAATAGGAGAAAAAAATCAAATGGCAGCTGTTAAAAATCCAAAATGGCGAAATTCAAGATAGCCACCATACAAAGCACTCTAATGAATACTAAATAAAAACTAAATAGTTGTAAAGAATTCAAATTTCCTTCTTACGTCTTGTCGCAGATTTACATAAATTATAAGAATAATGTCCGAATGTCATCTCCCCATTTCTTCCCGTGAGTGTCGTAAGAGGCGACTAAGATAAAAGTGCGCCAAATAAGCAGCATGCCACTTCTCACGTGGATGTGAGTAGGGTATTGTGTGCATTAGCACAATTGTTGCGCTGCACACAATGCAATTGCATTGCATTGTGTGCAGGGCTGTATGCCATCTTAGTGCTGCGCCAGGGTTTCATACAATATGTTCTTGTGTTCCTGTTTTATATGTTGTTTGAGTAAACATATTATTCGTAATATGTTCTTGTGTTTTATCCAGTGTGTTAGAGAAAACATTATGTATGACCCTGAAACTGTGCTCGGTGAAAGGCAATAGGACCAAAACCCAATTGGCGAAACGTGGTTATTCACACACCTCTACCTACCCCTTCGGGGAATACAGGCGTGATATGTATGTAAATATAAATTGGTACCTTACCACTAGCTGCTTCGATGTTAGCGAAAGCGAATCCCTTGCTGAATCGGACCTTAGTGATGGGGGTCTTGGAATCCAGCACTAGGTTTCTTGAAGCATCTCGCTGGCCGCAGCAAGCGTGAGCGAACGACGTACTTGCACTATGCGTGTTCACTCTCTCATAGTATACCTGCAGGAAAACAAATAATATAAACACGTTTTTGAACAGTTCTCTAACAGGGGGCTCTAGTAATTGTAGGATTTTATAGGTGTGTCACCACGATGATGCGAAGTGAATCCGAGTTTGGGCCGCTTTGGCCACGTCATATTGTTTCCTAGCGCGTCGCAGTGGGAAGCTCCCCTAGGGATGGGTCCTGAGACGGACATCCGCAGCGAGTTCGCGGTCGTATGCGAGTACGGATTTTAGTTGGCCCCTACCACTTGCTGTTTTATTTGGTATAGTATTGTATTGTATCGCAATTGTGTAGTATTTGTTGTTGAATCCTACGTCTTCACCTCTCTGGTGGGAGAACGGAAACTTCCACCCACAGCGGGTGGAAAAATCAATTAATTGTCTAATGATATTAGTAGGTGTTTATTGAAGAGGGTAATTTTTTTCTATCCCACTGTCTCCATTGATACGGGAAATGTGTACAGTGGGAATACACCAATCTCAACGTAAATTCCAATTACATACAACATAATTTACATCGTTGTTGGCATTGAATGTCTTCTTTTTACACAAACACCCTAAAAAAGGAAAATTATGTTTCACCGAGACGAAATCATTCAGCTGAATTATACATTCTTCAAATTTGTTTGTGAAGTACATCTTGTGTAGGCTACAAAGTTCATAAAGTTATTCTGTTCTAAGAGATTAACTGAATTGTCCTTGTATTCAAACCCGTTTCAAGTTTAGTTACTTCAAAAACTTGAAGAATGTACAGACATAAAACTTTACACTCTGTTGTACGTATTTGAAGAGTTTAAGATTTCTAAAACGAAAATTATTACTCGTGCCACTTCCAATGCATACTTTATTGCTCTACAAAGGTCCTATGTGCCAGGACTTAGACTACTATAATTAATATCTGATCTAGATGTATTTTAAGAGATTTTACACAAATGTAAATACAACAAGCAAATGTAAATACAATAAATCATTGGTGTAAAACATACTGAATATATCTTTGATTTGGATTTATCCCATGGCCATCTCATTTGATGAGGCACTCAAAGTAATAGTCGAAAAGATACAAACCTGTCACTGGATGTATCTCAGTGGGATCAGGTCGCTATGCCAATCCTACACGAATATTTGGGATTGAAGCGCACCTAAGACTTTATGTTTAAGCGTTTCTTGATTCCGCGGACGGGGCAAGGGAGTCTAGTAAGTAGAATTTTGTGTCCTACTGGTGATCAGGGGAACATCCCGTACATTGCGGATGCTTGTGAGACTTGGATGGCCCTGCATCCGGGAGCGGAACTCCATAATGATCCTCATGCCCAGTGATTGTAGGATGAGGTTGGGGTCAAAGTAACCCAGGAACTGCTGCAGGGGCTGAACAGGCTACAGGTGCGTACTTAGCGAGGCTCATCAAATAATAATTATTAACTTTTTTGTGGGTGAAAAGTGGAAACTGGTGAAATCGCAGTTATTTTGGTGTGCGAAACGATGACTTGTAGTCTCGTGCGGCACACGTCGTGTATATGTAATGTATATAACCTTTGCTATCGATACAATCGATCGCAAATACAATTACATATATGTGTGTGTTCCGGCAGCAGTCCTTGAGAGCCAGTGAAATTACAGGCACATGAGACTTAAAAACTATGTCTCAAGGTGACGGGCGCAGTGCAATTTGTGACTTGCGACAAAATGTATCTGTTACAGGCAGAGGTTAGTTCGCTTAAGATCAGGTGGGCCTCGTGTTTGATCCGTCACAATAATATAAAAAAAAATGGCAGCCGTGATACATTACTACAAAAAAAAAAAACGACTGGCCGCATAAGAATTTTTTTTCATTATATTTGCCTCTCTAAGATCAATATGAATTCCACATTTCTAGAAGCAATGTTAGATATTTGTTAAGCTTGAAATATCCATACTTTATCAGTTTAAAATAACACGTCATATTTTTACGAGCCTAAGCATACAAGATTTAAAACGATTCATACTGCCAATATATTATTCATATGGCAATAAGGATAAGAATGCGTTAAATAAGTGATGGATGTCTAAAGTGATTTGTGATTATTTTGTATAACTGTTTCATTATATTGTTTCATTAGATACTATTAATTGTGACGATGAATGTCTATTCTCGTGTAAGTGACTTTATGTCTTATTTGAGAATAAACTTCTTTAAACCTAAACCTAATATATGTCCGTGATAATTTTGCACATACATACCTACATTTTATTAGCCTTTTTTCTATGACCTACAACATCTATGACGACAACTAACAAAATTCGATTTTTATTCTGGTAAATTGGTTTCGAGCTGTAAACCACAGTGTCAAGAACTGAAAACAAATGTAGAACAAAAAATAACAATACGAAATTAAATAATATTTATTTTCCAAGTTAGGTAGGTAGTTAGTAACTCATTTTGGTTTTGACAACAACATCAAAGGACTACTTTGTTTTAGGAGTACGAAAGATAATTCATTTGAGTACGTACATCAAAGGTATAATAATTACTCTGGGGAAATAAATGTCAAATGGTTTGCGGCAATATTCTGCGATATTGTGGGGCCTACACATGTAGTAGATTTTATCTAGTCTTGTGATAATAATGAGGTTTTATTTTTAATTTCGTACAGTTGCAAGAGTCTGGTCAAGGAATCTCAAATAAGCAATTATGGCCACTGCTTAGATTGTTTCACCTGTAGATGAGTTATGAGCTCCCCATATTTACTAGACGCATGCAAGGTAATTGCCGTAGTCGCTACCAGTCTTGCACTTCCGAGCCTCCGGTAAATACGTTGCCGCTAATCGTGTGTTTTTTGGAAATAGTTGTGGACATTATGCCTTCCTGTGTCTTTAGACACTCCACTAATTATACAGGCATTACAGGCACTGTGAGTGATAAGAAAAATGTTTAATATAACGCGTAAGTATTGTTGTTATTATTGAAATAGAAAATATTGTCATTAGGCGACTCTTGTCACAAAGAAATGTATAAGCGAGATGTGTGGATCGTTTTGTGTGAGAGAGTGAAAGAGATCGCAGCGTAATGGAGATTGGAACGTCTCGTGGCGGTAACACAAATTGCTTATTTATCTATTTCTAACAACAGATATGACGCAAAATATCTGAATATTCTTTCCTTGTTTGTGTGTCCAAACTGCATATACATATGCATAGGTATGTAGATAGGTAAATTCTATTACAAAATCACAAATATACGATAGGAAAAATTTAAGTCATGTGCGGGATTCGAACCCGCGTCTATCCACTCCTTGGGCCGGAGTATGCTCTTACCAATTGAGCTAACATGACATGACGTTATAACTCGAATCTTTCCTATCCTTATTTAACCATCGTATTGGGATGGAGCTAAATCTATAGTACCACTTGCGTTGGGTTGGGTGACATTCTAGCCCGGCACCCCACGGGCAAGAAAACATTAATCAAAGTTAATCAGGCGTGAAATTGAAAAATGCTAAAGCAAGTTTTTTTGACATTTGTCATAGTGATCGCCTAAAACTGCCTTTATAATATATTAATGTAACGGATGATATTATATTAACTGAAAAATACAAACAATATCGTAACCTTTTCGCCATAAAAGAGACAACTTGAAATGAATACCCCCAAAGACTCAAAATCCAAGTCAGTATGAATATATCTCAGTCATAGCACAGGGGAAAACCGTGAACTAATGAACTGTTGGTTAGAAGTGCCAAATGCGCGAGGGCAGTGTCTTTTTTTTCTGTTGCTGATAAGTAAGTCTTTGACCACAATGTCATCTGATGGTAAATGATGATGTGGTAGAAGGTGTTGACAGACTTAACCTAAAATTACTGGCTCTCAAGGGCAGCTGCCGGAACACGCCGTTAGGTGCTTGGCGACAGATTTTCTACTTGAAGGTGGTCGCTCGCCTGGTGGGCATTCGGGAAATGCCCTTCCACCATGCGGTGAAGCTCAGTCCGTCGACAATGGATCTGCCAATTTTTTTCTCAATTTTTCATGTTTACATTTAATATCTATTGAGAAAATTCCCTTTATTATACGCTCAACTATGTGAATTTTATGTATATGGCCCAAGAAGCTGATTAAGGTATAAGCTTCTTGATGTGACCACAAGGTTGATTGACATAATTATTTTGTTAAATTTATTCACAAAACCTGCTGATCTAAGATATTTTCACTAAATAATTTTGTTTGTAGGGCAAGAACTTTAAGAACAAGTTTTTGTAAAAAGACTAATCACTAAACAGTACAAAAAAGTTACATGTAATCCAAATTGGAACTCGACGTAAAATAAAAGTATTCTCCTTTATTCAATAATCCGTGAACTCAGCAGGCATGTATAAAGGTAACAAGAATAAAGTGACTTTACCGAGCGACAGATGGTGAATATAAATAAAACTCGAAGGCCGCATGATGGGCTTATTTCGTAGTACTTCCAAACAAGAAATTTATGTTCTGCTTATTTTATTAAATTACCTACTTGACTTTCAAAATAGGACGAGGTTCTCAATACTGTATTTATTATGTAGCAATGGGGTCCAATTTGTTTTGATTTTGGCACTTTTTGAATAATGTTTTCTTTGACCGTTAGTGGATACTTAGGTTGGTCCTCAATGTTGTTCCTTTTGTTCCTTTTTGGAACACCTGAAATCCTGATATGGAGTTTAAATGAATATAAGAAAAGAGTTGAGTACAATGAAAATGTTGCATAAACGTTCTATTCATGTAGTTCATGATTAATATTATTTCAAAATTCTAAAATAAACTGTTCTAAACAAAGCAATATATTTCAGAGGTTTAGCTGAAACTATTATCACTTTATTAGCAAAATGATGCAACGTGCGGTAATTACTAATTAAATTCGACACATTAAATTACATCAGCTTCCTGTCCAAATCTTTTTGATTTTATTAATAATATTATTTTAGTTCTGGTCAATTATATAAGATCAATCTCTTAACTTAAGGTTTAAAAAAGCTTGACACCCCTTCTAACGACTTATTATATAGCAAGCGGCCGGCCGCAAATGTGAAGCCAAAACTTTTGCACATGAATTTTTTACATTAAGTCTAACTTTTTTTATCATCCGGTCTCGACGTAATATTTTTGTTAGGTAGGTATTTTCAAGTTGCTCCAATTTTAATTATATCAACTGCTTTCCAGCAGATTTTTACTACCTGTACATAACTGATTAATAGCGGTTGACAATATGCCTATACCTCGATGATCTTATAATTTCTACTAATACCGATATTGACCATTCTTGCAGATGAATTTATCGATCATGTACGCACTTCGAAAAAATTGCAACAATCTTACTTACACTTTCCCCAATAGTCCGAATTACACGACTTAATCCACATTTTTCAGTTTTCGAAATTAGTACCATAAATTTTTTACAGTGTTTCATAAAGGGCGTTATATAATGGGCCTTACAATCCCTAAATTAGCAACTCGTTGATGCCATTAAACAAACCAATGTTGAAATAATGCACATATCAGCCAACCCTGTACTGTGATTCTAGGTTTTGGTATAATGATGACATGTATAATTTCTATGGGAGAAGCCATTGGCTCTGAAATACAGTAAACACTAGTTTGGAGCCAATGGATTCACAATTTACTTGTACCACATTGATATGTCAAATAAAGATATTTGTATTTGTATGTGACAGTTACCATTATCGCTCTTGCAAGAAAACTTGAGAAAATAATACCTTGCACATTGACGCCGGACGATAATAATCATATGTTCCCATTAAATCTATTCTTATCCATCAATTGACATGGTTTGAAGATAATATAAGGAGATACGAAACGAAGCAATTACAGCCAAGCGATAATAATTATGGACTGCCGTGCCGCAGGTCTATGGCTCGATCCAGACCGCCGACTTGAGTTTCACCGCATGGTAGAAGGGCATTTTGCGAATGCTCGTCTGGCTAGCTACCACCCGCAAGTAGAAAATCTGTCACAAAGCACCTAACGGTCTGTTCCGGCAGCAGTTCTTGAGAGTCAGTAAAATAACAGGCATATATGAGACTTAACAACTGTATGTTTCAGGGTGACGGGCATTGTGCAATTCGTCACTTGTAACGAAATCCATCTGTTATTGGCAGAGGTTACCACTCAACATCAAATGGGCCTCGTGCTTGTTTCGTCAAAATATATTCGATTTGAATGAAAACTTCATTTCACAAAAAAAAAACACGAGAGAGGTTTTAGTGCAACAGACAAATTATACGTTGCAAAAGTAGTTGAAAATATGGCTATTTATTTATTTCAAAATTTTTCAACCTTCTGTGAAAGTAGATCATTTATAAGACAGATCTGATTAACATTTGAGTGCTGTAAAATGAGGGCTGCCTTAAGAAGATGAAAGTTAACATTATATCATGGCCCTGTTACATATCTGGTACATTTGATTTATGTAGCTATTACGAGTAATGCTGCTTTATATGTCCTGTTCGTGGTATGGTATTTATTGAACTGATTTGTATACTTTTCGTGATAGTGTAAGAAGATGCAAGTTAAGACAATGTGATGGCCCTGTTACATGTCTGGTAAATAAGATTTCTGTAGCTTTTAAAGCTGCTTTATATGTTCTGTTCGTGGTTAGGTGTGTTGTTTACAGCTTTGTATGCTATTCGTGGTAATGTGCGATTAAATTGGTTGTAGTCCATTTTAAGGCACAAATAGATCGAGTTGCTTACTGTGGGTGGGTGGTAAGCTATTTATGTTTTGAATATATCGCGCTAATTTACTATTACGTTTGTTGGAGTAGAGGTTTATGGTTCCTATAAATAAACATACAATTAATATCGGTGTTAACGTTATTATCGCTTTATTCTCGGCTATAACTTAGGCAGGGATGTAAGATTGATTTACAGAATTACAACTAAAGGAAAAATATTACTACGAGCGTGATTCGAATCCGAAACCATCCGTCACTCCATGTACAAAGAACAAAGCATGTTCCGGCCAGAATGGTGGGTGGTCGCGGGTGCGAATCCCCCTCCTACTTTATTTTCCTTGTGTTGTAATTTTGTAAACTTATTCGCTTAGCATTTTTTGTTTTATTGCTTATAGTTAAGCATTTGACCACAATCTCACCTGATGGTAAGTGAAGATGAGGTCGAATGTGTGTTAAGACCTTCGAGATTAAGCTTATTAGGCTTAATCTAGAGTGACTGGCTCTCAAGGACAGCTGCCAGACCACACCGTTGGGTGCTTGGCGACAGATTTTCTACTTGAGGAAGGTAGCTAGCCAGGCGGGCATTCGTAAAATGCCCTTCCACGGTGAAGCTCAAGCCCGTAGTGGGATTAAAACCATGGACCTGCTGCGCGGTAATCCATAGCCAATGCCACTGCTTCAAAACAAAGCATACAACCAAAACTATAATGTTAGAATACAAGATTGATGATGTGCCTGTGAAATAATGTGAATGAAGGAGAGTGAACAATGGTGGCTGACAGACGCTCAGTGTAAAAAACAAATACACTACCGTGCCGACCTCACACGAAAAAGGCACATGGCAAAAAGGATAAGCATATAAATTTCCATTACAAAAAATGATATACAAGTCTTAAATCCCTTTATTAAATTATACATAAAGTTATATCCATGTGTGACTCTTCCACACAAGTAATTTTTGTCGAACGTATGTCTTTTTTACTTTGTAATTATTGACATAATTTTTAATATGTAATTATTGACTTGTATTTTAACTTGTAATAATGGAAGTTGACTTTTTTATTATAATGCATAGTATTTGACTTTGATTTAATTGGTAATATTTTAGATTAGATTGTAATTTAAATTATTGCTATTCTGTTGTTGTTTGTTGAAGGTATTTAGAATCTGAAATTGTTGTAATGTTTATTTCGTTATTCATATTTTACATACACGATTGAATTAGGACATTCCTGTAATAATTTGTGCATATAAATTTGCAAAAAATAAATACATAAATGTTAAATGGAGGGTACGCAAGCAAGTTTAGAGGAGGAAAGCAGCAAGTCTTTTGTAGCGGCAAATATTAAAGTACACAATAATGCCTTTACTGTTATTGTTATACACAAAAACATAGTATGATCTTATGATACGTACTCTAAATAACACCATAAAAAAGACACCGCAAAGCTGACTTAAAAGTCTGCCAGGCCCTGCACTCCGTTGCAACATTTGAAATGAAGTCGTATTCACATGTTTTCTCTCTTACTCTCGTACTTTTTATAACATCTTTCACATCACCAAAACATCTAAACGTGAAGCAAATTTAAAATGTAATTTTGGTGTATTAACATATTATCATGAAAACTAACGTGAGTTGTCGCAATTATTAAATAAATATACCGACCAGCACTCACGGTGTTTAGTCGTAATATCCGACCAGTGTTCGAGCAGTAAAGATGCTCATTCTCAAGGACTTGCAATAGTGTGCGAAATCACACCCATACTTTTAAGGAGTGCAGTGACGGAATTGACAGTGACGCACGCGCCCCTACGCTGCCTGCAATGCCATTTCTGTCTGCCGTTCCTCAAGTTTCGACTAGGGCGTTGGGAGCAACGCCTACAGTGCGCGTCTAGCAGCCTTTGAACCTACCCGCATTCCTTGAGAATGAGCATCTATACTGCACGAACACTGGTTAGATTTTACAACTAAGCACCGTGAGTGCTAGCCGGTATATTTAGTTGATATTAACCTATTTTAGGTAAAGTATCATTGATAGGTACTCATCACGAAGCAATGATGGCCGAGCAGTAATAGCTATGGACTGCCATGCCGCAGTACCCTGGTTCGATCCCCACCGCTGGCTTGAGCTTCACCGCATGGTGGAAGGGCATTTTGCGATTGCCCGCCTGGCTAGCTACCACCAAGTAGAAAGTCTGTCGCCAAGCATCGAACGGTGTGTTCCAGCAGTAGTCCTTGAGAGCCAGTGAAATTACAGGCACAATGAGTCTTAAGAACTATGTCGCAATGTGACGGGCGCAGTGCAATTCGTGACTTGTGATGAAATGCAACTGTTATAGGCAGAGGTTAGTCCACTTAACATCAGTGGGCCTCGAGCTTATTCCGTCACAATAACAAAAAAAACACGTTGATGGACGCATGTTATAAGTTTGGATCGTAAACAAGTGGTACCTGCGTGGTGGTGTAGGAGTCCCCGTTTCTGTATCGCGTGACTTGCCGCTTGCGCCTCACGTAGTGGTAGCAGATCGCCTTCCACCTGTAATAGTAGCAATTTTACTATCGTTCTCCCTCAAATGTGTAATTGAAGTCAAAGCCCTGCCCTAGTTCTAGTACCTTTGACCTCACTTTTAATGCATTATAAAACAACACTTGCGAATCTTTTATATGGTTTTAGTAGACTTCCAAAAAGGAGGAGGTTCTTAATTCGACTGTAGGTTTTACAAATCTTTTAATTTATGTTTGTTACGCGATTACTCCGCCCATTGTGAACTGATTTTTATGATCCTTATTTTTTGTTTGGTAAAGTACCTCCAAGTTGAACTTTACCGACCAATGGATGAATAAATAAGGTCTGAACTACGCACTAACTGTCTCTTCTTATATCTGTATTAATGAGACTTACTAGCGGCGAGCAGCGTGACAACAGCAGCGTTTAGTTCTCCTAATTTTTGTTTCGTCAAAATCGGTTGAGAGGTTTTTATGTTAAATGAAGAACGTGACCGACTTCCAAAATTTATAAGTATGAAATAACTTGAGGAAGTTGGCCCATGATAATGTTGATTCAGTTCAAAGTTCTGTTTTAATCAGCATGGTACCGACTTTAACAAGATATTATATATTTTTTAGTGTTGGAAGCAGTACTAATTTTAACTTTTTTGGAAACCGCGAATTGGGTTGGACCCACGTTTTTGCCGGAAAGAGTCCAACCGGTCACGTTTTGTTTAAAGTTATATTTTAGTCGCTAGTTGCCTTTGACCACAATCTGACCTGATCGGAAGTGTAATCAAAGGTGGTAAAGTAGACATAACTTAAAACGGTAACTGACTCTTAAGTACAGCTGCAGGAACTCACTGCTAGGCGCTTGGCGACATATTTTATACTAGATGATAGTAGCTAGCCAAGCAGGCATTCGCAAAATACCCTACCATATTCGCAAAATGCCATCTTAAGACAACAACCGGGACTGACGGCTTATCGTGCCCTAAAAAGCACTGAAGCTCTGAATAGCAAAAAGGCTAAGTGATGACCGTTTAAGACGTTGCTTGGAACGTGCCATCTGTGCCTATAGTTCCGCTACGACTGCTTAAAAATCGCAAGGTCCTGGGATTGAAATCAGCATAATAAATCTTTCAATTATTCTATTAATTTTTATTAAGTGTATTTCTGATGGGTATGAAAAATCTGAATTGTCTTTGTTATACTTGTATTAAAAACATACATATATTGAACTTGAGACACAATTGTATAACCATAATTTTAGAGTAAACGAAGAACATTCATAAATAAATTTTGCATGGTGGAAGGGCATTTTGTGAATGCCCGCCTGGCTAGCGACCACCCTCAAGTAGAAAATCTGTCGCCAAGCACCTAACAGTGTGTTCCGGCAGCAGTCCTTGAGAGCCAGAAAAATTACAGGATAATGAGACCTAACCACTGGACATCTCAGTGTGACGGGCACAGTGCAATTCGTCTGACGAAATGCGTCTGTTATAGGCAGAGGTTAGTCCACTTAACATCAGGTTGGGCCTCGGGCTTGTTCCGTCACAATAACATAAAAAAAAAAAAAAAAATATTCTATGGCATATGGCAGCTCTTCAAAAGGTGCTGCTGCCATGTATTTGTATTTTTATATATTGTGTAAGAACATATATATTATCTATATTGTATAAATTTATAAATATCAATACCATGAACTATATTGTACACCGCCATCCCGCCGATAATGCCGCCTATTGTTCACTAATATGAGCTAACCATTTAATTTTGTTTTAGTGAAAGGTATTCAATACAGAGTTTATCTGTCTGTCTATCTATCTGCCCAACTTCTGGTATTTTTTATACCACAGATTGCCCCTACTGTTCTACATTGATTCCAGGGTATTTCATTTCATATCGGGGCATTTCTTAAACTGTACAGTATCAAGTTTTAGTACGGAATATTGTTTCTTTCTTTGGGATTGCTCGTTAAGTGCTATTCAGACATTTCCGGAACAGGCTCCCATTATAATGAAAATGTTATATGGATAGAGATAGAGATTGAGATAGAGATTGAGATAGAGGAGTACAGGTATACGTTAATATATCTACATAGAATAGTAATATTAATAAGACGGAAAACGCAATTCAACGTGTTCAAAACGCATGCGCGCGTTTTTGTTTTAACATACCCAGGAGAGATCATGTCACGCCTTATTTAGTAAAAAAAAATATTCTGAATATGAAGTCACGCAGAGAACTTCATCTTGCGTTTGTTACCCAAAAAGTGCTCTACAACAAAAAACCGGAATATTTATTCGAAAAATTCTCATGGTCGAAAGATATTCATCAGGCTTATACTCGTTCTAAGCACAGTAACACTTTGGCTATCCCATTGTTCAAAAAACCAGGTTTTAAGGGTTGCTTCAAGTTAAGAGCGGCTAAAATTTGGAACGATCTGCCGCCACCTTTGCGAACAATACGATGTAGTGTAATATTCAAGACACGGGTTAAATTAAATTTGTTAGTCCGCCAAAGACATAACTTCGAGGCAACCTTTAAAATCCACAGTTCACACCATAGATTAGTCTAAGCATAGTAAGCAAACACATACACACACGCACATACACACACACACACAGCACACATAAAAATTCCCCACCACACATCTACTTACACATTAAAAAAACTGGCATCGGCACCCACATTGTTATTTGCGCAAGTTAATATATATATTTACTGTTCCACAAAAAGTATTTAAAGTATAGATCGCATTATTATTTTCAATTAATGTATTATAATTTGGTGATGTAATTTAATCTATCGTATATGAAAAAGTCCTACTAATAGATTGCTGTTTTGTCTGTGTTTTATTAAGGTTTATTGGTAATTCTTGAACTCGCTTTTTTTATACTCTTTTTTTTCTCGGCGAACATCTTAGCTCGAGTTCAGGAATCCACTGAAAATCAGTGTTATGGTAGCACCTTGACTGGTGTGACCATAACTCAAACTGAGTGTATTCCTTTTGCTATAAGTTGTATATTGTTTGTAAGAAATTGTATGTCATTTATTTTATTTTCTGTAGCAATAAATTATTATTCTATTCTATTCTATTCTAAATTGCTAAGGCAACTACTTTGTTCCCCGATGAAAGATACTTGAAACCGATCTTACGGGTCTGGAGCCTTGTTTAGGGTCCAGGTACGTATTGTATTGCCATTTTCAGCAAATGAAGAACTTCATTATTTTTATGTTCCGTCAGGGGTAATTGTATAATATATTATATACTTTAATACATAATTTTGTTAAAAGAATATTGTTAAAAGACGTTTAGTAAGAATGACTTCGGGTTTCGCGCCCGTTCTTCTCTCAGTGGCTTTATAACACGCACAGCATGTTTATACCACACCGAATTAATCATCTACACTTCAATTCGTTTCTTTATTCAACCGAGTAATACCAAGATCTATGAAAGATATCTAAATTTATATGACAGTACGCCTGCAATTAATTTCCATACAAAATTGCCAGCGAGTTTTTTGGTATAAATTCGAAATACGCCCCGGCAATGAATTTTGGTTTTTCAGTGTACATAAATACGATAAATCGCGTGCATTGTTTTTGCGCGTGTTTTCAAAAGTAATAACAATATTTTAATTTTGAACGTACCCAACGTTCATATCCATAAATTATACTGTTTGATTTTATGTGTTTAAATACAATCTCTAATGTAATATTTTAACCGTAACGTCTTACAATTTTAAATATGTATAGAAACCAACTAAATATACAAAATAAAATAAAGAGAAAAATAATGATACAGGTACCTAATATATAAAATAATTATTATCATATCAAAATATTAACACCCACGTTTTGCCAAATATGTTCGTTCCAGTGTAAACGAGGACGATCCTATTATACTGTCCTCTAATGAACACATTTTAAATTTATACAAAGGTAGGTACTGTATATTTCTTTTTTGAAAGACCTATTAACCCATTGGCATCGGGGATGATGATAACAATAGAATTTCATTCATAACTAGGCCATAGTGGTCCACGACGATGCCAACTTATTAACTGTCTTTCCCCGGGGATCAAAATCAGAATTTCGAAATTCCAAAACGAATATATAACATACATTTAATTTAGAGTGGGTGCTTTGATACCTAAACAGACCCCTTGAGGGATATACAAGGTGATGGTGTATATTTACATACATAAATTACCTACCTTTATATATTCAAGAGAAAAACCATGAAACATATTTAAAACTAATTCAATTATCTTCACGTACATTATAAAAAAATCCTATGTTGTATTCCTTTGAAACCCGAAGTCCAAGCTACATAATGAAATTACTTTTTCAGACATCAAAATGTACGATATTACATTCACAAAGTTACAAAAGTAATCTAACGACCCAAATTAAGTACATCTAAGGAGGTCAACTGAGATTCATGACCAGGCATTTGGTGACGTCATGGGTTGCCCCAAATGACGTCATAAAAGATTAATGAACAGACTTTATAACGTAATAGGCGGCGGCAAATCCTGACGAAGTTATGTAACGAGGAAAACTTGGTCGTCAGATTAATTAATCTTTTGTTAAGTAGCTTTATAAAGGAATAAACAAGCAGTAAACAACGTTAAAATTAAAACACTGCCACGGATTACTCTAAGAAGTTCGAATACAATCCAAAATAATCTTAGAAGTTATCTTCTTAACTTCAAAGAAATATAGGTACTGTTTATTTTAAGATAGCTTTTTGAAGCTGATTCATTGTCATGATTTTAGATATTTAAACCAATAAGAGCCAGTTTACTACAAAATTTCGCCATCAGTGATCAAATGGGACAAAACAATCCATCACTAGTTGTCAAATGAATCCACCCAATTCTCAATTCAGGACCAGTTACCATGGCATTAGCCTGAGAAATTCAATATCAACAAAGAGATAATTTTATAAAAAAGAATGATGGATATATGTTTTCCCAGATGCCCGAATAATTTCATTGAGTAAAGACAAAATTTAATGAGATCTTATATCTGACATAAAATATTTGTATGGCTACTTCATATTTTACTGATTATTTAACATTATGTAAACAAATAAAAACGATACTTACGTGTCTAAAGGTACTTCCAGAAAGAAGAAATGGTACTCCCAGAATTTCAAATGTTATACAATAAGCAATTTTAGTATGACGATTAAACCAAAACTGTAATTAAAGGAGATGGTTAAAATGTTTTTCTGATTTTATATTTTTCTCTGAAATGAGTTTTAATCATAACATATTTTAATTGATAAGTTCAAACAGGTTGCCATTGATATTTTACTTTAAAATGAATTGATTGTTTATGTATGGAAGCTTGATTCCAAAATAAACATCGTATAAAATCGCGTAAGTATATATAACATTATTTTTATACAAGCGTTTCAAACACTTTGCAGAAATCATGGTTGTACCTTTGAAATAAAAATTTATATTTGAGTACAAGGGGTTGGTACTAAAAAGTTCTATGCTCATTTATTATTATTATGCTACGTTTAGACCACTATTACACTTTTGAATAAGTAGTAATGTGATGGCTTATGATGTTTAGCCTAGTCCTAGAGCGAGAACTGGCCCACAGGCAACGGCCAGAACATACTGTAAGGTGATTTGCCATAATTTATTGCTTGTGGGAACACGTATTAGTTATGATTGAGATTTGTTCCAAACTGGTAGAATGTTTGTTGTATTGATCGAGCAGTTTATTTTTGTTGGTAATAAAACTGATAGATTTTTAAACTATAAAGTCATCGATTTGAACAAAAATATTCCAAGATTTCAAACTGCAAACTGAACATGTAATTACGAATTACAGTTAAAATTCCATTTTAAATCTTTTATAAGGAAAAACACTATACCTCCCTAATACATTAAAACTTATATTATTTTTTATTCTTTTTTAGGGTTCCGTAGTACCTACAAGGAACCCTTATAGTTTCGTCATGTCCGTCTGTCTGTCCGTCTGTCCGAGGTTTTGCGAAGAGACCGTTTGTACTAGAAAGCTGCAATTTTGTACGAGTATGTAAACAAACCACGCCGACAAAGTGGTTAAATAAAATTTTGAAAAATATTTTTTTTTGGGGTAGCTCCCATACAAGTGGGGTGGGTATGAATTTTTTTTCGTCGCTTATCCCATCGTGTGGGGTATCATTGAATAGGCCTTTTAAAATGACTGAAGGGTTGCTACTACTATTTTTCGATTTAATGCTCCGTTTACGAAATATTCAACTTTAAAGTGCAAATTTTTGTTCCAGTAGGGCGTCCCCCCCCCTCTAAAATCTAAACTGCTGCCTTGAAAAGTCTGAAAAAATTAATGATGATAGTGCAGTTCATAAACTTTCAAGGAAAATTATAGCGGTTTAGATAACTTTATTACTTTAGCAGTAATAGTCGTTGAACTTGGGTATTACATAATTTTGCACCAAATACAAAATCCTTAGAATAAATCCTTTAAAATTACTAAGATGAAGTACTGGAAGGACTAGAATCGGTATAGATGGTTATAAACTATAGGAAAGGGTGGAGGGGGAAAGAGGGGGGGGGGGTTGTAGCATCCCCCCAGAGGGGTGGGAGATAAAGGAAACTATTTAAAAAAAATACTAATAAATAAAAAAATGTGTATCTACATACATTAGAAGGACTTTAGGTATGGTATATATGTATATATTTTGTGCAATGGGAGGGGCAGAGAGGGCGGAATATTCCCCATTGATGTGAGGGGGCTACAAGGACCTAAAGTTTTTTTTAATACTAATGAATTTTCTCAAAATTAACTTCTTCTTCATGAAAATAATAAATCATAAATCACAAGCACGAAAACGTCAACAAAAAATGGTTAGGCTTAGAGACAAATCTCTTAAAAGAAGCGAATTAATTCTATGACAGCTCCGGCGCTGTTGGTACGCAGCTTTAGTCTTCTCGCAACCTTATCGCAGCGTACTCGCTACACCTTCACAGTATACTTGCGCCGCTCCCTCTCCGCGTCTCTGGTTTATAAAAAACACCCTAGGGGTAGGGCAGACAAGACTGCTTGGAAGATGGGTGATCCAAAACCAGCAAGGAATTTAATAGATATTAGTTACATTTACTCGAATCACTTCCAATCAGTATTTGAACCCTCAACTGTTACCGACGGTTATAATGCAGATAATAAATTTTATATTTCTGAAGATTGGTAATCTCGTCACGTCAGACTTAATTATCAGTGATGTTTGTTTTACTACAATCAAATGTATATCAAATTGGAACTACGTAGGCTCGAGCCAACAAAGGGGGCTGGAGTTAATAATGTTTCACCATAAGTTCTTAAATACACGCTGGCACTGTTTGTTTTCCAGTCCACCATATATTCAACCTAAAGATTATTTAAAGTTGTAGCAAACTATCGCCCAATCTCAATTTTGCCCACATTATCGTAACTTTACTGAAATATTTAAAACGTAGACAATAACAAACAAACAAACAGTGTGTTTACTGATTTTCAAAAGTGGTTTATAGAATGGTTCACAGGATTTCACTAGAAAAAAGAGCTTATAACGCTATTCGAGGTTATTTATGGCGTTGGTTCAAATCATATATCACGAAACATTGCCAGAAAGTTGGCTTTGATTCAGATGTGGTTCCAATTAGTGCTGGGGTCAAGGGTCAATATTAGGCCCGTTACTTTTTTATCGTTAAATAATATAAAAAAATATTGTAAGTTTTTTAAATTGCTATTACATGTCGGTGACCTGAAAATGTATCATTCTATAAATACTTATCAAGACCACTTAAAATTCCAAAAGGATCTGGGCAGATTTTTAGTGTATTTTATTAAAAATAATTTTACTCCTAAGACAAAAACAAATAATTTTATACAATTACAAATAAATTTTATTCCTCCTTATTGTGATACATTTATGATGAGTCTATGACTCTAAAACTAGGCTGGTGGCCTGCATCTCAAGAGCGAGGTCCTTCCTGGCTTTAGAAAATCTGTAACACATCTATATTTTTTCTTTTATATATACTATTTAGTAACAATTCAAAATTGAACCAATACATTGAAACATATATACATATAGGAAAAATATTTAACGACATTGTTTTTATTTGAATTAACGTCATTTTGTATATTTTTAATAATTAATATTTACGTGTAGTCATTGTTCTGTGGTGTAGTATTGGTGTACGAGTTTAAGTGAATGTTTGTGAGGAATTTGAAAGGTGTATGTGTCGGTGCGTGTTTATGTATGTTTGAGTTTACGTGCATGTGAAGGGTATGTGATTTGTAATGTGTAATTTTACATATGTGTTATGGGATTCTAACTTTGATGAAGTTCAAGTTATAAAGAAATAAGGAATAATATTAGGTAGTAAATTAATCGTTAATGTAATTATTCAAAATATAATAATAGCACGAGGTTTAAAAATATTTAATTTTGTTATAAATTCCTCTAGTAACTTCAACAACGAATTAACGTATTTATTGCATAATATTAAACCATTATGAAGAGCTGCTAAACAATTACAAATTATTACAATGAAATTCTAGGAGGCAACAATCAGATATTATGCTAATAATATCAAATATTTTTAAAATATTTTAAGAAAACATCAAATTAATATTTAAATAAAACACTTAAAAAATATAAAAATATATCTAGTGACAATTCCGCTTAATTTTCCTGCTAAGCCGACGTGACGTCACAAACGCCACGCAGCCAAACCGGAAGAATTTTCGACGCGTTTCGCTTCTACACGAAGCATCCTCAGGAGGTCTTGACTCTTCGAGCGCATGTATATAGACGGGCTGAGTTAGCACGCCTTTGTCTAGACTCGAGCGTGAGTCACCGCTCTTTGTTGTAGCTAACAATTGGTGAGTAATACGTATTTAAAGTGACAATGACATCATAATGGTCATAAATTGATAACAAAAAATAATTTTGAATTGTTTATATTATGTAATGTGTTTTAGAATATGAAAATTATCGTAAAAAATATAACAAAATTACTTCCTAAAACAAATACATATTTAACTATTTTGTAGTGGCAAATTATCACTAAAAATACGCAACAGTGGTGATGAAACCAATTGCGTCTGTTCATTCAACAGTGCAACGCCTGTACTATGTTTTAATATTTCTAACTGTTCCAATACACACAATCGAAATCCCTTATCACAACAATGTAAAATCTTAAAGGTATTACTATCAAGGAGTTGATGACTGCTTTCAATTAAATGTTTTGCAAAGTGAGACTGTTCGGGATGGTCGTTCCTATACGCGGATTTGTGTTCTTTATATCTAATATCAAAATTACGGCCGGTTTGACCAATATAAACACTGTTACATTCGTCACAAGTAAGTTTGTATACACCGGATTTTTTATTGTTTTCTAAACGATCTTTTCCGTTACATAAATGGCGTAAATTTTGGTTTGTTCGAAAAGCTACATGGACGTTATTTTTCTTAAATATATTGGAAATTTTTTGAGAGATTGGACCCATATAAGTAATGCTACCTACGTACTTGATATTTCTATCAGTAGGGCAAGAATATAGGAGTGACATAGCTCTATTACGTTGTTTATTATGAATTAATCGATCAACTAATTGTTTATTGTAGCCGTTGGAAATAGCAATTTGGTATATTATATTAAGTTCCTTATTATAATTTTCTTGATTAAGAGGAACCGATAACAGTCTATGGACATAACTTCGAAAAGCTGCTAACTTGTGTTGAATGGGATGACAAGAAGAGAAGGGGATAGCAATATCTGTGTGTGTCGGTTTTCGATATATTTGAAAATCTAATTTATTGCTAACTCTTGTAAGCGTTAAATCTAAAAAGTTGATAGATTGATTTAATTCTAATTCGAGTTTAAATTTAATTTTGGGATGTATATTATTCAGTTTCTTAACAAAGATATCAATCTGGCGAGAAGTGCCAGTCCAACAAATGATTATATCATCAACGTATCTATAATAAAATAGAATATTAGGTTCCTGTACTATGTGTTTACGCTCAAAGTCGTCCATAAAAAGTTCGGCCATTAGTGGACTTAAAGGTGACCCCATAGCTAATCCTTCCTTTTGAAAATAATATTCATCATTAAACCTGAAGTAATTTTGTTTCATACAAATAGTAGTTAAATCAATAAGGTCATTTACTTCCCCGGGATGTAATCGTTGTTTCTCAAAGTGATTCTCCAAGACGCGTAAGCAATTTTCGTAAGGAACATTGGTGAATAGACTGTCTACATCAAGGGATAATAATTTGGCACCGGGAGGTACGTTAATATCTTTGACTTTGTGTATCAGATCTAGACTATTCTTTAAACTATATTTGGGTTTGAAAGATGATTTGCTACACAACAAAATATTAAGATGTTTTGCTAGGTTGTACGCGGGAGCGCCAACATAAGAGACAACGGGACGAATAGGGATGTTCTCTTTGTGTGTTTTTGGTAAACCGTAGAGACAGGGGGACCTAGGGTTCATTGGTACTATATTGTTGAGTGAATGTGTCGGGATAAATGAAGTAGCCTTGATTGCATTTTTAATATCTAGAGTAAATTTCTTAGTTGGGTCGGAATTCAACCGCTCAAACTCCTCACCTTGGATTATATCATTAACTTTCTGGTTGTAATTATTTTTGTCTAATATAACCACACTATTGCCTTTATCTGATTTGGAAACAACTAGATTGTTTTGGCTTAATTTATCTTGTAAAGAATGAATCTGCCTTATCTCAGAGCTATGGTGATTACTAGAGATATTATGCTTCTGTATGACCTATATCATAAGTCATAACAGATATGACTGTACAAAGTTGATCGCTCAGCTTTGGTATAAGTTACTATATAGACCTCATCTTCACCGGCTCATAATTATTATTATAAATAAGAATATTTTTTCATTAGGAAAATATTGTGACTGTTCGTTGGTTCTCGAATATATATATATATATGCACAGTCCCTTCAGTGTCGTTATATAGTTTACACTATATATAGATATATATACATATACAGTGTAAACTCAAGGGACTGTGCATTTTATGGCGTTATAGAGAGGTATCGTTAAATGGAGAGAAGAAAAAAGTTTGTGAGCAACTGAGAAACGTATAGATAATCCATGATTCCTACTTAAAAGTCACGGTCAACAACAGTCTACACGTGCAAGCAATCACAATTTATAAACAAAAGAACAAAGTGCTTAGAAAGTTTTAGGTAGAGAGATAAAAAGAAAAAGAACAACATAATTATTGTATATTATGATAACGGGCTACTACGGAACCCTACATTGCGCGTGGCCCGACACGCGCTTGACCGTTTTTTTGAAATTCGGTTTGCTATTATAATGTGAGTGAAATATTTGTGTACGATATAACCACTAAAATTCTGTAACTAATTCTATGATTAATTAGAATATAATTTGTGGAACTATGGAACATAATGTTATATTATATGGTGCTATTATTTCTCAAAACTTTTAATACTTCCACACTTAAAGCTATTTTAGGATGAAAAATATACTTAGCCTTTTCAAAATTTAAAAGTCTACAACTTGCAAAGATAAATCTATGGTAATAAGACACAACACGGCATTGTGTATGCAACCAATCTACGCCGTAGCAGCTACGAACTACGAGCGGCTACGTGATCAGTGTTTAAAATTTAGTTACGTTAATGTTTAGCAGTATTTTTTTTTTCACTAACTCACTTAGTGGTTTTGATGTGGTCGATACATTTTATATCATCCAGGCTAACCTTGAATTACTAGTTTTCAAGGATAGCTGCGGTAAAACATCACCATTAGGAGCTTGGCGTCAGGTTTTCTACATGACGGTGTTAGCTAGTCAGACAGGTATTCGCAAATGCCATGCGACAACGACTGCCATCTTAAGACAACAACTGGGATCGATGGCTTAGCGTGTCCCCTCCGAAGCAAGAAAGCGCTCAGTAGTAATGTTACTAACGTTCTCGTACCCAAGTCATGACCGCAGTGGACATTGTTTAACTAAGCTGATCAGTTGAAATTGATTAAGCAGGCTGTGCTACGACCGCTTTCTTGTCACAACCATCCCACTAAGCCCATTTTCAGCGCACGAAGAGATGATTGGTTGGAAAAATAGCAAGGTCTGCTGAAAACATCTCTGCTATAGGTGGGAGGAAAATCAGGGACAATCAGTTTCGCATGGTTCACAAGAAGTTAAATTTTGCGTATATTCCGTTAATAAGTTGGCATCGTCAGGACTACTGCGTCCTAGTTATAAATCAAATTATATTGTTATCATTAACGCAGATGCCAATGGGTTAATTCTCAGGTATAATATGGATACTCTTGTGTGCCCCTACGTGCAAACAGTACATATACTACGATATATATTCTGCATAAGTTATTCAAGAGCATTGTTATCTCGCAAGTATCGCAATCGGTCGTAGCGAAGTTTTCTTAGCCGTTCTTCATCGATCAGCTTAGTTAAGCAAAGTCCGCCGTGGTCAGGAGTTGAATTGGTGACCGCTAGTGACATTACTACTGAGCGCTTCTGTATTTCGTAAGACACGTTAAGCTGTCGGTCCCGGTTGTTGTATTACGATGACAGTCGTTACAATATGGTGTAAGGGCATTTTGCAAATGCCCGCCTAGCTAGCTACCACCCTCAAGTAGAAAATCTGTCGCCAAGCACCTTACGGTGTATTCCGGCAGCTGTCCTTGAGAGCCAGAAATTCTAGGCTAGCCTGAACAACATCTTCAACCACATCATCACTTACAATCAGGTGAGATAGTGGTCAAAAGGCTAGCCTATCAGCAATAAAAAAAAGGCGTAGCAAACTTCGCTACGAACGCTTCATAGTTAATAGCCGCAAAGTTTACCTATTAGCTACGAGTATATGCAATAGTATAAAATTGGCTATGGGAAAGCTAAAACTAATTTATGGCCACCTACATAGCATGAATGATAGAATCCAGTTTTCAGTCTAAATTATTAGTGTAATCAATAAAAGTGTGATCGATGTCGTAGTAATCCTACACCTGCACTTAAAGACCTCGAATATAAACTGCACATAAACAATTCCATATAAATACACTAACGCTAAAATAGAACTACTCACAGATTTCTGCTGACCGCTGCTACATAGATCCTGTATTTTCATTGTACTGTAACATACCTACATATAATCAAGCCTGTATTACCCGAAGTGGTAGACAGACATTTTTAAAAACCCACTTTTCGCCAATTGGGTTTTGGTCCCATGTAATAGAGAGCGAGCCTACACACAGGCACAGTTTCAGGATCATACTTTTTTTTTTCTAACACACTGGCCGAAACACAAGAACATATTACGAATAATATGTTAAGACTTACAACATCTAAGACAGGAACACAAGAACATATTGTATGAAATCCTAGCAGCGCACTAAGAAGCTGTAAGCCATGTCGTGCGTCTAATGCATACAACAACCTAAACACAACCACGTGAGAAGTGGCATGCTGCTCATTTGGCGCACTTTTCCCTTAGTTGCCTCAAACGACACCCACGGGAAGAAATGGGGAGATGACATTCTAACCCGGCACCCCATGGGTGTGCACTGTGATAACATTAATTATTATTTATGACAATTTATAATAATATCACCTACCAAACTCTCGGAGTTGCGCTTCTCATGGCATTGACTCTTGCACTGACGGCTGCTACATCCACCCTCCTTGCTAACTGTATTCTTGCTGTACTGTGGTAGCATTCCACCAAGTATACTAAGTACAGCAACAGCACGAAAGCGATGGGAATGTACGCGTATCCAACGTTACACGGAGACGCCCGTACTGTCCGTTTAATGGGGTGCCTGAGGGAAAAGAAACTGTTTTAATTGTTAGTGGTTTGTATCAGTGTGGAATTTTGAATTATTAAGGGTGAACTGGCCGGTCGCTTCTCCATACAAACGTAGTAGGGTGATCAGTTCCTTATTTGAGATTTGAGGCCCAGAATTAAGCATAATATCGATTGAACTCGTCATTATCAAGGTTTGTATCGTAACGAAATTTAAATAAAATAATTAACATGAGAGTTATGACCCTCGAAACATTTTCATATAAAGTTTTCAAGGCTCATAACTTTCACCTTAAATAAATTTTTAAAGTTTCGTTACGATACAAACCTAGATAATGACGAGTTCAATCGATACTATGCTTAATTCTGGACCTAAAATATCAAATAAGGGACTGATCACCCTACTACGTTTGTATGGAGAAGCGACCGGCCAGTTCAACCTTAATATATAAAGCTAATTTTACGATTTCATATTTTAACCGCAATTGTATCATTTAAAATAAGTGGTGGTAGGTAAGTAATGTTCTGTTGCTTATTCAAATGAATCAATCGAAGAGTATAAATAATGGCATAAATATGAAGTTGCCATTTGTAAGAGTATTATGTATTTTTTAAATAATTTAGTGAAATGTACGATTTCTTTTTGAGTTGATACATCTTACGACTTACTATCGGTGTTTGTTTAATAAGTTAGACTTATAAAAGAACCACATATTTTTTTAGAATAGGGCTTCAACAGACTCCCTTTCTTGAATGCCGACATCAGAAGGTGATTATATTGTGGCCACGCCGGGTTACCGAGCTAACGCACTGGCCACTTTAAATAAAAACAAACCTGCACAGTGTATGATTTCAGTGATTTATTCACACAAACAAATCTTTAATAGAAAACACTACATTAAATTAGATTTTCTGCTTTCAATTGCTTTTAATTTCAGCTTTTTTTATGTTATTGTGCCGGAACAAGCTTTAGGCCCACCCGATATTAAGCGGACTAACCTCTGCCTATAACAGATGCATTTCATCACAAGTCACGAATTTCACTGCGCCCGTCACCTTGAGACATTTATTAAATCTCATGTGCCTGTAATGTCACTGGCTCTCAAGGACTGCTGCCGAAACACAACGTTAGGTGCTTGGCGACAGATTTCATACTTGAGGGTGGTAGTTAGCCAGGCGGGCAATCGCAAAATGCCCTTCCACCATCCCCCAGCTCAAGCCGGCGGTAGGGATCGAACCAGGGACCTGCGGCACGCAGTCCATAGCTGTTACCGCTCGGCCACCATTGCTTTTAAAGGTTAAGTTGAATACAGCGAAAACCAGAGTAATATTTGAATACGATTTCCGACGTGGGACATAGCTTACCAAAGATGTGTAAACAAATGAAACTCGCTGCTAAACAGGCCCGACTTGTCAATCGGTCTTCTGATTATTGCTCCAAGAAAACGCTAGACATACTGCTGGTTAAATAGTTTTAAATCTACAAGAACTGCAGTCAGAAACAATCAGTCATCCTTGATACTCCTTGGACCTTGCCCCACTCGACTACCACTTTTGCAATACTTCACTTTTTAAAATAGATTAAAATTTTTATTTTAGCAAGCTGTTCAAATTGCCTTCACACAGTTTGTGAAGTCCATATCTTTTCTATTTCAAAGAAGGTTAAAGTGTATTTCTTTTAGAATGCATAAATGTTAAGACAACGTAGGTGGATATTTAGATTGCATAAAAATATTTCATCCTACAAATAAATACACGTAATTGCTATGCTATATTTTAACCCTGAATACTACGCTATACAGGGCCCCAATTCTCTTAGCTATTGACCAAACGCCACACTACTGCGATGCTTCTGCGATCGAACTGCTGTTAATGTCCAAATTCGGTAGTCTGCTAATTCTAGCTCCTAATCGCAGTTGTATAGCAATCGCTTCGCTATCGTATGACTGTGCTATGGCTTGCAAATGTTGACACTGAAATAATAATGAAAACTTCTATCAATCAAGCATCACTCAAAACATCAATCCAGTGGTTTTTCTTGCAAACAATACATTAAATACATTATATTTAAATCATTTAGCCATTTTTCTATCTAAAATCTACGCTATGGTATCTAAGCCACTGTAGCAACGCAATCGCAACAAAATAGCTTACAGCATACCAAATATGTCAAAAACTATTGATAGCAAGCCACTGACTTGCGATCAAACCTAAATAGCGGGCAGACTACGGATACTATCAAAAACAACAATGTTCATGCAATTAAGTTGCGTTAACGCCGTTCAATAGCTAAGAGAGATCGGGCCCAAGGGCTTTTGGCAGAACTTGTGTAATGCAACACTCACCAGCCTCACGGCTATTAGATATTGTGATAATTTTCAAATATATTGAAATATTCGTAAAAGTATTATGATATTCAAGCTTAAAATAAGCTGTTTTTGATTCCAACCGTCCAATTCGTTACAATTATAACGTGTAACAAACAAGGTAAAAAAGTTCCAAAAAGTTCCCGAGGAGTAAGACAAATGATCACAGCTCTGTCGCTCGCTCCGGACGCCTATTACTTTCCAACATAATGAATGTCGAGATGAAAGATAAAATAAAATAGAATATAAAATTTAAGTCGATGCTGAAGTTTCAAAGGCTAGACTAATAAGCGACTGAGCGCAAAGTGTAATCTGGGCTTTTTGATCTTGAAAGGGCCGAAAATAGCCATCTTATTGGCGGTTGTACTCCAAAGTTCGCGTGTAGGTGAGGTGGAGGTTACTAAACTTACTATGTCGCAGTCGATGCCTTCAATGTTCGTACGAAAAGCTCACATCAAATTTTCGTATAAAAAGAGAATAAGTACCACGATTCGTTAAGTGTGCCTTAAAATAAATTCGCTCATTTTTATTCAAGTGCCGGCAGTTGAATATAAATCACATGCTCAGGCACGAAACCCCAATTATTTATCAACAGCATCATCTTTTTATCAACTTTTAATGGACACACAAATAAGATAGGTATATATAGTAAATAACCAATTTTCTAAATTGATATTTATTACATCGTTCAGTATAACTGAATAAATAATATTGGCGCAGATAGATTATATTACTTATTAATATTGTTATTTATTCAGATTATATAGCTTTCGAGAATATCATCACTTAAAATAAGGTATAGGCCAGTCTTTCAGAAAAAAAGAAAAATAGTTTTTTTTTTTAGGCAGGACATAGATGCTGACTACCGCTAAGCGGACGTCCAGCTCCACCGGGTTTTGGGCGAGGGAAGGCCCTCTTATAGCCCGTTAAAGAAAAATAAGTATACTAACTTGTTTAAGTCAATAAGGTCGTGTTCAATCTCTGCAGTGTTGCACCAGGCTACAGAACCGAGGCAGCCCGCGATCATCAGCGTCAGCATGAAGCACTTCCAGTTGCCCTCGCGTCTCAGCACGCCGCCGAGGCTTTGCTGTCGCGGACGCTGTGAACAATAAATATAAAATAATATGTTGACTGTTTCTTGAAGGAGGTAGGCATCCTAGGTTTATTCATAGAGAGAAATATTTACTAAATTCTAACATCAACTATTCGAATCATCAACAATTGGCAGTCCAATTGTTGATGATTCAGTAAAATATATCTAGACTTGATTGAAAGTCTAATCTAAAAATGTCATTGTTTTTTTTGCTGATAGGTAAGACTTTGACCACAATCTCACCTGATAGTAAGTAATGATGTGGTCGAAGGTGTTGACAAGCTTAACCTAGAATTACTGGGTCTCAAAGAGAACTGCAAAGGTAGGTGGTTGGGCATTTTGATTCTCAAAATGCCCTACCACCTTGCGGTGAAGCTCAAGCTCGTGGCGGGATTCGAACCATGCACCTGCTGCGTGGCAATTCAATGCCACTGAGCCATCTCTGCATCAAATTGTGTTGGATGTAAAAATGTTTTGGTTTAAACTACAATACTACAACTATGTCTCCAATTGTCTAGATTCTCCCAATTACACTTATCTTATACATATGATTTATCAATCTCCTTTTATGTCAAAGGAATAAACTTCTGTGTGTAGAAATTTATATATACACCGTGTCCCAAAATTCAACGATAAGCCGGCATCGGTGCATGGACCTACTCATGACTACTCGGGAAAAATAAAAAAAAAATTATAACTCTTTTTTTTTTTTATTACAGAGACTTTTATAAAGTTGCGCCAACTTTTAATAAAACTTGCTATGGTAGTGTCCATACTTTTTTTTTTAACCCAGACTATAGAAAGTGCATAGAATGTTAAAATCTATGGAAATTATAAGAAAAAAATTTTTTTTTACTGATTTTTGTAAAATAACTACAGACTTTCTGTAATTTTAAAGGATTGTGGTAGATAGCCGTCCTTCTTAGGTTGCTAATGCACAAAAAATATCAAAAATATGTCAAAAATTGTGGTCATGGTAGTTGAAAATAGCATAATGGGTATCGAGTATCGATGAAATTTATAAAAGTCTCTGTAATTAATAAAAAAAAACAGTTATAATTTTTTTTTTATTTTTTTCCGAGGAGTCATGAGTAGGTCCATGCTCCGATGCCGGCTTATCGTTGAATTTTGGGACACGCTGTATATGTATATAGTTCCAATGAAATATTGATTACTTTATTCATCCCATATTGCTAAATGGGAATTTTAACAAAATTGCGGTCTGTCAATTTCGAACATGTCAATTCACTGGAAGCTTTTTATTGCTGTTCTATTTTGAGCTGTATTTGAAGACCAACATTTATGTAGTACTAATACCTACGGCATCATATACGAACAATGGATATTTGTCCATCCACGATCACTGTATATCTGCGGGCGTGTGGACGTGCCTTTGTTCTGCTATTTGCATGCAAAATGAATACTAATTTATTTAATTAATTTTGTTAATATCCCTCTATGAATTTAAATTTGAAGAGATTATTTCAAATAAGAGTAATTAACTATTATATATATAACAAAACTCGCTGGAATTAATTCGCGTGTAAAAGGCAGAATAAGTAGCTCTAGTAAATTAATTGTTTTCTAAGCCACAAATTACGCACAATTCAAGTGTAGAAAGACTTACAAACCATAATGATTAGTGGTACCAGGATGTCCACTTTTTTTAAGTGTTAAAAAAGGAGTTTAATAATACGGGACCATATCAAATACCTGGTGAAATCTGGAAGTGTCCGAATATTATATATATAAACCATTTATTATAAACCATTTATTTCAGGCAACTTAGCGTTATATGGATAGAGAAACCTGGCTTTGACGTTTTATATAAAATCATTGTTTATAGTTCCATGCTGGACTCTTCATTCTACAAACACAAAGGAGATGTACGAAAGAGTAGCAACTTTAGGAGTATTAAGTTAAATACCTTCATGTTTAAGCCACAGTCTAATGAAAGTCATCAAGCCTTAAGACAACCAATTTGGGGTCACTAAGGATAAAAGGACAGCTGATGAAATACACGCGGTCTGAATAGTCCTTAAAAAATTCACACCAACAAAGAGTATCTGTGGCCTATATTTAGAGATTTAGAGAACGCTTTTGAAAGAGTCTCTAGAGCTTTCATCTGGCAAACCGTACGTGCTCATAAAGTCTAGGAACACATTACACAAACAAACCCTCTTCACTGCATTCTCCGATACAGAAAAAAACATGAGGTGTAGATCTGTACAATCACGTTATACCAGACACGTTTTATTTTAATTAAATTAAAGATGCTATCTTGTTTGTGAAAGAAAGCGCGGCTTCTCTGATTACAAGTATTTGAAAGGATAGGAAAGGAGGATATATAATTTAAAAGTTACAAATATTTCTTATAAATAACTTTAGAGTATTTCCAAAGGTGCGATATACCTACTATCTGACAAAACATTCAACCCTTTATTCGTATCTTTTAGGTTCCGATCGCAAAGAATCCACCCTCTATATTTACATTGACCTAATAACTCTCCCCGGGAATCCTTTGGGTTTTCCATCAAACGTTTTCTCTAGAAAATGAAAGGTTTTCTGGCCGTGAAAACGATTTATTTCTATGTTTACACCTCTAAGTATTAAGGGGCATTTCCAAATAGAGAACCAATCTGAAGTTAGATAAAAACGTTCGACGAGCTTTTGTAGGCCTTGTGACTTACAAAATTGGATTTTGTCGATTACCAGCATATTTTAGTACGGCAACATCAAATTCTGTTTTTATTTTTTTTGCTGATATCAGTTTTCTTTCAATCTGGTCTCATTTATGAGGCTTTAGTCATACAAAAAAATATACAATACTGATGATTGCGGGTAGCGCTAATGTCAGTCATTATTGTTCACGAAAAACACAATTCGTCCAAGAAGAGCGACCCTATCAATTTTCAACACTTCACACATAATAAATAAAGAGAAGAGACGAAGGGCTACAATATAGCCCGAAATTGGTCGGAATATATGCGGTAAATATAATGCGAGTCCCAGCCGGGTACCTATTTATTTATAACGGACAAAACTCGCGATAGTTTTCTAAGTGAAGTTCACACATAATGTCTAATATTTTTATATAATTTGTCATTTTGTGCGAGTCCCAACCCTGAACCACATATCGAATTCCAAAATTCGAGGCTCAATAGTCTAGAATTTCGGAATTCGTGTTATGTTTCTGACGTCTGACGAATCAGTCGGAAGCTTTTTCAGTGTTGGAAGTTGTATTTGTTTTTATTTAATACCAGCTGTCCCCACTAGTCTGATATTGAAGCAATAATGGCCGTGTGGTAATAATATAATAATTACATTTTAACACACCTACCTACATAATACCCCGTAGGGTGCCGGGGTACAATGTCACCCCTTGGGTGTCGTAAGAGGCGACTAAGAAAAAAATACCGGAAAGTGGGCAGTACTAAACCAACTAAGCAGCGTCTTTTGAGGAACTGCGATCTTATACTGCGATCCCTAAGACGCCGATTTATAGCAAACCCTCCTACTCAATAACTTAAAAAAAACATCTCTATAGTGCAACAAACTTATCTGTGTTAGTTAAATTCTATGATTCATGTACACTTTATTAGCGGTGATAGCACCACTAATAAAGTGTACATGTTGTGATGACCTCTTAAATGTTCAGTATCTAATCTACCAGATCAGAAGCTTTATTGTGTAATATAATGGAAATGGAGATAAAAATAATGTTGTCCTATGATGGTGCCTGTTATGGGGTTTAAATTTTACAATACAAATAATTTTCATCTCCCTTCGAATAGTACCGAAAATTATATATACTGGTGCAAGTCTGATGTTTCCCAACACAGGTCTGTACCCGTGTACCTGAAAATTGTACGATGCCTGTGCATACAATTTTGCGTGCGAGAAGCGTGGGATTTAAAGATTATATTTTTATTTTTTGATTCAAGGTTTAAATGACTGCCACTGGGTGTTATTAATGGCCTATGACCGTAAAGACCGAAAGCAAGCCATCCTGGAACATGCATTCAAAGGGTTAATCAGTGGGTATCATTGCGATGTGTGGTATCACAACATCTTCTTCTTCATACTTTCTCGTTAAAGTTGCTTCGAACACGTTGTTCAGAAATGTTTTTATCGGTAGCAGTGACTTCAAAGATGCTGTTGGTTTATATATATATATCAACTTTATGACAACCGATCCAACCTTGCCGCGGCTACTTCGGCAGAGCAACTCAAACGGCGCAAATATGCTAACCTCAGTATGGGTTACATATTTGAGCCGTTTGGTGTAGAGACGTTGGGTCCGTGGGGACCGGGAGCTCATCGTATTTTCCAAAATTTATCAGAGCGCTTGGTCGATGCGACGCGTGATCAAAATGCTGGTACCTATTTGGCTCAAAGAATAAGCATTGCAATTCAACGGGGCAATGCTGCCAGCATGCTGGGCACGCTGCCAACTGATAGTGGGCTGGAGCATTTGGACTCCCTATGAGTCCAAATGCTTTTACTGTAGTAGCTGTAGTATTGTAGTAGCTGTAGTGTTGTATATCCAACCTTTGATTGAAGATTGTGAGGCGGCAATATAATTCAGGTAGATAGAGTATTTGCTGGAGCTTCTGTGTTCGATTCCCGGGTCACATAAGTCATTAGATCTTTCTAACAATTACATTTTCTTTAGCAGCCTGCAACCATGCCTTGTAGATGATAATAATACGAGACCTGAACATTTTGTTAGGTTACAGTAACTGCTAAGCAATTACAGTTTACAGATTGAAATTTGATCTTAAAGAAGCATTCAATAAATATAGCACCAAAGCCAATATACCAAACCCGACACTAAAGCCTTCGTTTGACTCCGTAAATGATTGCTAACAGTATATGAAGATAGGTTTACTTTTTATGTTTGTTCTTTATGTCTCACATTCACGTATGTTCAAATTAAAAGCATAGAGCACTCAGCCTCAAGTATGCAAGCAGTTAACCACTCCAAGTCAAGGGCCCTCTACGTAAAGGAGAGCGTAGAGTGGCCTACGAGAATACAAGAATATGTTTTTCTAACTTTGAGGAGACAGAAAACATATCATTTGAAAAGATAAAACTTAATTCGACTTTTACACGTATATGTCCAAAACTGAAAACTAAATCTTAAAAGTAGAATTTCCAGAGTTCGAATTTTTTTTTTGTAGCGCTCGTAGCGAAGTTTACTTAGCTGTTCTCAACCGATCAGCAAAGTTACGCAACGTCGCGCGCGGTCATGAGTTGGATGGGTGACCGCTAGTGACATTATTACTGGGTGTTTCCGCGCTTCGGAGGGCACGTTAAGCCGTCGGTCCCGGTTGTTGTCTTAGGATGGCAGTCGTTATAGCATGGTGGTAGGGCATTTTGCGAATGCCCGCCTGTCTAGCTACCACCCTCAAGTAGGAAATCTGTCGCCAAGCACCTAACGGTGTGTTCCGGCAGCTGTCCTTGAGAGCCAGTACTTCCAGGTTAGCCTGAACAACATCTTCGACCACATCGTCACTTACCATCAGGTGAGATAGTGGTCAAAGGCTCACCTAACAGGCAAAAAAAAAAATAGCAGTAACTTTGAATATAACACATAAATAACAGCGGTTACACATCCTCGACTGGTATGCATCCTTAGATTGTTCAACTAAGTTGAAGTTAACTAAGTTATTATTAACTAATTGCTAGCGACCACCCTCATGTAGAAAATCTGTCGCCAAGCACCTAACGGTGTGTTCCGGCAGCATTCCTTGAGTGCCAGAAAAATTACAGGCTAATGAGACCTAACAACTGGACGTCTCAGTGTGACGGGCACAGTGCAATTCGTCATTGACGAAATGCGTCTGTTATAGGCAGAGGTTAGTCCACTTAACATCAGGTGGGCCTCGGGCTTGTTCCATCACAATAACATAAAAAAAAAAAGTGATAAGTATTGAGGCTCACGTCTGGACGAGTACCACTGATGTTGCCAATAAGTCAGCTGCGAAGCGACCAAGCGCTCTTATAAGATTTTGTTTCCTAGTTAAAATGCTGGCACTATTTGGGTCAACGAATAAGTATTGCGTGGAACGTGGAAATGCTACCAGCGTGCTAGGCACGCTACCAACTAATAGTGGACTGGAGTATTTAGACTACCGGTATGCCTCAATGGCCTTTAGGTTGCCTCAATGCTTTCGTTTTAATATAAGTTGTGTTGTATATAGCTTGTAGCACGTAAAGAAGAGTATCATTATATTCACGCATTATAAATTCAAATAAATAACTATTAAATATGTATTACATTTTGTATAGGAAATTTAAAATTATCTATAATCTTTTAAATATTTAATACCTATTATTTTTTCAACGCATTCAACTTAGTGGTTTTATTTATACTCTTAAGAGTGAAAAATACATATATAACATACAACGTTAATATCGCCTTCATTTGTTGTCGCTAATTTCATACTTACAAAAAGTTCCAATGCCTTTGATGTTTTGTTTGCTCATTAGCTTAACTGCTTGATTATTTTGTGTCGCCGTCGTAAAAATAACCTTCAGTCTCAGAAGAATTTCATTGTTTAGGGTAGATCAGAAAGCGTGAACTAGTAAACCTCCTTCTATAATGCAAGAATGTCGAACATAAGGTACTCAAATGGGACAGCAAAAGTAATATCGAATAAATAGATTCAGGCGCTACTTTGCGGAAATCCATATTTAATAATAACAAATATTTTCAAAATATTTTAAGAAAACATCATATTAATATTTTAATAAAACACTTAAAAAATATAAAAATATATCTAGTGTCAATTCCGCCTAATTTTCCTGTTAAGCCGACGTGACGTCACAAACGCCTGCAGCCAAACCGGAAGAATTTTCGACGCATTTCGCTTCTACACGAAGCATCCTCAGGAGGTCTTGACTCTTCCAGCGCACGATCGAGAATTTTTTAAGTGTTTTATTAAATAAAATATTAATTTGATGTTTTCTTAAAATATTTTAAAAATATTTGTTATTATCAAAAGTAATATCGTACCATTAATTTATAAAACAGCACCTTCAGACATCCCTCTTGTCATAATGACCTGACTGAATAAGCCGACTATAGACTATACATTTGTGATTCCAGTAAGTAACAGATTTGATTACGTTACGGGTAATCAACGTTCCTTTAGCCAGAATATACAAGTATATTCTGGTTTTAAGCTAATCTATGCTAACCACTAAGACACTCGCCTAAACAATTAGGTTGAAATTGATTGGAGTGTGCTAAGCCCTGGTGCCAACATAATCCATTTGCTGGTTTAGTATAAGCCATGAACTTGACAGTTTGGGTACCTGTAATCGGGGTTATAGTTGATAGGTACTAAGCAACAGTTGCCAAAGTGTTAGGCTATAAGTTATAGGTAGGTTCTAAATATAATATATCCTCCACATTGGAATAGTAAAACGATTTCTTTGGTCCACCTTATTTGATAAGTCATGGTCACATCACAGACGTCTACCGTTTAAAAAAAGCCTCCTTTATAGTGGGTTTGCCATAGTCTCCACGCTTGGAAGGCGTCTTGAGTATTGCAGTCTATTGGGCATTTAGAAGACGCTGCTGCCCACCTTCTAGTATTTTCCCCTTTGGTTCCCACAAGAAGATAAGAGGAAGTTCAATTATAGCCCATCATTTCTCGGTTCACTGATGACTAGGACTATTCATGATCACTACCTTAGTACTTTTATTTTCCAAAGGGTTATTGGTTCTTTCAGTGAAGTAATCTACACGTTGTTACTTCAACTTGTTCTGAGAACAATGAATATGTTGTTGAATCTTCGAAGAATTTTTCGTTTTGTGTTTTATGGTGTAGATAAGTAAAGTAGTAAAATTCAAAGCATTTGTCTCTACACGGCTTGAACAAAAGGGTTACACTTAAAAACATATCAGTGTCATAGTAATAAGTCATCGAGAATCAAATACCGGAATGGGTACGATATTTCTCATTTGTTTTTTTTTTTTTATTCCTTATAGGTTAGCGTTTGACCACTCATCTCACATGATGGTAAGTGATGATGTGGTCGAAGATGTTGTTCAGGCTAACCTAGAAGTACTGGCTCTCAGTGTTTGCCGACAGATTTTCTACTTAAGGGTGGTCGCTGGCCGGGCGGAAATTCGCAAAATGCCCTTTCACCATGCGGTAAAACTCAAGCCCGCGGTGGGATTCGATCCATGGACCTGCTGCTCTGCAGCCCATAGCCAATGCCACTGAACCATCATTGCTTCAAATAATTGGTTATGTCTTCACATATTTTTCCTCTCTTAGAAAAAGGGCCTCTTTCATGACCTTCAAGTAAAATGTCAATTATTTATTACCTAGTTAAGTTACTTGCCTAATAAAAGTTACAACACGGTTTCACGGTTACTTGTGACTTAAACCGGCAATTAGCCTACTCGAGACTTTACTTGAAGATCATGAACGAGACTCTTAATCGTTTACTAAATTGCACTTATATGTATATATTGGACTTAGCCTAATTATTGAAATAAAAATAGGCTTTAAATGCCATCTAACAAATTTTATCATTCATTTTACATAGTATAAAAATAAATCAAAGTAGTGGTAAAACCAGAAGAAAGATATGGCTGCTTATTTTACGATTATATAACTTATTTTACCTTTTGGGCTATCTCTAGAGATATAGCTAGAGCCTTTTCGGTGACGTTTCCTACTTTTCCTGCACCCCAGTTGGGATTTTACATTGGAGCCATGAAAATAATTTACAACAAATACAATACTTTTTTTGAGTAAACTGAGTGTAACTTTTAAACTAAGTTTAAATTAATTAACTTAATGGGAACTTGAAGTTATACACCCAAATAAATAAAAAGAATCACTTACATCAGTCATTCTGTAGGGTTAGTTAGTTAGCTAGTTAGGTGAATTCAAACATAAAACATATTTTTATTATTGCAATAACGCATGCTCCGCGGATTACATTACAAAATTATGACAGGAAAAATTATAGTGCTGGATTCGAACCCGCGCTATTTCAGAGCAAGCCCCGGCTATAGGGTTGGATGGCGCGGGTTCAAATATCGCACATGACTATAACTTTTCCTCGAGTAATTTGGGGTTTCGTAATATATAACATATTTAATTTAATTTCAAAATTGTATTCGACTTTAAATCCTACCTCATTATTTTCGAAGTCGGATAAAAAACAATAATATAATCATTTATCATCACACCGCGCCTATATTACATCGGGTTATAAGGTGTCTTAACAGACCCCTGTTTGAACAGCCTATTGCCATCAAGTGCCAGATTTCAGCTACTTAGTGTTATATTGTCCTGAAAAACTCAATGACTATCCAACCCAGCGATTAAATCCAGAAACGCGAGATTCAAAAGCGACATTTTCTGACGCTCGTCCAACAGCAATTTACCCGATTTGTTTGAAAAAAATGTTTTATATTATTCTGCTATTTTTTTGGACGGTTTGGCCTCGAAAATATATATTGATACTCGCTCGAGTACTGCCGGACCATTCCGCGCCGATAAACAAGTATTTTTTTGTTTTTTTTTTATATTCATAGTAAAAAGTTAACTGTATCAGCCGGATCGTCCACTGCTGAACACAGCCTCCCCTGTTAAGGGGGTATTTGCCATAATCCCCACGCTTGGCAGGTGGCTTGGGGATCGCAGTGTAAGATATCAGTTACACCTGACAGTAAAAAACTAAAATAACGAGCAAATTACATAAGATTTTGCTACGAGCAAGCAAATTCGTTGTCTCTCACAACTAGTACGGTAAGAATACTTTATAATCTAGGCTGTAATCAATCGCTCGACGATAGGTAATAATATAAGCCTTAGAAGACTTATATATAAAAATTTTGAAGCGCTCGTAGCAAAGTCTGCTTAGCCGTTCTTCACCGATCAGCAAAGTTAAGCAACGTCTACCGCAGTCATGAAGTGGATGGGTGATTGTTGTGGGTACCGTCTTATATATTTGTACTTATGGCATGTAACTAGTGGGTAGATATAATAAAGTTAGTTGTCAACCGGATTCCTTGTTTCATTGCACGTTACATGGTGACAGCGGTGTAAAAAATTAATTCTAAGCGTTTAAAACTATAATCTTGTCTATATGACTTTTTTACGCCAACTGACAGAATATATAAGGAAACTAAAATATTGAACGTTTTCCAAACATATTTATATCTTAACTGCATATTAATTCGAAAAATATTATCAAAAAATATACATATTCAAATAACTTTCACTAAAAAACACCAAGTACAAAAGAAGCTACTTAGAAATGCAAATGATATAAAGCTAAATTTACCGCGAACAAATTATGGTAAAAAAAGTATTATGTACGAAGGTGCTCAGTTATATAATAAATTGCCAAAAGATATAAAAGAAGCAAAATCCATGCCAACTTTTAAAAAACTTTTGAAACACCATGTCATGAAAAAGTCATATATTTAGTACAGTAGTGATAAATATGTAAATAGTTATTATACCATAAAATAATTCTTATAAAATAGATATTAATGTAAAAGAATCGGTTTATAAAATATATCAAAAAACACAGAGATGAAAAATAAAAATAGTTTATTAAAAATTTGTATATACATGTATAATCCTATTAATACTCACAAACGGATACGGCTACAACATAAAAACAATAAGTAGTTCTCTACTTATCGTTTAACATTTTATTTCTGTATACGAATATTCATATATAAAAAAAAGAACAAAAAAAAAAAAAAAATACATAAAAAAAAAAAAAAAAAAAAAATTATAATAATATTATAAAATATATATCATAGTATACCCTATATAAATACCAAACCAGAATCCCTTAAAAGTACATCACGCTAACATAATAAGGAAACCAAAACTACTGAGACGTATCGCTTTAGAATTTTGATGTCACTTCATCATTAGTTGCGTTATCTCTGCCACACATTCCTTACGAGCGGAGCGCAGTCCGCACGGACAGAACCGGACCGAACCGATATTTGATTTCGTGCAAGTTATTATTTATAAACTACCCACGTACTAATATAATGCTCATAATTTCAAATATATATGAAAACTTAATTTTAAGAACTTATTATTTAAGGTTCCATACATATTGTGCTGTTGTAGTGTACTGTACTAAGCCCAACAAAAAATGTTTAACCTGAATGTAATGTTTCTCATGTAAGTGAATTTATTCTTATGAGAAATAAATATCTTAAACCAGATATGTTTGTTTAGAAGTGTTGCGTAGTGTGTGATTTGTTCAGTTTTATAATGGAACACGCGCGACCACCGCCTGAATTGAGTCTGGAAGGCAGCTCCGTCAGCCGGGCTGACGCATGGAAGCGTTGGAGAACGCAGTTCAATCTATTTTTAAAAGCATCTGGGGTGCATAAAGAAGAGGATGGAGTACAAGCGAGTCTGTTGATCAACTTAATCGGACCGGAGGGTTTCGATGTTTATCAGACATTTACATTTGAAGCCGATAGTGAGAGAGATGACGTCACGGCGGTGTTGAAAAAGTTTGACGAATACTTCGGTGTCAAATCCAATATAACACTAGCTAGATACAATTTTTTCACAAGAAACCAGGATACCGGCGAGTCTATCAACCAGTACGTCACCGCACTGAGGCTATTGACAAAAAAATGTGAGTTTAAAACTTTAGAGGAGGAACTCATTCGCGATCGTATTGTTTGCGGAACGAATAGTACTGTCGTTCGAGATCGTCTGCTAAGAACGGAAGATTTAACCTTGGAAAAAGCGATGAAAATCTGTCAACTGGAGGAATTATCACACGACAGTAGCCGTGTACTGGAGTCCCGCGGTACGGGTACGGGGCCATTGCACGTGGACACAATGGGTGTGCGTGGTGGAGGTGGCGCTGGCGGCGCAGCCCGGGGCCGCGGTCGGGGCCGTGGCGGCTGGCGTGGTGCCGGCGCCGGCGGCGGGCGGCGCCGCGACGTGGCCAGCGCCGGCCGCGGCAGCCCCGTGCTCCGCGCCAATTCGAGGGCAAGGGTGCCACTCGACAACTCCTGTCAAAGATGTGGAGGTCGATGCAGTGCTGCTACTGATTGCCCGGCTATATCTGTGCAGTGTTATGTGTGTGAAAATTATGGTCATTTTGCTAGGATGTGTAAGGTAAACAAAAGTGTGAAAAAGTTGTACGACATCGGTGTTTGTGAAAATCAATCGGACGAGGATGACTGTGAGTCGTTTTTTATATCTGTTTTGCATAACGTTTCTGAGATAAACTGGTCTTCAGAGGACTGGGCTGAGATTCTACGTGGAGAGTGTGGCTTTGAAAAGTTTAAATTGGACTCTGGGGCAGATATTAACGTGTTGTCGTATACACGTTTTATACAACTGGGCTATGATTCTAAAATTATAAATACGAATCATAATATAAAGCTTCAGTCATATAGTGGTGATTTTATTCCGATTCGAGGTATTTGTAATTTAAAGTGGTGGTACAAAAACGTGCAGTATGATTTAAAGTTTGCCATCGCTTCTATTGATTGTCAAATCGTGCTGGGACTTCGAACATGTTTAACTTTAGGATTGATAAGCAGGGTTCACGATTTACATTTGGCGGAAAATAAGGATTTGTTTAGTGGGCTAGGCTGTTTACCGGGGGAATATCATATTGTGGTCGACAGGAATGTGGCGCTGGTGGTATGTGCTACGAGGAAAGTACCATTAGGGCTACGCGAACAGTTACTCAACGAATTAAATCGAATGAGTCAATTAGGTGTCATTAAAAAAGTGAATCATCCTACCCCGTGGGTTAATGCGCTTGTCGTAGTAGCTAAGAAAAACGGTAGTTTACGTGTTTGCTTAGATCCTAGGCCTCTGAATAAGGCTATTCAACGTGCACATTTTCAGTTGCCCACGATAAATGAATTAGCCACTAAACTTCGTGGCGCTAAGATATTTTCAGTTTTAGATGCAAATTCTGGGTTTTGGTCAGTCAAATTAGATAACGAGAGCGCTGATCTTTGTACTTTTAATACACCATTTGGAAGATACCAGTATTTAAGATTACCTTTCGGTTTGAACTGTGCCCCTGAAGTGTTTCACGCCAAGGTCAAACAACTGCTAGAAGGTCTTGAAGGAGTGGATTCCTTTATCGACGATATCATCTGCTGGGGGGCCAACAGACAGGAGCATGATAGACGTTTAAAGGAATTATTTAATAGAGCGCGAGAAATTAATTTGAAATTTAATAAAGAAAAGTGTAAAATAGGTGTAAGTGAAGTGACATATTTGGGTCATATTTTCAATAAGGATGGGATGAAAGTAGATAAAGAAAAAGTAAGAGCTATAATTAACATGCCCGAGCCTTCTGATCGAAAAAGTTTAGAGCGATTTTTAGGGGCAGTTAACTATCTATCTAAATTCATACCTAACTACTCGGATCACATATTTCCATTGACAAGGTTATTGAAAAAAGATGTTACATGGTCTTGGGAAATCGGGCACAAAAATGCTTTTGAGAAATTGAAGAGTTTAATCTGTAATGCACCGGTTTTGTCATTGTACGATGTAGAAAAGCCTGTACTGATGTCTGTGGATGCAAGCAGCGTCGCTCTAGGCGCTATGCTAATGCAGCAAGGCCGGCCGGTCGAGTACGCCTCACGCACACTGACTGATACCCAAGTCAGATACGCACAGATCGAAAAGGAACTGTTAGCAATTGTGTTTGCTTGTGACAAGTTCCATCAGTATATTTACGGTAAAAAACAAGTTCTTATAGAATCCGACCATAAACCACTCGAAAGTATTTTTAAAAAACCTCTAAACTCGATCCCAGCGCGCTTACAACGTATGATGTTAAAATTACAAGGATATGATTTAGTGATTACGTATAAACCGGGAAAGTTTATGTATATACCCGACACATTATCGCGTGCACCTCTGCCAGATTTATATGATGACAAAATCAGTAGGTCAATATTAAACCAACTTAAAATGGTTATAGGTAATGTACCAATGTCACAAAACAAACTAACTATTGTTAAGAAGGAAACTGCTAAAGACAAAACATTAAATCGATTAATGTTGTATATAAATGAAGGATGGCCGCACAAAAATGATTTGCAAAATGATTTGAGATACTTTAGGTCGATGAGCGATGAATTATATTGTGTAGACGGTGTGATTTTTAAAAATAAACAGGTACTTATTCCTGCCTCTTTACAAAATGATATGTTAAAAATAATTCACGACGGCCATTTAGGGATCGATCGTTGTAAAAGACGCGCACGTGAAGTGATATTTTGGCCGGGTATATCACAGGATATAGAAATATATGTGAGGAAATGTAAAGTGTGTCAGGAGAATTTAAACAAACCTAGTAGAGAGCCCATGATACCGGTCACTATTCCGCGGTTGCCTTGGAACAAAATAGGTACCGATATATTCGAATATAGAAAGAAAAACTATTTGATTTTAGTGGATTATTATTCGGGTTTCATCGAGACGGGATATCTAAAAGACACGTCTTCAAATTCTGTAATTAATATTATGAAGGAAAATTTCGCTCGGTATGGTATCCCTGATACAGTGATAAGTGATAATGGTCCACAATTTTCTGGTAGTCAATTTCAGAAATTTTCGATTGACTGGGGATTCGATCATGTAACTTCATCTCCGTACTATGCCCAATCGAATGGTAAAAGCGAAAGGGCGGTGCAAACAATTAAGAAAATGTTAAAAAAATCTATTGATAGCCAAACAGATTTTTATCTAAACTTGTTAAGTTACAGAAATACTCCGCGGGAAGGTTTGAATTCTCCGGCACAGCTCTTGATGGGACGCCGATTAAAATGTAGGTTACCTGTCCATCCAGACTTATTAAAACAAAATAGTTGTAACGATGATATGCAACATAAAATATTATTAAACAAACAAAATAAAAACTAAATGTACTATGATAAAGGTTGTAAACCATTGCCTGAGTTAAATGTGGGCGATGACGTCATTATGTTAGAAAATAATAATAAACGCGTTCGTGGCACGGTCATAGGAAAAACATCGAATCCACGTTCTTACATTTTAAAAAATAAGAGTGGTATATATCGCCGTAATCGCCGACATTTAATTAAGACTATGTCAAATAGTGAACAATTGGTAAAAAGGAGACAAAGTACTGATAATAATATAAATGTTGTATCCGATGACGATGATATCGAAACGTTTTTGTCAGGTGAGGAAGATGAGAGTCTGTTTGAACCGAGTAGAGAGGAGCATGATATCTCACAATATACTCCTCCTCTTACTCGTAGTAAAGCGAGAAAATAGATAATTATCTAATTATGTTCATTTCTGTGTGTTTTAAATAGATAATTACCTAATAATGTTACTTTCTATGTGTTATAAACTTTGGTACTTAAGTAACCAAACATCATTATGAGGTATTTTATTATTGTTACTTTCTATATAAGATGTATTTTTCTTATTTAAGGGGGGAGATGTTGTGGGTACCGTCTTATATATTTGTACTTATGGCATGTAACTAGTGGGTAGATATAATAAAGTTAGTTGTCAACCGGATTCCTTGTTTCATTGCACGTTACAGTGATCGCTAGAGACATTACTACTGAGCACTTCCGTGCTTCGGAGGCCACGTTAAGCTGTCGGTCCCGGTTGTTGTCTTAGGATGGCAGTCGTTTTAGCATGGTGGTAAGGCATTTTGCCCTCAAGTAGAAAATCTGTCGCTAAGCACCTAACGGTGTGCTCTGGCAGCTGTCCTCGTGAGCCAGTAATTCTAGCCTTAACAACATTCACATCATCATTTTCCATCCAAGATAGCGGTCAAAGGCTGTAAATATAATTTATATAATATTTATATATATATATATATATTATGCCTGATAGGTTAGCCTTTATGTATAATAAAATAAATTATATTTTTATTCTATTAAACGTACATTTAATGGCCTCCGTGTTACGTCAGATAAGTTCTGCGAAAATCTCGACTCATTAAAAACTTGTTTCCGTTTTTCAGTAGAGTACCTTTGGTTCGTTATTTATTTAGAAGAATATTTTTAATTAGAACATACTTTTTGTTGGTAAAAATTAAAAGCTCTTAATTATTTATCTATAGATGTTTTTGTTTCGTTCCACTACGATAATTTAATGTTTTTAACGCAGCTGAAAAACGTCTAGAACTGCATGCAGAAATAAATTTAAATTAACAGAAACTATTGCTGAAATTACTTTGAATATAATGTAGACATGAACTTGTCCTATTTTGTAGTTTTTTTTTTGTTGAACTTGTATGTATTAAGCTGGAATATTAAAAGAAATACAAAGCTCAATAATTGAACATTTTTGGGCACTTGCTTTAGAAAATAATATTTTCAACATACCTATAATAATTATGGCATATTAACTATGAATATACAGTTTTTAAATTATAGAAGCTTGCTAACAATGTGTAGAATGTTTATGATTCATTAATAATTAGGTATCTTTATAAATGAATCCGCGTTTGGGTTCTAGCATCAGTGGGTCTTTAAAATAATTTAATTATTCGATCCCTTGCAGTTATTACACTGTAAATATTTGCGGAAGGTTCAAAACACGGCGAATTTTAAGCCTCTTTTGATAGAATTTCCATCCAATTTGATAGAACGCAGTTTCAGATTGATAGAACGTTTCGAATATCGTTGGATATTGGAAATTTGAAATCTTATCGCGGTATTTTTGCTGGTGCATATTTGTGGGATACAATTTTGTTATGATAGCTCAGAGTTGGTTTTGGGAATGGTTTACAAAATTACAAGAAAAGGAAAATTACGAGCGAGGTTGATACTCGCGGCCATCCGTCCCTATAGCCAGAACATGCTCGTTCAACTTTGTCAATTAGCTTTAATATTGTTTACGATGACGCAACCCAATAATGCATTATTGCCTGCTATAAGCTTTTTTTTTTTATTGTGTTATTATGTTATTGTGATGGAACAAGCGCGAGGTCCACCTGATGTTAAGCGGTATCCTCTGCCTATAACAAATGCATTTCATCACAAGTGACGAAAATGCACTGCGCCCAACACCTTGAGACATACCTGTTAAGTCTCATTTTTGCCTGTTATTTCACTGGCTCTCAAGGACTGCTGCCGGAACACACCGTTAGGTGCTTGGCGACAGATTTTCTACTTGAGGGTGGTCGCTAGCCAGGCGAGCATTTGCAAAATGCCCTTACACCATGCGGTGAAGCTCAAGCTCTGGGCGGGATTCGAACCATGGACCTGCTGCGCGGCAGTCCATAGCCAATGCCACTGAGCCATCACTGCTTCAAAATTACTAAAGCTTACACAATTACAAAAAAACGTAGAGTGGAATCCGTTTATAATATATATAAATATATATATAATGACATCGCAGGGAAATAACAAACACGTCAATGACTAACCACAAATTCCCTTGCAAGCGATGAGGTGGATTCTCCATTTTCTATACTACATATTATTGCACCTTTCCCTTTAATCGTTAATGCTATGTACTTGAGATGTAATTTTTTCACTAATCACTAATGAACAATGCGTGTCCTTCAACTTTCAATTACTCACTGACTGGTCGTCAGGTATCACGTGACTTTCCCAATCACTGCAGAAGGCGTTAGGTTACATGTCGGTCACTATAACAGGACGCAGTTTATTAAAAATGGGTCACAATAAGCTACAAGTCACTTTAAGTAATGTTATTATATCCAACTAAGTTACAAATAATTTTGTATGCAAAACTTCGCTGTGTAATAACGCCATAATGTGCGGTTGGTCAGTATAGGCGGAGTCATAGTAAACGGATTCTACTGTAGTTCACATTTTCCTTTCGTTGTATTTTTGTAATCTTGTTCGCTAATCAGGCGCTAATGCAAAAATTACAATGTTAGTACTTGGTAATGGTTGTTAGAAATAGCAGATATCTAACCAGTTTTAGTTTTGATATAGATCCCATTCCATATAAACTGACCCTTTTAACGGACAACCATTGCAAAATTTTGAAGAAATATAAAATATATATGATATATTGGTCGGTACTGTATTTAATGAGCTCTCGATTATTGCCAGACACGCACGAAAAATAATTTTGTTAGCTTTTCATACACGTTGAATAGTTAAAGGTAATTTGCAATATATCAAAAATTGCTTTTGGGTCAACATTGTATCCAAAGTAAATAAATTTAAGATTTATAATCCATTTCATTTACGACCAACAGATGACATATATATACAGTACCCTAAAATAAAGTTAATTTATTAGACTTTTCTGTAATCAAAATAAATCTATTGTTATATCATGAGTGCTTAATTGACAAATTTGCTATATTGTAATAGAAGCTCACAATTGTTCTAATATGTATGTACGACTTGCGAGATTATTATGTTATTAACGAAGAGAAGATACCTCTAGTGACATCATAAGTATTATTTTTGTCTCTAGTAATTTTGAAAAGGTGTCTTTTGTTTATACACATTTTGGTATCATAGGAAATGCTATCTATAGGTTATTTTTTGAAATAATTTTCTTTTATCTTATACCTTAAAATTCATTGGTAAATTAATCTTTTCAAATTAATTGTTTAAAAAGATTTTCTTTGCACTTTCTCAAATTAGATTAATAGCTTCTTAAATTTAAAATATAAATCACAGGAGAACCGCAAATCAGAGGCACTTAAAACATAGCATTTATCTATAGTTTATCTTCAAAACAAACTATAGTAAATTAATGTGCATATAACTTTATAAATTCTGGAGTAATGTTAGCGCAACCGCAAGTTTTTTTTAAGTATGATACCAATGTACGAGATCAATGACTACTCACACACAGTTTTGCAGAAAATATAAGTGCTAATACAAAAGAATAGGGGACTTAGTATTATCCACGTTTTGTGTAAGATGTACGATATACCTTGAACGTAAGCCCTTGTGGGAGCAAGGAAATGCGTCTTATCCCCACGGATAAACAAGACATATGTCACTACTGATCGGGGCCTCGCTACATATCTTATAAGACGACTTTGTAAATGGCGGTTGGTTCAGATTCACTGAGATTCAAAGTGAAAACAAACAAAATTCTTTTGTAGGTCTTAAATTTTCATTTGTTTTTGACAGTTATCACGGTAATAAAAGGTTGAACTTCTTTTACTTTTCCTAACTGAAAAATCTCTCACACTATTATATAGATTTTATAGAGAAGGGGAATGTGTTCTTATAAATATGAGCTATTATATGAGGACTATTTTAGAAGATATTAGATTATTTTTTCCTGTGTCGAACAAGTATTTTTTTATAATATTACCTACTTCATCATAATTTTCAAATGAGTATTGATAATTATTTCAGTTGTTTGCTTGGTTTAATTACAAAGTTATAATCTTTTAAGTTCTGAAGTCTCTATCAGAAGTCCTGTACTAAACATTTTCTGTATTTACAAGAAAAAATGTTCTACCCAAAATATTATTTATGTACTCATACCGACATATAAGCAGAAATAACCGCATTGTATAACAGCTGAATACAAATTTGGTTATGAATAGTCAGAGGGGTCAAAAGGATACCTCAAGGAGTTATGTAGTGGAAGCTTTGAGGAAGGATGAAGAAAACGGTCTCTAACGAAATGGGATCTTAAGAAATCCGAAGGGACAAAGCGCTGTATTATGTCCATAATATTTTTCACCGAGGTGTTTGGCTGGGTTTTTGTAGGTTTGGCTAAACTTGCTCTAATATATACGTCGCTTTTATGGGCAATAAACCACGGTTTAAGGGTAAGAAATTATTGTGGTTTGAGTAATTGCAAGTTATTGGGTGAAAATCACTTTGCTAATTTGTTAATATAAGTAACTCTTTCTGATCCAACAGATTATGTATTTTAGTATAAAAAATAAGTAAATAAAGTAGTGCATTATTACATAGTCGATCGTGCACTCGTAGAGTTAAGACCTACTGAGGATGCTTACTGTAGAAGGGAAACGTGTTGAAAACTCTTCCGGTTCAAACCGGTTCAACCTGCGTGGCGTTGCAGTAACTATGCAATTAGACTTAAATCAGAACGAAGCCTGTCCATTGTTTTACTGTCTGATACAACCCGTTTTACTATGTCCGTTTCTCCAGTTATGAACAATAGAGACGTTGGAATCTGCAGGCTTTTGGACTATGTGTTGAATAATTTCAATTAGGCTCATGTTATAAGTAAATAGAGATAGGCCTGATTATGTAAGTAAAACTTAGGGCTCCGTTCCAGATGACGATGCAGCCGCACCGCTAGCATTGCGGCACATGACGGTTCTTTATTCATGTGATCGCGGCCAACGAGCGTGCCGCGTAGCGTGCCCGCTGCATCTCCGTTCATACCATGGAGAAATTCATGGTTCATACGAAGACGTGGCGTGGGCGCGGGGAGGGCGCGGCTCGCCGCAAGACCCCCTGCGCCCCCAAACCGCGAGGTATCCGCGGTGCGGCGCGGCCTCGTCCGATTTTACCTACATATTCAAGCATATATATCTCTAATTACTTAAATAACATGAGCCTAATGGAAATTATTCTGCACCTGGTCTATAAGCGTGCAGATTCCAACCTCCCCATTGTTCATAAATTGGCGAAACAGCCAGAATAAAACGGGTTGCATCTGACAATAGAACAATGGCCAGGCCTAAACGATATCTTTTTTAAACAAATAAACAAACTTTATTGTCTAAAGTTTGTGGCGAGTACTCAGCCCCATTGTATGGAACTCGGCGTTGACGGATGAATAGCTTTCTGAAGTGTACTTGAAAGTTCACTTGTTTATCTTTCAGATGCCAGTTTTATTATAAACCCTAGACCGCTGCGTAAATGTTCTGACTTTTGATTAATTATTTCTAGTTTTTCGTTTAAAGTGCGCGTGTTTTTTTCTATTTTAAACTTGACATTTCAGAAAAAGAAAACCTCCATTGCTTAACGATATTATATTTTAAAACATAATTGTTTCAGTTACTTGGTTTTGACAGCATCGTAATACAACTTAACTTTTAGTATTAAGCGACACAGTTTTCTTAAAATAAATTTTATACATATTTAGCAAGCAGCCTTTGAATGTAAGAATTTTACCGATAAATATAAGTCAAACAGAAAACACTCAACTACGAGTTTTATTTTTAGGATAAAAGTAACCTTACGAAATATATATAGTCCACTAATTTTAAAGAATATTACTATACCAGGTGGTAGGACTCTTCAGCAGGAGTCAGTCATGGTGGTCACCACTAAATAAAACAGTAGTGTGCAAAAAGTAATGATAGACAGAAACAGTAGTGTGTAGTTAGACGAGATGGGCAATGTAGGAAGTGAAATTGCAGGGCAATCAATACATAAGAACTAGTTCTTATGTATAGATCTCGGAGTGACAAGCGCAGTGCAAGCAGAACGAGGAAGATGTCACTGCAATTACTGTTATGGTGACTCTTACCATCAGTCGAACAACTGGTCCGTCCTGTCACTTTATACATAAAATAATCATATTGGAGGTAGTAGTGTAGTTTAATTATTTAGATTATCGAAAATAAACATACAGGAGATAATGAATATACATTATCTCCTATATGTAGCCAGCCTCACCGGAAGAATTTTTGACGCGTTTCGATTCTACACGAAGCATATTCAAGAGGTCTCAACTCTTCGAGCGTACGATCGACTTCCTCAATCATGCGGTAGGAGGTAGTTGTAAAGTTTTACTACTTAAATTATCTGATAACTGGAAATGAAGATATTCTATTCTAAAGCCTCGTTTATGGTTCAAACTTCATTTTCTAGTCCAACCATATTAAATTTCGATTAAAATTTAACATTAACTCCCAGATGTCGGTAAGAGTAAATAATCTCCAGAGCTCGACCTGGAAAATTTGTTTAAAATGGATTGCGAATGCCCGAACTCATCGGATTATGACGCAATCTCCGTCACGGACGAGGCCCAGGCGGTGACGGGTGTGAAGTGCAAATCTCAAACTAACTTTGATTACTTTCCTAGTGAGTGCCATCTGTGCGTTAAGTTTATTGGGATTAAACTGCTTCATTCATCTAGTAGCAAGAGAATACTCTCCAAATCGCGAATTCCGGGTTCACATTTTCAGTTGGATATATTTATTGAGGTTTGCAGGCAAAACAATTTCGGTAGCGGTCTGGGCTATGCAGATGAGCCAGTTTTTTTTTATTTAATAGTTCTGCGTTTTCCCACCATCTTGCTCGTAAGAGCGACGGTGTCACCGAGGTTGTTTATGAGAATGGGCTGGACTCCTATAACATTGCATTCAAATGGGGAACTTAAAACATCTGACAAAACGTAATTTTGACTTGCTCGTACCTTTGCCTACCCCTGATCGCATGACCCCTTCCGGGCTGTACGAGCGACAAAACGTGTGCCCATTTTTATAGACTCAAAAGTCAAAGTAAAAATCATTTATTCAATTTGGGTGTCTACGACGCTTTTATGAAGGTCAATTACAAATTAGTTATTAAAATATCTACGATGTTGAATATGAAATGTTTATATACATATTATATGAAAACATTGTATAATGTATACTGCCACGTTTATAAAAAAAAAGTATAGAGCCACTGCGAGAAGACTGGTTAGAAGAACGTTTCCAAGCAAGTCTAAAAAATGTTATGTATTTAGCTTGCCTGCTTGTGTTTCATTAACTAACTTTAGCTATTATTAACTTAGTTAAGCCATAATCTTTGCTATAACTACTTGCATAGGTGACCGCTAGGGGATTTACTATAGAGCGCATTCGAGCTTCAATGGGCACGTCAAGCCGTCGGTTCTGGGTAGTCATTGGGCTAATTCGGATGCTTTTAGACTTGAATTTACATGTTGAATAATTTGACATTTTTTTATCTAAGCAAGAAGGGTGTCATCGCGCTTTCTCTAAAATGAAACGTGATGGTAGGTGATGATTTTAACATAGTTAAATTTAATAAAAGAAAACTGAAAATAACTAAAAATAAAGTATCACGCAAATACCTCGCAGTGCAACACATGCAAATATATATTAGTTAATTTATTACTCTACATTAACTAAGGTAAATGAACGCTGAAGTCATAAGTAGATATTTAAAAACTTACTCTATTTATTTTGTAGTCAGTCCGGCTAACTTTTTTTACTTGACCATATGACCACACGAGATTATGATATTTCTATTTTCATATACAATGAACGTGTTTGATAATTATGAGACTGGTAATATTTTTGCGGGTGAATAGCAGGGTATTTTTTAATGTTTGAGAACGTTAAGGGGACTTTGATTGAACTTATTTAATTCAAATAAAATTCAAAATTCAAAATGCGTTTATTTCGGACAACAGTAATCCATATGCATGTTAGTATAGAAATAGGAAAACTTAAAAACTATTGTTAGTAAGCAATTAATAATAAATAGGTAGGTATACAAAACTGGTACTATTGGCACACATTAATAAGTAATGTATTTACGAGGCATTCCATGCGGACACATCGTCCGCATGAAGTGCCCCTGAAAAGGTGCTCTCCAGTCATCTGCCACAGTTCTCAAGATGATGTTGCTGCTCTCTCGCACTCTCCTCATCAATGATGCTACCTTTTTACGAAGAACGGCATGAAAGCCATCGGTATGGGCCTGCGCAAACATCGAGGAGGCACTGCAAAAACAGGGGAGTCGCAACATCATCCTGAAAATATTGTTGTACTGTACGCGCAAGGTGCTAAGCGATTTTTGTGAACAGCTGATCCACAAGCTACCCGTGTAAAGACCCTGGTAGTAAGCCTTGAAAAGCGTTATCTTGACTTGGTCAGTATAGCGGGCAAACCTGCGAGCCAACATGTTCCCTCGAAACGCCAGAGCCCTGCGCTCCCTCTCAATATCAGCATTGTCTTTAAGGTCGTCAGTAAGTATGTGTCCTAAGTATTTAAACTAATAAACCTGCTTTAGGTTTACGCCATTGAGAGCTATATTCGGGATCAACTCAGGACATTTACCGACGGCCTTAAAAACCATGAACTCACTTTTTTTAACATTGTACACCAGTCCATGTGATGCAGCGTAGGTCTCGCAGATTTTAAGGAGTGCTCTAATAGCTCCCGCAGTGGGGCCCAACATTATAACAGTATTAAATATAACATTAATCATTTAATATAACAGTATTTAACATAAAATTCTATGTATAGTCTAGTATGTATATCAAAAGAAATAAAACCGAAAAACTACTGTTTTTTTACTTGTTTTATTGTGTGTGTACTTGTTAATAAATTATTACAGTATACCTATTGATCACATATTTTTTTTATGTTATTGTTACAGAGCAAGCTTGAGGATAGATACATTTCATCACAAGCCACGAATTGCGCTGCGCCCGTCACCTTGAGACATAGTTGTTAAGTCTCATGTGCCTGTAAGTTCACTGGCTCTCATGGAATGCTGCTTGTTACGTGATTGGTGGTAACTAGTTAGGCGGGCAATCGCATAATACCCTTCTACCATGCGGTGAAGCTCAAGCCGGCGGTGGGGATCGAACCAGGGACCTGCGGCACGGCAGTTCACAGCTATTACCGCTCGGCCATCATTGCTTCAAAATTTATTATATTTTCCATTATGACAACCCGTGCACATATTCTCGTGACAGCCGTAAGTAGCTACGTTAGCGCCAGCGGCGGTCTCGCCGACATCAAAGGCTACTATAGGGAGTATATTATAATACTGTGCTAGTGGCTAGCTTTAGCAGTTTCTTTTATACCAGCATGTAACATTTATGATTAACGGTTCCAAATAGGGAAGAATACACGCTATAAAGGAAGTCTTAGTATTGCTATAATAATTTGACCTGAGTGTTACCTGGTGATAACGATGACATGGTATATCCTTGAACACGCTTATCTGGAAGATATTTATTAACCCTGTAATTGAAGGTTCTTAAAGTAGGGACTGAGATTCTTATAAAATATCCGCTTCTTTCTTTATTTCCTACAGAGACTACATTACTTTTAAAACTTCGCAGAAAAAAGTTTAAAAAGAAGATAAAACACGAGATGTGCAAATAAAAAAAATATAATATTCACGTCCTTTCCAAATTCAAAGGAACAGGAAAATGTTTTAAATTCATGGTCTAAAACACAAAGAACAAAAAACTCCGCAAAAAGTTATTATTACATTTGGGTTAATTTGAGTTTATTATAATTGAAATGATACGAGGATATAGTTCAAAATTATGTTTTATTTAGTTCTTACATTTGTAGATTTCAAAAAATATGTTTCTATTTATTGATGATTTAATCATTCGTTTTCAGGTGGCATTAAAGTATAGATGTATTTTTTTCAATAATTTGGAAGATAAGCTTCATTTCTTTTCTGGTTCTTCATAAATTATACAAGGTAAAATGGTTAATAGTGCAACAAGACAGCAAAGTTTGATGATATATTATCGTTTTTACTGTATGGTCTTTTTAACTGTGTGTTCTGAAATTGCAAGCATGATATTCTATTTCGAAATTAAATTACTTTACCGAAATACCGTTATGTGTGGTGCAGTTGAAACACGCGGTGGATTTCGAACTATTGACTCTGTGTCGGTCTAATTATTTCGGAAATAAAAAGTAAATTTTGCATTTTTAATAGAGTAAAGTTTCGAAGTTCTCTATCAATATGAATATGAATATACTGTACTGTATCTGTCGGATAGTCCACTGCTGAACACAGCCTCAAAACGGGGAATTTGTCATAATCCCCACACTTGGCAGGCGGCTTGGGGATCGCAGTGTGAGATATATGTTCCTCAGGAAGCGCTGCTGCTCACCTTTTGGTGTGTTACCCTTAGCCGCCTCTTACGACACCCACGGGTAGAGATGGGGTGTGACATTCTAGCCTGGCAACCCACGGGCAGCCCATAAAATATACTTAGATTCATGAATGTTTTAATAGTCCTGTCTGGTCCCGGGTGGAGTGGAGGACAATAACATCTGAGACGGCTGTACATAGCCCTTATTCGTAGAAGAATAGATTACACAAACTTCCTCTATTATAATAGTTGTCAAACAAATGTATCAAAGCTGGATAAAATACAAAACCAAACGATGCGAGTGATTAGTGGGTTTATTCGTAGTACTCAAATACACGTAATGGAAAGTGAACTATGCCTGTCGCCACTTCAATACCGGGGAAGATATCTTGCCAGTAAGTTTTGCCTAAAAGCTAAGTCGTATGAAGATAAGAAGACTGTTAATGTCGTGCCTGACTTATCTGCCCATACTTGTACCAGATATTTGAACAACAAAAATTTCCACGGCTCGTAGAAAACACTCAACAATAGAATCTATATATTATATAAACTATAGCAAGCAACCCGAAATGTATTCTTTAGAGAGCTGGGTAAGTAATATAGACCTCTCAAAAGTACTGTACTTTTCAATACCATCAATTGATCGATCAAAGCATTTATTTAGTCACCATCAGTTAAGAGCTATTGAAAGAAGAAGGGTATATGGTACAGGACTATACAGCCACAAATAAATACCCGTGGATTGATATAGTTACGTTGAATAGGAAGACGTTAGTCGCTCTTAGACGACGATATGTGTCCAGATCGCAGTCTCACAAGTTCGCATTCCTTATGGACAAGGTCTTATCTCCTAACTGTATTGATTGCGGAACGATAGAGGATGTGCAACATGTCTTGTGGGAATATAATGGGGAACGCAGTTTTCAGATTTAGACTTTTTGGTGCAACGAGAGAGATGGATATAGCCTAGTTATTGTTACCTATTTTGGTTTATCCAATGTCAGAAAAAGCGAAATTTTTGTGCGAACTTATGGATATAGCATTAAATATTAATATATATGTATTATGTACGTGGTTTTTACAAGGCGGTGTGTTCGCTTAGCAACAAAGAACTTAAATACACTGAGAAAAATCTAAAGTCAAAAGCGCCCTAATGACGGCTAATTTATATGGTATAAGGCAAAAAACCGACCAAACGTAAATACGTACAAAAACGCCTTCCAACTAGAAGGCGTAAAACGAGGTCAGTGAAGGCGAATGTTTCTTTTCGTCTTCATTTAAGGTGTATTTTGTGGTCTTTCTTAAATATTGACTTTTCGATGAGGCTGATTAAGTCGTACCTTATAGTTATAATCACCGTATATAAACCGCCGTAAAAGTAAGGTATATTTTATGGCCAATACTGCAATTATTATCGTATAACAAGTTCAATTCTGAAAACACTTTACGGAAGGCGTTTTTGACGGTTGTGTTTATGGTACATTTTTATTGATTGGTGAAAATCATCTTAAGAGTTGTGAATTCATCTTACGTAGTTACAATTCAACGGTAAAAGGTCAAATTTGATTTAAGCCTTTAAGTCGTTTTTCTCAGTGGAAAAAAAAGACTCCCTGCGTGTTCTGTAGCTCTTTACTAATTATACTTGGCCAAAAAGTTGCAATAAAATTATAACATATTACAAAATAAAACATAGATTAAAAATAATATTAATGAATGAAATATAAGCACAGTATTTAAAATTTCGTATATATGTAAATTTAGTTGGCGAAATAGGGCCCCCAGTTTAGAGCGAGTACCTAGAGCTAAAGGTGAGAAACCACGCGCCATACCAAGCCAATTTGTTTTTATAACTAATAAACTAAGTAAATATTAAAAGTGTTCTTTATAATTTCCAAAATAGGCGCTAGTGTTTCAGATTTACATACAATGCTAGTAATTCAGTTTGTTTTAGATTTTGATAGGGTTTTCACAAAGGTGTATACAAAACTGTGCATATAACAATTTGAGATTTGAGTTGAGTTGAGTTTCTTTTTAATGTTGTTTTAGGTTTTCGCGATTATTACACATAGTAATTAAACAACTTTGAACGGTTTAAATCGTGTATATTTATCATTATTTTTCGTCCCGAAGTTTCAAACACTTTGCGGTGATCGTAGTCACGGAATGGTAGTTTTATTTTATTTCTTAACGACAAAATAGTTTTGGGAAATTGCTCCAAAAAAATTAAAAGCCAATAATTCTAGGTTAATCTGAACAACATCCTCCACCACGTACGTCATCACTTACCTTCAGATGAGATAGTGGTCAAAGGCTGACCTATCAAGCATAAAAAAAAACCCTCACTGATTTTAAAAAGCTTACATGTTTATGGTAAATCTTACAATTTCATTTAAAATATTTTTAACACTCTTTTCAGTGTCTCACCTGATGGTAAGTGGTGATGTGGGTGAAGATGTTATTCCGGATATAACCTCGTTATAATGAAACTAAAAGGATTTTTATTTGTCTGCGATGTCCTAAAAACATCAATAAATTATTTTATAGCCTATTTCTCTACAAACAAAGTATCATTATATATAGCTATTTTGTAAGCTATACTTCATTATGCACAGAGACAAATGACCTCAATTACCCATTACTCCCAGCAAATTGTTTGAGAAAGCAATGTAGGAAAACACTTTGGCAAATAGTCTTCGTCAAGTATTCCGTTCATGTTCATACTTAAAAAAATATTAGGCGCATCCAATTCGATAAGATCACGTCTAATTTCATTAAAATGAATGAATTTAATATCATAAGTTGGCATTGGACTGGACCACTATGGCCAATTTATGAATGAAATTCTATTGTTATAATTATTGCCGATGCCAATGGGTTAAACGAATACGTACTGAAGTTTGAAAAATCAGAAAACCGCATATAATGAAATATATAATTTCCTATGATATTTGCGCTTTTTTAACAAACAAAAGGTCGTAGCTGCCACACGTAAGGTGCATTGAGTTTGAACTTTATCTAGTTCACATTTCGTTTTATTTTCCGATTCCGATTTTGCATGGTGGAAGGGCATTTTGCGATTGCTACTAGCACAGTATAATTATATACTCACTACAGTACGTGCCTTTGATGTCGGCGACACCGCCGCCGGCGCCAACGTAGCTACTTACGGCAGTCACACGAATATGTGCACGGGTTGTCACATATTGGATAATAAAATAAATTTTGAAGCAATGATGGCCGAGCGGTAATACCTATAAACTGTAGTGCCGCAGGTCCCGGGTTCGATCCCCACCGCCGGCTTGAGCTTCTCCGCATAGTGGAAGGGCATTATGCGATTGCCCGCCTACCTAGTTACCACACTCAAGTACAAAATCTGTCGCCAAGCACCTAACGGTGTGTTCCGGCAGCAGTCCTTGAGAGCCAGTGAAATTACAGGCACATGAGACTTAACAACTATGTCTCAAGGTGACGGGCGCAGTGCAATTCGTCGCTTGTGATGAAATGCATCTGTTCTAGGCAGAGGTTAGTCCACTTAACATGAGGTAGACCACGCGCTTGTTCCGTCACAATAACAAAAAAAAAACAAGCTCCTATTTGATCAGCATCGCCCGCTTAAGGGGACAAGGCGACATCTATAGTCGAAGTGAATTGAAGCTGATTGAAAATTAGTCTTACAAACAAGACTAATTTTCAATCAGCTTTGATTAGCTTGGCTTTAATTTTATAAGCATATTCCTTTACCAGGCGTCAACCACACGGACAACGGGCCTACCCCCGACATGAGAGGACGTGTTACTGTCGCTCTGTATTTTTAAATTAAATCATACAATATGTCGCAAGTTAAACTGGAAAAAGTGGTTCTTGATATGCAGAAGACTTTGTTGTACGCTGTGGAGAAAGTGGAATCTTTGGATTCAATTGTGCGGGAGCAAAATAGTGTGATAAAATCTCAATCAGAATTGATTTCACAGTTGATTTCTCAACTTAATATAGCGGACTTCAAATTGCCGTCACCTACCCTACATGTTCCTGATATTTCTATACCGATTGTGGCCGAAAAATCACGACCGCCTCGAGCAGCCAGAGTCCGGGCCACTTCGGTAATCTCCGGAGAAGGTCGTAAGAAGCGAGTAGCGTCTCCTCTTTCTGTACAGTTAACTAACACCAACTGTGCAAGCGAGACAGCGGTTTCAACAACACCAAAACCGGTACCTGCTGTCACCCTTACGCCAGACGAAGCAAGTGTCATTGATATAAATCAATCAGCTGCCGTAGTAAACAATGACTGGAGTGAAGTTAAACGCAAAAAACTACGGGCTCCCATTAATGTGGTGAAAGGTATTGCTGAACCAGGAAAAACTACTCTGGAAGCATCCGAACGTTGGAACTACTACCATTTGTATTATGTTAAGTTGGGCACGACTGACGTAATGATAACGAAACACTTAACTGAAACCTGTAAGATAAAAGAATGCACTGTTGAAATTTTGAAATCGAAGGGTAACTATTCATCCTTTAAAATTGGTGTTCCTGCTAAATTATCTGAGCCATTGCTAGCCGTTGATAACTGGGCTAAAGATATATGCATTAAGCCGTGGCGTCATACTTTTCGTGGCGTCACAAAACAAAGCACGTAATCGACACAAAACTGTGGTACTCCGGTATCAAAACGTCCGCGGCTTACGTACTAAAACGGACGAATTCAAAATGTCATTAATCACGTGTAAATCTGATATAATTGCTGTAACAGAAACATTTTTGAATGGTTCCGTATACGATGCTGAGTTATTCCTGCCTGGATACACCGTGCTGCGAAAAGACAGATGTGCTGAAGCTGGCTGGGGAGGAGTCATGCTCGCAGTATTGAATCACTTTACTGTCAAACAAGACACCACCATCGATGGACTCACTAACGATCACGAGTTAATTGTGTCATTAATCTCTCTGAAAACTACTAGAATTCTTTTCTGTGTTGTTTACATTCCACCCCGCTACAGTACTGATCAATACCTTAGTATACTCAATGTCTTAGAAAATGCAATTTGTAAATATCCCACCTTAGACACTATAATTGTAGGTGATTTTAACTTAAATTCTTACACTACTACTGTATTAAATCACTTTAATATGTTTTTAGATTTTTGTAAGCTACAACAACATAATTATGTACGTAACATTCATGGAGGCATTTTAGATCTGGTGTTGAGCAACTTGTCCGAGGAGCACTTAGATATGTTTGTTGATGCTACTCCTTTTGTAAAAATCGACGCATACCATCCAGCGCTGGAGGTCACGGTCAAACTAACGTGCGGTGGGATACACAGCCACGGCAACCCGTCCTTATCGCAGATGCCCCACTCTCAGGTACTTGATAATGAATGTCGTGTCGACTGGAACTTTCGTAAAGCAGACTTTAATGCTCTTTACTTAACTATAGCCAACATAAACTGGGACTGTATTCTAACTATTAATGACGTCAACTTAGCAGTTAGCTTTTTTTACTCGGAACTTTATAAATGTTTGGATGCTTGGGTACCTCGTAAACGACGTTCAAATTATATTCCAAAGTATTGTTACCCTGAATGGTTCACATGGGATATAATACATAATATTAGGAATAAATACTTTCATCTAAAGCGCTATAAAAAAGAACGAAAGGAATTTAATTTAGAAATGTTTAAATATTACAGAAGTCTTGTAAAACAGCTAATAAGAGATGCGAACTTTTCATATAATACACGTATTGAAACGAATCTAACCAAAAATCCTAAGGAGTTTTGGCAGTATGTAAGGCAGCGACGCAGCGACCGACAGGTGTGTAATGAGTTTATGTATGACGGCATGGCTGTAACTGGTCAAGAAGCAGCAGATAGTTTCGCTAAATACTTTAGTTCAGTCTTCCTCGATCAAATACCGAAACTCAATGTAGAAGAGGCACAACTATGCGATATAGGCTCGTCAGCGCCGTGTCACGTGTCAATTAGTGAAATATCTAAACGAGAATTACTCCATGCAATAAAACGACTTCGAGTTGGTTCTTCTGCAGGCCCTGATGGTATACCTCCATATATTGTGAAGGACTGCATTTCAGTTTTAATTATTCCTCTTTTGCATATTTTTAATATTTCTGTAGACAAATCTACCTATCCTAATTTATGGAAAAATAGTCGTGTTACTCCAATCCCCAGAGATGGTAGTAAACTTGAGGTACGTAACTATAGGCCTATAGCAGTTTTGTCAGTTTTCGGAAAATTGTTTGAAACCATTATCAACGATAGTATCATCAAACAAATTGGAAGGCATCTAGACGATAGTCAACATGGCTTTAGGTCAGGAAGGTCGACTGTAACCAACCACGTCAACTTCGTTAATTACGTCACTGCAAAGATGGATGCTGGTTTACAGGTGGATTCAGCCTATTTTGATATGAAAAAAGCATTTGATCGCGTGAATAATGATATTCTTCTACAAAAATGTGCTGGCATAGGATTTAGTCCAAAGCTGCTACACTTCATAGCGAGTTACCTACATAATCGGTCACAATATGTACAAATACTAGGCTATAAAACTATGAACTACTATACTAGATCGGGGGTAAGTCAAGGCTCAAATCTCGGACCAACCCTATTTTTAATCATGGTTAATGATCTCACGCAAAGTGTCTGTAAAGCTAAGTGTCTTCTTTTTGCTGATGATCTGAAGATATACGCATCCGTCGCAGACATAAAAGACTGTGAAACGTTGCAGGTTGATATTAATAATGTGGCTCAATGGTGTGATAAAAATCAACTCCATTTTAACTATACAAAATGTCAAGTATTTTCCATCTCTAGACTACACGAACCAATAAACTATAAATACCAACTCGCTGATACAACAATGGAACGCGTAGATAAGATTAAGGACCTGGGATTGACACTGGACACCCAAATCAACTTCAGAGACCATATTACTAACATCTGTAAGCAAGCTTACAAAATGTTAGGTTTTATTATGCGTGCTTCCTATAATTTTAAAAATATTAATGCTCCGCTTGCACTGTATACAGCATATGTGCGCAGTAGATTGGAGTACAACTCAATTGTATGGGATCCCTACGAAACTAAGTATTCTATCATGATTGAGAAGATACAGCGCAAATTTGCTAGGTACATCTATAAAAAAATGTACGGATACTACCCGTACATGTTTCCATCTCTTTTTGTAACTGGTATGGTCGGGCTATACACCCTAGAACTCAGACGTAGGATGCATCTCGTCATGCATTATTATCAAGTGGCTCATAACAAAGTTGATAATCCGGTAGCCCTAGAGCAGCTGGGGCTGTTTGTTCCGCCGCACTTTGGTCGCGGTGCTAACACTGAGCACGGTCCGCGGCGCCTCCGCCAACTGTTTGCCATGCCAACTGATCTGCACACTGTTCGTGGTAAGAATGCACCCACAGCTAGAGTAGTCACGTTGCTCAACGATATGTTAGCTCAACATCCAGAGATTGACATATTTTATGATACCTATTATATATTTCGACAGAATGTTATTAATTACCTCAGTGGTTTGTCTATGTAATGTGTTGGACTTCATGTCTGTGAATTACATGTGAGAATGAATAAATAAATAAATAAATAAAACCAAAAATTACAAAGTAATATTATTACATATTATCTTGAATAAAGGTAGTTGCCTACTTGTAACTGCATTATTCATTGCGTGTTTATATCAATTGTATGATAACATAGATAGATAGATAACACTCTATTGACACATTAAAATTTACTAACTAGTAACCCTTAACAATAACGACGAGTAGGTGTGACAATGCGGACGGTCTTATTGCTGAGAGCGATCTCTTTCAGAAATACAAGTATTGCAATATGTTAATTTGTTCAAGCAGTTTAAATCGTTTGGTAAAATTCGTTCTTGAATCGTTTCAACGTTAAAAATAGTTGAATAGCTTATTTTTGCATTGATTTGGTAAACTCTTTCTTTTAAACAAATTATCTCCACACAACACCAGTTTATTTTTAGTATGGTGAATTAACCATTTAGACAAGGTGGAAATATATGATACATAAGGATTTGAGAGACCCATTGGCATCGGCGATAATGATAACAATAGAATTTCATTCATAACTTGGCCATAGTGGTCCAGTACGATGCCAACTTATTTAGGTTTCCGAGAGCAAAGTCGAGGATAGAGCGAAGTGGACGAGGAGTAAGGAAGGCTGACCATTATTTATCTCGTCCTTGTGTGCGATACAAAGTCTGGCATAGAGAGAGAAAGAGAGAATTTACCGCCCAAATATACACACACTGGTGCCCAAATCTACACATCGCTCGTGGCTTCACCCAGTTGAAATTTGTGTATGCGCGCTATTTCAGAACTACATAATAGATCAGGATTAAAATTGTACTACTTCCTAATCCAGAGCAATATTATCAAAATCGTTTCAGCCATTTCGGAGGTTAGCTTCAACAAACACATTCATAAACGCACATAAACGTACTTTCGCACGTATAATATAAGCCTGAATACTCTGAATATACTGAATCATTATCAAGTTGTTGCGATATTCCCGATTTATGAGAACATCTCGAAAATACCCCGTTTCCTTACATATTTTATACACCCGCAGTAAAGCTTCCATAAAGCTAATTTATTTCATAAGCTACGCCGACACGTTCCTTATAAATGGAGGTTGGCATTGAGTCGTGTTAGAACAAGCATTGCTCGGATTACAGCTAATTTTCATAGCTGCTATTGCCCGTAATGTGTTTACCGAACCCTAGTGAAACCTTTACACTAATCACGGAAATGTGCCTGCGGGGCGAATAATGTACTCGTCGCTACATTATCGTTATAGTGGCTCCAACATTACGGAGCTTAAGGACAATGTGCGTAGCAGTTTCCAAACAAACGAACCTATTTTTATGATATACTATGTGCACCTTATATAACTCTTTTAATTATTAATCTCAAGATAGGGTATGAAATTTTTCACTTTGATAGAACTTCACTTGGTTTTATAATAAAGTTCCCAAACATATTACAACGCTCACAGAAAGGAGATACAAGTTGCACGTGAAAAACATATTTATAAAAAAATCCTAATACACAGTTTCTGTTTACCTAAACGACAAAATTGCCTGGACAATTCCGCCTCTGCCAAAAATATTCTACAATGAACGTGGCTGTACATTGTAGAATATTTCAATACTAAAATTTATAATTGACCTTCATAAGAGTGTCGTAGACGCCTAAATTGAATAAATGATTTTGACTTTGACACTTGCAACTAAATGTAAGGGCAAGGCCTCTTTCATGACTTTCAAGTAAAGTATAAATTATTTACTTCGTAGTTAAAGTTACTCGCCTACTAAAAGTTACAAATTAGGGTTTTTCAGTTTTACAATAGAAACAAACTTCTGATTAAGAACTCGATGGTTACTTGAAGGATCTCCGAAAAAAATTCAAATATCAATAATGTCACTCATTCATACGTTGAAAATAATTACCAAATTACAATATAGAAAAATAATAAAGGAAAGTTTTTACCCGATATAGGAGTTTGCAATACCAAACTTCTTTTGAAACCTGTATAAATGATAGACAGATGAACCAATAAGTAAGTTAGTGGTCACTTTATCTGTGGGTTAGTACTACTCAGCCATTGCGAAATTCATATACACGGTTACTTGTGATTTAAACCGGCAATAAGCTTCCTCGAGACTTTACTTGAAGGTCGTGAAAGAGGCCCTGAAATATAAAAACAATTAATAGTCGATTAACAAATGTCATTTTTTATTTAGAACTAGCGACCCGCCCCGTCTTTGCACGGGTTACTAAATAATCTATAATATCTTCGAATACTTTTATTTCAATTACATGCTGTAAAGGGCCATATTAAGCTACATTACATTAAATGCACAATTTATTTAAGGTATTTATTTGGATAAGAATTAATGCTGTATTGCTTAAAATCGCTTCGTAAATAAGGCATTATTTCTCGTAAAAAGTAAAGGATAAAAAATGGTTATTGTGGGTTATCCCTTAGAGATAGACATACACAATTTCAGATTTTATTTAGACATTTTAAAAGAGTACAAAACTGTAATAAATTATTTTGATCTATCTCGTAGGGTCGTTCAGCCTGAGTTTGCAATGTAAGCGCAAAAAATGTTTTTTTTTACGACAGCACATTAGAAACCTCTAAATTATCAATGTTTCTCTACTATAATATGCATGTATTATACATATTTATAAACCATCCTCTTTAATTACTCTATCTATAAAAAAAAACTCATCAAAATCCTTTGTGTAGGTTTAAAGATCGAAACATATATAGGGAAAGACAGACAGCGGGAACTGACTTTCTTTTATACTACGTGGTAGGTTTAGTGTAAAATAGTTTTACTCTGAAATCTGATAGGTATTATGCAATTTTAATTATTATTCATAGCGGCCAGTGCGTTAAAATGGTAACTTCATGTATAAACTTTTTATTATTTATATAGCTCGTATTATCGTAGAATGACAAACGAGAAAGCGGTTAAGTTAATCTATTCCCGCTCATAACTTGCTATACTGCCAAGAACACTGGACAAGCGTATGTGACACACACGTTTATTAGGTAGCCGATATATAGAATAATAAATCTCTTTAAAACAAACATATATCACGCTTTTAGAGAAATCGGGAACGTACTGATTGTAACATATTATATATGATCAAACGAACTTGAAGTGAAGTTCGATCGATATTATTTGAGTCAATTCATTCGATAATTATAGTATAATAACCAGGTAGTTTCCTTTAGTTTACAGGCAACACTAGCACATTTTCAGAGAACTCGATTAAAACATAGAGTTTTATCGATATTTTTCCCCAACTCATGTCCGTCCCTATCGAGTAGTCTCATTTTTTTTAGAGTATCAATTCAGAAACAAAGCTTCCTATCATGGGCGCAAAGCTAGTACTTGACTAAGCTATTTGGGTGGGTTGGGTTTCTATAATTATCGAATGAATTGACTCAAATAATATCGATCGAACTTCACTTCAAGTTCGTTTGATCATATATTATTATTCGTCAATTCATTTCTCAAATTATAGTATAATAACCAGGTAGATGTTCAGAGAAGGAAGGTTTGTTTTCCTTCTTATTATAATTAATCGTTTTTCATAAAACCATCGTTTTATCTCCTGATAATTTTGTTTATTGAACATAAATTAAGAATCATAAAACTGAATTATTGTAATATATATAGTTCTTGGCATCAAACGTAGGTACATAATTGGCCTCATTACCTTAAATAATGATCTGTATAGATATAATATTATATCACGAGAACACAACGCCTCTAGCAAATTCGCTCGAATCATCCTCTAGGATTAGTCGGTTGTAAAAGCGGGCAAAAACGGTAGACGTGCCGTTCCAGCCGGCTGACTTACGAATAGTATCTACACTGACGCCAGTGGCGCTGGCGGCGGAAGTGGCAGCATGTCGCGTGCTGTGCGCATTGAAGGTGCGCGTTTCTAAACCGCTCGCGGACAACACTTGCTTAATCCGGCGGCTGGTCGACTGCTGTGGCGGCTCTGTGTGGCGGTTTTATAGTCAACTATAGATTACTCGCGTTCAAAGTTCTGAATTTTTTCGTTACAAAAATATAATCCTTGGGAAGAGAAGCGGGACAAATAATTATGTTTTCTAAAGACCAAGATAACAATACGATAGGTTGGTCAAGCCCGGGAGCCGAGGTCTTGATTATCGCCGTAATGGCTATCGTAATACCGTCTGTTTGTATGGTAACATTTTCTAGTTGAATAAACGCGAAACTTTGGAATCCATGCACCGTGCATTGTACAAATATATAATAAAAATATTTATTAATATTTTTAACTATCCTTTCAATGCCTAATTCTTTATTTGGATACCATACAGATATATAGTTAAGAACAGTTTGAGGGTCCCAAGAGGACGTACGTATATTTTTGACTGTGGGGCTTGATCTTGTAAGTGTACCCTTAAGCAGGCGTTTAACGTGATAATTCACTGATGTGATCACTTAAGAGAAGTGAAAATGCCAAACGGTGACTATTAAGAGAGCCATACGAACAACTGTTGTTGAACTGCTCTGTTAAAATATTTAAAACGAATATAATGGAGTCATTGAAAACTTCACTATCCTTATTTATACTAAACTGCCACCAGACCTTTAAAGTGATGCAAGTGAGGAAAGCAACAGGTCCAGGGCCGCGGGCGGATGCTGCCTGGATTGCTTCACGGCACCCAGCCAGGGTAAGTTGTGCACCTGATGGATGGTACTATCTCAAATGCGATTGTAACAAGCATTTACTACGGTTAAATAAATGTATTTTAGACACCCGTAACTTGTCTAATAAGGGATACTACGCCTGCGATTTCTAATGTGGAAATATAAGTTCGTCGCTTCATCGTCGACTATTATTCGCAAACATTTTAAAACTAATGAAAATGGCGGAAAAGCATTTAAGTACCATGTTTCCAAGTTCTGGTAAAGGCATCTACGACGAAAGCGTCCGGGTCGGGTTTCCATGATACGAACGTTTCTTACTTGGCATTGTTACGATAGGAAAAATATAGATTTCTAGATAACCCAAGAGGTCAACTACTGTTTGAGAAGGGTTATTTATTAGGTAATTTCCATCCGGTGTCTGGATTTATTATTCTAGAATCCAAATTAATTTTCTTTATTGACGTAAGAAGCGAATATCTAAATACTTCTCCTCTCGAACCATTCCCAAATTTATTTATTTTTTGCGTTAAATTCTTAAAGTTTAATTCCACCCATGCTATCCACATAGCTTATAGCTATGGTGTTATCAAAACGTAGCAATACATACCGCACAATTAGATTCATTTTTAATGAAACATTTTAAACCTAAAATAGAACCCAATAGCTCTAGATAGTTGATGTGATGTTCCTTCTCAGTGACCTTCCCGGTGCCGTTCAACCGTCCCCAAATCTGATCGAGAAGCGTCAGTAAAGATTTCGTATATAAACACGATCTTTTTGGAAGTGTTGAAAGCAACTATGAACGGTTAGCATTCCACCAATTTAAGTAATTTAAAAACTCCTTTGTGAGTTTTATTTGGGCTTCATAATTATTGTTATACTCTTGTAACGCTAAAAAATTTTGTTTTTCCAAAACTTTTATGTACAAAAGCCCGTACTTAACGCCGAGCATGCTAAGACCAGAACAACAATCAGTTTTGCAAACTCGCGAATGGTGCATTTTTGTAAACAAGAGTACTTACGGAGTAATTTGTGATGTGTGCTTATTTAAAAGGGCAAAGATAAGGTTAAATCATGATACCAAACATAAAACCTAAAAACTTAGTGACCTTTTTAGGGTATAGGGAACTTTTTTCGTAGTTAACAACGAAACCTAAACAATTCAGTATTTGTAAAGTAGAGTGTACATTATCTGTGCACTCTTCAAAGCTGTCACCAATACATGTACAGGATGTCATCAAGGTATATTACCGATTTATGACCTTGTCTACGTAAGAAAGTTATTACCTCAAATTATTTTAGTAAACACCCTAGGGGCCACTGGTAAACCGTATAGTATAGATACGAATTCAAATAAAGAACGTTCAAACTCAACCCTTAGTTACTTCCTATCAGAGAGGTTAATAGGATCGGAAAGATAGGCTTCTTTTAAATAAATAGTAAAGCCACAAACCATCACGTGGTATGAGTTTGTATGTAGCCTTTAGTGCCACTTGGTTTCGGAGCAAGGAATATTGTAGAAATGTAATGGTCATGACATGGCTTACAAGGTTTAACAGCACCTAGTTCGGTTAACCTTTGAATAGCAAAATATATAATTATCATGATTGTCTTTGTGGGTAATCGTTGAACGAGGTAAAATGGATTGTGACATTTTTTCGCAAAATTGTATATGTTGCTTTATCCAAGTCAGTTATAACTATTGCTAGATATGTTTAGCCAAAAGTTAAAGTGTAATAATAAACAGCCAGCGTTTACCTGCATCATTGTTAGTGCTGTGTGTTGGCACGAGGCTTGGAGTGACTTAATTGTTTGTCGCAGTCGTCAGATAGGGTCGGCGACCCGCAAGGGCTCCTTCCCGCCCCCCTCTTGAAAGACGGGTAATGAGGAGGTCCCGTTCAGTTACCTATTTAGTGGGACGATTGACCGACCATTGCTGAGTGGAAGTTGTAGGTTTTGAATTCATTCGTTTACGGATCTCATGTCCTTATTTCTCAATAGCATTGCTAGCCTTAAGTTTGTCGGCAAGCTAATTGCCGAACAGTGGTTCGTCTCTCTCGGCATCATGATTCACGTGTATAAAATTATTTTGTAGGCTAGGTGTCAATAAATTTTTTCCTCTCACACGAAAATTAGAAATGAAAGTCTGTTAGGAGGTGACATCCCTCACGTCACTCAAAGATTTGAGAGCACGGACCTTGTTTTAGCATTTTTAAGAAAAATATCCATGGTCCGATTTACTGGTGTACCAGCATCAAGGACTATTTGAAAAAAATTTTGTTCCTTACAATGTCTGCTCTTACAATGTCTGAAACGGCAGCTGAGATTTCAACGTTGAGCTTTGGTGCTTGTAAAAATTTACAATTAGACAGAACTAGGTATTATTATATATATATTACCTGCATTAGATCCGACTTTTCTTCCTTGGCAAGACCTTTCCTTAGTAAAGGGTCCCATAACTTAGCCAGATTATCATTGATGGGCTCACCAAAGTACGGAGTATCTGAGGTAGAAGCACCCAGTGCCGATAAGAGTCCAGCATCAAGGCTTGGATTAGATGGAGTCCCAGATGATGTTGGGCCGGTTTAGTGTCGTGCGCCGGCACCACTATGACTTGGGGCAGCGTTCGGTCTTCGTCCGAATTGTCTGCCAGTAACGCATTTTGCGTTATATCCATGATTTTATCTAAAAGTAGAGTAATCACGTATCGTTCGATACTCGTTTCAATATTTTGTAAGAACAAAGAAACGAAAAAGATATTCAATGTGGGTACTTTGAAATAGTATTGTCTCGCAGACAATAAATGCAGATAAACGTGAAATTCCATTAGAATCAACGTATTTTCTGCGTATAATTATTACATAATTATCACAGGTAGCTCGCAGCTACTTGTGTTATCGCAATTGACTCGCAGTCAATCCCGATTTTACCCAAAGAAAGTATTTGTTCACAAGAACTTATCAGCAGAATTTTCACCGTCGGACGTGTCTAAAAGACGTCGTCGTCGTTTTGTTTTATTACAATCTTCTTATTTTCCGTCTATGATGCACTATTTTCTCCTCAGCACTGCGTTGTGACACTTTTATGAAGACGCGTGCGTTCGTTGCCGTGCACAAAAAAGGAATTAGACTACTCGATAGGGACGGACATGAGTTGGGGAAAAATATCGATAAAACTCGATGTTTTAACCGAGTTCTCTGAAAATGTGCTAGTGTTGCCTGTAAACTAAAGGAAACTACCTGGTTATTATACTATAATTTGAGAAATGAATTGACGAATAATAATACCTATAATAATATGTAAGTATAATAAAATTAACTATATTACGTATCCCCCGTGGGGTGCCGGGTTAGAATTGCACCTCCCCATATCATCCCGTGGGTGTCGTAAGAGGCGACTAAGGGAAAAATACTGGAAGATGGGCAGCAGCGCCTTCTAAAGAACTACAATCTTAAACTGCGATCCTCAAACCGCCTGCCAAGCGTGGGGATTATGGCAAATACCCGCTTATTATGGAGAGGCTGTGTTCAGCAGTGGACGATCCGGCTCATACAGTACAGTAATATTACGTATGTATTCGGTATTGCGGTTAGATCAGTCACAAGGCTTCAGTGATTGAAAAAAATCTATAAAATACGTTAGAATACGGTCACAGAAAATAAATGCCCTTGAAGTAGAGAGAAAGTTAGAGATTGAATTTGGTCACGCGTGGGTCCAGCACGCCTTCGGAATAGGCTTGAGCACTGAGGATAACATACCAAAAATGTATACACAGCCCTGATCTCTAACATAAAATGATTTTTATGATTTTATGGATGGAATCTCTTTTAAGATATTTGATGTTTTTGTGCTGCCTTTTTATGTGATGAGACGGTCTAGTCACCTGCCGTAAGCATCAAGTCTGTCCATTATACAGTTGCAGTGTCACCGTCCTTGTTCTGCATGACACTGCACTGCGCTTTTCATTATTTATTTTATTTTACTTAGAGTGGACTTCAACGTTGTCATTGCGACAATACAGGTCCACCGGACTTTGGGCGAGGGCCTAACTTTCCATGGGACTGCCTACACTCCATAGCCGCTCGTCATTTCGAGACATTAGTTCTGTCATCTTTACCCAATAATTTCACTTGCTACGGTGCCCTTCGCGTCTACCTACAATGTTATCGCTACTGTTTCAGTACAAATCATTGCGGCAAGTTATCCTTTTTTTGTATTTACCACATTTGTCGTTTTTTCTTCTTGCATGTTTTAACAGTGATAATCTTCAATCAAATATACATTTCGTCGCAGGTGATACTTAATCTAATGCTTCATGTCGTAACGTGTATAGACATGTAAGTTATTTTGATTTAGTGAAAAATAGCTTAGGTGAATGACGTTAAAGTTAGGTACTGTTATAGTACGAAACCTTGCTATATTTATTCCGTGATATACATGTACTTTGTTTTCGACCCGAAACTCCTAGCGAAGTTTGCATAGCCGTTCTTAACCGATTAGCTAAGTTATGCAACGTCCGTCGCGGTCGTGACTTTGATGGGTGACTGCTGGTGACATTACTACTGAGCGCTGTGGCGGGCGCTTCGGAGGGCACGTTAAGCCGTCCTTTCCGGTTGTTATCCTACCTATTTTCAAGTAGAAAATCTGTCCCCAAGCACCTCTGGCAGTTGTCCTCGAGAGCCAGTAGTAGTAGTAGTAGTAGTAGTAGTGGTCAAAAGCTGGCTATAAAAAAAAACTATGTTTACATCAGAAAAGTTGATCTACTGCATACAGTAGAATTAGATATCAAGATTATCCACTGGCGTTAACTAGTACGAGAGGGTCACTTATAGAGTAAGGTCACGTTTCCAACCTGAGGGACAGACGATCAATATTCCCTGAATAAATAACCTGCCAATGGCCTTTTGTTTTTGTACATTTCCTGATAATTCTCCTTTATTGCGGTATTGGATTTTCTACGACCATTTCCTATATTTCATTGCTTGGGCAGGTTTATTACGGTTGTGTGCAAGCTTGTCCGAAATATCATTTTGTTTCTTATTTTTACTTGAGTAGGTATTTTTAGTTTTGTATAGAGAGTTATTATTCGAATATTTGTATTTTATTAATGCAGTTTCTCCTTTACTTATATATTTTTACTACAGATCTATACTTTGTAGATGCAACATTCCCAAAAACAATATGTAATGCAATACTTATATAATACTTTACTTCCTTTACGCACTTTAAGAGTTAGTACGAATAACACCTTCCTGCCCATATTCCAAACATGAAAGGTCGGTGAAATATGTTTACTGTATTATTTTTATATTCTGGAAATTAAAGTTTTTTTATATCTTAATTTTTTTTAACACATTTTTTTTGTTGGTATAAGTGTGATAATAAGAACGTGACCTAGAATGAAAACAGATTATTTTTTATTTTATTTTGTTGCTGATAGGTAAGCCTTTCACCACAACCTCACCTGGTGGAATGTGATGATGTGGTCGAAGGTGTTAGCAGGCTTATCCTATAATAACTGGCTCTCAAGGACTGATGCCGGAACACACCTTGAGGTTCTTGACGACAGATTTTCTATTTGAGGATGGCCGCTAGCCAGGCAGGTAATCGCAAAATGCCCTACCTTATATTCGGTGAAGCTCATGCCCGCGGCGGGATCCATAGACCTGCTGCGCGGCAGTCCATTGCCAATGCAATGCCATGATGAGCCATCACTGCTTCAAAATTCTTCTGGTATTGTGACGGAATAAGCACGAGGCACATTTGAGCTTGAGCAGTAAGTTATGCCTATAACAGATGCATTTCAAGCAATCGCAAAATGCCCTTCCACCACGCGGTGAAGCTCAAGCCGGGTTGGGGATCAAACTATGGGTCTGCGGTACGGCAGTCCATAGCAATTACTGCTCGGCATCATTGCTTTAAAACTCACTCTCAACGAGATGAGCGGTGAAAAACACACACATGAATATTGAAGCGCTCGTAGCGAAGTTTACTTAGCTGTTCTCAACAGATCAGCAAAGTTTAGCAACGTTGCGCGCGGTCATGAGTTGTATGGGTGACCGCTAGTGACATTACTACTGAGCGTTTCCGTGCTTCGGAGGGCACGTTAAGCCGGCGGTCCCGGTTGTTGTCTTATGATGGCAGTCGTTATGGCATGGTGGTAGGGCATTTTGTGAATGCCCACCTGGCTAGCTACCACCCTCGAGTAGAAAATCTGTCGCCAAGCCCTAACGGTGTGTTCCGGTAGCTGTCCTTGAGAGCCAGTACTTCTAGGTTAGCCTGAACAACATCTTCGACCACATCTTCACTTACTATCAGGTGAGATAGTGGTCAAAGGCTAACCTATCAGGCATAAAATATATATATATTTAGATATACTCCTCTTCACCGCCCATCCCTAAATATAGTTATTGAATAAGAATGTTTTTCTGTGTCTCATTTCTAATATCCCCACAGTCATCCTTGACCCGCACGCATTTCCGTGAGATATTGTGACCTAATAAGTGAATAGTGTCATATCTGAGCGTATGAAGTATTATAACAAAATTAAGTGACTTCAAAATTAATGCCTTCATATCGACCTCATTATGCCCAAAATCCATGTCTAAACTTTTTGGACTGTCATCAAACAGCGGAGTAAGTTCCTTTCCTACTACATAGTACCTATCACGCTTCCCGCTTTAACAGATAAGATGGCTTGGGCAAATATAGTACAGTATCGTGTCCCAAGCAATAATACAAAATATGCTTCGACCCATCTAAAACGAGGCCAATGTATATTTGAACATTTTTACCTTACACGTTTCCATTTATTTCCCTTTCACAGGTATTAAATTACTTATAAAATCAAAAGTAACATTTCTGCACTCCTTTGTTCTCATATACTCGTACAAATGTAGATGGTTAATGGAATATCCTACACATGCCTCCAGGAAACTCATTTAATTATATTTTCTCTGTTCTAACCTGTTCAAACATTGTGACTGACAAACGAAATGCTGTTCTCTAATTTAGTAGGTACGTCACTGGTCCTTCGTTTTAATTGTTATAAATGTATGTTTTACTTTTGTTAAATAAACTTGAGCTGCGTCAAATAGGATTTCTGTTCACTTTGGTTCGTTATAAATGTTTGCAGACACGCTGTCCGTATATGTATGCCTAAAGAATCTCTTAGAATATTAATGAAATAAGTGGATTGGAATAACCATGTCTTCCAACAAAGTTTTGTTGGAGCGGTCTGCTTGCAGTCAGTATGTGTCTTTAAGCAAATTATTGAGAAAGCTTTAAAACTGAATAAAGGTAACAGATGCTAACAGAAATGTTTCGAGAATGAAGAGTGGTTTACTTAGGAAATTTGTGATTGGAATTAGGAATATTTTGTTTATTTCGCCGAATGTAATGGACGAGTAATATATAAATACAGTATACGTAATAATTTTTAAGTATGGAACACTCCACCAAGTCAAACTCGCGCTTGGCCAGTTTTTTCACATACCTTAACACTTAGCGACAAAAAAGAAAAAATTATTAACACATGTATATTAAGATTTTTTTTTAAGTAATGGGCGTATAGTGTTATAATATAATATATAAATACAGTATACGTAATAATTTACAAGTATGGAACACTCCACCAAGTCAAACTCGCTCTTGGCCGGTTTTTTCACTTATCTTGACCCTTAGCGACAAAAAATGTAATTAAATTTATTTATTAACACAAGATTTTTTTTCCTAAAGTAATGGGCGTATAGTAATATAATACAATATATAAATACAGTATACGTAATAATTTACAAGTATAGAACACTCCACCAAGTCAGACTCGCACTTGGCTGGATTTTTTTCACTTGTCTTGGCACTTAGCGACATAAAAAAATAATGAAATTTATTTATAAATTCAGGAATATTTTGTTTATTTCTCCGAATGTAATGGACGTATAGTAATTTATAAATACAGTATACGTAATAATTTACAAATATGGAACCCTCCACATTATTATATTATGTTTTATGCCTCCACCAAGTCAGATTCGCACTTGGCTGGATTTTGTTCACTTGTCTTGGGCACTTAGCAGTAAAAATATGTAATAAAATGTTTATTTATAGACTCCATAAATCCTTGGCCGATGGTAACAGGACGTTGTAAGCCAACAAATTAATTTAATTTCACAAAAGGTAACCTTGTTCAAAATCCCCGCTTTCGGCTATGAGCGAATTTATAATTATCTAGCTTACCTTATTATGAAATAAATTAATGTTTTCAATATTTGATATTCAAAAAGACATCGTTAGGTACATATACCAAACCAGACATATACCTACTGGCTACATTCCGATAGCTTTTTTCAGGGCCTATGGAATCAAAGCCAAGCCTATACTGGGCAAAAGAACAAATGTACTCCGGTCTTTTCTTTAGAATTTCCTGTAGATTTCATCGATTTAAAATAATAACACTTGTGCGAAGCTTGTACAACCTGGCGTTCTAATATTATATCAATGAAGGCTCAATGGTAAGAGGTAAACACAAAAACTAGGTGTTTTTAGGCACGTATCTTCCCGTGTTAAGCTTTGAAATAACAATACAGGGTTATTGGCTAACAACCTCTTGGGGTTGACTTCTGCTAGTCTTAACAATTATTTTGAGATTGTTTTTTTTGTATAGATATATATATATATGTTTTTTTTATTTGTATTTTTGATATGTTTTTGACGGAATCAGCACGAGGACCACCTGATGTTAAAAGTCTATTGTGCCTGTAATATATTATTTCTTATTTTTTATAACCTCGCTCGATGTAAATATTCAAAACTCTATTCAAAGGGAGCGTGGCGTGGTCCAGTATTGCCGCACTCTTGGCTCTGGTGTTCTTGGTTCGGAATAGGCATTAAAACACACAAAAAAAAACAAAAAATAATTATAGGACTAGCAGAAGTCAACCCTAAGAGGTTGTTAGCCATTTACCGATAACCCTGTATTCTGTAACACATATCTTGATGTTTGTTATCTAAGTTTCAAATTACGCATTTTGTTAGTTATAGTATTAGGATACAATTAGAGAGGTGTATTAATTTCGTTTGGTACCAAACTTGGGTCAGTTATTCTTTAAGTTCGTACGAATGTTTCATATTCCATTTTTTCGAACAGTAATTGAAAATAAAGGTTATAAGAGTAAAAGCTATCCGCGCCTACTAAAACATATCTACAGAATCGGAAACCAACTTCGTGGCGTGGTCCAGTATTGCCGCACTCTTGGCTCTGGTGTTCTTGGTTCGGAATAGGCATTAAAACACACAAAAAAAAAACAAAAAATAATTATAGGACTAGCAGAAGTCAACCCTAAGAGGTTGTTAGCCATTTACCGATAACCCTGTATTCTGTAACACATATCTTGATGTTTGTTATCTAAGTTTCAAATTACGCATTTTGTTAGTTATAGTATTAGGATACAATTAGAGAGGTGTATTAATTTCGTTTGGTACCAAACTTGGGTCAGTTATTCTTTAAGTTCGTACGAATGTTTCATATTCCATTTTTTCGAACAGTAATTGAAAATAAAGGTTATAAGAGTAAAAGCTATCCGCGCCTACTAAAACATATCTACAGAATCGGAAACCAACTTCGTTTGCTCGCAATTAGGTATTATCAGGCAATAATAGTAGAGTGCGTGCCGTCTATTTATTCGAGCATTTCTTGATAAATAGAAGAGCGCGAGCGACCGCTAAATGCACAAATCAACTGATCTTGCCTTTTGCCTTTATTTGTAATGTAAGATTGTAAATTAGAAAAATGGTTGGCTATCATTTATTTCTATCATGTGATAGATAGAACAAAGATGGTCATTTTTTATCTGCGCACCTCAGAGTCCGTGTGTTTGTGACGAAAAGGGTTAACTGAAGTTTGGGAAAAAAGCACCTAATTGTGAATATAATCACCTAAATCAACCAGTTTGTTGCTGAAAATGTATATTCGCGATGTCATTATTCACTCTCTTGCGCCCGCAAAAGTTTTTCCTGAAAGTTGAAAAACATTACCAGCTCACGTCGACTTTGACACAGTCCTATGCAAAAGTCCTTCATAGCTTACGTTTACATCATGATCACTCACCCTCACCCCAATTAATTAAATAAAATGAAGAGCTCACGTTCAACGTACACGCAATATTTTTATATTGTGTCGTTGCTCAGAACCATGCAGAACTTCTGAGTATCGAAACTAGGTATCAGTGAGGCTGTGCAGCACACAGCGCAAAACAATCCTCTTTCTGAGAAGGTGCTCGTGTAGAACCTGAAGCGCTTGTAGCGGAGCTGGCATAGTCATTCCTAACTGAATAACTAGGTTAAGCAATGTTCTAACTTCATAATTACTTGGATGGGTGATTGCTTGTGGTATTTAGGTAATATTGAGTGCTTCCATGCTTCGGAGGGTGCGTTAAGCCGGTCTCGATTGTTGTCTTAGGATTAGACATAAACATTAGGTTACGCAGGCTTACCGGCATGGAATGGTGCCGTAACATGATTACTACAAACAGGCAAGTCTAAGCGCCTTTACAACATCATTATGGGCGATGAATCTTGGACTTATCAATGTAATGCAGAAGCAAGGTGCCAGTTATAGTTTTACTTTTTAGATTTTTTTAATGTCTGATTTTAAGGCTAACGCCTTTGGCCACTATCTCACGTGATGGTAAGAGATGATGTGGTCGAAGATGTTGTTCAGGCTAACCTAAAATTACTGGATCTCAAGGACAGCTGCCGTAACACACCGTTAGGTGTTTGGCTAGAGGGTGGTAGCTAGCCAGGTGGGCATTCGCAAAATGCCCTACCATCATGCTATAACGACTGCCATCCTAAGACGACTACCGGGACCGACGGTTTAACGTGCTCTCCGAAGCACGGAGCACTCAGTAGTATTGTTACTAGCGGTCACCCATCCAACTCATGACCGCGGCGGACCTTGCTTAACTATGCTGATCGTTTAAGAACAGCTAAGCAAACTTCGTTACGAGCGCTTCAAAATTTGTTTTTCTGTAATAAACTTGATCAAATTCCCACCCTTATCCCATTATACGTGGGATCGGTACGAGGAGTTCTCCTCTAACAACATAGAGGACAAAAAAAAGCAGTTAACAATACATATGACAATATTCCATTAGTAGCAGTAGAACGCTTTGTGCAAATTCGTCCGGGGTACTGCCACCATATCTATTCCTACCACCAAGCATTAATGTTCGCATTGCTATGTTCCGGTTTGAAGGGTATGGCTGCCGGTGAAATTACAGGCACATGAATCTTAACATTAGTATGTCTTTGATGGGCGCAGAGCAGTTTGCTACATGGTTACGGCTTAACACTAGGTGGGCCTCGTACTTGTTCCACCAGGATAGCATAAAAAAGAAGCATCTGATCCATCCATCTCATCATCCAACATATTGCGTAGTCAGGGCGTTATGACGGTGGATAGGAGCCCTAATGTGCACCAATGTACAGCAATACACCACATATCAACCTGATTGAAGGGATGAGCACATTCTTTAGGTTTCGCCTTTTACTGCATTCAACAGGACGATAAGAAACAGTTCTTACTAGTTCCTGGTAAGAATCATATTATCAAATGTAAGGTTAATTGCATAAACTAGTGTTGTTTGTAGTACAACGTAAGTTATAATTAACTATAGATTTAAGAACGAGAAGACAAATTAGAGTTATGTATATATGTTATGTTGGCTTAGCGATTAAAGCATACCCCGGCTATAGGGATAGATGGCGCGGGTTCGAACCCGCACATGACTATATTTTAACCTCTCGCTATAGTTTTGTAATGTATACCGCGGAGCATGCGGTACTGTAAAATAAATATATTAAAAAGAATCTATTGATTCAAAAAGCAGCTATATAATATTAACTCAATGACAAATTACTACATACATATGTTTACTGTTATTGAAAAAGCCTGGCAAAAATTTTGTACACTACTTATATTAATATCGAATGAAAAACAGTTTGTAAGCGATAAAAGCGACCAAAGCAAAAGGTCAAATTTAGCGCCCGATTTTCTGTAAAACATATTTTTTCATTTCGATATTTCGCCTGCGTCCAAACAGAACATCAAAATGAAAGGGACACATATTGCTTTTATGAAAAATTTTTGATGCGTTGTGAATATGAGAGTATGTTCGGAGAAATTGAAATTGAATTGAAACAGGTTGAACTTTGGAGCGGAAAATTAAAAGGGATTTTCAGAATTTATTGTATACCTACTTTTATGTTTTTTTAATGCCTGATAGATAAGTTAGCCTTTGACCACTATCTCATCTGATGGTAAGCGATGATGTGGTTGAAGGTGGCTAACTAGAACTTTAAAACACTTGCTTTCGTTGCTATTTTCATGTATTCAATGTAAGTCATCAAGACTTGATATTTATGCAAAACATTTTCATTGCGGGTTAGCTTAGCTGTTCTTAACCGATCAGCAGAAGTTAAGCAACGTCCGCCGCGGTCATGAGTTGGATGGGTTACCGCTAGTGACATTACTACTGAGCGTGCACGTTTTTCGGAGGGCACGTTAAGCCGTCGGTCCCGATTTTTGTCTTAGGACGGCAGTCGTTATAGCATGGTGGTAGGGCACTTTATGAATGCCCGCCTGGCTAGCTACCACCCTCAAGTAGAAAATCTGTCGCCAAGTACTTAACGGTGTGCTCCAGCAGCTGTCCTTAAGAGTCAGTAATTCTAAATTAGCCTGAACAACATCTTCGACAACATCATCACTTACCATCAGGTGAGATATTGGTCAAAGGGTAACCTATCAGGCATAAAAAAATGAAAATATATTACTGCATCTGCTATAGTCAGAGGTTACCGATATTAAAACTATCGTGATGAAACATGCACAAGGCTTTGCTAGGTTTAAGCAATATACGATCGAAAAAAAGTTCTAGATTTAGATGGTTTTAGATCTTCTCTCAAATCTGGCTTTATCTCCCTTAAACCACAAACGAGCTTCATATAATAGTAGGTAGATAGAACTGCGGTACTAAATTACTTCGATAAGCTGCTTGCTCGTACAATGTCACTTAGTGAAACTAGCGCGGTGTAAGGGTGAGGTAAACCTTGAATGCAATGTGGCTTGATTGCAATATTTTCAGGGACAGCATATTTCAAAAAGTCTGTGAGGTATTTTATTGTTTTTTACGATATTAACGTGAACGACTGATCTGAATGTAAGACCTTTACTGCCTTCGAATAACTGAAAAATATTCCAACTGGTCTAATGGCAATGTTACTAATGTTAGGTTTAAATTGTATCAGTATTTTATTTAATTATTTCAGAAATTGATTTGACAAGGATTTATTATAAGAAGTAGATTTGACTAGAGGGAGAAAAGGCTTAGACTATACAGGGCGTCCCATGGCGTTGGCACATGGAGGGGAAGTACCTTGAATATTGTAGATGGAACATTTTACTAAAAGAAGACATTACTGTGTTGTGATTTGCCTTTGTATCAACTTAAACCTATTCAAAGTATGAAATAAAAGTATTTATCGGATAATATCCGCTAATATCTTTCATAATACAGTGTTGCCAACAACTAAATACGGTAAAGTATATACTTAATACAAAAAATAGTTTTTTTTATGAAATATGACTTCGTAATGACTGTGGCTAGACCCAAACGTGACTGTTGTGACTTGAATCGACTATTTGGTTACATATTTATACATATATTCAACACGATCCAACTAAATTGACGAATAGCGAGTGTACAAACCACACTAGTCCATCCAGAGAAAAAAACGAATGTGAAGAAATCAAACGATCTAGCCGTCACCGATGTCATTTCAAAGTCTTTATTTTTATTTTGCTTTCCCGGTGTGCTAAATAACAGCTCTCAATCGTTTGATTTTTTTGCGTTTTCGTTTTCCTAATGGATTTCGGTGATTCTTCCTCGCACGATAACCCTGGCCCGCTAGTGGATACCGAATCTCCTCACGATAACGATGATTTTGGCTAGCCTACGATCACCGGTACTTCTTCTCACGATGACCCTGGCCTGCCTTTGGATACCATAACTTCTCCTGAGCCAAGGGAGGGAATCAATAAAACAATATTGCTGCAATTGCAATGTGGGCCCAACGAAAGTGGCTTACTGCGCACATGTCATGAGGATAATTTAGTTTTTGAGCTGGGCATAATATTAGGAAGATGTAAATCCACCTGCCTGGTTTGTAGATAATATACTGTTAATTTATGATAATAAGTAATAATAAAAAAAGCGATATATATGTATGTTTTTTTTTCAACAGCTATCTAAGTAGACCATGGTGAACAATGGCTTATCTAATATCCTGATACTATTTAACCATGTTATTATTATTTATACTGGTATATAAGCTATTAAACCTATATCATATTTATACCTGTAGTGTCTGTTCATTGTTGGCCAAAAGGTCATGTCCTTTATCCCTTCATTCTTAATGTTTACCATCTCCTAATAGGAAATAAATCTGCGAACACCTCAAATAAATCCCGCTCGTATCTAACCTTTTTCCTTTTGTTTAATTTTGTAAGCTTATTCCTACGAATAAATATTCGTAGGCTTATTTGCTTAGCAAGCGTTAATGCCCCATTTGGTATGAAGTTTTAAGATTTTGCGCTGAAGAGTGATGGGTGTGCGCAGACATTAAATATCTAGGTGTCGACTCGAGCTCATATACTCGTACATACTCGAGTAACGCGCTCACTCACAGTGCGTCACGGCTGGGTCACGTGAGCACGACTGAGGTAGTAAAACAATCCATTTTACACGTGAACATCAGGGGCCCGATTCTCTTAGCTATTGAACTGCGTTAACGCAACTTAATTGCGTGAAAATTTTAGTTTTTGACAGTATCCGTAGTCTGCCCGCTATTTAGGTTCAATCGCAAGTCGGTGGCTTGCTATCAATAGTTTTTGACATATTTGGTATGCTGTAAGCTATTTTGTTGCGATTTCGTTGCTATAGTGGCATAAAATATTTTGGACGATTTCAGATAGGAAAATTGCTCAATGATTTAAATATATTTATTTAATGTATTGTTTGCTAGAAAACCACTGTATTGATGTTTTGGCTGATGCTTGATTGATAGAAGTTTATATTATTATATCAGTGGCAAAATTTGCAAGACATAGCACAGCCATACGATAGCGACGCGATTGCTATACAACTGTGATAAGGAGCTAGAATTAGCAGACTACCGAATTTGACATAAATAGCAGTTTGATCGCAGAAGCATCGCAGTAGTGTGGCGTTTGGTCAATAGCTAAGAGAATTGAGGCCCAGGTCAGACCATTTTGCTCTGTAAATGACGTGTGAACTAAACATTGTTATGCCCAAAGTCGAGCAAAGAAGCTCCGTGCTTGACAGTGCGGTCTGGGCAGAGACGGATAAAGTTGAAATTAAGCAGTATTTAGTAGTTATTCAATAAAATAACGTATTGTGGTAAGCCGGAGTTTTACTACACCACAACTTTTTATTATTTTAGTTTAAGTCGCATGTACTACGCTCTTGACCATTTATTTATATTTACGAACATTAAAAATGGATGCTATCCTATTACAATTAAACCATTTAATTGCAATGAATAAAAATAATATCACAGATTTCTAATTCATTTATATCTGTGTTTTGTATCAACAACAAATTTATCTATCTATCCGAGGCCACTGAAACAAGTTTTCATATCTCTTTGAATGTCTCAAGCTGCAACTGACAGATCAAACAAAGAGTTAGCATTCAATGCCGAGTTAGTCTTAACAATTTGAATATAGCTAAGAAGAAATATAAACACAAATACAACCACTAGAGCCCACTATCGATTAATAGTGGTTCAAGTAATTTTAAGCGCATACAAAATAAAATACGAACAAAAACCGACTTCAAATATAAAATATGCATTATTTGGGATAACTTGGACACTACTCATCAGATCTCATTCAAATTTAAATGGGACCACATAACAAGCACCAGCTTTCGAATATTAAAAAAAACCGGCCAAATGCGAGTGAGACTCGCGCACGAAGGGTTCCGTAACTAAATATTCTGTGAATAGTTTAAGCGTCTACCTGTCGTTATTAGTATCGAGCAAGAAACGGTATTAAAATCAATTTTGTTGTATGGGAACCCCCCTTAAATATTTTTTTTATTTTATTTTTAGTATTTGTATATAGCGGCAATAGAAATGTATCGTTTGTGAAAATTTCAAGTCTAGCTGTCGTTCTTGAGATACAGCCTGGTGACAGATGAACGGACGGACGGACAGCGACGTCACAGTAATAGGGTCCCGATTTTATCCTTTGGGTACGGAACCCTAAAAAAACATCAAAATCAGTACACCATGTAAAAAAAATACAGTCGAGTCGCATTGATACACAGTCGAAATATTATGACCTAAATCCTACGAAAGACGAAAACATGTACTCATAATTTAAAGAATTGAATGCAAAGCGAATCTAAGCGCATCCGCATCAGCGAATGTTTAACGGTAAAAGAAAAGACAATCAACCTTCACCGCATGCGTCTTCACTCGCCTGTGGGGTGCCGGGCTATGATTTGCAACCTGTGAGTGTCGTAAGAGACGACTAAAGGTAAAATACCGGAAGGCGGGTAGCAGCGCTTTCTGAGTAATTGATATCTTAGGCTGCGATCTCCACGACGCCTTGCGGCAAACCCCCCTTTATGGGGAGGCTGTGTTTAGCAGTGGACAATCTAGCTGAAACAGTACAATACAGTATTTGAATTGAAGTAACGAATAATTTTTATGTGTATCGTTTGCCATTGTATAATTATTGTTTACAGTTAATATACTAAAGCTTTTAGACTCTAACAAAATAATATGAAAAAGAAACAGGAAGTTTTTGTTAAAAATATCCAAAAGCTTATTTAACTACGACTGACTTCAAAGGATTTTATAAATGGACTCGCCTTAAAAGGGTGCAGCGGCAAAATGCCATAGAAAATGTAACATTCAACAATTATGAACTCTTATTGTAACTAGCGTTTATGGCACGGACTTTTGTTACAGATGAGTCCCAAAAAACATTTAAAAACAGCTCCATATCTTTTTTTTTACCTAATAAAGCAGTAATGTGAAGACCTTCAGCGGTACGGATTTGTTGCCAAAATGTTTATATGTAATAAAGGGTCCGCCAAAAAACATTTTTTTATAGGCTATAAAAAAAATCTACTTAATATGTTCTACTGAATATGTTCTCAAATTTCTTTTTTTATTTGAAAGTAAAATCCTTCCGGTTAATAATAAAAAATAATTTCATTCAAATGGCTGCCTCGGCTGGCCATGCAGTAGCCTACACGATCGGTCCAATTTTTAAGCACATCACCAGTCGAGCATTCACAATATTCCCTGTAACAAAGCATCGCAGCACAAGCCCGCGGCAGTTATCAATAAAGAAAGATAAAAACAAGAAGATAACCTACCCCTGTTATGTGTTTGTTTATCGCTGTTCCGTAAATAAGCCCTTAATATTTTTATTTGGGAAGCTGTAGGCAAACAATCTCAAGAGCTATAAAAGTTGTGGTATTTTGTTTTGGCTCTCAAACTGGAATGAAAAAGTTTGTTGTATTGACGATATAAGTAGTACAACAATACGAACATAAAATCTACGTAAGTAGTCTGTGCTTGTATTAGTTAATATTTCTTACAATGTAATATAATTATTTTGAACCGAATTTTGAATTCAACGGGGCAATGCTGCCAGCATGCTGGGCACGCTGCCAACTGGTAGTGGGCTGGAGCATTTGAACTGCATGTAAGTCTGTAATGACTTATAGATTGTCTAAATTCTTTTATTGTATTAGTTGTAGTATTTTATATTTTATAGTTCATAGTATTTTGTTACAAAAGGCATACCACCAATTATATAAAAAAAGAACTAATTTTGATGATTCTTTTTTTGTTGGGTAGCCTTCAAGTTGGTCCCATTTGTATTTCATCTAAATCTGTTGAGTAGTTTTTAAGTTATACTTAGTCAATATAATGAAAAATTTATGCGAATACCTGGATGGTACTTACAACTCTTATCGATGGTGAACAGCATTTTGATTCAGCATGGTACAGACTTCAATAAGTTATTTCATACTTTTCAGTGTTTGATGTCCATTTATTTTATTGATATAGTCAAATAGTGTTACTATTAAATAATACTATTATTTCTAAACATTATATGAAACGATCGTAGTCGAGCTTGTCTAGTCATTCTCATAACCGTTCAACTAGGACATGTTCTCTGCGGTCACTGCTTGGATGGATGACCATCTGACCAGCAACTACTCTCCACTAGAAATCTGTTACTAAGCACCTAACCACATCACATCACCACTTCAATATCTATTGAGGTTGAGCTCAAATGCTAGCCTTTAAAGAAAACTAAGACTCATTCAACTACCGCACCAATGCCTCTTGCCTTCAAACAAAAGATTTATTTGTTAAGCAAGGCTGTAAAATTGTTATTTAGCACGAGTACTTTTATTTTTAACCTGAGGGGAAGTAAAGGAATCTAGGTTTGAACTACGAACAAAGCAAACAGTTCAAAATATAGAACCCTGAGCATACCAAAGCTTTCAAAGGTAAGAGGCACAAAATAACCTTTGTACCGAGCGATACACTCAACTTTTTACCTCACCATAGCGAGGAAAATGCTAGGTGCAAGAAAATGAACTTAATTTGTAAAATAGTGTTAATTTGTATTAAAAATATAATAAAATGACTACAATTGATCATATTGAAAATAATTTAATGGTTATCTTTTATAAATGTTTCGAAGTTTCAAAACATTTTCCACGCTAGCGCATAAAGTGCATTTTCCACGTAGATTTTGACGGATAAACAACACCTTTCCGAGCTTCTGAAGTGAAAAATAATTTCCATCCTATACTAGAACATATAAATTACTTCTCCTTCAAAAAAATAACCTGTGCGTTTTTGAAAAATGTAAAATTGCATTTTATGTAAGATATTTGAGAGCGATTCGTTACTAAGAAAAATCACCTCAAATGACGATGGTAAATTTTTATTGCAAGAAGACTTTGTTTTAGTATTTAAAATTAATAGCATTGGAAACGTGGAATCTAAATTGATTTACATACGATAAACAAAAACATTTTGATTTCTTATAAAGCCAAGTTAACTAAATTATATACAACGATTTGTTTTTAAAATTACTGAAAAGTTTTACGGAGAAGACTATGTGTGTTTGTTGGCTGGTGAAATATTGTTTATCGACTGACCTTGACTTTTTAAAAATATCACGAGTTTGGAGGTTTTAAACAAAAGTTTTATAATTTTAGGATGAAGATGCTGACCTGGCATATCGCTTAACTAAATGAAATTAAATGAAATATTTATTGTTACAGATTGTAGGATATAAGGGTGTTACAAAAGTATACAAATGTACCTGTACAATCTACTCTATTCAGGGTGTGCAACATTAATTATTATTTTAATTTAAATATGTGTCATGAATATATAATACCGATTGTTAGTCAAAATAATTTTCACAATATAGTTATTAATCAGAAATACACACGTTTAATTTACAATAGTCATAATTATACTTACAATTTATTTGATAAATCACTTACAGAGTAATAGTTTTTATTGTGTTACCAACTTAGCAATTGTTTTTTGTATGGTTTCAAATTATTAATCTCTTTGATGTGCATTGGGAGAGCGTTAAAAACTTTAATACACATAGCATGACATTGCTTTTGGTGAAGCGAAGTTCTTGGAACTATGTCATGGACCAATCTGTCAGGATTTCGCGTATTTCTCGGGTAAATGTAAGAGGCCTTTTTAAAGAACTGTGGGTTTGCTGTTGCAAAGGTAGCTAATTCAAAAATATACATGCGGCCATATGAAAATATAACGGCGGAATAAAAAAAATACGGCTTTTTTCGCTAAGGAAGGAGCTATCCTTCCTAGCTAGTATATATAACTAGAAAATTACACATTACTATTTACCATTTCCATAGCATTAAATTGTTTTTTGTAGATGATTATCGAACCTTCATATAAAATGAGATACAAAATTAGTTTGTTTTAGCCTTTGTATTTAGTAAGTGCTTATTTTAAAAGTTGTAAATAAATAACCTGAACTAATCAGACAAAAATAACATTTTCTTTTGTAGACTGGAGTCGTAATGTTTGAAATTCCACGAATTAAGTATTATCATTACTTAATTAGTGTTTATTTTTCAAACTGAACCAAACCTAGAATTATTCAGGGAATATTTCTAGGTTTGGTGAAATCCAAAAGTGAATCCTCCTATTTCATGAAATCCAAAAGCTAACACACATATTATTAAATATTTCTAGACAAATTTACCATTTCTGTGTAACAAACTCTTGGCACCATCTTAGTGGCACTAATTTGACAGTGGGCATTGAATAGAAATATCAAATAAAGGACTGTTATTCGCAAACGTTCTCGAATTAGGATTTTAGTATGAACACAAAAAGAAATTACATAATTTAGAGTACTAAATAGACTTTTTTGTAAAAAGATTTTTTCTAAGCCTCACGACACAGGTCAACCTAGATTGTGATTGTGTGATTAACAATAAACTAACACATTTTTTAAAATAATAATTGTACCTACTACACTAACGATGTAATATTTTAGTAAAAACATAGCTTAAGTTCCTTTTCCTAATAAACGTTACTATTATTATTTTCAGCGGTTAGTGTCCTGTAATGGCGATGAATGCTACCCAATTCTGGACTTTCTTTCTCAATTTCTTCACATCTTACTGTATCAGCCGGATTATCCACAGCCTTCTGTAAAAAAATTGCCGCAATCCCCACGTTTGGGGATCGCAGTTTAAGATACCAGTTCCCGAGAAGGCGCTGCTGTCCACCTTTCACTATTATACCTTAAGTCGTCTCTTACAACATCCACAGGTAACAATGGGGGGTGACATTCTAGACCGGCACCCTACGGGGAAGAGACCTAATTCACCTCTTGTAAAAAACTCATTGAGTCAACTACCTCTATGTGCTTGACAACCGCTGTTTATAACTAACTCAGTTATATAAATAACTGAGTAAGTTATAAACAGCGGTAAACTGTATTTCTGAGTTTCGAATAACAATATCGTTACCAATTTCATATTAGATTAAATACAGAAGGTAGGTACGTGAGTAATATTGATCGATGTAAGCGTGACGAGGCGATGAACCTACAAACATCAAGTAAATACGCTCACGAAACGATTTATCAGGATTCGTGATTGATTCCTTTAACACAACTCAATACTTGAACGTGTTTCGGCTACCTACGAACAAGTAGGTATATGGCAATAATAGCAAAGAACGAAATTAAATAAATTTAGGGCCTGTTTCAGAATGTTCGAGTAAGTTCCGGTTATATTACCCAGAACATAAAATCACTGAATGATAAAAATGACAGTTAACATGCAGCACGTTTCAAGTTTTAACCGATGGATAGGCTTAATCGACTATGAAACGCAAAGATAGTATTTTATTTATTAAATATGTTCTGGGTAGTATAACCGGAACTTACTCGAACATTCTGAAACAGGCCCTTAAAATTATAGGGCTCCGTCAAAGATTATTGCAACAATTGGTCTTCTTTGTTAACGTAAGTTGAACTGTGGGCGAAGGTTCATCCCCCTACGATGGTTATTCGAGAGGACAAATTAGAGTTATGAGTCTTATGTCATGTTGGCTTAGTTGTCAGAGCAAACCCCGGCTATAGGGGTGGATGGCACGGGTTCGAACCCCGCACATGACTTTAATTTTTCCTCTCGTTGTAATTTTGTATTGTAACTTTTATCTATACTACATTTTGTAAAAGAGTTAAAGAGAAGCAAATTTTTTTTTACGAAGCGAAGATGCATACAAGTGGCCCATTTAATGGCTATCCGCCTGGTGTCACGCCCGTTCATTACAATTGCAATATCGCAATCCTTGTAACAGTACAAGGACATTACACAGACAACACAGCAGCAGTGATGGCTCAGTGGCATTGGCTATGGACTGCCGCGCAGCAGGTCCATGGTTCGAATCCCGCCGCGGGCTTGAGCTTCACCGCATATTGGAAGCCGAATATTAAGCACCTTACGATATGTTCCGGCAGCTGTCCTTGAGAGCCAGTAAGTAAGTTAAGGTATTATTATTCTAGGTTAAGTTTGTGAAAATCTATCTAGATCTAATCTAGACCACCATCTGGCCAGATGGTGGTCAAAGGCTAATCTATCAGCAATAAAACTATAAAAAAAAACACTGCACTGCGCTTGTCACTCCGAGATGTTAGTTCGTATGTCTCATTCACCCAGTAATTTCAATAGCTACAGTGACCTTAACGGTAAACATGGCAATGTTTCTACAGAAAGTAGTAGCTTCGAGGCAGAATATCTAGCACTGTGCTGGAACCCACCAAGACGGCTTGATGAAGAGACATATCACCTGGTGTTTTACTCTAACCATATTATATAATACTAGCAGCCCGCCCCGGCTTCGCACGGGTATTAAAAATATATATATATTATACCCACACATAAACCCTTCTATTTGAGTCAAGTTACTAATAAAAGAATATAATAAAGAATGTTTGAATATAATTATTTTAATGTACTTTTATTTGTACTTTTTTTTTGATCCTATGTTTTTTTTATCGCGCAAAATCATTAACCTCTTTTTGTGCAGTTAGATAAAAACTATCCTATGTCCTTCCCCGTGTCTCAAAATGGGAATTACACCACGACTGTATTCTGGGGTTGCAAGTTCAAGCTTCGCTGAAAGTTATCTTTTTGCATCCAAAAAACTGCTATGTTTTTGATTAGCGTGTGTCAGTACTGTTTGAATCATACTAAGAATACAACAGCGTAAGGCGTGAGGTACTAAATCTTATAACTAAATTGGACTGACTGCTCGTTGGTGGAGTAACTTAGGGTAACCCGAAATACCGGGTTAGACATTTATTGGGTTATCTATATTAATGTTATAAAGAAGAAAGATTTGTACTTTTGTATTTTTGTACGTAACGAATAAATTAAAAAAGTACTGGACCGATTCGAAAAATCCTTTTACCATTGGAATCCTTCATTATCCCTGATGAACATAGGCTATAGAATGTTATGAAAAAAATATGTTTTTATTTTATTTTTTGTTTAATACCCATGCGAAGCCATTATAATATATTTCTCGATATATACATTATAAGTATCTGACAATCTGAAGTCCAGCGCGGTAGATGGTACGTGTATTTGATGCTCTCGCTCCCTTTGCAAGGAGCCAAACATGTCTGGGGAAACGTATCTGTTTTAAGTTGGCATCGGACTGGACCACTATGGCCAATTTATGAATGAAATCCTATTGTTATAATTATAGCCGATGCCAATGGGTTAAACATGTTTGGTTACACAATTGAGACTTAAGAGGCATTTTACATTTTAATGCGGTATACGAAGATTTTAAGCGCTTAATTTACTATCATAGGAAATATCTACAAGTTGTTTAATAATTGATAAAAATAGAATAATCTGTTCTCTTTTCAGTTAATGTACCAGATTTACAAACATAACATTAATTATTTTGTAGTGACCAATCTCCCGCACCTTGTTTTACGAATTTAAGTAAACATAGCCAACTTCAGAGTTCTATCTCTTGTATAAAGATTCATCAAATTAACTAAAAAAAAAAACTGTGCATCAGGCATATAATCCTGTTGACAAATAATGTACTAGAATATCGATAATTAATCGTCATTGTAGAAAAAAAAATAAAGATCTTGCGCCAATTTCCACGAATTATATCAGCAGTTTACCACGATATATTGCGTTTAATAAAGTGTAATTCCAAACAAATATTATATGAAAAGAAAGTTCATTCTTTAATTAATCTGATCTGTAATAAATTGTGATATTAACTCTGTTTTGTTAGACTAGAAAAAATATTTAACATAACTCGAAATGCTCATAAATTGAAATGTACAAGCGCGAGGCGATCAGTACCGCGCGAGCGCTCATCGAGGTAGGACCTGCGTTCGTTTTGCCTTGCTCTGACGTCTCGTACGCGGAACGCTTAGACGCAAGTTTATAGTGCGACCACAGAGTTTTGATCATGTCTTTATTTTTTTAAGTAACAAACTATACTTTGACTAGTATTATTTTTATAGGAGCATTGACGCATGCTAAGCGAAAACATAGAAACCATCATCCAGCGCCATCCAGCGCCCGCTTCCATGGCACAATTGGTAGTGCACCAGGACAGTATTCTGGGGGTTGCGGGTTCAAGTCCCGCTGGAAGTTATCTTTTTCCATCCGTAATAATTTCTAAACTATACTTTATTTTTGTTGTCCATAATATAATTATTGTTGTCTTGTTAAGTAACTACATCTTTAGTTTCTGTTCATCCATTGTGTTAAAAAAAGGAAACGTCACAATTATGCAGTCTTATACAGCGTTATTGGAAAAATGCTAACAACCTCAGAGGGTTGGCTTCTTCTTTTTGGTCTGCTAGTTTTTATATTATTCTAGTTTAAATTAGTAACTCACTATAACTTTTGTTTTAGAAGGATAAGATTACAGGCGAATAATTGATTTCCAATATTTTTGGATTCAGTTAATGTCTATAAGTGAACACAGCGATAACTTCAGCAGGAAATTAAACTACCTTCCTAATTTGTACAAAACGGCCTCCCGGCTTTTCCATCATTTGTACAAACCGGGATACCAGTTAGCGGTCGATAGTCGTATTTACAAATTTACCATAAAATCTGCGTAAGTGTTTTCTGCGTAAGTTTAAGTTTTGAAGCAGTGATGGCTCAGTAGCATTGTCCATGGTTCGAATCCCGCCCAGAGCTTGAGCTTCACCGCATGGTGGAAGGGCATTTTGCGAATGCCCGCCTGGCTAGCGACCACCCTCTAGTAGAAAATCTGTCGCCAAGCACCTATCGGTGGGTTCCGGCAGCAGTCCTTGAGAGCCAGTGAATTAACAGACAAAAATGAGACTTAACAGTTATGTCTCAAGGTGATGGGCGCAGTGCAGTTCGTCACTTGTGATGAAATGCATCTGTTATAGGCAGAGGATACCGCTTAACATCAGGTGGGCCTCGCGCTTGTTCCATCACAATGACATAAAAAATAAATATATAAAAAGTCCGACTTTCATAATCCAAATGGTTTTCAAAAGGATGCATTCTTGCCCATACAAGAAAGAATTCATACTTTTCTGAGATAACGGAAGTATTTTGAATATTTTGATGAAATCTGAAACCAGCACAAATTACATTTTGGCCCCAAAATATTACGTCATTTCATATTAATCTCGTAACTACGTCAACAGTTATAAACCTAGAAAAACGCAATTTTGCATATGTATAAGTCATTTTTCGCTCGATACATTTTGCAACGCAAACACTTACCGATGCAAATTTGCGTATTAAATAATCTCGTAACTAATTTTAAACTTCTAAACCAAAAATCTTAAATAATACAAGTGTATAAATTATATGTAAATAATAATATCAAAGAAGGACCAAAGCCGTAGGTGGTATAGTTTTTCAGAAAAAAATATTGCTCTCCAATACAGTTTTCCCGCCAAAGTTCTTAAAACAATTGGGTTGTTTTAATCTTGTTACTTTAAAATATTTGGCGTAAAAATCTGTAACAATTCATGGCTAAAGAACAATATTAAATTATCATATTAAAAGAAGAATCGAAGTTCTAGGTGAGTCTAGTTAAGAAAAAATAAAAATAGCAATTAAATTAACTAATTCCCACCATTTTTGTCGTGTGTTCAAACCCCATTTCCAGTATTTTTTTCTATAAAAAGGTGTATTATCATTTATTTTCCATAGAGGAAATAGTGAGCATAAGAGTATATAGTGAGGATTGCATTGGTACCAAGAAGTATATATGTTGATTATAGATTGCATCAAAGATATTCGATTTAAAAACAAAAACACCTCAAAATGTGTAAATATATATTTACATTTCGCTGTTTGGGCTACTCAAACTAAATGGATGAAAATTTTATTTTTTTAAAGGTATAGGTGATATATTGTGGTATCGGAATATGAGGGTGACATGTTTAAGTAATGGAAAACCAAAAACGTCATGGGACGTTTGTGGTTGGTACTGAGTTGTTTTCCGGATGCACAGAAAAATAAACCTCAGTCCTATGCATGGTCATTATGGCAGACAGTGTTAACGACTGGATATAGATACTGTGTAGAGTGGGAACGAGGAAAATAGCAATTTTTAGAAAATTTAAAAGAAAGAGCTTTTAGTCCGCAGCTTTTAATCAATGCCGTTACGTCAAATATTTATATAATTTTAAGCCGTATAATTATTTAATTATTTAAGTTTATTGTTACAATAAATGATTCAAACATATCTATTTTTTATTCATCAAGGATGAAATGTAAATATACGATTCACGATGTAGGTTGACTATTTAATGTACATGCCTATTTCTTTTCTATCACATTAGCAAGTAATCGACAAGAAATTGATTATTTACTCATGCCAATCACACAAATTTTAAATTCGCAACTTACATTTCTTTATTAATGAGTGCTAGTATCAAAATATGTTACCCACAGTCACGCTATTCCGTCGTCACTTCTTTCGCTTGTGTAAGCGATGCGCTGGCATTTACCTAAACTTCAGTAGCGTGATTTTGTGAAATGGCTCTTAAGGTGAACGCTATTGTAGGAAATAAAAAAAATAATTTTGTTTCGTTTTTGTTGAGCTTGTAACGGAAAAGCTACAACATGAATCCTTGCGCATCGAAAATAATGATAATAATTGAATTTAATTCATAAAAGCCCGCATTAGAATGCGCGTTATGCGAACGGGTTTTGTAATAGTACATTGTTAAGTAAGGAATTACGATCGAGGCTCTAGTAGAAGTCCGAAGTCGAAGACTTGGAGGGCTTTCTGAGTCGAGGTTCGTAATTCCCGTACCGCCTGTGAAACGTACAATGTTTTTCATCATCGATTGCGAGTAAATAATTATTTAGCTCATTTGGTTATAGCATACCCCGGCTAAAGGAGTGGATTGACACGGGTTTGAATCCCGCACGTGACTTAAATTTTTCCTATCGTATATTTGTAATTAAAATAATTATGAATTATAGCTTTAATACACAAGTGAGCACAACTATTATTACGAAATACGTGAACATTTTGCCAAACGGATGGCGGGCTTTTTGCCCACACCAAAGCTTACACAAATGTTTCGTTCAGAAACGGGGTGAACTGGCCGGCCCGTTCTCCATACAAACGCCGTTGTGTGATCACTCCCTTATTTGAGGATTTAGGTCCAAAATAAAGCATAATACCGATTGATCTCGTCATCATCTAGGCTTGTATGATGCCGAAATTTTAATGAAATAATTAACCTGAGAATTATGATCCTCGAAACATTTTCATACAAAGTTTTCGAGGCTCATAACTTATAACTTAATTATCCTTTTAAAATGTTGGCATCATACAAGCCTAGATAATGGCGAGATCAATCGGTATTATGCTTTATTTTGGACCTAAATCCTCAAATAAGGGAGTGATCACCCAACGGCGTTTGTATGGAGAACGGGCCGGCCAGTTCACCCTTAAGAACATTAGTTATTGAGTATTTAAGTAACATGTAGCTAGATTTCAATGAAATTCCTGAAGATAACATTTTAAGACAATTTTTCAATTGCGTCTAAACTCTTAGCTTGAAATTGCATGACCTGTGTGCTGTGCAATAAATAAAAAAAAATACTAAGCATCTTTGGGTTTCATGACAAAAAGGAAGCTCGAGGATTTAATATGGGGCATTACCACATGAATTATTTATTCATGAGGCATTACGGCCAAACTTGTATGTTTTGATAGGTACTGTTTACGTGCAAGTGTGATGAAAAGTAAATAATTGATCACATTTTTACGAATGTAAAAAATATTTTTTGTTGTGAAAGATATCCAGAAAATCATTTTACAAACTGTACTTCTGTTTTTTGTTTTACCTATTAATGAAGCAGTTATGAAACATTTTTAAACACAGATTTGTTGACAAAACTTCTGAAGATAACACATATTTATTCTCAATCCAAATAATGAAACTCTTGAGAACAAAATGAGTGAATCGCCCCGTATGGGCGTAATCATATATTATGGATCTTAATATCTAGATACTGTACCAGCCTAATTGTCCACAGCCTCCTCACTTATGGGGGGTTTTCCCTAATCCCCACGCTTGGCAGGCGTCTTAGGGATCGCAGTGTGAGATATCCATTTATCAAAAAGCGCTGCTGCCCACTTTCTGGCGTGTCCTTTAGTGGCCTCTTACGACACCCACGGGTAGAGATAGGAGGGTGACATTCTATTCCGGCACCCTACGAGCCAATTTTAATATCTACTCAATTTTTATTACTCCAAATGTTTAATGAATTACGAAGTAGTCAAAGTTTTCAAGTGGATAACTATTTAAAGACACGATTCCCCAACTACTAGAAACGAACAATTTATCTCTAAAATCCTAAGCGTACTACAAACTTTCCGAATTCTAGTTGAAATCGTAATCCAGTTGGTTCGTATCAGAGCGATTTAGATATTCTCTAGTTTTACTCGCTTCAGTTACCTTTCTAACATTGTAGTTGGAATATTTGTAATTATACCTCAAAGTTTGAAATCTTAATAGGAGTTTGGTGTCTATTGTTCATGTTTGGAGTTCATGGGAACCTCTTACATTGAGAATAATTAACTCTATTATCTTGGAAGATTTAATGTGCTCTAATTTTGGGATGAAAAGGTTTCGCCGTTCATGAACATTTCTACATATCACGAACAAATGTTATGTCACATATTAATACTAAATTAACAACGCTTGAGTTTTAAGCACACTGAAGCTGGTATAAAAATATTTTCATGATTCCATACCCAAAGGGCAGCAAGGAGTCCAATTAATGAGACCAGGCTGTCTGTCTGTCTTTCTACGTGTTCATGCGTATGCTGCGGGTCTCTTGCTCGGATATTCCTTGAGTTAGAAAGCATTTTCTTATATATATATATAAATGACCATTCAGGGGAGCTCCAATATAGCTGAAAAATAATCTTTACTTGATCTTAGCATGTGGGGTGTCATCAATAAAACTTATTGCGTTCCTACAGTAATTGACTTATTGATGATGAGTGATTTATTGACAATACAAGTGCAGTGCAGATTTAAGCAGAACGAGATGGGTGGTACTATAACTGCAATGGGTAGGCGTGATGCTGAACATAGGATACTTGCCGATCTCGGCACTTTTTAAATTAATAAAAAAAATTACGTTTTCTGATCTACGTTTCCGATTTTTGTTAAGACAATAAGGTTCATAAATGTAATTAGCTTTTTTTGTAAATTTTTATATTAAAGCCTGCTGATCTAGCGGGCGGGAGTATACCTTTTCTTAATAGTTTTATTTCGTTCTCAAGATATTAGAATACAGCCTCGATGCATGTAACCTTGTCAAAATATTGAATATGTCTATCTTACTAAACGACCCAAGAACTGTCATATCATTTCACATGTTCCAATTTCAACATTTCGTAGTTCTTTTCTCAAGCATGCATTCGCCGCCATAAGAGCGCAGAGCATAAAAGGTACCTGTATATACAATGTGCCTCTCGTGCCTTTCTGCCGCATTGTTTGCCATACCCTGCTGTAGGGATTACCTGGTTCGAAGGAGAGAAAAGGGGGAAAGTTTTTCGTATAGACGTGAATATTAACGTGTTGTATCGCAGTAGAAATGCACAGTCTTCAAGCTTTTAATACTAAAATTGAAAAAGAATATGAATGTGGTTTCGGAACAGTGTTGGAGGTAATTTTCGTTGTTGTTGAAATAAGTTGAAAAAATATACTTTCCTTTTTAACCTCAAAAGTAAGGAAAGGTTTTTTTATATTATTGTGACGGAACAAGCTCGGGGCCCTCCTGATATTAAGCGGACTATTTCTGCCTATAACGGACGCATTTCATCACAAGTGACGAATTGCCCTGCGCCCGTCACTTTGACACGTAGTTATTAAGTCTAATGTGCCTGTAATTTCACTAGCTCTCAAGGACTGCTGCCTGAACACACCTTTAGGTGCTTGGCGACATACTTTCCACTTGACGGTGGTAACTAGCCAGGCGGGCAATCGCAAAATGCCCTTCCACCATGCGGTGAAGCTCAAATCACCGGTGGGGATCGAACCAGGGACCTGCGGCACGACAGTCCATAGCTATTACTGCTCGGCCATCATTGCTTCAAAAGGTTATGTTTATCATTCGAAATCTGCATGCAGAATTGCTTTGAACCAGAGGGTTCAAAGCAATTCTGCATGCAGATTTCTTTCATCAACGACAAGGTATTTAAAGTTCGTACCCCCGAAGGTGGGCAGCAGTCCCTTCTAAAGAACTGCCATCTTATACTGCGATCCCCAAGACACCTGCCACGCGTGGGGATTATGGCAAATACCCCCCTTAATAGGGGAGGCTGCAGACGATCCGGCTGATACAGTTTCTTTATACTAGTTCAAAAAAACAATTCAACCTTCAATATTACCAACTATACCTACTTATTTCATCTTTAATTTTCAATGGAAATAAACACCAATTTTCTATATAATTTAATGTTTTTACAATACAATACAAATACTCTTTATTGAACACCAATTATTACAATGCAATAATGTTACAGAGAGACATAAGCTAAAGGAAGTACAATGGGCGGCCTTATCGCTAAGTACAATTTCTTACAGGCAACCGTGAATGGACATGAAAGTGAATGCATATTGAGGACGGTGGTGAACAAGATTACACAGACAATTGTCACACTTACACATATGTGAGTATATATATAGTACTTCTTCAACATATTTTTGAAGGACTCAATAGACTTGGTGTGTCTGATGTTAACCGGTACTGAATTCCATAGACGGATAGCTTGCTTTGTAAATGATTTGTCATAATACATTGTTGATGCAGCCGGGGGTAATCATTTTAGAGTGTTTGAAGAACGTAAGGAGAGTGAGTGAGTATGATGTACGTATTGAAACTACTTTGATTTACATGTCATTATAAACTTGGATTGAGTTTTTCTTCTATAAATAGCACTTTTGTTGCTGACCTTTGAAACTTTCTCTACGCCCGGGATTCTATGTTTGGATGAAACACGAGCAAACTTCGATACCTCAGGTTTCAGTACAAGTTCTCAACAACTTTATAGCCTTACATAACAAATATGTAGTTACTCGGTAAAATAAATATAATTTTGTTCAAAATGTTTTCAATACGGTTATTAGGGCTCCGTACTCAAAGGGTAAAAACGGGACCCTATTACTGAGACTTCGCTGTCGGTCCGTCCCTCCGTCTGCCGCCAGGCTGTATCTCAAGAACGGTGATAGCTACACAGTTTAAATTTTCACAGATGATGTAATTCTATTGCCGCTATAACAACAAATACTAAAAATAATATATAAATATTTAAGGGGAGCTCCCATACTTGATTATTTTACCGTTTCTTGGTCGATACTAATAACGATGACAGATAGACGCTTTTAACTATTCACAGAATATTTAGTTACGGAACCCTTCGTGCGCAAGTCCCACTCGCACTTGGTCGGTTTAATTTTTTTCTATATAATGCTAGTATTTCTTTCCCATACCAAGTATAATATTTGAAATAGCCTATAAAATAAGATTAGCTGCTGTAGGTCTGGGGTTGATTTATTGATAACAGCGAAGGGAAGGTTAACGGGTACAAATTGATGCATATTTTATGGGAGCAAAAGATTCCTTTTAAACAATATTGAGAGTCTTGGAAAATTTATGACGAACTCAAGGGTGGTTCGTTATGAAAGTAGTTAATTAAGGGAAAGTGTTATTTCTCTTCGGTTTTAATCTTTTGAACATGTCATAATACAAAATTTATAATGACATGTACAATGTGAAATTTTTATCTGTATTTACGAGTATACTTATATTATAAAAAGGAAATATTTGTATTTTTGTATGGAACAAATAAACTTAAAAATACTGGACTGGTTTGTATGAAATTCGGTATGGAAATAGTTTGAGACCCGAAGAAGGGCATAGGATAGTTTTATTCAATTGCGCAAAAAGAGTTTAATGGTTTTGCGCGATAACCGACATACTCGCGGGCGGAACCGCGAACGGAAAGCTAGTAATTAATTTAATTCAAGTGCTGTATTAACAGTACAGTAATTGTTATAGTAGACTATTGATTTTTTAAGTGTTATCTTGAACTAAATAGATTCGAGGATTATTGTGAAACTAATTTAAAATAATTATGGCTTGAAACTAGGTGTTACCATCATCATAATCTTCACCATAAGCTACTCACTCGTACCTTCATTTTATAGCTGATAGAATATTCAGTTTTTAGTTAATTAAGCTGATGGCTAATTGTATAAGGAAGACATTCCAAAACATAGTGTAAAAACTTCTTACACTAGTACAATATGAACCCTGTTGGTTACAACTAAATTACATAAGAGTGTGTAGTAAAGAGAAGGTGGGTCGGTACCATTGCACATGACTATATTTTTTCGTGGTTCGAGGCCCACCTGATGTTAAGCGTTAACCTCTGCCTATAACAGATGCATTTCGTCACGTGACAAATTGCACCACACCCAGAACTCTGAGACATACTGTAAGTCTCATGTGCTTGTAATTTCATAATTGTAACTGGCTCTCAAGGCATGCTGCCGGATCACACTGTTAGGTGCTATGCGACAGATTTTCTAGAGCATTCGCAAGATACCGTTCCACCATGCAGTGAAGCACAAACTGCCGGTGGGAATCGAACTGCAGTGATGGCTCAGTGGCATTGGCTAAAAAAACTTACTTGAGTATATACTATAGGGCAGGAGTGTACTTTGACACAACAAACGGACTAATAATAATGCCAAGACAAAAAAATTTCATGTCAGGTCCAGATCAGTATAGAAAGTGACCGACATTATTTTAATACTGAAATATTCTACGTTGTACTGCCACGTGCAGCAAAAAAAGTCGCAGTATAGGCGTTAAAAAATGGGTAGGTTGTAGTCAAGGTAGGTAAAGAGTGTAAGAGACTAAGAGGTATGGGTTCTCACGGACAGCTGCTGGAACACGCAGTTAAGTGCTTGGCAACCGCTATTCTACTTGGGGCTGGTAACTCGCCAAGCTGGCATTCGCAAAATGTTCAACAAACATGCGTTGAAGACATAGAGAAATATCTCTTTTCTGTAGTTCAAGCTGCCTCTGTATGTGGCTGTGAATATATATATAGATATATATATATATATATATATATATATATATGTAAACATAGCTATTTCTGAGCCATCGTTGATACAAGACTTCTATAAACCACTCGTAGGTGTAACCTTTTAGTGTGATTAATGGGGCTCAGTTATTATACTAACGTATAAAGCTTTTATGAGCTTTACCCTTGTTATAGAAATGAATTGATGTTATTGTATAGTTTGTTCTACCCACATTTCAAGATTTTATATATTTTCTGCAGGTAAACAGTTTAAGTCGAGTAAAACGTGTATTATTTTAATATTTTAATTTTTTGAATAACGCATGCTAACATTACAAAATTACAAATTTCCGAGAGATAAAATATGGTCATGTACGAGATTCGAATCCGCGTCATCCACACCTATAGCTAGGGTATGCTCTCACCCAATGAGCTAACACGACAAGGCCTCATAACTCTAATTTTAATGGTGCTTTTCCTCTTGTAAATTTGTAATTTTCTAAATTATATTATTGTTGACTTTGTGATTGGGATGGAACAAGCACGAGGTCCACCTGATGTTAAGTGGTAACCTCTGCCTAGAACAGATGTATTTGTGTCATACAAGTTGCGCACTGCACTGCGCCCGTCCCTCTGAGACGTACACTTGTTAAGTCTCATGTGCCTGAAATTTCATAGTTATAACTGGCTCCCAAAGACTGCTGCCGGATAACACTGTACGGTGCTTGGTGACAGATTTTTACTTTAGGGTGTTAGCTGGCCAGGCGAACATGCGCCAAACACTCTTCAACCATGCGGTAAAGCTCAAGCCGGCGGTGGGGATCGAACCATAGACCTGCGACATGGCAGTCCATAGCTATTACCACTCAGCTTTCACTGCCACATAGTAATAAATTATCTAAAGGTAAAGGTTTAAATCGCGTATATTTATCAATATTTTTATACCGACGACGTTTCAAACACTTTGCAGTGATCGAATAGGTTACGTGTTTTCTATTGTATTTTTATTTACTAGTAATTTATGTGGTTACGCATATTATAGGTTTTTAATCTCCAAGTTATGGTCTAGATCTCCGGATCGTTGAGTTTTTTCCGGACGAAGATTTGTTTAGTAGCTGTCTGAAATCTGTACTGTGCCAGGTGGATAGCAATAGGCTTGCCCATCTGTACTTGATACAAACCGTGGCCAGTACACCGACTACCCATACCGGGACATACTTACTTAAATGTGTAATAAAGTGACGAAACAGATTTATTTTGTGTTAAAATATATATATCCAAAAAAAATTGCAGTTAAAGCAAAATTCAAACAGTATTTTTAGGTACAAAATCTTCAACATTTTCAACCTATTAGTCATTTTTAAGCCTCAAAGAATCAATATTAAATTAATGAATATAAAAACTTTAAGGCTTAACAATGACCAATAGGTATACTTTTCTGCTCGTGTTTTAAAAACGTTCTAATAGGTAAAGTTCGCCAATTTTTCATAAAATTTTAACGTACTACCCACTTTTACGTGCAAGCGCTTTCCTGCTTCCGGAAGAAAATCTTTATGTAACCCTCTTGGAACGGTTCCAAACATCTCAAATATCCTGTTATATAATAGCAAAGATGCTCCTTACCAAGTCCTCGTCGTTGTCAGTGAAAATATTAGCTCTATCAGACGCCATTTCACCAAATTGAACATCCAATAAACAGAACAATATTCATCCATGGCTCACATACACAACACGTTCAACACTTGTAAACACATCAACCGCATCCAAACTACCCTTTCTTCACTTCCACGATACATGTTGAAAAAGAAAACACTGGTTAGTAATTATTGTTAGTCAAAAAAGTATGAATAACGTCTTTTGAAATTCGAATTCAAGTCGACGAATTCATTCGGAAGGTCTCGGAGGTTTCGTTCGGTATAAGTTCGACCGAGCTTCGCGAGCTTTGGACGCGTACTGCGGTGGAGGGCGGGTTGACGGGCACTGCAGCGTCTGGTCGCTATGGTTACGCGAAGGCTTCGCGTTTTGCTGCGGGAAAGTTGGCGTGCACTCGCCTTATGACGCGGGAAGGGAGTTATGCACGCAATAGCAATGTTATTTCGTGTGAGCTTGATGGATTGGCTTCACACACGGGTAGTAACCTAATTCAGACACTGGGCTTTTTATCCTTTAACCTTTACATATGTGGGATTATGTATAGTTATTTATATTCCATACATAACTCAATCCCAATATTAGTTATTCCTGGCTTGAGGTTCCTTTTTATCCTGGTTTATAAAGCGATTCTTAAAGAAGCGCGATATTGGGGTGAGAACACACGGGTGAGAAGCGATTATGTCCTTTGGTATGAAGTCTTCACTGGAGAACTTTTCATCACGATTGTTTATTTATTGGTTTCCCAAGCGATGTGGCCAGACGATTACTTCAACTTGTAAATTGTATGAGCTGTGTCGGTAACCAGTTTTTCAGCAAGTTCCAGTTTCAGATTTTATCGCACAATAAACTCTAAGTAGGTACTCGTATATCCATGGTTCGTATAAAACCGTTTATCTGCAAAGTGAAATCAATTAAATTGATTAAATCTCCAGGACAGTTCAATACTGTAATTTTTTTCTACTTTTGATAGACAAGCCTTTCACCGCAATCTCACCTGATGGTAAGTGATGATGTGGTCGAGGGTGTTAAACAACCTTAGCATAGAATGGGATCTGGCTCTCAAGAACAACTATTGAGAGATATTCCACTTTTTATTTTTTTTTATTTTTTTTATGTTGAGACGTCCAGTTGTTAGGTCTCATTAGCCTGTAATTTTTCTGGCTCTCAAGGACTGCTGCCGGAACACACTGTTAGGTGCTTGGCGACAGATTTTCTACTTGAGGGTGGTAGCTAGCCAGGCGGGCAATCGCAAAATGCCCTTCCACCATGCGGTGAAGCTCAAGCTCTGGGCGGGATTCGAACCATGGACCTGCTGCACGGCAGTCCATAGCTAATGCCACTGAGCCATCACTGCTTCAATTATATTGATATACTTGAGGGTGGCATTTTCAAAATGTCCTACCACAATGCTTAATCGTAGTCCTGTTGACAACAATTGAACCTGACAAAATCAAAGGAGATGGCTTAAATGTTTTATAAAAAATTTGTTTTATTATTTGAAAAATGTTACTACTCGATAAACGATTTTATAAACGATAAGAAATGAAGATTATGTTTTATGGTGTGAGAATGATTAACTGACATATTAATAATTAATAATAACAAATATTTTTAAAATATTTTAAGAAAACATCAAATTTTATTTAATAAAACAATATTTTAATAAAACACTTAAAAAAAAATATATATCTAGTGACAATTCCGCCTTTTCCTGTTAAGCTGACGTGACGTCACAAACGCCACGCAGCCGAACCGGAAAAATCCTCGACGCGTTTCGCTCCTACACGAAGCATCCTCAGGAGGTCTTGACTCTACGAGCGCACGATCGAGAAAGTAGTAGAGTATTTGTTATTATTAAATATAGATTCCCGCAAAGTAACGCCTGAATCTATTCATTATATTAATAATTAATGAAAGAATCTTGCTATAATTTTAACTTTGCAATTATGTACCCAATACTTAATATTCATGCAAATAAATATTAATTCATTAATTTATTCATTCATACATTCAATTACTGCAAAATATTGAATAAAATTATTTTTTTAGTTTTGTTTCTCTACAAGCTCTAAGAAGCAATATTCTAGAAATGAAGAAGATCAGTGGGCCAATCTAATTATGTTGGTCTGTATAAAACAAAAGATTTTAACAATGTCACTGCAAAAAACAAGATCAATTAGTTTTTTCATGTCATATAGGCGGAGGGGACCAGGGTACTCTCTACCCCTTAAATAATAAATTAGATCAATATTCGTCTTAGATAAACATTTTACATTAAAATTTTAAATCAATAACTCATTCTGAGCTCATCTCCATATATCATGGGCATTGATTACATGCTCATTGTTCATGATATACGGGCAGACAGATAGCACAGTGTCACACACTGATTGATATATTTCGTCTTCAAGCTTTATTGAATACTTTCAGAGAAATAACTCATGCCTTTCTGCGGTCTACATAAATACAGGTCGTCCCACGGCGATGCCACATGGGAGGGAAATTACCTTGAATATTGTAGATGGAATCTTTTACTGAGAGAATAAAAAACAATCTAACCTGCATACATAGATATTTAATTAATTACATGCTTGAACCGGGAATCGAACCCGTTACACGAGAGAAAAAAATCACCCTGTTGTTTTATCATGACGATCGAAAGATTTCATCATAAGGATTATTTTTTACTAAATAACATAGTGTCAGAAATAAAAGGAAGACCGTGAATTTTAACATTTGATGTGAAATTTTGAATTATTTCTTTATAACCAGCCAGCCGCATTGCGATGGATAAAATAATTTATGCGTCTTTCGGCAAAGGATACGGCTCGATTTGTTGCATTCAACCAGGTTCCTACTAATTAAGTATCTCTTCATAATTTTTTTTTTTTTTTTTTATGCCTGATAGGTTAGCCTTTGACCACTATCTCACCTGATGGTAAGTGATGATGTGGTCGAAGATGTTGTTCAGGCTAACCTAGAATTACTGGCTCTCAAGGACAGCTGCCGGAACACACCGTTAGGTGCTTGGCGACAGATTTTCTGCTTGAGGGTGGTAGCTAGCCAGGCGGGCATTCGCAAAATGCCCTACCACCATGCTATAACGACTGCCATCCTAAGACAACAACCGCTACCGACGGCTTAGCGTGCCCTCCGAATCACGGAAACGCTCAGTAGTAATGTCACTAGCGGTCACCCATCCAACTCCTGACCGCGCGCGACGTTGCTTAACTTTGCTGATCGGTTGAGAACAGCTAAGTAAACTTCGCTACGAGCGCTTCAAAAAAATCATGCACTTAAAGTTCAGAAAAAATAAAAGCTGACATTGCCTTAAGGACATATACAACTGACATTATCATAAGTGCTTATTACTAATAAATGAAGTTACTTGAAAATAATTTCCCTATTATGATAGGGAAATAAAAAATAAAAGCTGACATTGCCTTAAGGACATATACAACTGACATTATCATAAGTGCTTATTACTAATAAATGAAGTTACTTGAAAATAATTTCCCTATTATGATAGGGAAATTATTTTCAAGTAACTTATGATAATGTCAGTTGTATATGTCCTTAAGGCAATGTCAGCTTTTATTTTTTCTGAACAAAATTTCACATCAAATGGTAACATTCATCATGGTTTTCCTTTTATTTCTGACAATATGTTATTTAGCAAAAAATAATCCTTGTGGTGAAATCTTTCGATCGGTATGATAAAACTAAAAGTAAATTTTTCGTCTTGTGTAACGGGTTGGATTCCCGGTTCAACCAATAATTAAAATATCTATGAATGCAGTTTAAATTGCTTTTTAAATTTAGATAATGTCTTCTTTCAGTAAAATGTTCCATCTGCAATATACAAGGTACTTTCCCTCCATGTGGCATCGCCGTGGGTCGCCCTGTATACTTCGGCACCTTGATGGTTTCACATTGCAGAGACTGCAACAACAAATTAAGTATACTAAGGTATGTGCAAGTTTTATTCGGATAGTTTGATATCATCAAACCTACAAATGATCGACTCATAACAATTCAACAAGAGCAAACTCAGAAACGAGATCGGTCTGTAACTTTCCAACGTTGCTTGTCACCTTTTTAAACGAGAGCATCTAACTACTGCTGTTATGCTCCCGCAACTTTCAAGTTTAATGGAATTGAATAGCTTCTGGAAACTGGTCAACTAGGTTACGGATTAATTTAAAGTTCTATAAAGCCGTACTCTCTGAACTGGTTACAAACATGTACGTACATATAACATTTAACGATTACCACCATTTACCATCTTAACGCCGTAATTATCCGAAAAGTAGTGGGGTTACCCACTACTTTTCAAGTTTTACATAGTTTAAAACTATGTAACTACTAACTTTACTTTTTGGTAGTTATACCGACGGGAGGATTTCTAATAAGAGTAGGCGTTAGGCACACTGTACTGTAACAGCCGGATTGTCTACTGCTGAACACAGCCCGTTTAGGGTCGTTTTGCCATAATCCCCACGCTTAGCAGTCGTCTTGGGGATCGCAGTTTAAGATATCAGTTCATCAGAAGGCGCTGCTGCCCACCTTCTGGTACTTTACCTTTAGTTGCCTCTTATTACACCCACAGGTAGAAATGGAGGGGTGACATTCTAACCCGGCAACCCACGGGCTTAGGATCAGGCATGCGTATGCCCATAAATTCGAATAATCGTTTTGAAGCAACGATAGCAAATCGGTAATAAGTACCTTATGGCCTGCCGTGCCGCTGGTCTATTATAGTTCGATTCCCACCGCTGCTGGCTTGAGCTTTACCGCATTGTGAAAAGACATTTTGCAAATGTTCGCCTAGCTGGCTACCACGCTCAAGTAAAAAATCTGTCGCCAAGCATCTATCGGTGTGTTCCGGCAGCAGTCCTTGAGAGCCAGTAAGTAATTATAAATTATGACTACTTAAGTCTCAACTTAACAACTGTATGTGTCCGGGTAATTGCCGCAGTGCAGTTCGTCACTTGTCACAGAGGTTGTCGCTTAATATCAGATGGCCCACGTGCGTCAATCTTTTTAAAAAAAAACAAAGCTATTCGTCTATTTATCCCTGTGTTGTTGTGTATAACACATATTCTATCGACCTTACATAGGTAATATAAGGATCTCTTTTGATGTATATTTTAATAAGCTGAAGGTTTATTTTGATAACGTAGATAATTAAATTTGATCATACCTATTATGGATGAACACCGGACCAATGAATAAACACTGCTTCGTAAGGACATGCTATCAATATTTCGTTATTGGCGAGAATCTTATGGAATACAAGTATAATTGTATTGTTGTACAAGGGTCGAAATGAATCAATTCCCGTAGGAGGTATTTAGACTTTAGTCCGAGTAGGAATTGATGGCTTTCACCCGTGTTAAACACTCTTCTTTTCATTTTTAATACATATAAGGAAAGTAAAAAAAAAAACGTGTTTCTAAAGTAGCACCTATTAAAAATTAATTAAGAGGCTCGAACAATTTGTGAAATTTAAAGTAGAATTTTCTTTGTAATATTTACGGCGGCCATATTCCGAATAGAAAATGATAACTTTTATCCGTATAAAACACTCTACTTTTCACTACGAATATAAGAAAAATAATGCAGTTTCATTATAATATTCAATGATAATAATAAAAACATACGAAGTACCTATTCAAAATTGATGCCGTTATAGTCCTAGTAATAATTGACAACTTTCATCCGTGTAAATTACTCTACTTTCATTGAAAATATGAAAAAAGTAAAAAAATTGTAGATTTTTCAAATATTACTAAAAATTATAACGTGATTAGTAAATACATATAAGTAAAAAATAGAGCCGTGAAAACTGTTTGTAAAATACAAGCAACAAAATAGTTTATTTCTTATTTCATACCCGCGCGACAGTCAATGAGTAAGCTTTGTGTGCGTTTACTCTGTGAATAATTTTTTAAATGTTGTATCTATAATACATTTTACTTTAAGTGCTATATATGTGAGTGAAGCCCTTGAAACAAGGTATCTTACAGTATAATTACCAAGTCAGTACATCGTCAAACGAGTGAGTTTTAAGCTAAATATATTTTTTGAGTAGTTGCAAATTACTGGAACCTTAACCTAGGACAACTCGCAGTACGCTCGAGGCGACGTTCCGTGCGTCCTTCACTTGACCGCTACTACCCCACCGCTTCTTCCACTCCGCTGCCGTTGCGTTGGTTTGCTACATCTAGCACCCACCCGCACAAACTGCAATATATTGCCTTGCGCCTGCTCAAATCATACTGCGAGCTCAATACCAAAAGCTTGCTATTGCGTTTTATATTTTGCAAGGACAACTTTTTTCTGTAAATTATGGATAAGCAATTATGTGATGGCTGCAGAACGATTATAAATGATAAGAGAGTTATGCATTGTCAGGGCTGTAACCAGAAATATGATCTGCATTGTGCTAACCTTTCGCCAAAGCGCTATAAGGCGTTGAATGATGAAGGCAAACGGAAATGGCGCTGTTCGGAATGTTACAGCAAGTTGCCCAAAACGGACAACACTAATACGCCGGTGCGCTCATCAAGTTCGGCAAAACCCCCGCCATTTAAACCGGAAGCGCAGGTCGATAATTTGTCTACTACAAGTAACGTCACGCTGCGTAGAGTGCCATCGCCCAGTAGCAATTACATCACGGAGGACCAGCTAAAGAAGCTTCTGAAGGCCGACAAACAGGATTTGATGGATGTCATTGAGTCTTGCAACAGTGGGCTATCTGACCAGCTTAAGGCAATAAATGCCCAATGTACCGGCTACCAAGAATCCTTGTCATTTATGAGTAGACAGTACGATGAGTTGCGTAAAGAGATATCGGCCTTGACAAAGCTTCTTGGTAATACTACTTCTGAATTAAAGTCTGTCAAGGATGAGAATAAGACTCTTAAGGATAGCATACAAGCACAAACTGCAAAAATCAAGGCCATGGAAGAGGAAAACCTAAAACAACAACAATGGTCAAGAATTCAGAACGTTGAAGTCACTGGAATACCCGAAAATAAGGAGGAAGACACCACAGATGTCATCACAAGATTAATACAATATATTGGAGTCCCTATTAAATCTTCTGACATCGAGTTTGCACACCGGGTCCAGCCACGTCATGTTGCCAGCGCTACCCAGGCGCGCGCACGCTCCATTGTCGTTCGCCTTAGACAGCGCGCTACCAAGGACCGAGTCGTGGCTGCGGCGCGAAAACACCGCAATCTAAGTGCTAAGGATTTAAAAATGGGAGATGAAACCAATCGTATTTTCATTAATGAGCATCTTACTAAAGAAAATAAAATGCTACTAAATTCGTGTAAATTAAGAGCTAAGGAAGTTAATTTTAAATTCGTTTGGATAAAAAACTGTCGAATCTACGTGAGACGAAACGAGACTTCACCTCCTATATTAATATCCTCATCAGTCGATCTCTCAAAAATTGTATGAATCCATGCAACATAAAGCCTAATGCAATTGTTTATACTCGCTACTCTGCATACTTATATATGTACACATGCATACACACACACACGTCCATCTTTAATTATACGTCACACCGCATATTATATACATACCTATATACACTTTATTTCCGTTCCATAATACACACACATAATCATTACAATGTTAAGACTCTTTATTACAAACTTTTTGTCCCTATTATATTATGGATAGTTATGACTGCTCACAGAAGGCGACCAATGTGGTACTTATATTACTTATGTTATACAAATAATTGTCTATTGCGAAATCTTATATCATATGACTCTCTGTTTAGTCAATTTAGTTCTTGTTATGATTATGGATAACACTCTTAAATGTCTAAAACTTCTATATCAGAATGTCAGGGGCCTCCGAACAAAAACTAACATATTTTCTGATAACGTACTTTTGTCTGACTTCGATGTTATAATGGTGACCGAAACCTGGCTCTGCGATGGAATATTAAATGCCAAGTTAAGTGATGGCAAATATAAAGTATTCCGCAAAGATCGTGCATCGCTGGGTGGAGGTGTCATGACATTATGTCGATCTGAGCTACAGGCGCGTCCGCGGCCGGAGTGGGAACGTGATGATCTTGAGTGCGTTTGGGTCACTATTCCAGCGAAAAGTGTGGGCGCTTCATATGACATACACATTGCAGTAGTATACATACCCCCTAATTCTCTAATACCATCTCGTATTGATTTATTAATTAATACTATCACGTCTATAAGGGATATTCACCCAAATGATAATTTATTCGTCGCAGGTGATTTTAATTTACCATGCATAGATTGGATCTCTGGTGAACCTGTCATAATGAAGAAAGGATTTGTTGAAGTGCAAGTGGCTGCATCTGATCTTCTTTCATGTTTTTCTTATGCAGGCCTTGCGCAGTACAATTGTCTTCGGAATAGTTGCAATAATACCCTTGATTTGATTTTCTCTGCGTTTCCCATTAGCTTACAAAAATCCAGTTTTGCCCTTGTACCTGAGGATTTGTATCACCCGGCAGTTTGCATGACTGCCACTGATGTGTTAGTACCACCAATCAAAACTTGTTCTGTGCTGAAATATCAATTTAAAAGTGCCGATTATACAAAAATTAATGAATTGCTACTAAGAGAGAACTGGTCGTTTATTAATACCTTGAATAGCATGGATGATGTGCTGAATCAGTTCTATTCAATTATAAATGATGTGGTTAATGCATTTGTACCAAAAGTTCGTGTCGGTGGTACATATTCGTACCCGATCTGGTATAGTAGGTCTCTTATTAATATCATCAAGGAAAAGACTAAAATACATGCTGACTGGAAAAAGTATGAAAATCCTAACGACTACCGAGCTTTTTCTATGCTCAGAGAACGACAAAAAATTTTGCAGGATGAGTGTCATTCGTCATTTATAACTTTTTCGCAAGAAAAGATAAAATCACACCCAAAAGCTTTTTGGTCCTATGTAAAGTCGAAACGGAAGAATGCAACTGACTATCCTCAACAAATGACGTATGGTGACACTCATCTTGAGAATCCATCTGATATATGTTCTGCTTTTAATTACTTTTTTGAACAAAACTTTGGTCCCTCTACAAACAATAGTTACTTAATTAACAGTTCACATCCGGAGAAATCGCTTTTTGGTTCTAATCTTATATCTGAAATAAGGATCAGTACGGATGAGTTTCAAAAGGTCATTGATAATCTTGACACTACTAAAGGGGCTGGCAATGACAATTTGCCTCCGACATTTTTCATCAACTGTGTAAAATCCTTAGTTTACCCTATTACATTACTTTTCAATAGATGTTTCAAAGAGGGTTATTTCCCAAAAATTTGGAAAATGGCTCATGTCATTCCAATATACAAGAAAGGTCTCAAGACGTCAATTGAAAATTACCGCCCGATTTCAATATTAAATGTTTTTAGTAAATTAATGGAAAGAATTGTTCATAACCATATTTATCCAATAGTTACTCCATCGATTCCTTCAAACCAACATGGTTTTATGAAAGGTCGTTCCACTGCAACGAATTTGGGTACTTTTACTGATTATGTGAACACAAATATGGAGGGAGGCTCGCAGGTAGATGTGGTCTATACTGATTTTGAGAAGGCTTTTGATCGTGTAGACCACATCATATTGCTGCAAAAACTTTATGAATTAGGTATTCGCGGTAATTTATTGAGATGGTTAGAGTCATATCTGTGGAAACGTTCGCAGGCAGTCATTGTGGGAGGCTATTGTTCCAATTACATAAACATAACTTCAGGCGTACCGCAAGGCTCAATCCTGGGTCCCTTGCTTTATGCTTGCTATTTATATGACATAGACAAATGCTTTCGGCATGCTAAATATCTAATGTATGCCGACGACACAAAAATTTTTATGAAAATAACAAGATACTCGGACTGTATTATGCTGCAAGCTGACCTTGATCGCCTTAGTGATTATTACTCACTAAATCATATCGGAGTAAACGTTAGCAAGTGCACACATGTAACGCTTACGAGAAAGAGAGCTCCCATAGCGTTCGATTATAAAATAACTGACATAACTATACCAAGAGAACATGTTGTACGAGATTTAGGAATTCTAGTAGATAATAAATTAACCTTTTCTGAACATATAGACTTAATGATAAATAAGGCTTACAAAAGTCTTGGTTTTATTTTACATGTCAGCAAGGCATTTTCTGATATTAATTGCATAAAGTTACTCTACTATACATATGTTAGAAGCATTCTAGAATATTGCAGTACGGTCTGGAACCCCCACTACGTTACTTATATTAGAAGTTTGGAAAATATTCAACATAAATTTATAAAACATCTCAACTATAGGAAACATACATATTCACTAACCTACAAAGATTCATGTAATTATCACAACGTCACAAGCCTCGAAAACCGACGTACTATTTTGGACATGGCCTTCCTACATGGTCTATGTAATGGATATATTGACAGCCCTGACCTCACTAATAGAGTTTTACATTTTTGTACTCCAAGAAGTCGTACAAGACACACTAATTTATTTGCAACTACACTAACGAGTACAAACTATGCGCAAAATTCTATAGTTAGTCGCCTGCAGAGAACTTATAACAAAAAGTTTACAAAGACAGACATCTTTCATGATAAAAAGGGAGTCTTTAAAAGTGAGGTATATAAGGTTATACATGATGAGGGTTCAATTTAGGAATGCTATGCATTGATCCTTAATTCACCCTTCAGACGTGTCTATCTTTATTATTTTTTCTTTTTATTACTATAATTTCATTAGTTTACTCAGCTAATATTATAGAACAATCAACATCATATATATTTAATATTAAAGTTCAAAATTTCCACACTTCTCTTAATATATATATATATATATATATAAATTATAAATGTATATAAAACTTCACTTATTTATATATATATTACCCACGCACACACACAACACCTCAGAGACTTTCATACACTCTCTCTCTCACTCTCTCTCACACACACACACACACACACACACACACACACACACACACACACACACACACACACCCACACACACACACACACACACACACACACACACAGTCAGATAGAGGTTGTTTTTAATAGAAAACTTATATAATGTAAATCCTTAATTGGCCGTAAGTTATATTTATAAGAAAAATTGTATATTTAATTAATGGCTGTGGATTTTGTTTAATAAATAAAATAAAAAAATAAAAATATTGTACCTACCTAATATTTAGTTACCTACCGCGCCAAATTATATAGTCTTTTTCACATTTTATATATGTAACACTACGAATAAATTTATTCGTAGATGTAACACAATGCGTCTCCCCCAAGGGCAATTCCATCATAGGTACCTATTTTTCTTATTTACACTGCTTCAAAACATAATTAGAAACATTTTTTTATATAACATGCACTAACATGAAAAAGTTACATCCAGTCTGTTATAAACTAGTTCTTTTAACCTTCAAATAAATACGAACGTAGTTGTTTTTATTTTATTACCGCAAAGAATTTTAGACCGAAACAATATAGACGTTTAATTTTTGTTACAACCATGGCCGGAATGACTTGTAACCATGGCAACCAGTGTTACAAGTCATTCCGGCCCTAGAGAAGGAAGCATTTACTATGAGTTTTTCCCACCCTTAGGTGGGAAGCATGGTCTTCCACCCGCTACTCAGATCAAACACATGCTACTTTCCGAGTACGTGAAATGGAAAATATTTTACGAAATTGAATTCTGATATAAGCAATGCAATTTATATTTTTTTTTAATGTTCCTTTATTACGTACTTGTATAGTTATGATTGTTTAAATGACATAAGTTCTAAATGTAATTTCAATTACACAAGCAAAGCATGTCCCGGCTCAGGGGACAGAGGTAAAGTATTCTACTCCCACTTGTCATTAAAAAAAAATATTTTTCTTCGTTGTAATTTTGTAAGTTTATTCACTTAGCAGGCGATAGTGCAAATTTATATTACAATAATAAAAAGTACCTAATGAAAAAAATCTTTGGTTCAACTGATGAAACCGGTGATTTCCTAATACCCTGTCCTAGGATGACATATCAATCTTTGTTAGGCTCCGGCTGACCATACAGGTTGTAATATTGACAGGACCTACGAAATAATGGAGCTCAGTTTATAAAAATACTATTTAATTTATTAAGTAACGTAGAAATGTATAATATCGGACTTTTTTTTCTGAAATCCAATATACAGTTTAAGTTTTCACCAAAATTTTCCTCAACAATCTTTACACTTTTCCAGATTTCCTTATATAGTATTAGGATGTAAGAGTGTTACCGTATTCTACAATCAAGCCCAGTATAACCCCAGATATAAGTCTCGTCTTTGTCCCATTTTTTTTATTGGCCGGGCCGGGCAATACTCCATTATGTAATTGTGTGTGGATTTATAACAAAGTTCCCAAAGAAATTACAACGCTCACAGAAGGAAAATTCAAGTTGCATGTGAAAATTATTTTGATTGATTAGAATTGCTTCGACAATTCCACCTCTGCCAAGTTATCACCTGTCACCTAAGTAATTTAAACATATATTGTAATAATTTTAAAATATACTGTGTAACACATTATTAAAAAATGATAAAAAGAAAGGCTCCGAGTTTCTTGCCCGTTTTTCTCGCAGTTGCACTATAAAATTATTTTTGTTGATCGTGGCAGGACAATGGAGTTTTTTTTTATTTGACCTTTATAAAGGCTACATAGACGCCTAAATTGATTAAAAATTTGACTTTGACTTTGCCACATAATACACTAACTAAGAATAATTTAACGTCTACAATGCACGTGTAGTTTGTCACGTTGTGTGCCCTGATTGGAAGCGCAAAATTTGGATTATATCATTTGGTGTTATAGTGGACACAGTATATAAATGACAACGTAAAAATACTTATGCATTCCCCGTGGGGTGCCTGGTTAGAATTCCACCTCCACGTATCTTCCCGTGGGAGTCATAAGAGGCGATGCAGGGATAATGTCTAAAGGTGGACAGCAGTGCCATTTCAGTAAATGGCATCTTAACTGCGAAGCGTGGCGATTATGTCCATCTCCGCCTAATGGGGGAGGCAATTTTTCAACGGTCGACGTTATGATTGTTGATAAAGTATGTAGGTGCCGTCTTTTAAATTATATTCGGCTTTATAGCTTTTTGTTGTGTCATTTAACTCAAAATGATTTGAGCTTTACAAAAATATTCAAAATACGAGTAAGACTGGTTGAACAAGATTTGTCTCTGTTTTACTGCTGATTGGCTAGCTTTTTCATATCTAATCGGATAGCTACTCAGTTAACGCTCACCTTGGAATTGAAAGAAAGGAGTAAAAGTAAGAAAGACCATTTATTTGACGCAGAATGACAGACAAAATGTACTTATTACTAAAGACAAAGTTCATGAGTTGGATTCGAAAAGGCTTTGCCTCAGCACATATGTCAGATGTCTAAGACTATATATGATTTCCAATGAAAGGCTTGCCGGTGAAGTTGACAATAAATGCACATTGAAAAGTGTTTTTATAATAAACAAACAAACCTAAGTGTACACTTAATACCATGTTAGTAACAATAGGAATAGTAGAAAATGTTTTATTATAAATATATGAATGGTGAAAAACCTGTAAAATATGAATTGTCTTGTTACGCAAAGTTTTCACAACAAAGCACGCAGTTTTCGGTAAGGTTATTAATCTAAAAGTTATTGCGGAGGGAAATTAAAATTATTGTTAGTACCTGAATAGGCATAACTTTCATGAATAAGCTCTGTACGAACGAATTTCTCCCATCCACAGAGTCAGATTGCTTTAGGAATACGTGAATTCGTCCGAGATAAGAATGTTTCATATATGTTTTATCTGTGTCCCGCCCAGAATGCACTACCATTACCGGATATATCTGAAACAGCGCTGGACTATATCGGAACTTTTGCAAACGTTGGACGTTGCTGCCGCGGAACTACAATGCTAAAACTTATTTGACTATACGTGGATAGAAGGGGAAAGCAAATGTGCTGCTTACCCCTTCGAAGGTATACAGGCCTTATGATATGATATATATTGAATTTCAATAAGTGTTAAAAGGTATTAAATTTAAAGTTATCCAAAAAACTCTTCATAATATAAATATTGCCTCTTGTCACACTTGAATGTTTCAAACGATTACCATATCAGTATTCTTGGCAACAATTAAAATGAAAAAAAAAAAAAAAAAAAAATGGTACCATTATTGATACAATTATTGATGATTAAATGAAGGCGCGATGTTTCATCGAAAGTACTTATTGGACAGAGCAGTATAATGTAATGAATTAAAATATACCACATCAATTTGTTTTTGACTTTATGTTACTAATTATCCCATAAGTACGACCTTTAGTTAACATACAACGTAGGTATTCTGTCAGGGTAAGTTTCGTAATTGCAATGATGGCCCAGTTTCGTAATTGCATTTTGAGTGTGCAATTAAAGCACAGCCAGTGTAGTGGAAATTATTATGGAGTGCCACCCTAAGTTAGTAAAACTCAAGCGCATTGCTCGAATTCTATGTACTTGAGCTTTACCATATAGTGGTAGAGCAGTTTGCGAATGCTGATCTATAATTAGTACCCTCAAGTAAAAAAGTAACGCACCCAACGGTGTCATCACAATGTGGCTTCACCATTTTGACCCGGTGACAAAGAACCAAAGGTTTTAATAGATCTTCTTCCCCAAAGCAAAGAAATTGAAGGTGCCCGCCGGCAATATAAAGGTCGCAATTGTCTAAGATGCGGAAGACTTTGTATTTAATGACAATAAAATGAATATACGGATACCAAGAACTTGTGGTCTAGTTAATACAAGAATTACCATGACTAGTGACAGGGTCTTGTACAAGTATCAAATAAGTCAGTGTTTTCTTGATGGTCTGGTTCATTTTTGTCATTGACCGTATCTGTATCTAAAACAAGTGCAGGACACAAAAAATAGGAACTTCAAAAGGAAGGCAAAACATTGAATAACAAAAAATATTTGATGTTATATAAACAATTCATTTATTAGGCTTACCAAATTATGTATAACTTTATTCAGAACTAGGTTTATATTCAGACCAAAATCTTGTGATTCCATGAAAATTGAATGTATTAATTGGTAATCACATAAGCTAATATTTATATTGATTTAATCACACAACACGTCACCACGTGCTAATATTAGTCACAATCAACTCCGGACTTAATTAAATGTTATAGTGACAAATGATTTACTTCACTTTTACTCGTATAATGAAAATTTTGCAGATTTTTGGTTCATAAGTATACTAGTAACGGTACCTATGGTTCAAACGTGCATTCATTGGGTGATTCACTTTTAAATTGAAAGGTTTGACTTAATAAGATACCGTCATCCAAAAAAATAATTTAAAAAATATGGAGTTACACCACTTTTAAAATGAACGACACATGTAGATGAACTGACTCCATATGACGGTAGGAAGATGAAGAGATGAAAGTTTAGAATGTAGGAAATCTTATTTTGCAAAACTATTTGTGATAATGATAAAACCATAATTTACCGAGCGAGTGCCAAGCGTCTCCGTTTGAATTATGCGTACGAATGCTTTCGTAGTCTGTCAGGATTCCGGATTTCCGGTTGTTCTCCTGTACAGGTCGCATTTCTCAACAGATTCTTGTGAAGTTTTGTGAGTCCCATTAAATGGTTTTCTTATGAGAAAAATTTCTATAGAATTAGGTTTCTATTGTAATATTTTTTTCTTCATTTTTAATAATTGTAATCTTGATAATTTTTAACGGGATAAAATAAAAAAAAAACAGTCGTTAAGTCTTCAAGCCAAAGAACTACTCGTTATAGTGTAACATGTCGAAAAAAAATAGAAGTTCACTACTTTTGACAAATCTGTAAGTACTTAAAATGAACACTGTGGCAGGAAATTAATAATTTAAAATTTGTTTTTGCTTTTGTTGCTGGGTTGTCTAACTGGTACTTGATCCCGAAAAAATATCCGGAAACTATATTGATAAGCTACATATTCTACGGGTAAACATTTTTTTTTTATATATGACGGTTTGAGGGATAATATAAGGACCCATGAGCGTTGATGTTCAATAAGTTTTCATGCAGGAGTGTATTTTACTATAGTAATATATACATACATTGATATATAATGATCAAAACTAGCAATAAAACTTTTCTTGCCACAGACGTGAATTTCTTACATGTCCGTTTTAATTTTTGGTTAATACTCGTACCAATACTATTCCATGATCTAAAGACCGATCTAAACTGGTAAGCTCTCTAGACCTATAGAGTAATATCAACATGGCTCAGTAAATGCCACTCTCACGCTCTCAAGAATCAGCATCTGAAGACCCACTTATGAGCGATCTTGAGACTAGAGATAAAAGCTTTGTGGCATAAGCTGATAGCAATGTGGAAAAACTCAAACATAATCTCAAGATCAGTTTATTCATATGTGCCTCGAGAACATACCCAAAACTGAGATCGGCTTATTAATACGGACATGTTTGTTTTAGGTGTCCTTATTTCCCTAATATATAACTAGTTAATCCCTATAAGTTTAGCTAATGAAAACACTTGATGAAACACTTGACATTCAGTGAAACTAATTAAAAGCAACAAAATAAAATTACTTTTTCTCTTTATATTCCCAAACTCGCTCGTAAATATAAAATTCTATTAGTGAGGATTTCACTCTGGGGACGGAAAAGGCTCGTTTCGTGGAAATAAAAAGGTAATGAGCAAAAAGAGCGTAAATGAATGACAAATAAGAGGGAATCCAATCCGGCGGCCTTTCAAAGCTAATGGTCCGATGGTACTAACTGTCACTTAACCTATGTCAACTTGAGTTGCAGATTTGATTGATATTATTATAAATGTTCTGATGTAACAGAGTTGATTGGTATTTTTATAATTGTTGTGACAAACTTATTCTTATTAGTGTGCTTTACACACACACACACACGCTTACGAGGCCGTCTGGTCTAATTACTGTTACTTTATCAGCCGGATCGTCGACTGCTGAACACAGGACCCGTGTATATCCATATTAAGGGGGTATTTGTCATAATTCCCACGCTTGGCAGGCAGCTTGGGGATCGCAGTGTAAGATGGCAAGTGAAGGTGCTTAGTCGCCTCTTACTACACTCAGGTGAAGATATGTCAGGAAGGGTGCAATTCTAACCCGGCACACCCCACAAGGGGACTGCTGTCTGGTCAAATATATATATATATATATATTTATTTATTTATTTTAATAACTCGTATTACAAGCTAATTAGGCAGAGTGCGGCCTTGCGTAAGATTTGGTTATAAGTTATAAGATTATGTTATTTCTCAGAAACGACGAAAACAGTATACATAGTAAAAATATGGCTATATAGACATAAAAGAAGACAAGATACAAGCGAATCTACTTATCAGATAACCTTACTTTCTTATTTAAGACTTCTGCCCACAGCTCTCACGGCTTGCTGACACACCCAACCATATATTTTATGTAATATTCCTAAGCATTCCTCGCACACCCCATTAACAATAGTGCCTGATAAAATATGACTCATTTAGCTATTGCACGCTCCCCAGTCAATCAAGGGAACAGTTTCCTGAGGGTTTGACACAGGGCTAACAAATTATTTAATACTACCTTCGATAGCTCAATGCGAAAGATAGAAATCACATAAGCCAACTCACCACGCTCAGCTCAGCTCCAGTCCATGTTATGGCACAGCGCTGTATAATCCCTAGATAACCACAGGTATGTGAGCACTTCACTTTGGCGAGAGATGGTTTTTCACTGGGTATGATGCAGGTGTTACGAACTTGATGTGTAAGAGTAGGTATATCACACTCGATGCATTTACGTGCGCTTCGGGTGTAAGGTCTGATTGAGACTGACAGGCCAACCAGTGAGAGGCAATATGATTCATAACTACCCTCCATTGAGCAATTGTATCAAAAATAATTCCCTCGAAAGATGTCAATACTAGTTGTTTCAAAATAATAATTAGGAGGCTTCAACAGCTGTGTAATATTAAAATTGGTTCAGTTTACTGGGCTTAAAGAAGTGACAGGTGGACATACAAACGATATAATAGTTTATTTAAGATATTACGTCTACAATAGTTTGTTACCTTACTACTTTTTACTGAAGGCGGTGTTCCACATTAATGTACAAATGCTTTTCCTTCCTTCTGGAAAACATAGAATACTCAGAGCACATAATCTGTGTGGTACTCGCGTACTCCTCCCGTAACAGGTAAGTTAAATTCCACACTTGTTCAGGCAAGCAGGGTTCCGCACCAACGTATATTTGTTGTATAAATTTACAAAAAAATCGTGAATTTTTCATACAGTTCGGGCTCTTCATTACGCCAGACTCGCGCTATTCCTTAGCGCGGGTCTGACTTGCACTTGACCAGTTTTTTTGTTAACTGACTTCAAAAAAGGAAGAGACTGTATTTTTTTGTGTGGTGTACCGATTCCGATGATTTTTAGGTTAGATTGAAGCTAGTGCTTGTCAATTTGGTCATGACAGGCACTAGCTATTGTGGTGGTTGAGTTACACGGTTGGTTTGAGGTTTGAGTAGGCAAACTGAAGGAGTTTGCCTACTCAAACCTCTCAAACCAACCGCGCCGTCCGACACCCCGTGAAAACCCCTCCGTTGCTCTATGCAAGTATATTCGTTTCGTAACTGTATTTTAATACTGTGTTAATAGGATCCTGTTTTCTATTATGGAACCCTAAAAACTGAATTCTTCCTCAGTTATATTCAAAGATTATTACCTAATACTTGTTACTTACAGTGCACAAACACACTAGTTTGAGTAGTAAACATCTCGCGGCCTTTCATAAAGTTTCATGTTCATTTCAAAGCACCTCTAATGACTAGAGTTTCTTACCGACGTGAGCCTTTTCTGTGAACATATGGAGGTAATGATGCCTAACTCAGAGAGGATTCTAAGAGCTTTCTTGTTTACAGTGTGTATGTGGTTTGCTATTTACTTGTTTGTTATTTTAGAGCGTCTTCTTTGTACAGTTTTCATTTTACATGATGAATAACTTGAAAGCATTAATGACCAAGTTGCAAAGATTATTATTATCTGAGATCCTATTATATAATATGTTTCGAACTAAATCTAATGGAGTTCATAGAAAAATGTACGTTTCGTGATTATGTATTCACATATGTAAGTAACTATTGCCTTTATTTACAAAGTATTTCAGCAAATAACAATTAATGCGAATATATTATGAGAAAACAGCCATTTTTATACGATTTCAACTAAAATTTTGCTAACAAACTAACATAAATGGACTATCTGTTTCGCTAGTTACATATGCAACTGTTTGAACGAATTTATTCCAGGTAGTTGAGTTATAAAAAAACTGTTTAAATGTATTTAGCACTAGCGGCTCGCACCGGGTTCGCACGGTTATTTAACAAAAGTGAAAAAAAAATAATTCTATAGCCTATGTTCATCAGGGATAATGTGGGATTCTAATGGGGACAAAAATTCAAATCGGTCCAGTAGTTTTTATGTTTATTCGTTACATACAAAAATACAATAATACGAATCTTTCCTCTTTATCATATTAGTATATAGGAGCATTTTGCATGGTGGTATACGACATTTTACTTGCAGCGTTCTTTGAGAGCCAGTAATTCTAGAAGGGCCTTAACTACTTTCCCGACCATGTGGTCGATGATGCGATGATGTCATCACTGACCACATGGATATTCGAAAAATGCCCTTCCACTATGCGATGAAGCTCAAGACCGCGGCGGGATTCGAACCATGGACCTGCTGCGCGGCAGTCTATAGCCAATGCCACTGAGCCATCAGGCTTCAAAACAGTACTTATGCTTATATCGAAATTAAAACTACGTTCTTACAAACAACTCATCTCCCAGGTCTTTTTGAATAGTATAAACTAGACAAGTGCAAATCGTAATAGCATGAAGGATTCTTCTGTTATTTGTCATCATACCATGAGATAATACGTGTGATGATAAGAATATTCTTTTTATTACAGCATCATTAGTTTTTCATTCAAGATTGTATAGTTTTTATTTTCGGTGATAAGTAAATACTTTGATCGATTTTCGAACATTTTCTAATATATTTTAAATATTTACACATTTCAAAATCTAAGCAGATATAAAAATATTATATTCCTATTCATTTGATATGGGACATGAAGCATGAAACAAAAGTTTTCCTTTCAAATAATAAAACCCCAAACCAGAATTTATTCATATACTAATTTTAAAGTATTTGTGCACGACTGTTCCAAACTTTTTGATAATTTTGTATTTTTATTGTCATTGGTTTTTTGGTTGCTTAGTAACTTTTGAAATGATGTAAAAAAATATTGAATCAAAAGCACGATTTGTTATTTTTAGCTTTACGGATGGTTAAAGTATTTGTCAAAAAAACTCCAATGTCAGTCATCTTAATTCAATATTATTGCTCACGTCGATTTGGAGATTGACTGTATACATATAACGGACAGAAAGGCTTGGGAATAATCCTATATAATATATCCATTTTTTTATGGAATGTACTGAACCTAAAAATATATTCATAAAGGTTATGTATACAGCGGGATATAAAGATTGGTGATAAAATTGGATAAAGGAAAATATGCGCTGACATATCCATTCATTGCGCTCGGATAGTTGCCCAAAGTTTATTTTATAGCACAATAGTAAAAAACAACATTGGTTCAGTGAAACAATAAGGTGTAAAATTATTATCTATAAAAGTACGTCGTGTTTTTTGTGATTTGCTTTTTTGAATATGATAAATCAAATTGTTTTTTTTTTCCTATGCATTTTTTTCATCGGATTGTATCGGAACAGTCACAAAGGCCTACCTGATGTTAAGTGGTAACCTCTGCCGATAACAGATGCATTTCGTCACAAGTAGACGAACTGTAATCCACCCGTCACCTTGAGATATACAGTGGTTAAGTCTCATGTGCCTGTAATTTTACTGGCTATCAAAGACTGCTGCCGGAAACCACCGTTAGGTGCTTGGTGACAGATTCTCCCTTGAGAGTCTAGCTAGGTGAGCATTCACAAAATACCCTTTCACCGTGCGGTGAAGCTCAAGCCGGCCGGCGTGGGGATCGAACCATGAACTTGCGGCGCCGCAGTCTATAGCTATTACCGCTCCGTTAACATTGCTTTCAAATGCAATGTATGTCAGCCTACGAATAAATAAAGTAATGTCAGCGTACAAATTTCTTTGTACATATAAAAATATAATTGGTTTAGCAAATAGAATAAATATTAGTTTATTTAATAAATACATATTTAAAAAAATATTTATTATAAATTAAAAGTATTTTTATTTTTATATAATAGGGAGATGGTAATGAGTCTGTAAACAGTAATTGTACTACCTTACTTACAACTGTCTAAAACACCCAAAGCACTATTTTTCTTATTATGCACCATTGTGGGTAATATTAATATATATGTGATAATTATTTCGAAATAAACATTGCTTTTCTAATATCATGTTCCACGAGTAACAAAATTATCAAAACAATTAGGTAGTACGCCTGGAAACTTTTACGGAGAGGATTAGAAATCTTCTAGGATATTCACCACTTTATAAATAAGATACTTGCATTTTTAATAGCTACATTAACATAGGTACAAACATACATATGAATTCTCACTGTGTGTTGTTATTTCGTCTTCTTCGTTCTACCCTACTTTTAAAAGCACCCATGTACCTCAACACCGCAAACAACCACTATCCGATTATATAAAAGTACTCAAGCAGTCACTTTACTAATCATCAACCAAAGCCTCATTACCAACATACGATTGAACAAATTAATTTTCATTACCCAAGTAACTATTCTCATCCTGCAATGTCTTAATTGCATTGGATCCACCCAAGCTTTCACTAAAGCAATATTAGCTTAGTTCATTAAAGCTTGTAACGAACAAAGTTACCGAGACACCTTGTGAATAATCCGAAAGGTAATCTACCGGATAGACCTGCTGGGAAACTAGACGGTTGGAACTGGGAGCTTTACTCGTCTTACGTAAGCTTTTCTTCAGTAAAACGGTAGTTTGTAGGTCACTATCGTAATCCAATAATAAGTTCACTGTTTATCAGTAGATAGATAGATAAATAACACTTTATTGAGACACCATTAGAAAAACTTATAAAGATTTATAATATATGTATATATATATATATCATTACAATATATAACTGAGTGTAACAAGAGGTGGTCTTGTCGCTTAGAGCGATCTCTTTCAGACAATTTTTATTAAAAATACACAGACGGTGGTAGTCATAATGCGAACAAAATAATTACATTGAAAGCATCTTAAATATGTACAATCATAATATTAGGGGTTAAAGTATGAAATTTACATTTCAACTGAAAAATTTATATAACTTTTTTTTTAAATTTTACCTATTTACTTTATAAAAATAATAACCATTATTATCTATACATTGATGTCATTTATGCCTTTGCGATAGAACTCTGGTGATCTAGATTCTCTAAGCTCTAGATCACCAGATTGTCGCTCTAAGCGACAAGACAGATTGTGTGAAAGCATTTTGTGCTGCATACTGGGAAGAAAACTTTTGATCACGTAGAAAATTGTCCAAATCTCGAAAAAAATTGTAGTCCGATGGAGCAAGGTCTGGCGAAAACGGAGGTTGACAAATGGTTTCTAATTGCAGTTCTTGTAGAGTTAAAACGGTTTCTCGTGCTGTATAAGGTCTCGCGTTATCATGGAGCTAACATATTGCTCCATGATAACGCAAGACCTTATACAGCAATTGATACACTACTTGCTACTTAGTTCTTATTATTATATTTATGTTGTTAACTACTTCCATTATTTAATGTTATTGATATTTAGGTATATGTATATAGGGTTATTGGTAAAATTCTTCTCCTAGTCCTAAGAAACATTTTAAGATTTTTTTAAAGAGTCTGTTTTTTTTTTATATATTTGTATTTAACAGAATGATAAAAAAGATCATACAACATATACATATACCTAAATTTGAATAACATTAAATAATGTAAGTAGTAAACGACATAACTATAAAAATAAGAAGTTAATAGCAAGTAGTGTATTGTTTATTGTTACTAGTATGTTTTCTCGACCATACGACAGAATATTAAAAATACGAGTACGAATTTGCAACATGGTTACTCCAACAACAAAACATATTATAAATGTAAAATTTTAACTTGGGTTTTATGACCGGACGCCTGCATGTTTCTTGTTTCACCCTTCCTGAGAATCCTCATTTATTTAGAATAGTGTTATATGCTGTTGGTCGCTACGACAATACAATTCCATAGGACTTGGGTGAGGGTCTACTATAAATCCTCGTTGAGAGTAGAGTCCTTACCCTTAGATTCTAAATAATGTAATAAACGCAATAATACATTTAATCTCGTTAATATAACAGGTTCTTTAATCATCGCGGAGGATGTACGAAGTGCGCGGACTAAACCAAATTCACGGTAACATTGCAGCACGTAGCTGACTCATTTTAATTATCACGTTAAGTAAAGTGTCGTGCATTTCTATACTGAAAGATCTCTACAGCGGCTGATTTTGGTTATCATTTTTTTTTGTAGCAGTGATGCCTCAGTGGCATTGGCTTTAACTGCCGTATAGCAAGTCCATGGTTCGATTCCCGCCGCGGGCTTGAGCTTCACCACATGGTGGGATTTTTCGAATGCCCGCCTGGCTAGCGACCACCCTCAAGTTTCTACTTGAGGGTGGTTCTGTCGCCGAGCACCTAAAAGTGTGTCCGGAACACACTGCAGTTCCTGAGAGTCAGTAAGATTTCAGACACATGAGACCTAACAACTATACGTCTCAGTGTGACGGGCACAGTGCAATTCAAAAGTGCAAATAGGCCGAGGTTAGTCCACCTAACATCAGGTGGGCCTCGGGTTTGTTTCGTCACAATAACATAAAAAAAACATGATAGGAAAGTAAACTTACTATAATGATAAGGTACCTTGTTGTGTGCTTTAATTGTGTTATTGAGAAACATCTTACTGCACGTCGACGCGAGTAGTGCTTAGGTTTTTTTGTTTGTTGTACAATTATTTCATTGGAAGATATGTAAAATCAATATGTGAAATCAAGACCATTCCAAATGGATTTTACATACATTCGTCTAATGACTGTCTAAGTCATTCAGTGACTACGGTAATCTACAATTATGTACTTTACTTATCTTCTATTCGTAAATTTATTCGATGTATAAAATATGCGTCTAAAATTGGAATACAATGACGATGAAAAAAAAATACGCGGCTACTTCGGCAGAGCAACTCAAGCGGCGCAAATATGCTAACCTCGCTATGGGTTACATATTTGAACCGTTTGGTGTAGAGACGTTGGGTCCGTGGGGACCGGGAGCTCATCGTATTTTCCAAAATTTATCAGAGCGCTTGGTCGATGCGACGCGTGATCAAAATGCTGGCACCTATTTGGCTCAAAGAATAAGCATTGCAATTCAACGGGGCAATGCTGCCAGCATGCTGGGCACGCTGCCAACTGATAGTGGGCTAGAGCATTTGGACTCCCTATGAGTCCAAATGCTTTTACTGTAGTATTGAAGTAGCTGTAGTGTTGTATATAGTTTGTAGTATTTGTTTAATACAGGCATACCGCCATTGAAAAAAAAAAAAAAAAAAAAAAAAAAAAAAAAAATGACGATGTAACCCGAATGATAAAAAAATATACTTGGATAGATGATCAAGTCATCGATATAGTAGGAAAAATAATATGAAGTACGTGAAATGCGAAGAAATCATAGTAGGTAAGTATATACTCGTATTGTAGAATATGACTGGATAAATCGTATAGTTTTTTTATTATTATTTTGAAGGTATTTATATTATTGTAAAGGAACAAGCGCGAGGCCCACCTGATGTTAAGTGGTTTCCTCTGCCTATAACAGATGCATTTCATCACAAGTGACGAACTGCACTGCGCCCATCACCTTGAGACATACCTGTTAAGTCTCATTTTGCCTGTTATTTCACTGGCTCTCTAGGACTGCTGCCGGAACACACCGTTAGGTGCTTGGCGACAGATTTTCTACTTGAGGGTGGTCCCTAGCCAGGTGGGCATTCACAAAATGCCCTTCCACCATGCGGTGAAGCTCAAGCTCTGGGCGGGATTCGAACCATGGACCTGCTGCGCGGCAGTCCATAGCCAATGCCACTGAGCTATCACTGCTTCAAAAGTAGTAGTAGTACTAGGATATATAGGTAAAAATGATACAACTCTTGCTGTCGAAAACGGTATTTACGATGTCGTATCACCATAGTTTTAGTAGAATTAGGTCTTAACTTCGAGTTGAAGATATATGTCCTAGTACTATGGGGAAAGGAAACAAAAATAGTAGGAAACCTATTTCAATTATCCTACTAAAACTATGGTGATACGTCATCGTAAATACCGTTATCAACAGCAAAAGTAGTATCATTTGACTTTATGGAGACATCAGTATTCATACTTTAAGTGAATTCATCACACTTGTATTATACCTGAATTCACGTCATTTGTGATTGCCATTTTTCTCAGTGAAGATGTAAAATATAGATACTTCTTTACATATCATAGCTTTGGGCTACTATACCGTCTATTATTTATTATTGTAAGTTGTAACTATGTTGGTTATCTGTTCGAGCATAAGTTGTTCAATCCTCTTTATCAATGTATCCACGAATTTAGTTCACTTGATGCTTTCGCACAGTAACAATACGAGTATATGTTATTTTATGTTTGAAAACACGGGTGTTTGAGCATGAAACAACTTACAATGAGTCGATATAATATAACTATCGAAAATGTTTCGACTACTACCGGAAGCCTTCCTCGTTTCACACTCAACATCCTGAGGAAAAATTGTCCATAGTGATATCGATTCATAGTAAGCTGTTCACGCTCAAACACCCGTGTTTTCAAACATAAAATATAAATATATTGTTACTGTGCCAAAGCGTGAAGTGAACTGAATTCGTGGATAGATCGATAAAGAGGATTGAACAACTTGAGCTTGAACAGATAACCAACTCAGAACTTATAATAATAAAGAATAGGCGGTATCTCTCAAACACCCGTGTTTTCAAACATAAAATATAAATATATTGTTACTGTGCGAAAGCATGAAGTGAACTGAATTCGTGGATAGATCGATAAAGAGGATTGAACAACTTGAGCTTGAACAGATAACCAACTCACAACTTATAATAATAAAGAATAGGCGGTATAGTAGATTTTTATAATAATATACGTGATGTTTCTACTTCCTTTTCTTATATAATGTTTACTGGATACATACTGTTTGTATTATATTACGACTATGACCCACAACATGACTGTCCTTTAATAACGTGAATAGGATGGGTCGGCGCCAATCTGTCGCGCCAGGGCGGCGATGGCGAGACTCACAATAGAAAACCTCCTTTTGTTTGCTCTACCCACAGGAAAATATTGGAATAGTTGCGTATACGAAACAAGTTTTAATCGATTTTATGCCGAAAGTCGTAGTTATAGATTTGCATGAGTAGATCGTATGAGTAGACAGATAACGCTTTATTGAATACACCATAATAACAACATTAAATTTACTACTAAAACATGTAACTAAAGTATAAAAAAGAATAAGTATCTATTAAACGTATTTTCTGCAATAAGCAGGTACTAAATTATTTGAATGAAGATATACATCACTCTTTTAAACAATATTTCAAGCACAACCGTCTGCTAATAAAAAATAAATGTCAATATTTTTATAACACAAAAACATTTCTTTTCTAGATAGAGATACTCTAAAAATATTTAAAGAATATTGAACCTCATTAATTACGAACAAAAAAAAGGAGACATTTTTTGAATTTGTTATTTTGAAAAGATAATTAGTTCAAACAATATCTACGCTCAGTATAAGGATGGTCTGTGTGGTGTTAATATGTGAAAATTTGAGTTTTAATTATTTTTTTTATGCCTTATAGGTAGGCCTCTGACCACTATCTCACCTGATGGTAAGTGATGACGTGGTCGAAGATGTTGTTCAGGCTAATCTAGAAGTACTGGCTCTCAAGGACAGCTCCCGGAACACACCGTTAGGTGCTTGGCGACAGATTTTCTACTTGAGGGTGGTAGCTAGCCAGGCGGGCATTCGCAAAATGCCCTACCACCATGCTAAAGCCTAGCTTAAGCTAGACTTAACATAAAGGTCGTCTCAATTTAGGGCAAATCACGGGTACAAATACCTCAATATTAACATAATACAAATTACATATTCTCAAGAACAAAAAACATCTTTAGGTTACTATAAGAATATTTAAAAATGTCGTATCTCATCATAGAGGCTACCCACATTGGTCCTTTTGTCTATTGCGTCACAATAAGTCCCATTGCCACCCCCCAGTATGAGTCACCGACGCAGTACCACAGAATAAACAAAAGTATTGGCAGGGGTGAGCCGTGAGGGTTGCCAAATGTACGGAGCCAAGGTCACCCCATGCTACAGGAATGCAGCATTTTTCGCATTCACGTCATTCTGTCTTGGCGCAGTATCAATTTGGATTTTGCGTAATTTAGCTGAGCATCAAACTTCTTTATTTTATCAACTTGGAAATTTTTGAGTTAAAGTACTATTTTTGAAGTGAAAACTTCTTTAGCGGCGTTGAGCACTTTTTCTGTAATGGGTATAAAATCTTAAACTCGCGTCAGGACACGTGACCTGATCGAAAAAGCGTAAGACGGATGGAGAGTAGACAGCTATCCCCTCTCTACGGCGCGGACACACTTAAGTCATTGCATGAGCGCACATAAACAGAGTCATCATTCCGCCTTGCGCCGCCACGCCGAGCGCACCTCTCCGCAGCTGCAAGTGACCCTCCAGTGAGACCGCAATAGTCCCCGCACTATTGCCGTCTCGCCTGGACCATCGTTCCGACGCTAGTTGCTACAGTGCGCATTGAAGAGCGTGATCCCGATTCAGCTTGTGTTTGTCTGTGCAGGAGCTGAGAGTTTCGTCGAACGCCGTGCGACGCGAGCTTCGTGCTTGCTGAGGCGGCGCTCCACCGTCGAGCAACCACCGCCCCGGACAAGCCCGGGTCGGTGTTGCTGCGTTAAACTGCACTGAAAAGTGCAGTTTATTTCTTGTTTCTCGTCTTTGTTTCTGCACGAACAACAACACCCGCTCAACAACACACTTTGTGCTGTTAAGCGGCATCGTTCAGGCAGGTGGAGCCCTACCGGGTTAAGCTCGCTCGAACGATCAAATCCGCCATTTGCTGCGGTCGCAGAGTGATCCCTAACGGTGCCAACTACCTCTGTTGATTTTTGGTTTAACCTTGTACCGCGGCCTTTTCCCGCCTCACGGGATCAGCCGAAACAAGCAGGTCTCCGGGGCAACTGGCCTTGGGGTCGCCCCTAGTCAATCCCGGAGTCGTTAGGACACCCCTTCGCCGCCCCAGAAAAAAAGTGCGGATAGGGACACACACCTAGGGATACACAGTAGGTACTCACTCCCTCTCACACAGTGAGCTCACAGGTTGTGCGAGGGAGACACTACCCTGGTTAGGGCATCCTGAGTGCACCCCTCAGGATGCAGCCCCGCCCTACCAATAGTGAGGTAGAGGTCCTTCAGACCTTTGCCTTACGGTACCCCGAACTCTATGCTGCTCATCAAGCAGCCCTCACCTCAGACGCAGAGAGTGCCCGCCTCACGGACACTCCCATTGCTCCCTCCGGGACCTCCGTCCCCACCTACGATGACCCTCCGGCGCCATCCTACTTACAGGAGAGCCCGGACTCCCCCGCCCCCGGCCCTGATAACAGGCGCGCGGTAGTAGCCCAACCCCGTTCTCGCTCTCGCTCACCGATCGGTCGGTTTGCGAGCATCGAACCTGCCTATGTCGTTGTCGAGTCAGTTTCAGACTCGGAAACGGACATGGAGGTCGACCAACCCCGCGCCTCACGCACAGACTCAGAAGATTCCGACAACGACGGCTACACCGTCGTAGATCGAAAACGCAAGCGCGCCCCTAAGGCCGCTAACTCCGGGCCTTCCGCCCCGCCCGCTAAGGCAGCCGCCAAAGCACCTACCGCCGGTAATAGGCCGACCCCCGCCCCGCGCCCCGCGTCCCCGCCTTCCGCAACCGCTTCGGCTACAGCGCCCTCTCAGGACGCTAACGCACGCCGCGAAAAGCCGCCACCGCCTTTGTTCATTCAGGACAAAGGCAAATGGGATATGCTATCCCGCCTCCTCACTGATCGTAAGATCAATTATACGAACGCCCGCTCCACGCAGCAGGGCATTAAAGTTCAGGTGACTTCAGTTAGCGACCACAGAGCGCTAACAAAACTCCTCCAAAAAGAAAGCATAAGTTTTCACACTTATGCTCTCGAAGAACAAAAAGTCCTACGCGTCGTCATACGCGGTGTCCCGAAGGAAGTCCGTACAGACGCTGTACTTGACGACCTTAAAAGACAGGACTTCCCTGTCCTTGCCGTACATCGCATGTACAGTGGCAAAGACAAAAGCCCATACGACCTAGTACTCGTAGTACTAGACCGATCCCCGGAGGGCAAGACCATCTTCAACCTGAAGACGGTCTGCGGTCTCTCCGGACTAGATGTTCAGGCCCCCTACAGGAATGGCTCTCCCTCCCAGTGCCATAACTGCCAGTTGTACGGGCACGCGGCCCGTTTCTGCTATGCTCGTCCTAGGTGCGTTAAGTGCCTAGGCGATCATGCTACAGAGCATTGCTCACGCACGAGAGACTCACCCGACCCACCCAGCTGCGTTCTGTGCGGCACCCAGGGGCATACCGCCAACTACCGCGGTTGCCCGAGGGCGCCACGCACAAACCGCAGGGTGGCAACGGAAAGGAGACCTCCGCCACCTCCCCGTCCCACCTATGATAGATACCAGCGGGTCAGCCCTAAGCTGACAGTAGCACCTGCCTCACAGGTGACTCCCGCTCCTCTACCAACTAAAAACGCTTGGTCAAAGCCACCGAGCATGGTTAAAACCATCGCTCCTACTCGCGCCCCGGCCCGCGCACCCGTCCCCGCTCGTACCGCGGCCCCTGCCCGCGCACCGGCCCCGGTCCACGCGGCACCCCCGGCACCTCCTGCCCTTATTCCACGCGCCGCTCCTCGCGTCGCCCGGCCTATGGCCCCACCCCCTATGCCACTGATGGACACCTCTCTTCAAGAGGATATAGCGCTAGTCAGCGACCTAGCTATGTCCATCAACATAGAGGAGGTCCGTGCACTAGCACGCAAGATGTACTCCGCACAATCACCTGCGGAAGTCATCCAGTACACGCTGGAACATGCCAGCCTACTTAGCGCTCTAAAGCGCTTCGCCCCGCAAACTCCCCCCCAGTACACCCACTATGGGTAGTACAACCTTAAGGACTAAACCGCGCTCAGTTTCGTTAGCGTCCTTCAACGCTAACGGCTTCTTCAGACAACGTGACCTTGTCCATGACTTTTGCAGTACCCACCTGATCGATATTATATGCGTGCAGGAAACCTTTTTAAAACCGGGAAGGGCGAATCCCAGGTTTGCTAATTACCGATGTGTACGTAATGATAGGTTGACTTCCGCTAAGGGAGGCACTCTTATCTATTACAAAAGGTCCCTGCACTGCATCCCCTTAGATACCCCGACTCTGAGTACTATGGAAGCATCTTGTTGCTTACTAGCTATGACGGGTCATCAACCCATAGTCATAGCATCCTGCTACCTATCCGGTTTAAAGCGCGTCGCCCGCGCAGACTTAGAAGCTCTCTTCTCTCTTGGAAGCGCCGTCCTTCTGATCGGCGACTTCAACAGTAAACATATCCTATGGAATTGTAACTCTAACAATCCTAACGGTATTATCCTTGACAACCTAGTCGCTGACTTGAACTTTGACGTAATTGCACCTATCGAGCCAACGCACTACCCCGAGAACGTCCGCCACCGACCTGACGTCTTAGACATGGCACTGTTTAGAGGCGTAACCCTTCAGTTACGCTCTATAACAGTTTGTCACGAACTACATTCTGACCACCGACCCATTATACTGCGACTAGGCCCCGACCCTACAGCAGACCTACCCCGCCCCACCAAGACGATGGTGAACTGGAAGCAATTAGGCAATTCCCTAAAGGCTATCAGTTCACCCGACCTCGACAAAATCCCTGACGACATTCTGACCAAAGATGACGTATCCCTAGCGATCGATTCGTTCACTAATCACCTCTCCACCGTAGTAGGTGCATCCTCAAAGGAAGTCATTGTGCCGGACGACCGGCGCCTTGTCATTCCAGTGGATGTGAGGCGATTAGTGACGAAGAGTAAAGCAGTGACCAGACATTACGACTCCTACCCAAGCGAAGTAAACAAAACTCGGAAACGCCACTTTGAACGCATGGTTGAAAGTCGCATGTCCGAGTTGCGTGACCACAGCTGGGGCGACAAACTTTCAAACCTCGTGCCTAGCCAGCGGGCTTATTGGGATCTCGCACGAGGTATGAAAGGTGTCGGACAGAGCGACATACCTCCATTATACCCACCAGTCCCACGCGCCCCGGCGTTCTTTGACGAAGACAAAGCTGAGTGCCTAGCTGATAGCCTAGAGGCTCAGTGCTCCCCCAACGTAGATCACGTAGACCAAGCCCACCTCGATTCGGTGGACGCTGAAGTCGAACGTAAAAGCTCTGTGGTCATCTCTGAACTCCCCCCGCACACCCCAGTATCTTACGCTGAGGTGACGAGACTGATCAAGGACCTCAAACAACGTAAAGCCCCCGGTGCCGACGGCATCTCCAACAAGGTACTTAAACACCTTTCTCCCCCCCTGATTCATCTACTAGTAAGCATCTTCAATGCGGCCATGAGCCACTGTTTATTTCCCGACGTCTGGAAATGTGCAAATGTCATTGGCATTCACAAACCAGGCAAAAACTCCGCTGACCCTACCAGCTACCGTCCCATCAGCCTTCTCAGTGCCCTAGGCAAGCTATACGAACGGCTCCTTTCGAACCGTCTCTCGGCTCATGCGCAGGAACACCACCTAATTCCCGATGAGCAGTTTGGCTTTAGGCCCAAGCACTCATGCGTCCAACAGGTGCACCGCCTCACGGAGCACATCCTTGAAGGTTTCAATAAGAAACCCAAACCCCAAACGACGGTAGCAGTCTTCCTCGACGTAGCGAAAGCTTTTGATAAAGTCTGGCACAATGGCTTGATTTACAAGTTATACCACTTTGGCGTGCCAGTACGTCTTGTGCTCACCTTACAAGACTTCCTAAGGGACAGAAGCTTTCGCTACCGCGTGGAAGGCACCCTCTCCACCCCCCACCCAGTCAGTGCCGGAGTCCCTCAGGGCTCCGTACTATCTCCCATTCTCTTCGCGCTGTATACCAGCGACATCCCACGCTCACAGCCCAAGGTTTTCATAGCCCAATATGCGGACGATACCGCCATTTATTCCACTGGCTGGCATATTAATAGACAGACCTATTTTCTCCTTCAACGGGCCATCACCGAGATCGGTGACTGGTTCCGTAAATGGCGCATTGCAGTCAACCCGACCAAAAGTGCAGCTATATACTTCAATGAGAGTACTCACTCGAACCCCCGCTATCCTAAACCTTTAACTCTGTTTGACGAACCCATTCCCTGGGTTGGTAAAACAAAGTATCTTGGAGTCACCCTTGATCGGCATCTCACCTTTGCCGCTCACATCACTGATGTTCGTAACAGGGCGGCCTTTGTTATGGGTCGCCTAGGTCCCTTAATTCGTACAGAGAGTAAAATGTCTCTTAAAAATAAGAAGACACTTTACACTACTTGCATCCGCCCCATCATGACATACGCGTCAGTAGTGTTTAGTCATGCTAGCGAGGCCCACCTACGTAAACTTCAAATCATTCAAAACAGGTTCCTCCGCCAGGCAACCGGTGCTCCGTGGTATGTACGGAACGCCGAGTTGCACTGCGACCTAAACCTTCCCTCTTTAGCGCAGTTCAATAAGGACTGCGCCCGCCGATACTTTGATCGAGCGCCCCACCACTCGAACCCTCTAGTTGTCCAGGCATCGAACTACTCGACTGCCTCATCCGACCCATGGTTTAAACCCCCCCGTCGCCGACCACGGCAGGTATTGGACGACCCGGATGACCCCATCGCAGCCATTACGTTGGCAGCTTTAGCGTTGTCCGCAAGTCGTCCTGGTAACATCCCCAGGTGTGCGGTAATCAGAGGTTACACAATCAAACACCGAGCTCGCCGGCGAGCTCGAGGCAAAAATAAAATCCCGATTAGTGTCTCTCCAAATAGTCACAGAGTAATATTCAATAGGGCCCATTCTCAACGGTACAACACTGCAGTTGTACCGGGGCATTTAGTTCCGATTCCCCCTTTGTCTCTCGGCAGCGAGACAAGCCGAGGTCCGAACCACAGTGGTGCCCTTGAGCTCGCTGTCACCCCTCCCGATAGTAGCGTGGCGTTTTCGGCGCCCGCAGGAGACGGAGGTATAAGGCGCTTTTCGCCTTATACGCCCGTCTCAGAAGAAGTGCCCTCAGCGCTTCTTCCTCCTGGGCTATAAGAGGGCCTCCCCTCGCCCAAAGTCCGGTGGAGCTGTACGTCCGCTTAGCGGTAGTCAGCATCTATGTCCTCCCTAAAAAAAAAAAAAAAAAAAAAAAAAAAAAAAAAAAAAAAAAAACATAAACAGTACGCGGCCAGAAGCTTGATCCGTACGTATGTCTCTGTAAAAAATATTTTTTTTACGATCGTGGCCATTGAGTGCAATAAAAATGCCTACATGCGCCATTAAATGGTGCGGGAAAAATAGTAAAACATCCAATTACAAAACAGATGGAATTACCTTTAATATTGAGAATCGGGAGAGCAGTCGGATGACATTTGTCAAAAATCCAAAACGGCGGATTTCAAAATGGCCTTAGTAACTTGCGAGGCCGAAGGCCGAGCTCAGACTTGCACCGATTTGGCTGAAAATCGATATATAGGTTGTTCTCGTCATCCTTATTCCAAATACGAAATTTTTATTTCGATGACGTCTGCCAAGTAAAAAAAGTTACTCCTATTTGGCTGAAACTCGATATTTATGTGGTTCTGGACGTCCTTATTCTAAATCAATTTTTTTTGTTTCGATGACGTCTGCCAAGTAAAAAAAAATACTCCGATTTGGCTGAAACTCGATATTTAGGTGGTTCTGGGTGTCCTTATCACAAATCTAATTTTTTTTTCGATGACGTCTGCCAAGTAAAAAAAAGTACTCCGATTTGGCTTAAATTTTATATCTAGGTTTTTCTGGACGTCCTTATTCCAAATATGAAATTTTTTTTTCGATGACGTCTGCCAAGTGCATATAAATCACGTATCTCGAAAACGGTAAGAGATAGGTAGGGAGTGCTTGACCAAATGTCATAGGGAATCGGGAGAGCAGTCGAATGACATCTGTCAAAAATCCAAAATGGCGGATTTCAAGATGGCCGCCATACAAAGTGCTCATTTTTCGACCGTATTAGGAGTTTTTGTGGGATTTTGGACTGAATTTGGAATTATTGTCCTATGATAGTGTTTAGCAAGCCCAAAGGGCGAGCTCCTGGTGAGGCCAAAGGCCGAATTTTCGGCTCGCGAGGCCGAAGGCCGAGCGCATGGTGCGTGAGCCCGAAGGGCGAGCGCTTGGCGAGGCCGCAGGCCGAGCCATGTTAGTAATTTGCGAGGCCGAAGGCCGAGCTCCGACTCAAGAGTATTTTCCACGTCACCGACTGGTCTCCATGGCAACTGCCCGCGGTAACCGAAGCACCTACGAGTGGGGTTCCTAAACAAAAGTGACTCAGAATCTTGGTCCCATTCTGCCCGTACCACCTTTTTATGGCAGTAGGGTGAATTTGCTTTTGTGGCTACAGTATGGTTCTTTATTGTATTGAGAGTTTATATGGGATTTCATACTTCTATTGGAGTTTTGAAATATTTTTATTTTAATGTAAAAGGTGTTTTGATATAGTTTAAAATAAAATTAATAATTAGTTCACGAATAATAAGGTTAATGAATACAACAGTACAATTTTGAACAGTTTTGAAAATAAAATTGTTTCATTGGCATCGGATGTTTTCGTTGGTTGACATAATGCAGAACAAGAAAATTTTGTAAGGCAAAAGTTACATAAAATGAAACCTGACGAGACTGGTGGATTACCTTATGAACTAGTTCTAGTTCCTAACCGACCCTATATGATAACCATAAACATAGATGTCGCTGATGGTTTATCTAATGGCACTGTAGGAAAATTACTACTCATAGAATCTGATAAAAATGATGAAATCACAAGACTTTGGTTCAAATTCTCAAAATCCATTGGTCATTGCACGCTTGAAAATCGACAAAGACGCTGTTCCAATTTCTTTACAATCATCGTCAATACCACTCAACAGAAATAAAACTATAGTGGCAAAAAGAAAACATTTTCCACTGATTTCGGCTTTGGCGATGACAATTCATAAATCCCAAGGAGGTACGTTTGATGCTATCGTTTATGAATACAATCGTTCTCATTCAAGAGAATTGGTGTACGTTGCGCTATCAAGAGTAACTAGTATAGAAGGTTTGTTCTTAGTCACTGAAGACGACACAAGGGCGAGCTGGAAATTTCATCATGGCAGAGTAGGAAACGCACAGGTGGAAGATTCAAACGCAACAAAAAATCAAAAGAGATCAACAACTCATCGAGAAGATTTATCAATTGAATTGAAACGTTTACGTGAAAATCCTTTGCAAACCATCACCAAAACACTTGTAGATTTTATTTCTAAGAATAATAGATTGTCTATTTTTTCATTCAATTGTCAGAGTTTACGTGCGCATGTAGATGATCTAGCAATTGACGCTCTTGTTAAAAAGATGAATGTGTTAATTTTATCAGAAACTCATATGGGTAACAATGAAATAATTGACATTCCGAATTTCAACTTTGTTGCGAGTTTCAGAAGAAATAATCGTCCCGCGGGAGGAGTAGCTATTTATCAAAATATAAACACAGTTCATTATTGCACAAATTATATGGATGTGCATGTGAAATACAACAGCATGTTTAATGCCACTGTTTCTGATATCGGTGATATTTGTATAAGTCGTTGCCACTCTGGTGATAATCAGTTCATAATTATGGTTGCCGTTTACATCTCTCCAGATAAGTCATTGCGTGCTATACGAGACTTCTTGTATGAAAATTTATTCATTTATTCTCATGATGCATCTGCATTGCTTAAAAAAAAAATTGGAAAAAGCTTTGATGAATTGCCAATGATTTTGAGTGGAGATTTCAACATAAACTTCGCAGACGATAAAAATCAACTATTAATTGAATTTTTAAATAATGAATTTGGTTTAACTATGTCGAATGATCGCAATTTTAGCACAACGAAATACAAAACTACTATTGATGCGGTCTTTATTAGACATTTAAATAGGTTCGAATCAAAACTGTTCGTTTCTTACTTCAGCTACCATAAACCTATCGTATCAGTTTTAGAGATTGGCGATGATAGTTCTGGTAATGATGATGGTGAAAAAGTCGTTGAAATTATGGATGAAAGTTGATTTTTCGGAGAGATAAACTTTTTAATGTAAAATAATTGTAATAGTTTTAAAGTGTTAAATTTTTAATGTAATATAAATTGTCATGTTTGTGTACGATAGCGCAATAAATGAATATTGTATTCTACCACATAAATGATAGTACTTTTATACTGATAAAGCAATTGGTGCAAAATTATTCCCTAACCATTCCAAAATATCAAACATGCTCAACGTTAATTAATAATCAAGTTTTCACTTCTGCCGGCACTCCCGGAGTGCAACCCGTCTTTTTTTTTTCTTTTTTTTTTGTTGTTAATTAAGCCTTTGACCACAAATGTGGTCGAAGGTGTTAAGGCTTAACCTAGAATTTCCGGCTCTCAAGGATAGCTGCTGGAACACACCGTTAGGTGCTTAGCGACAGATTTTCTACTTTTTCTTTATACTTATTATTTTTATCTTTATACTTGGTCGCTAGCCAGGCGGGCATTCACAAAATGCCCTTCCACCATGCGGTAAAAGCTGAAGCCCGCGGCAGGATTCAAACCATGGACCTGCTGCGCGGCAGTCCATAGTCAATGGCACTGAGCCATCACTGCTAACGACTATTAAGGAGTTATTATATGGTATTACTAGGTTTCTAAGTAGGTACCACAAGTTTGTCCAGTAAAGAGAGTGCATTAAGCCTAAATAAAACAGTACCTATGTACCTATGTACTGTTTTATTTTACAGAAACCGGCCGGCAACGCATCCTCGAGACCTCTGGTGTTGCGGATGTTCGTGGGCGACGGTGATTACTTACCACCAGGTGAGCCGCATGCTCGTTTGCTCTACTATCTCATAGAAAAAAAATACGAGTGGAAAAATTAAAGTCATGTGCGGGATTCGAACACGCGCCTTCCATTATATAAAAAGATCAAATTAAAATTACGTAAATTTTGGATTAATCTTTAAATAAACTTTTTTTAAACGTGTACTAAACCATAGATAAATGAATTTATCTATGACTAAACTGAAATTCAAGTGAATTCTTTGCCCCAGCAGATAAAATAAGTAAATCTATACATGCCCCAACCTTCCTACCTACGCTACGCCTACGCATGTCGAGTTCTTACATTACGTTTTCCCTAACAACAGAAAGGACAACACAAGAAAGACGTACATACAACAGGACCACGCCGCAAGAACATACTTACAGTTTTGGCTACGGTTTTATTGCCCGTTACCGCCATCTATTACATACGAGTAAAGTGTCAACTCTATACAAATACCTAATAACAATATGTTTAAAATAAAGGGTATTTTCATACAAGAAACCTGTTTTATTTAACGATTTTTATTTTTGCTCTATAGTAAAAACGGTAATACATACAAGCGTCAAACTTGGTTTGATTTTAGTCCAATATCTACCAATAATAAAAACCTGCCAAGTGCGGGTAAGGCTCTCGCTAAGGATCTCACACTGTATGAAAAACATAACGATTTTATGGAAAATTCTGTGTTGATACGGATACTGTTCCACATAATCTCAAAATACATGTCGTTTTTTTTTATTGTTGATTGCCTTTGACCACAATAATTATTTATTAAATAACATATTTTTTTTTTATTGATAATTTAATTTGTTAAATCCATTTTAGCCTGATTCAATTTTGGCGGAATGGAATAAGACAAAAACCAAGGGATGCTTTTTGTTAATTTTATTTTTTAAATTGATACAAGAAACCTGTTTTATTTAATGATTTTTATTTTTGCTCTATAGTAAAAACGGTAATACGTACAAGCGTCAAACTTGGTTTGATTTTAGTCCAATATCTACCAATAATAAAAACCTGCCAAGTGCGGGTAAGGCTCTCGCTAAGGATCTCACACTGTATGAAAAACATAACGATTTTATGGAAAATTCTGTGTTGATACGGATACTGTTCCACATAATCTCAAAATACATGTCGTTTTTTTTTTATTTTTGATTGCCTTTGACCACAATAATTATTTATTAAATAACATATATTTTTTTTATTGATAATTTAATTTGTTAAATCCATTTTAGCCTGATTCAATTTTGGCGGAATGGAATAAGACAAAAACCAAGGGATGCTTTTTGTTAATTTTATTTTTTAAATTGATACAAGAAACCTGTTTTATTTAATGATTTTTATTTTTGCTCTATAGTAAAAACGGTAATACGTACAAGCGTCAAACTTGGTTTGATTTTATTCCAATATCTACCAATAATAAAAACCTGCCAAGTGCGGGTAAGGCTCTCGCTAAGGATCTCACACTGTATGAAAAACATAACGATTTTATGGAAAATTCTGTGTTGATACGGATACTGTTCCACATAATCTCAAAATACATGTCGTTTTTTTTTATTGTTGATTGCCTTTGACCACAATAATTATTTATTAAATAACATATTTTTTTTTTATTGATAATTTAATTTGTTAAATCCATTTTAGCCTGATTCAATTTTGGCGGAATGGAATAAGACAAAAACCAAGGGATGCTTTTTGTTAATTTTATTTTTTAAATTGATTGGGATGATTTTGTTTATTATACAGCTGGCAACACTGAATGACTTAACGTCAAGATACGACATTCGTTCCGTTGCTTCGCTTGATGTTGTACGTTTCGGGTGCTCTCTTAACGTTGATTCTCGACGACCTGGCTTTCTTGTGGACTTGTGTGTGATTTGTGATTGGACCCTGTTATTATCTGGACTGACGACTAGCTGCTACTTTTCAAGGACTGAGTTTTCGTGTAATTGTGATTTCCTGGGGTGTTCACAAAAGTAAGTACCATATAAAGCTTAGATTTTATTTTACCATGTACTTACTAACTATCTTGTCTCGCCAGTTCAAAATTTGCTATTGGTTTTAGACTTATTTCGACAGTATTTTGTTACATACTGTTGCACGAACTGTATTTACCTCGATAGCGTCACCTACTACCAACATTGAAATAAGTAAGAAAATATTATAGACAGCTATTTTAATCATATAGCTATTTTTTCTGTATACACATACAATGCGATTAAAATAAGAATAGGACGGGCTCTCGGCTAACTTCACTCATATTCACTCTAATAAGTACGATCAGCAGAACAAACTTAAAAATAGAGCAGTGCCATATATTTATACGTAATTTTATATGACCGAATAAACCCGAAATTGTTAATTTTAATAAATAAATATTTTTAAGTCAACCTTTAAAATATGAATTTATTACATTAATAAACAATAGCACAGACGCCATCTAGGTTTGATGACAACGCGGGCGTCAGGGTCTTATTTCTCCGACAGAGTACTACTAAGCGACACGTTTCCGAGTGTTTATTGATCTTCTCGTTTAATAAATTTTTTTGACTGTTCAATTTGTTGTTGTCGACGGTTTAGTATGTTTTTGGTGATTGTTATATTGTTACCCGTTACGATGACAACGATGAGTCTGACTCAGTTGGCCATCAGGACATGCGGCAATGAAGAGCTAAGCGATTCAAATTAAGATAACTAAGTACAAAATATTGCCAACAAATAAAATCAGTTCAAATTATTTCTGTGTTTGCTGTACCTACAGTCACCTACAACTTCGTTAACCCACTTATGACAACTTTTTTTTATAGACGACTGTCCACATAAACATGTGTTAAGTTTTCAGGTTTCATGTATGTATGTATGTTTGTGAGTTTCTTTATTTCACCATAACTTCAAAACAGCTTAACTGATTTTAATGGACGAGATATCGTTAGATTTATCTTGATAGCTCAAGTGACACTATGTACATAAAAAAATAAAAAACAAACTGGTGGATTTTAGAAGCCATATAGTGAGAAAAACAATTTATTTTTTCTTCCAAAACCATCGCGTTGGGTATCAAAATGGAGGGCTTTCAAAAACGATTCCATGAATATATTAACTTGCAGTTTTAATTTCAATGGATCGATAAAACGCTTAAAGAAAATAAATTATTTGCAGTCGGGTTTCTTATTTTCTTTATTAATTTAATTATACAGGTCTTATCTTTTTTTTGCACACTGTACCAAATTCTAATTTTGACGTCACAAGATGGCGCTAGGCCGATCCTATTCTTATTTTAATCGCATTGTATGTTGAATTACAATCCAGCTAAAAATTTGTATAACATGTATAATTATTGTAAATGAGAAATTGACTGTAATTTGTTTTGTGTATCTAAATAAATAAATAAATCATCGCCACAACTGGCATCAGATACGCACTGCCAATTAGCGTAATGGTCAATAGACTTACTAAAGATTCAAGAAATGTGTTCTTTTGTTTTTGCCGACAGTCGAGGTTAGTGCGGGCTAAGCAATAAATCAACAAACAAAGGAATATACGCAGCTGCAGTTCCTAGTGATTTGGGCAATTAAGAAAGCGTTTTAAATTCAGTAATAGTAATTAGGACGCTGGAAGTGCAAAATGAATAAGAGCAAACGAAAATATTTATATAACGTTTTAATCAAATCACTCAGTTTCATAGTATTGTTCAGTACGGCTCGTCGTTCATTCGATGGGACCCCATCACTAATCTTGTTTTTGGATGATCAACCGCCATGTTTGTTTACATAATAAGACAGGTAAGAAAAAACAGACTTAATTATACTCTCGAAAGACGAAGTCGTATATATATATATACATGCGTTTTTGATAATGCGCACATAAAACATTAAAGCAATTTTGTAATATCAAAAGGTTATACTTATTTAAAGTAAAAGTATATTTTTGACGTATCTGAAAGGCTAGCCTTAGACCACTGTCTCACTTTATGGTAAGTGATGATGCGGTAGCAGATGTTGTTTAGACTAACCTAATAATTTCTGGGTCTCAAGCACAGCTGCGGGAACGCACCGTTAGGTGCTTGGCGACAGATTTCTACATGAGGGTGGTAGCTAGCCAGGCGGGAATTCGCAAAATGATCTTCCACCATGCGGTGAATACAAGCCCGCGGTGGGATTCGATTAACGTGCCCTCCGAAGCTCGAAAGCGCTCAGTAGTAATGTCACTAGCGGTCACCTACCAAACTCATGACCGCGGCGGATGTTGCTTAACATTGCTGAGCTAACTAAAATTCGCTACGAGCGCTTCAAATATATAAATTACAGAAACGTACGCTATAGTGTTATGAGATTGTCTGCATAATGTTGGCATTATTTCGTGTACTCTGGGCCTTAATAGAACTCCGTTATCATTTTGGGAACCAACCCCCATAAATAGCAAGAATGAATCTCCATATAAGTACGGGTTCTGATTGTGCACAATCAACCCGCACCTGATACTCGATCCAATCGTTTACTGCTGAGGTTTACAAATTGATACAATCTATATCTAGTCTACGCTACCAATGAGATCTTACTACAAATTAGAGTCATCAATCGAAATAGACAAGACACAATGGACTATTGAGGTCGTATTTTTTGTAAAAATATAGGTAGGACTCTAAAAAAATACGATAGGTATTTAGGTGACAGGAAAAAATATGAACACAGAAATATATTCACCTAATTATTATGAAAAAGTTGGGCTACTGTGTATTGTTAACTTTACGATTTGACAGCCCAAATACCCAAACGCACTATCAAAGTATTGCGATTCGATTTTTATAACAAAATTATTTCCTGTCACCGGAGGCCGACCTTGACGTGTTAATGGCAATGCGCTCGTCCTCTATTACATCGGACCAACATCGGATCTATTAACCTGACAAAACGCGGGCTTACTCTAACCATCCCTTTGAGGTTATTATACCATAATGTAGGTTTACGGAACTAGCACGACGCTCAACTGATGTTAAGTGGTAACTTCTGCTTGTAACCAATGCATTTTTTTTGTAGCTGATAGGGTAGCCCTGTACCACTATCACGCCAGATGGTAAGCGATGATGCGGTCGAAGATGTTGTTACTAGAATTACTGGTTCTCAAGGACAGCTGCCGGAACACACCGTTTGTTGCTTGGCGACAGATTTTCTACTTATTCAGATTCATTTATTGTTAAACTGTGTTACATTGGGTTTTTAAATTATAATTACTAGTGTCAACAGCTTTGTCCACAGCGAACATACAATATTTTAAACAGGTAATAAATAATTAATTATAATATAAATTTTAAATTAATGTCAATGAAATATTAGATTATCGTCAGGTTTATGATGTCAATTTTAAATAGAAAATATTATATATTTAGATAATGTCAATAACCATACAAAATAGCATCAGTTAAGTTTGAAATTGTATCATTCGAATATTCATTTATTGTATAGTAACTCTTCAATATAAGAAAACTGAAAATTTACTCTTAAATATATTTACACTTTCCGATTCCAGTATTATTCTTGGCAAATGATTTTATATTTTGGGATCCATACCACATACACCCTTAGTAAATACCTGCGATTCTATGTGAGGTTATACTTATTTTATTTTTGTGTCTCTCTCTTTTATTAAACTCAAATAACTGAAAATTATTACTAACGAATAGTGCCATTTCAAAAATATACAGACATGGGAATGTCAATATTTTTAATTAAAAAAAATGTGGCTTACATGGAAGTGTAGGCTTCAGATGACACACAGATCTTAAACATTTCTTTTGTGCCTTGAACAAAGTTTCACGTTCCGTACAATTTTCCCAAAAGATTATACTATAACGTAGGGTAGATGTGATATATGCAAGATAAGAGATTATTACTGCTGGTTCACTAACCACTTTTGACAGCAAGTAAAGAGCATATGAATAATTATTAAGTTTGGCATGTATTGACTCGGCATGCATTTTCCAATTCAGATCAGAATCTACATAAAGACCCAAAAACCTCGTTACAGAAATGTCATGAATGTCATTATTTAGATATGTTATTTAAGATGTCAATTTTATATTCTTATTAAATGTCATTATATTTGTTTTGTCAAGATTTATTATAAGATTATTAGATGTCAACCATTTTATTATATTTTTTAAAGCTACATAAATTTATCACTGGGCCAGATTGCTACTCTTTTCCCCTACAAATATAGCAGTACTATCATCAGCATACAGAATCATTGGATGAGCTATAGCTTGAGGTAAGTCATTGATATAAATTATGAATAGCAACGGCCCAAGTACACTCCCTTGCGGTACCCCATATTTTACTAGCCCAGGAGAAGACGTCTATTTTTGTTCAGTTTTAGTTTCTGGACATTTTTTTGTGATTTGAGTTTGTTGTAATCTATTACTGAGATAAGATTTTATTAAATTTAAGACATTACCTCGTATTCCATACTTTTCTAGTTTCCCTATCAGAATGTCATGGTCAACATAATCGAATGCTTTTTTAAGTCTATTTACATAGCATATACAGGCAACTTTTTTTCACGACCAGACCTAACAGTCTTGATTAAATAATAAATTGTCGTATTTATTGACTTCTTTTTTCTGACACCTAACTGCTCTTCGACTAGATGTTATATTTGTCCAAATAGGTATAGAGGCCAGCATAAATATATTTTTCAAATAGTTTAGATAAAATAGGGACCAATGCAGTCTGCAGTTGTTAATAATTTCTCAAAAAAAAAAAACAACTTGTGCCCACATCATATTTTTACCTCGGTGTTATAATTATTACATGTTTAATATTCTTTTCTTAACCGGCGGTATGCTTTTATTAATAAAAATACTATGAACGATATACGACACTTCAACTACTAAAATGAAAGCATTTAGACCACCTGTAAGTTATAATTATGCTGGATCCATTTACCCCAACGAAGCTATTTGCTTCTTCGTTATACGTCGTCGTTCGTCATAAAAACTGCTAGGTAATGGAACACCCTGCCTGAGTCTGTGTTTCCGGTTGAGTGCAATATGGAGGTCTTCAAAACGCGAGTGAATAGGTATCTTCTGGGTAAGCGCGCTCCATGATCGATCGCATCATCACTTAACATCAGGTGAGATAGTGGTCAAGTGCTACCCAGTTCGGAATAAAAAAAAGCTATTGCAGACTCACAGGAAGTCCAAATGCTCCAGCCCACTACCAGATGGCAGCGTGCCCAGCATGCTGGCAGCATTGCCCCGTTTAATTGCAATGCTTATTCGAATTAATTAATATTAATTATTTGAATTAAAAGCATATTTTCAAAAACAGGCCCGAGGTACAAATATCAGGTTCCCCTACTTCTCCATTATTATTCTAATTAGACAATAAAGCCCTAGCTATAATATATTTATCATAATGAATTATTTACGTAAGTATGATTATTTGCTAGTTATTATACAAACGTTCCAATTTTGATTTTCCCTTCGCATTTTTTAAAAGCGTAAATATATTACAAAATCACAAATATATGTGTGCGGGATCCCGCACATGACTTAATTTTTTCCTATCGTATATTTGTGATTTTGTAATGTAATCCGCATAGCAGGCGTTATTGCAAACCTGACAATATCAAAATGCGTACATATAATAATTGAAATATCGTGTCACTGAAAGATCGATTCGAGTGGGATAAATTAACGCAATAATGTTAACTTTCTTTAATTTCGCGTAAAACAGTACGAATCGATTGATAGAAATATTAGAAACAGTGTGGAAAAGTGACGAACCTTTGAGGACTTGACTTGCTACCCATATTATAATATATTAACAAAAACATTGCTTTTCTATTTTATTCTTTATTTTGAAGCAGTGATGGCTCAGTGGCATTGGCTATGGACTGCCGCGCAGCAGGTCCATGGTTCGAATCCCGCCCAGAGCTTGAGCTTCACCGCATGGTGGAAGGGCATTTTGCGAATGCCCGCCTGGCTAGCGACGACCCTCAAGTAGAAAATCTGTCGCCAAGCACCTAACGGTGTGTTCCGGCAGCAGTCCTTGAGAGCCAGTGAAATAACAGGCAAAATGAGACTTAACAGGTATGTCTCAAGGTGATGGGCGCAGTGCAGTTCGTCACTCGTGATGAAATGCATCTGTTATAGGCAGAGGATACCGGTTAACATCAGGTGGGCCTCGCGCTTGTTCCTTCAAAATAAAATAAAAATAATAAAAAAAAAATACTTTAATTTTTCAAAATTAATTTAAGAGCAATAAATATTTGTACCTGTACCTATTAATGTCGTAAGCAAGTCATTAAAAAGTCGTCACTTTTCGTCACTGTTAATAATATGAGCTCTAAACATAACTAAACGGCTCAGCTTGTGCCTCCCTAAAATACATTGCTTCCTTAGATGTTTTACGGGAACGTTATGTTGAAGGCCATCTAAATATACATAATATAATATATATATAATATACATATGCCATGTTATAATAGCTCATGACACTTGCCGTTTTAGCGCTAGTCAATAGGGTGGCTATTTCAAAAAGAACCAACGCCTACACAATTATTTGTGTAGCCATCGAGAAGCACAAAGAAGATTTTGGTCGCCTGTTTTTTCAACAAGCCGTTTCAAATGTGGACTCCTTAGCAGTATCTGAGTAATATGAATGCCGAGTGGTTTGCTACCAAATACTTTCCAGAAGTGTTCACTTCTGTGAATAAGTGAGCAGAGAGGGCTCCGCAGGCTACCGTATACTTCAATGCGCCCGTGCACAAGCCCTAGGTACCTTTTGGACAGTACAATCAACAGCACAATACACACATACTTTTGGCTCATCCACTTCAGAGTCCTATATGTTTTCTGTATAATTCCTTTACTACCATTTCAATGGAAAACAACTTTCATCGCCAAAAGAGCGCCTGTAGCGTTCGATTAGGGCGTAGAATAGGTGTCTGAGGAGGACTTGAAAAGTGTTAAGAAAATTTGATACAAATTTTGTACAGATGCTGCAACAGTTTAATAAAAATACTTTCTGTACCCATACAACTCGAAATAAATTATATGAGATTCGTGAAATTTTCTAAGAGCCCTACGTACGAGTACATTACGAACCAAACCACACTATACAATATTACATTGTCACTTGTCACTCAATGATAGATGGTTCTACAAAAACTGAACCGATAAGAAAATTCCCGGTAGAATGATTCTGTTTTGGATACGCCATAACGAAAACTAACGACTAGCTTTTTATCTGTTTTTTTTTTATGTTTTTTGACGGTACAAGCTCGAGGCCCACCTGATGTTAAGCGGACTAACGTCTGCCTATAACAGCTGATGCATTTCGTCACGAATCACGAATTGCACTGCGCCCGTCACCTTGAGACATAGCTGTTAAGTCTCATGCGCCTGTAATTTCACTGGCTCTCAAGGACTGCTGCCGGAACACACCGTTAGGTGCTTGGTGACAGATTTTCTGCTTGAGGGTGGCCGCTACCCAGGCGGGCATTAGCAAAATGCCCTTCCACCATGCGGTGAAGCTCAAGCCCGCGGCGGGATTCGAACCATGGTCCTGCTGCGCGGCAGTCCATAGCCAATGCCACTGAGCTATCACTGTATTCGGTATCAGGGGAAAATCATGCTCTAACTTGTTACACTTCTGCCCAAAAAAAGAGAGTTATGTTTTCAGTATTCATGTATGTATGTTTTAGAGTTTCTTTATTTCACCACAACTTCTAAATGGTCTAACAGATTTCAATGTAAGAGATATCGATAGATTTTTCTTGACAGCGCAAGTGACACTAGGTACATAAAAATAAATACGAAACAAACAGGCGGATTTTAGACGCTGTATTGTTAGGTACAAAAAAATGTTTTCTTCTAAGCCTATCGAGTGTGGTTTCAAAACGAAGGGCTTTAAAACATAATTGCATAAATATATACCTATAATTTGCAGGTTTTTGTTTAATAGAACGATAAAACGTTTAACGAAAGTAAATAATTTGCAGTCGGGTATTTAAGTTTTTAATTTAATGTATACTTGTTTATGTTTTTAATAGTAACATATTTGGCAGATAGCTTATGCTAAAAATACATATATTTCCAATCTTAATTCTTATTTACTCAGTCAAAACGGGCACAATTTACTTTGCCAACATCAAAAGAGGAAAATACATAGCTTTCAACTTATTAAAATAAGTATATCTTTTTTGTTTCATTATTAGATTATTAAAAGGCACAAGAGGCAAATAATCAGTTTAATTTCCATCACTTTATATCATGTCCAAACAATATTTTTGAAAGGAATTCACAACTGACCCTTCTTATCATGTAAGTATTACTGGATTCAACTGGCATATAGGGGTCTAGCCACAGATCAGAGAATTGTTTCCTGTCTGAGGGTCTAACCGTACGCCAGTTGTTCCTGTTAAGTATGCAACGCTTGACTATGAAAAGTGTACCACCTTCAAGTAGAAAATCTGTCGCCAAGCACCTAACAGCGTGTTCTGGCAGCTGTCCTTGAGAGTCTTTAATTGTAGGTTAGCCTGAACAACATCTTCGACCACATTATCACTCATCAGGTGAGAAAGTTGTCAAAGGCTAACCTGCCAAACAGAAAAAAAAGGTGCTTTACTTACGTCCTCTCATTTTACCTAATTATTTACATGCCTATGTAATAATTTGTTTGGTAGGTAATATGCTTAAAACCTGAACGGGTTTTATAAAAAAATTATATAATGTACATATAAAATAAAACAAAAAAAATCATGTCTATGAGTATATTTATAATCGTATACTACGTATCGTATATAATATATTGGAAATGTATTAGGATAAAAATTACATAAATATGACTACTTCATCAGTTCAATTGCATAAAAATACCTACCTATAACTATGAAAAGAAAAACAGCTAGTAAGCGGCAGCGACGTAATTTAAAAACATCTATGCCACCTATGATAAACGAATGTTGTGGATCGGGGGCAGTTATCTCCAGGTATTGCCGCCTCCTGGTCTATAGCATCCAAATATTAAAAGTGCGCCCAATACCAGGAAAACATCAGTGACAGGTAGTAACAAAAATATTTGAACTTTCCCAATGAAAATATATTATGATACAATGAAAATGTACATATGTAATTGAAGAAGAACAGAATTTACCATATATTAAATAGACAGTGCACTAAAATGATATTATTTTTATTAAATTACTTTACTAGAATTCTAGGTTAACTTGAACAACATATTCGACCACATCATCACTTACCATCAGGTTAGATAGCGGTCAAAGGCTAGCGGTGACAGCTATAAACATTTTAATTTTTTATTTTTAGTATTATACTCCCCGTGTGGTACTGTGGTTGGTTAGAATGGTACCCCATATCTTCCCGTGGGTGTCGTAAGAGGCGACTAAGGGAAAAATACTGGAAGATGGGCAGCAGCGCCTTCTACAGAACTGCCATCTTACACTGCGATCCCCAAGCCGCCTGCCAAGCGTGGGGATTATGGCAAGTCCCCCCTAAATAGGGGAGGCTGTGTTCAGCACTGGATACAGATACAGATTAGTATTATACAACTAATAATAGGATTGAAAACCCAGATACCAGATACGCGTAATCAAATCTGATTGATGGGTAATAAAACAGAAGATTAAATTGCTCATAGATATTACATTAACTGCTTCGAAGCTGCCTCTCATGGTACAGCTATGTATACACTGGGGAACACAAGGCGTAGATACCCAATTGTTGAATGTATTAGTAAATTAAAAACAGAAGAAAATTACACCTTTTTAAACATTTCACACTGAAACAAATTTACTTGCAGGTATATTATTATGCCTTAGTATGTAGCAACCATGTGAATTGCTCAGTTCTTTTTTGTAGGTGTTTAATACAGGTAGTCGTAGGAATCGTACATACCCATTTAAAAAGGAGGTAAGGTAACCTTGTTCGGGATGAGCTAGTCGTGATGATTATTGTATTGTTGAATAGAAGATATCTTAAAAAGTCACTTGTCACTCAATGATGCAAATAATCAGTTTAATTTCCATCACTTTATATCATGTCCAAACAATATTTTTGAAAGGAATTCACAACTGACCCTTCTTATCATGTAAGTATTACTGGATTCAACTGGCATATAGGGGTCTAGCCACAGATCAGAGAATTGTTTCCTGTCTGAGGGTCTAACCGTACGCCAGTTGTTCCTGTTAAGTATGCAACGCTTGACTATGAAAAGTGTACCACCTTCAAGTAGAAAATCTGTCGCCAAGCACCTAACAGCGTGTTCTGGCAGCTGTCCTTGAGAGTCTTTAATTGTAGGTTAGCCTGAACAACATCTTCGACCACATTATCACTCATCAGGTGAGAAAGTTGTCAAAGGCTAACCTGCCAAACAGAAAAAAAAGGTGCTTTACTTACGTCCTCTCATTTTACCTAATTATTTACATGCCTATGTAATAATTTGTTTGGTAGGTAATATGCTTAAAACCTGAACGGGTTTTATAAAAAAATTATATAATGTACATATAAAATAAAACAAAAAAATTCATGTCTATGAGTATATTTATAATCGTATACTACGTATCGTATATAATATATTGGAAATGTATTAGGATAAAAATTACATAAATATGACTACTTCATCAGTTCAATTGCATAAAAATACCTACCTATAACTATGAAAAGAAAAACAGCTAGTAAGCGGCAGCGACGTAATTTAAAAACATCTATGCCACCTATGATAAACGAATGTTGTGGATCGGGGGCAGTTATCTCCAGGTATTGCCGCCTCCTGGTCTATAGCATCCAAATATTAAAAGTGCGCCCAATACCAGGAAAACATCAGTGACAGGTAGTAACAAAAATATTTGAACTTTCCCAATGAAAATATATTATGATACAATGAAAATGTACATATGTAATTGAAGAAGAACAGAATTTACCATATATTAAATAGACAGTGCACTAAAATGATATTATTTTTATTAAATTACTTTACTAGAATTCTAGGTTAACTTGAACAACATATTCGACCACATCATCACTTACCATCAGGTTAGATAGCGGTCAAAGGCTAGCAGTGACAGCTATAAACATTTTAATTTTTTATTTTTAGTATTATACTCCCCGTGTGGTACTGTGGTTGGTTAGAATGGTACCCCATATCTTCCCGTGGGTGTCGTAAGAGGCGACTAAGGGAAAAATACTGGAAGATGGGCAGCAGCGCCTTCTACAGAACTGCCATCTTACACTGCGATCCCCAAGCCGCCTGCCAAGCGTGGGGATTATGGCAAGTCCCCCCTAAATAGGGGAGGCTGTGTTCAGCACTGGATACAGATACAGATTAGTATTATACAACTAATAATAGGATTGAAAACCCAGATACCAGATACGCGTAATCAAATCTGATTGATGGGTAATAAAACAGAAGATTAAATTGCTCATAGATATTACATTAAGAGCCATTTCACAAAATCACGCTACTGAAGTTTAGGTAAATGCCAGCGCATCGCTTACACAAGCGAAAGAAGTGACGACGGAATAGCGTGACTGTGAGTAACATATTTTGATACTAGCACTCATTAATAAAGAAATCTAAGTTGCGAATTTAAAAATTGTGTGATTGGCATGAGTAAATAATCAATTTCTTGTCGATTACTTGCTAATGTTATAGAAAAGAAGTAGGCATGTACATTAAATAGTCAACCTGCATCGTGAATCTTTTATTTAAATTTCATCCTTGATGAATAAAAAATAGATATGTTTGAATCATTTATTGTAACAAAAAAATTAAATAATTAAAAATTATACAGCTTAAAATTATATAAATATTTGATGTAACGGCATTGATTAAAAGCTGCGGACTAAAAGCTCTTTCTTTTAAATTTTCCAAAAATTGCTGTTTTCCTCGTTCACACTCTTCAGTATCTATATACAGTCGTTAACACTGTCTGTCATAATGACCATGCATAGGATTGAGGTTTATTTTTCTGTGCATCCGGAAAACAACTTAGTACCAACCACAAACGTCCCATGACGTTTTTGGTTTTCCATTACTTTAACATGTCATCCTCATATTCCCATACCATAATATATCACCTACACCATTAAAAAAATAACATTTTCATCCATTTAGTTTGAGTAGTACAAACAGCGAAATGTAAATATATATTTACAGATTTTGAGGTTTTTTTGTTTTTAAATCGAATATCTTTGATGCAATCTATAATCAACATACATATACTTCCGAAATCAGATTGAAGACGTTCTGAAAAAAGGCCAGGTCAAAAGTACCCTAAACCGACGCTTATGTATGAAAGGATTGATGAGTATAGATGAAGCGAAAGAGATATGTCAGGATCGTAGTAAGTGGAAATCCGTGGTCTCTGCCTACCCCTACGGGAAAGAGGCGTGATTTTATGTATGTATGTACATACTTCTTGGTACCAATGCAATACTCACTATATACTCTTATGCTCACTATTTCCTCTATAGAAAATAAATGATTATACACCTTTTTATACAAATAAATACTGGAAATGGGGTTTGAACACACGACAAAAATGGTGGGAAATAGTAATTTAATTGCTATTTCTATTTTTTCGTAACTAACTCACCTAGAACTTCGATCTTCTTTTAATATGATAATTTACTATTGTTCTTTAGCCATGAATTGTTACAGATTTTTACGCCAAATATTTTAAAGTAACAACATTATAAACATAACATTACAAAATTCCTGAGGATGTTGGTATTTCGTCATCCAGACCAGACATATTTTTATACTCAAAAAATCTAACGCATAGTACTTATAGAACTTACTGTGCCGTGGGAAACAAACATACCTAAAGACCACACAATAAAAACAAACAAATATTATGACCTAACAAATGAATTAACCAAAAACGGTTATGTGGTTAGTTTATATGCTGTAGAGGTTGGAGCAAGGGGTATACCAGCGAAATCCCTATATAACCTACTTAAAGACCTTGGCCTACCAAGAACAACCGTAACTTCCATCCTAGAACGTGTATCTAAGGCGGCATTAGTAGGATCTTATCAAATTTGGTTAGGTAGGGGAGGAGGCTCGAGTAGAAGGTAGTTTAATTTCCAGCTGAACTTATCGCTGTGTTCACTTATAGACATTAACTGAATCCAAAAATATTGGAAATCAATTATTCGCCTGTCATCTAATCCTCCTAAAACAAAAGTTATAGTGAGTTACTAATTTAAACTAGAATAATATAAAAACTAGCAGACCAAAATGAAGAAGTCAACCCTGTGAGGTTGTTAGCATTTTTCCAATAACGCTGTATAAGGCTGCATAATTGTGACGTTTCCTTTTTTTAATACATTGGATGAACAGAAACTAAAGATGTAGTTACTTAACAAGACAACAATACTTATATTATGGACAACAAAAATAAAGTATAGTCTGTTACTTAAAAAAAAATTTCGACATGATCAAAACTCTGTGGTCGCACTATAAACTTGCATCTAAGCGTTCCGCGTACGAGACGTCAGAGCAAGGAAAACGAACACAGGTCCTACCTCGATGGGCGCTCGCGCGGTACTGATCGCCTCGCGCTTGTACATTTCAATTTATGTGCATTTCGAGTTATGTTAAATATTTTTTCTTGTCTAACAAAACAGAGTTAATATCACAATTTATTAAAGATCAGATTAATTAAAGAATGAACTTTCTTTTTATATAATATCTGTTTGGAATTACACTTTATTAAACGCAATATATGGCGGTAAACTGCTGATATAATTCGTGGAAATTGGCGCAAGATCTTTATTTTTTTTCTAAAATGACGATTAATTAGCGATATTCTAGTACACTATGTGTCAACAAGATTATATGCCTGATGCACAGTTTTTATTTTTAGTTAATTTGATGAATCTTTATACAAGAGATATAACTCTGAAGTTGGCTATGTGTACTTCAATTCGTAAAACAAGGTGCGGGAGATTGGTCACTCCAAAATAATTAATGTTATGTTTGTAAATCTGGTACATTAACTGAAAAGAGAACAGATTATTCTATTTTTATCAATTATTAAACAACTTGTAAATATTTCCTATGATAGTAAATTAAGCGCTTAAAATCTTCGTATACCGCATTAAAATGTGAAATGCCTCTTAACTGCTTCGAAGCTGCCTCTCATGGTACAGCTATGTATACACTGGGGAACACAAGGCGTAGATACCCAATTGTTGAATGTATTAGTAAATTAAAAACAGAAGAAAATTACACCTTTTTAAACATTTCACACTGAAACAAATTTACTTGCAGGTATATTATTATGCCTTAGTATGTAGCAACCATGTGAATTGCTCAGTTCTTTTTTGTAGGTGTTTAATACAGGTAGTCGTAGGAATCGTACATACCCATTTAAAAAGGAGGTAAGGTAACCTTGTTCGGGATGAGCTAGTCGTGATGATTATTGTATTGTTGAATAGAAGATATCTTAAAGTTGGTCTACTGGCATACTCTTATATTACTCGTATAGTTATAATTTCATTTGCCTAGTCATATTAATTGGATTGGTGATCGGATCGGTTCTTATGACAATTGCAATGAATTCCAAACAATTTTATGATGGCCAGAACCACAGTAGCCTCTATACGTGTTCTTAATTGAAGACAATCCGATAAAAAATGTTGAAGCGTTTTATGTCGGGGAAATAATGATAGACTTTTCTTAAATCATATTAATATTATTTCCTAAAAATTTTTACAACTTCTCAAGACTGGCGTCTAATATTCAATTGTTTTACAACAATTCTAACTATTTTAAAATTGACAACTTATGACAATCTATAATATACAAAATGGGATTGTATAACAATTTATCTATAGATAACTAAAAAGGTTGAATGTACGCCGCCACAATGTCTTATTCAGGTGGCGAAGGCATCGTTTTAAAATCTAAAGGTCCCAGCTTTGATCATTGACTCAGACAGGTTATGCTGATAAATACATTCTCAGAAGCAAACTGCTGTCTAAAACTCCTATGTGGAACCAAAACTCCTATGTGTACTCCTTCCGAAATACAAACGTGACAAAAAGCACGAGTACCATTGGTAAATGTGTATTTTTTGTTATCTGTGTAGAAAGAAACGTACAGAAACTCTTTAATCTGTGATTGAGTATCTGGTTACTTGAAGTAAACATTCCATTTCCGAGTCTCGTCTCGAGGCGAATGTTCAGAATGTTGTTATCGGGAACGGTGCCGTGGTACGTAATGGTATAATTTACCCTATCAGCCGTAGCGTAGGCAATTTCCTTTTAAATATGCTTGAGTATTTCAATCGGAAAATTGAGAGCCTCAATAAGTAATACTTGTGGTTTGTTGTACCTATAACAAGTTCTTGGCATCGAATATTAGGTATGCTTGTATCCTCTCGTTGGATGTCTTAAAAGGCGACTATGGGAAAGGTGCCAAATGTGGTATACCACCACTTATGTCGATGCGAGTCTGGCGTGGCTGCAAATTCGTCGCATAGCAGTGCTTCATACCTTTATGTTGTTGGAGACGACATATTATCATTAACCCCACATGAGTGGGATAAGGGTAGGCAGGTGACAATGGTTTGATATAACAGGGACAAGAGATTTGTTATCATGTCAGGTTGGTGATCTTGGGTGGAAGGAACGATACGTGCGAGCATAAGGAAGTAAATTCACGAAAATGACGTTTGGTGTTCCCCTGTTTTCTCCTCAAAAACTGTGCTAATTCAATGATTCTTTGGTATTAAAATTTTAAGAAATAGTATATCTAGGCTCGTATCATTTTCGTTTATGTTTTTTTGGTCTGACGATACTTTTATATCGGCGGAAAAACGGGGAATATTTTTGTGATTTTCAGGGTAATATTTCCTTTACCAATAATTAGTTGCTGAAAAAAAAGAAACGATAGGGGCGTGTCCAGCAGGTCCAGATATTACGAAAACAAAAATGGTCTAGAGGCATTATCTTACTCTATGGTTTCAGAAACTTCCTGTGCGCCTGTGCTGTACCTAATCTTGTTTGAGGAATTAAAAATAAATATATTGTTTAATTTATAATACACCACCAAAACCCCATCAGCCGTATCTGAGGTAAAGGTCTTCAAACGCGTTTTAGCCCAGTGGCTATGGACTGTCGCCGGCGTTAGCTTCACTGCATGTTGGTAGGGCATTATGCTTATGCTCGCCTGGTTTGGCCAAAAACAGACGTCGTCGTACAGACGTCAAACCCGTGGGAGTCCACACACACACAGCCACTGGGTTTTGGTAAATTCTTACATTTGAATTGAGAATCGCACGCATGTTATAACTTTAAATCATGCGAGCTATCTTCACCCGCGTAGAAAATGATGAAAACGATAATGATAATGTTGAAAAGTATGTTTTAATTTAAACCAAGACTTAACTTGACAAGTTTCATCTCAATCGATTCAGTTGTTTCAGCGTGAAGTAGTAACAGACCTACAAACCCACGTCCTCACATCTTCACTCACTCATACACTTTCGCATTTATGGTATCAGTGTGATTATAGTTCTTTAACTATACTGCAGTTAAATATTTCAATTATTATCTATAATAGTGGCTTAAAATATATAATAATTTATATCATAAGTCAGTAAAAATAATTTAAATAAAATTAATAATATAAATAATATTATATGTCATCTACACCTATCAAAAAAGCCCAACCCCGGTCGCACCCGGTCCAAAGGTGCCCATCACGCTGTATGGCGATGACCAGCCTTTGCACTAGGTACGAACCAAAGCGATGATCATGACACCTCTCTCTTATACGATGCTTAATTTGCCGTACAAAGGCTTTCGCCTCCCCACTTCAACTCCCCGCCGTCTCGACCGCCAGAGGAACAAACTCGTACCTGTGGGTGAGGTTAGCATACTTAGTATTCTTGTTTAGGGCTGCATATTCTGCGGTGCCCCCTGCTGCGTGGCGGCTCTACTTGAGGGTGGTCGCTAATTTCAGCATTAGACATACTAATGATTACAAGTATTTTTTTAATCATAGTTAGCTTACTTCTTTCTAATACTCTACCTATGTTACTAAATATTATAATTAGTTATGAAGGTGAGATGTATGTATCTAAGCTTAATTATGATCGTATTTTTGCATTAGGTAACACATTCATGTATTTTCTTAGTGTATAGTGTTTCAGTTTCAGCGCTTCGGGATCGTCTTAGAATTTATGTTAAAATAAGTTGATAAGTACCAAATATAAATGCTAACCTATTTTGCTGTTCTTTGATTCATGTGCTCCAGTCTGAAGCACTTATTTATACCTTATACTGGTGCACTGAGTGACGTCAATTACTTTTGATTAGCAATAAATCGTTATTGTTGTACTGTTATTAATGCTAAATTATTATTATTTGGCACATCAGAGATCTGAGTGCGTCATACAAACTACAAAAGCTTACCTACTAGATAGGTATAAGGTTTAATTTTTTTCTCGGCGGTATGCCGTAATTGATATAAAATTATATAGTACTGTAGCTTGTAGTGTTATTTATTAAAAATACATTACCTACTAGTACTGAACATACTCACCTTATAAGAGTTACTTATTTATCGACTGATTGTACGTATATTTGCTATGACAAAACGCGCAGGAGTCGCGCGGAACTATGAAGAAAATGTATTTACACTGCGTCCCAGCTCTTGAAATGATAATAATAATAAATTTGACTTCATGACATTTCCCAGCATGGATCGATTAGTAGTAGATGTAAAGAAAGCATTTAGGCAACTTAAATATCATTGCAGGTCCACTAGAAGTCTCAATGCTTCTAGCGCCTACTAGTTGGCAGCGTGCCCAGCATGCTGGCAGTATTACCCAGTAGAGTTGCAATGCTTATTAGAAATCATTTGAATCTGTTCCATGTAAAGGATTGTCTATAGCGGGCTTTTAGGAAGCCCTAGGTAAATTAGGATAAAAACTTATTCAAATAATTGTGGAATTAACGCCTGCTACGCAAAAATATCCCGTGGTGTGCCAGGCGAGAATGTCACTCCCCCATTGCTACCTGTGGGTGCCGTAAGAGGCAACTAAAGGTAAATCATCTTCCGGCGGTGGGCAGCAGGGTTTTCTGCGGAACTGCTATCTTAAACTGCGATCCCCAAGACGCCTGCCAAGCGTGGTGATTATAGCAAACAGAGGCTATGTTCAGCAGTGGACAATCCGGCTGATACAGTAAGCAAAGAAGCTTATAAAATCATAGTAACTCAGACTGGAAAAGCAAGCCCTGGCCTCAGGGACGGATGATCGCGAGTTTGAATTCTGTTCATGGGTCAAATTTATCCTTGTATTTTGATGTTGTAAGTTATATTTACTTCGAGCTTTTCGCTCTATACTACCTACCTAAGGTACCAAAATGATGTTATTTGCAAAACAATATGTTGCATCGTTGCTGTGAGGAGACAAACAACAAACAAGAGCAAAGGTTTTGAAGCAATGATGGCTCAGTGGCATTGGCTATGGACAGCCGCGCAGCAGGTCCATGGTTCAAATCACGCCGCGGGCTTGAGCTTCACCGTGTGGAAGGGCATTTTGCGATTGCCCGCCTGGCTAGCGACCACCCTCAAGTAGAAAATCTGTCACCAAGCACCTAACGGTGTGGTCCGGCAGCTGTCCTTGAGAGCCAGTAATTCTAGGTTAAGCCTGTTAATACCTTCGACTACATCATCACTTACCATCAGGTGAGATTGTGGTCAAAGGCTTATCTATCAGAAATAAAAAAAAATAGGTAGGTTGACAAAGGAAGCATTAAATTCATATTTTTTATAATAATGTAGGATGGGAGTTAACCGCTTTTGACCGAACTCAAAATTGATACATTATAACTTTACTAACATTCTACATTTACTAACATTCCACATAATTTTGTTATGCATGATTAATTGTTATTCAAAGTTTAATTAGAAATTTTATGAGTTGTAACAATCGGGAAGGGTCGGAAAGCGACGTAATCTAATCGCTATGACTGCATCCTTCCAGGAAATAATCATTCAAAACGGAACCTTTTTTGAATATAAAAAATATATTAAGCCATTTTAGAGGCGACAATTCCTTGATGTTCCCATTTGTAAGACCATCTGAAATTTATGATTGGAATAATCAGTTAAAACGCGTGACTGGAATTTTGGTAATAGGTAATATAAATATCTCTTATAAATACATTTCGGGAGGACCTGCGCAGCGGGTAGATAAGTTTCTATAAAATTTTCGACTTTTATAAGTCTTTAGGTGTTTGCGTCATTTTCACGTCTTAAGAACTGAAGCATAATTCTAAAGTGAAAAATATTTCGCCAAGCACCTATCCTAACCTACCGGTGTGCTTCGGCAACTGCCCTTGAGACAGTTCTAGTTGAAGTCTGTTTACACCGTCGACCTCATAATCACATACCAACATGTGATATCGTAGTCAAAGTCAACAATGAATAAGAAATACACACACACACAGTAATAGACAATTTAAAAGTATTAGTATGTTCGTTTTCAGGTGTAGTATATTTTTGGTTCACTCCTTAGTGATTGTACTAATGCTAAAAACATTTTTACAGTCCGACTTTCATACTTTTCACTGGAAGTCGGTTCCGTTTTTTTTAATCCTTTACTCATTTCATTGATACATACTGCTAAAAAGATCAATCTTGTCATCATATCTGTCATTCGCATTGGTAAAGAATACAGGTCCAAAACTGATATTTTAGAATACTGGTCGCCATGAACAAGAGTTGAAGATGCTATTAAGTTTTTCAGGTATGTATATGCATATTTTCAAATGTTTTTTTTTTCACTTAACTGAGTGTATCTTTAAAAGTACTGAACTACTACGATGTTGATGAAATTCGAATGGAACCTCATTAAAGGAACTACTACGAGCGACGAGTATAGATTAATTTAAAAACCCTGTAGCTCATTTTATCGTTTTATTGAAATTAAAAACTGCAAGTTGTATAGTTATATATATGAAATCGTTTTTAAAGCCCTTTTTGCCAGCCCACGCATGAGGCCCACCTGTTGTTGTTTGATGCTAACTTGTGCCTATAACAGTTGCATTTCTTCACAAGTGACGAATTGTACTGCGCCCGTCACTTGATACATATACTGGCAACATACAGGCTCTCAAGGAATGCTGCCCGAACACACCGTTAGGTGCTTGGTGACAGATATGAAAACATAACACTCCTTTTTTGGCAGTCTTGTAATAAGAGAATCATCATGATTGGATGTAAAGTAAAAGTATGAGAAAGTAGGTATGGCCAGTTTGTAAGTGCCAAATATTGCTGTTATATTTTGTGAATAAAAACACGTGTATTGCGTCATAGTTATACTCATGCATGTACACTGTTTACATATTTTATTTGAGACCTGTGCTATTGACTCATGTGCACATCGCTCATATAGGCACATACAAAAACAATGTCCGCTAGTTTTGGGACGTTGTCACGCTTGCGGCGTCTTATTTACCATCCACCTCCATGACAGTAGGAGCAGCAACAGCGGCAAAATCAATGGCGGAAATATACTCTCATATACCGGTGAAGGTTTCATATTTCTGCATTTTTTATGCTATTATGTCGGAACAAGCTCGATATCCACCTGATGTTTAGCGGACTAACCTTTGCCTAAAACAGATGCATTTCATCACAAGTCACGAATTGCTTGGCATCCGTCAATTTGAGACATAGTTGTTAAGTCTCATGTGCCTGTAATTTCACTGGCTCTCAAAGACTACTGCCGGAAGCAGTGAAGCTTAAGCCGGCGGTGGGGATCGAACTAGGGTACTGCGGAATTGCTTCAAAATGTATGTCTAACCGTACTTAAACTATTTAGTCTTTTAATTATCCATTTTAAATATTGCTGCTAAACTTTTGGGCGCAGCGGAGGGGTTGGATGTAGTGAGAACAAAATTATCCCCTGCGACAACACGTAAGTGTTAAATAATATCACGTGAATAACCTGTGCTAAACAATAAATAAAAAATGTGCGTGAGTTTTAATAATATTTTATCCCCTGCATTTTGCAGGAGCCTCCCGGACTGAGCCGTGCGGATGGCAAGGCCAGGCGGTTTGACGCTTGTCCTTTGGCAGAATGGTAGGTGCTAGCTATGGGACGCGACCTGGGATGGTCAGCACCTTTGCCTCCTGTCACCTGGGCCAGACAGTCCGCGCAGCAGGGGGCGCCGCAGAATCAGCAGCCCCAGACAAGAATACTATACTTAGTGCTTAGTGCTGACCTCACCTACAGGTACGAGTTTGTCCCTCTCGCCATACAGCGTGATAAACAGTAAACACCTTTGGACTGAGTGCGACCGGGGTTGGTCTTTATTGATAGGTATAGATGACATATAATATTATATTTTTATTCTTATTTAAATTATTTTTTTGACTTATAATATAAATTATTATATATTTAAAACCACTATTATACATAATAATTAAAATATTTAACTTCAGTTTAATTAAAGAACTAATCACACTCTGATACCATAAATCCGATAGTGTGTGAAGATGTGAGGACGTGGGTTTGTAGGTCTGTTACTACTTCACTCTGAAACAACTGAATCGATTGAGATGAAACTTGTCATATAAATAGTTAAGTCTTGGTTTAAATTAAATCATACTTTTCAACATTATCATTATCAGTTTTCATCATTTTCTACGCGGGTGAAGATAGCTCGCATGATTTAAAGTTATTTACATGCGTGCGATTCTCCATTCAAATGTAAGAATTTACGAACACCCAGTGGCTGTGTGTGTGGACTCCCACGTGTTTGATGTCTGTACGACGACGTCTGTTTTTGGGCAAACCAGGCGAGCATACGCATAATGCCCTACCAACATGCAGTGGAGCTAACGCACGCGACAGTCCATAGCCACTGGGCTAAAACGCGTTTGAAGACCTTTACCTCAGATACGGCTGATGGGGTTTTGGCGGTGTATTATAAATTAAACAATATATTTATTTTTAATGTTTAATTCCTCAAACAAGATTAGGCACAGCGCAGGCGCAGAGGAACTTTTCTGAAACCATAGAGTAAGATAATGCCTCTAGACCATTTTTGTTTTCGTAATATCTGGACCTGCTGGACACGCCCCTATCGTTTCTTTTTTTACAACAACTAATTATTGGTAAAGGAAATATTACCCTGAACGCACATGAGACTTAAGAAATATGTCTCAAGGTGACGGGCGCAGTGCAATATGTGACTTGTGACGAAATGCATCTGTTATAGGCAGAGAATAGTCCACTTAACATCAGGTGGGCCTCGAGCTTGATTGTTCACAATAAAATAAAATAAAATGCATTTAAATTAGATGCTGGAAAGAGCACAATGTATTTAAGGTTCTTAATTGGATGTAGTGCACCTTTTAAGGTGCACTACGTTATTTTGATCTATCTCGTAGGGCGACGTCCTATTAGAAACCTCTAAAATAATCAGTGTTCTTCTCCTATATTATGCATGCATTATACATATAAACCTTCCTCTTGAATCACTCTATCTATTACAGAAAACCACATCAAAATATATTGCGTAGATTTAAAGATCTAAGCAGACATAGGGACAGACAGCGGGGAGTGGCTTTGTTTTATAGCATGTACATGTCTATTTCTACCACATGTTCAAATTACTGTGTTCCGGTATAACGGGCATTTTGGCGGTGAAATTACAGGCACATGAGACTCAACAACTTTATGTCTAAGGGTAATTGGGCGTAGTGCAGAACTCCGCTTAAAACCGTGTAGGCCCAGTGCTTGTTCTATCACAATAGCATTAAAAATAACTCAATTAGCAGATCATGTCCCGGCTATAGAGACAGATGGCCGCGGGTTCAAATTCCAGTCATTGTTAAAAAAACTTTCGCTGTAATTTTGCAACCTATACTTGAATTCATATTTTTCTTCTAAATCCACCCATACACATACGAGTGATGACAAAAACACTAAAATTCGCTTGTAAAACTTGAATTAGATTGGCCTTATACACTGATAAAAACGACTTAAAGGCTTAAATCGAATTTGACCTTTTACCGTTGAATTGTAAATACGTAAGATGAATTCACTACTCTTAAGATGATTTTCACCAATCAATAAAAATGTACCATGTTTTATAATAAACACAACCGTCAAAAACGCCTTCCGTAAAGTATTTTAAGAATTAAACTTGTTATACGATAATAATTTCAGTATTGACCATAAAATATACCTTACTTTTACAGCGGTTTATATACGGTGATTATCACTATGACGTACGACTTAATCAGCCTTATCGAAAAGTCAATATTTAAGAAAGACCACAAAATATACCTTAAATGAAGACGAAAAGAAACATTCGCCTTCACTGAGCTCGTTTAACGCCTTCTAGTTGGAAGGCGTTTTTGTACGTATTGACGTTTGGTCGGTTTTTCGCCTTATACTATATAAATTGGCCGTCATTAGGGCGCTTTTGACTTTAGATTTTTCTCAGTGTAGCAATGTTTATAAATATATCGGTTACAATATAAAATACGGCCATTCTAGAAGGAGGTGGAATGGTAACAAAAATAAATACACATAAAGTTCGCGTTTATAATATACTCGTATGTTGAATTATAAGGACATAAAAACGAAACATTAATTAATAATATTCGAAATAAAACTAGTTGGACCAGCAAGGTAGGTTAAATCTAAATTGATACAAATGACATCATTTTCTTAAAATGTCTTATGACTTAATATGCGATTTCGTCTATAATGTTTGGACTGTTTCAAGTAAGTACCTACCATATTAGCAGCTCGAAAATTCGCATGTTGACGCCTTTGTTCTATATCAAAATCATACTAATGTCCCGACTGATGATAGATGTTAAAATCGATTGACTTGGATTTCAAGAATTAACATCCTACATTGTTGTGTAATAGCATAGAAAAATCATTTATCTATGGTAATAGTACATTATGATATAGTGGTAAGTTGAAAATTACGGCCGAGGCGATATTCCTAGCCCGAGCCGTAGGCGAGGACTACAAGAAAGCAGAGGCTGTAATTATCAAAGCGCACGTTATACCATTCGACGCTTTTATAACACACTTGCGAGGAACAAATACGAAAACTTCGATATGAAAATATTTACTTTATCTTTTTGATAGCAATAATAATCTGGTTAAGAAGGTTTTTATTTAAATCTTCTAAAGTTCTACTTCAGTAGGTAAAAACTCTTTGGATTGTTTTTATATGAGCAACTAATGAAACAAACTACAATCTCCTTGGTGGGTTACTTTTCTGTGTGGATATTAAGTCTATCTGTGTGGAGACGCCATCGGCCATTCCTTGCGATCCTGCGAAATAAATACAAATATTTTAAGATGTTTAAATATATCCAATTTTAATATTGTTAGGTTTGCAATAACGCCTGCTATGCGGATTACATTACAAAATCAGAAATATACGATAGGATTTTTTTTTTAAGTCATGTGCGGGATTCGTACCCTTGTCCATCCACTCCTTGAGCCGAAGTATGCTCTAACCAATTGAGCTAACATGACATGACGTCATTACTCGAATCTTTCCTATCCTTCTTTAACCATCGTATTGGGATGGAGCGAAATCTATAGTACCACTTGCGTTGTACTACAAACAAGACCAATTTTGCAATTGGTTTTATACTTGTAAATGATGACGCAACCTTATAATTTTAATATTGTTAGGTTTGCAATAACGCCTGCTATGCGGATTACATTACAAAATCACAAATATACGACAGGTTTTTTTTTATTATTTTTTTTTTGACGCGGGATTGCTAACTCCATACATAGGAACTAAACTCGCGTAAAACTTATTATCGTCGCCGGTACCTTGTAGTTCGACTTATTGAAAGAGGTGGCGTTACTATATTAGCTAAAGTGTTTTATTTAAAGTGCCATCTAACGAACACCTAATGCAACTCAAACTCTGAAGTTGGTATGCGATTTCTACATCATGCCATCTAACGGACTGTTAATGAGTCTCAAACCTCGTTGTAGATGCGATGAAGCAATAATCTAATCAATTAATTATAATATTAAAATATGAGCAATATTTATCTAGATTTAAACAGCAAAGAAGTCGTGTAAGAAGTGTGTAAGAACCCAAATAATAAGATGTAAAATTATTCTACCTACATACATTTTATTTTTGGATTATTTTTATATATTAAGTTTGAACTGGCCGGTCACTTCTCCTTACAAAGGTGATCACTTCCTTATTTGAGGTTTTAGGTCTAGAACTAAGCATGATATCGACTGATCTTATCTAGTATTATCTAGGCTTACTGGTTCTCAAGGACACATTTTTTTTAATGTTATTGTGACGGAACAAGTTCGAGGCCCACCTGATGTTAAGCGGACTAACATCTGCCTATAACAGCTGCATTTCGTCACAAGTGACGAATTGCACTGAGTTCGTCACCTTGAGACACAGTTCTTAGGTCTCGTGTGCCGGTAATTTCACTGGCTCTCAAGGACTGCTGCCGGAACTCACCGTTAGGTGTTTGGCGACAGATTTTCTACTTGACGGTGGTCGTTAGTCAGGCGCATATTCGCAAAATTCTCTACCACCATTGCAAATATGTATCATAGTTACAAATATAAGAGAGGAAAAATTATACTCATGTGCGGGATTCGATTCCATGTCATCCACGCCTACAGCCGGAGTCCATCCCCAAACGATGGTTGGAGAACGCAGGAAAAATTAGAGTTATGACTCATTGTCAGGTTAGCTCAGTCGCCTAGTCGGTCAGAGCATAACCCAGCTATAGGGTTGGATGACGCGGGTTCGAATCCCGCACATTACTATAATTTTTCCTCTCGTCAATTTGTAATGTAATCCGCAGAGCATGCGTTATTGCAAAAATAAAAATAACAAAATAATTTAGTATCATAGTTATTGCGTTACTTGTGTAAAAATACCTTTTAGTTTTTTTTAGGTATTGTTGATAGGCTAGCCTTTCACCGTTGTCTCACCTGATGGTGGGTGATGTTGTGATCGAAGATGTTGTTCAGGCTACCTTACAATTACTGGCTCTCTAGGACAGCTGCTGAAACACACTGTTAAGTGCTTGGCGACTGGTATTTTGCTTGAGGGAGGTAGCTAGCCAGGCATTCGCAAAAGACCATACCACCATGCTGTAACGTCTGGCATCCTATGACACCAACCGGGACCGTCCGAAGCACGTGCACGCTCTTTAGTAGGTAATGCCACTAGCGGTCACCCATCCATGGACGTTGCTTTACCTAGGTAAAGCAAACTTAGCTACGAGTGCTTCTAATAAGTAGGTCACTAAATCTCTACACAAAATAAAGTAATAGGTATGTCTATTTTATTCTATGATAATACATACCACACAAATATAAATGTGTAGGTATATTACCTACTTAATTATTAATTTTGCATCAAATTTTCTGTAAAATCTTTTCTAGATTAGCGATTTTATTTACAACCACATGAACACGAAGTACCTAACCTACTCAAATGAAAGTTTTACATAACGTTGGTTTTGAAATATCACGAGGACAAAGTTATCTGTGTAGGTATGTTTTAAATTGTCTTCCAATAGTAGGTAGGTACGTATAATCGTAATATCAACTTTTTTTTATGCTCTATAGGTTAGCCGTTGACCACTTTCTCACCTGATGGTAAGTGATGATGTGGCCGAAGATGTTGTTCAGGTTAACCTAGAAGTACTGGCTCTCAAGGGCAGCTGCCTGAACACACCGCTAGGTGTTTGGCGACAGATTTTCTACTTGAGGGTGGTAGCTAGCCAGGCCGGGATTCGCAAAATGTCCTACCACCATGCTATAACGACTTCCATCCTAAAACGACAACCGGGACCGACGGCTTAACGTGCCCTCCGAAGCACGTGCACGCTCAGTAGTAATGTCACTAGCGGTCACCCATCTAACTCATGACCGCGGGCGACGTTGCTTAACTTTGCTGATCGGCTGAGAACAGCTAAGTAAACTTCGCTACGAGTGCTTCGTATCTGTTATAGGTAGAGGTTAGTCCGCTTAACATCAGGCTTTTATCAAAAATCACAATTTATCACAAGGGGTGAGGGGGGATGTAGATATTCTTTCGTCAAACGCGCAATTTCTAAACCCACAAGTAGCGTGTAGTGTGACCTTTACTCGCCGTTGCCAGGCAACGAACGAAGTCCCCGCGCGCCGCGCACCACGAGACCCCCGGCGCTCGGCGTGCCAGCACACTCCAAGTTATTCTGTTATATTGGCGTCGAATACATGCATACGTACTGTAGGTACCTATGCATCTATTCGACTTTCCGATTTTCTTCTTGAGGATGGTAGGTAGGCAGGCGGGCATTCGCTTAATGCCTTACCTTCAGCTTTATGCAAAATTACTGGTTTAAAGGACACATAGCGGCACACACCGTTAAGTGCTTGGCGACAGATTTTCTTCTTGAGGGTGGTAGCTTGCCAGGTGGGCATTCGCAAAATGCCACCATGCTATAACGGCTGCCATCAAGCTACAGCCCTCAAATAGAAAATCTGTCACCAAGCACCTATCAGTGTGTTCCGGTAGTAGTCCGCTTATCATTCTCGAGAATCTCGAACAAGTAATCACTCACAAACATGTGAAATAGTGGCTATACGCCATTCAGCTGTTAGATAATTTGATAAATCATAAAACTGTAACACATTATAATAATATCACCGTGTCAGATACAAGAGTAGGTATGTCTACCTATTTACCTTTTAATAAGATTATGGGCCGATGTGATCGGGCGGCTACAGTACAAATATTACCTACCCAGTCTACAATTTTTGGGCCAAATAAACATAAATGTTTTTGAGCTACATGTTTATTGCAGATGGAATAAAACTTAAAAAATACGCATAACTATTATTTCCAAGTACAAGGTCAACTGAAAATAACAATGCGGCAATACTGTTATTTTGTTATTGGGACTCCAAACGGCATAGAATTTGACAGAATTGAAAATGATCCTACATTTTAGACTACAGTAAAAATTACGAAATGGGAGAGTTTTCATTTCAAATGTGTTCTACCTACCAGAATTGAAGCAATGATGGCTCAGTGGCATTGGCTATTGACTGCCGCGCAGCACGTCCATGGTTCGAATCCCTCCGCGGGTTTGAGCTTTACCGCATGGTGGTAGGGCATTTTGCGAATGCCCGCCTAGCTAGCTACCACCCTAAAGTAGAAAACCTGTCGCCAAGCACCTAACGGTGTGTTCCGGCAGCATTCCTTGAGAGTTAGTGAAATTACAGGCAAATTAGACTTAACAAGTATGTCTCAAGGTGATAGGCCCAGTGCAGTTCGTCACTTGTGATGAAATGCATCTGTTATAGGCAGAGGATACCGTTTAACATCAGGTGGCCCTCTTGTTTGTTCCGTCACAATAACAAAAAAAAAGAATTGGCAGAACCAAGATTCCCTCGTAAATTAGCTTAGAGTTTTTATTTTGTGCTTAGAGACAGATTTTGAAATCGATACGACATTATGGCTCTCAAGAACGGCTACTCAAAGTCAAACACATCGTTAGGTTAATTGTTGACGGCTTAGCTATATTCTATATTTGAGATTCTTTCTTACAATCTGGCAAATCTAATATTCAAATATGTGCCATCTACCGGAACTCGGTATAACTACATTCTCCTCTAACTTCCTAAATCATTCATGGGTTCAATCGTGCTAAAAATATCATAGTGATTAATTTGCAGTTTCTCATACAAAATATATAATATATAAAAATATACTAATCTACCAAAAAGATATAATTAGATATACAAAAAGTGTATTTTGATACTCTCAATATATAATTATAAAGAATTAGAACAGTAAAAGACAATATTATGTCTATTTTGAACAAATTTTATTTCTATCGAACCATGTGGCGACATCTAACAACATTTTGTGAACCATTGATACGTATACAAGGAGTTAACAATCTTGTCCTGTTCATTTATCTATGGGTTATTCTAACCCATAGATAAATGAACAGGACAAGATTGTTAACTTACATGACTTAAATTTTTCCTATCGTATATTTGTGATTTTGTAATATCCAATTTTAGTTTTACTTTAGCTTATATAGGTACTTACTTAGTCATTTAGGGTAGGTACCTATATTATTCCTGAATTCATTTATCATTTTATATTTATTGAGAATAGAAAGTTGATCGATTTTTTAAAATAAAGTTCAGTTCTAGTTTGAGGACACATACATACATATAATCACGCCTGTATTACCCGAAAGGATAGGCCGAGGTGTGTAAACAGTGAAACACCCATGTTTCACCAATCGGGTTTAGGTCCCATGTAATAGGGGCGAGCCTATTGCCATTAACCGTGCACAGTCTCAAGGTCATGCAAAATGTTTTCGCTAACACACATAGGTTAGCCGGAACAACATCTTCGACCACATTATCACTTATCATCAGGTGAGATAGTGGTCAAAGGCTAACCTGCTATCATAAAAAAACACTTAGCTGTTTATTATTGACTTATAAAGTAGATAAGTAGATAAGATAATTAAATATAACCAACATTACAAAATTACATTTTACAACACACTAGGTACATTTTAATGTTATGTTACAAAAAAAATTATAAGCATACAATACACTGAACCGCATATTTTTCTCAACTAAACATTATGAATAGGTATAATACACATAGTGTGCTAACATTGTATCCAAAGAATACAATGTTAATACACTAGGGAAAGTTAAACCGAGATTTTACCTTGTCAAATTAGAGCAGGTACCGCGACTACTAATGTAAACTATTTCTTAGCTTACAGGTACGACCCAATTTCTACTCTCACTCAAAAATGTAAGAGTAAACTCAAGGGTGTACCTACCTTACGTTAGGACGTACCCGTTACGTCCTAACTTAAAGTATTCCTTTGAGTTTACCCTTACATTTTCAAGAAAACTACAGTATCGCTAGGTATTCAACGACTTTGTCCTTTTAGAAGTCACCCTTCGTACAATCTTGCTCTTCAACTTAATAGAGTGGAAAAGACATTCAGACATCGTTTTATGGAACCATAATTTATTTTATGAGGCATCATCACGGCAATAAGGCTGTTTATGATTCCAGTAACCATCCTCAAACCGGGAGCCTCCCCGGGTGAGCTAAATTATGCTTAGCTTATCCACTTATTAAAGTAGGCATTATTTATTGAGTAATTTCGTCTTTGTAAATAATTATTTTGACGTCGTATCAGGAAAAATTACTGACGTAATTTGTTGACGACTATGTTTTTATTATTAATTTGGCTATCGTTATAACAAATGTGAAAGATTCAATTGGATGATTCAATTTACTTATTAAGGTTTGTAGGGCAAATGCTTGTCCAAAATGTTTTTATGGTATCGATCACAACAAACCGTCGCGGTCGTAAGTAATAATAATAATATTTCTTGAGCAAAACTTTACATAGGTTGTTAAGACAATAGCATTTGGACTGCCTGTGAGTCTGCAATGACTTATGGGTATCTAAATGCTTTTATTGTAGTAGCTGTAGTGTTGTATACAGTTCGTAGTATTTTGTTAATAAAGGCATACCGCCGGTAAGAAAAGACAATAGAGAGACGAATTACTTAGCATTCCATGGATTCAACGTGCGGGTGCCGGGTCCATCGCGTTGCAGAGGAAGAGGCTAGAGGGGCCTGGGACTTGCAACCCAGGAGTAGGATTAAGGGGCCCCTTTATGATATATCAATGCTCTCCTTCACTCGAGCCTCCTCCCCTACCTAACCAAATTTGATAAGATCCTACTAATGCCGCCTTAGATACACGTTCTAGGATGGAAGTTACGGTTGTTCTTGGTAGGCCAAGGTCTTTAAGTAGGTTATATAGGGATTTCGCTGGTATACCCCTTGCTCCAACTTCTACAGCATATAAACTAACCACATAACCGTTTTTGGTTAATTCATTTGTTAGGTCGATATTAGTTTGTTTTTATTGTGTGGTCTTTAGGTATGTTTGTTTCCCACGGCACAGTAAGTTCTATAAGTACTATGTGTTTTAGATTTTTTGAGTATAAAAATATGTCTGGTCTGGATGACGAAACACCAACATCCTCAGGAATTTTGTAATGTTTTTCATACGTGTCCATCAAGAGAGTCCAATCGGGAGCTGCGCCTAAGATGGAGTAAGGCTTGGATTTCGATTTGGTAGATGACCCTTCTTTTACAAAAGCAACCTGTCGTTTGTTCGTGGTCAAACCTTTTTTTGCTCTAGCTACCGAGAGACTCGCTGCTTCTCGTATGATTTCGAGGACTCTATCATGACGGCGTGAATAATGACCCCTATCAAGGAGCACCTTGCATCCTACCAATAAGTGCCTCGCTGTACCTATGCCCGCCCGACAAATACCGCAAGACTTTTCGGTGGCTTTCCCCCATCTTACTAAATTACTTTGGTCTGGGAGGGTCATCTGAAAGGCGTTTAGATAAAATTTTAATAAGGCAGGTGACCAATCGTATATCAAGGTGCGCCACTTTAACGCCAAAGGGATACAAATTCACCTATGGTTAGCCAATATACATAGTGCTTGTTGCGCCAACGTAAGTCGAGTTAATTTGGTTTTTGTTTGAAAATTTACACTAAATTCGTGTTTGGGGCGCAAGAGGGCCTTAGACTTATAAATAGATAGGTACTTACTTCTTACATACACAATTATAGATATAACATTATACTTAATTAAACACTTAATTAAATTTAGTTATATGACATATTATTATGAGGTATGACTTATAGCCCCCTTCCCTGTGTTGTGGGTGGCTAGTCTCTTCCAAGTGCTTAGTGACTATTATTACTTTAGAAACCAGATTTTTCTGTAACCAGAGATATTTCAAAGGTTTTTCTCTAGTAGTAAATATATACCTACTAATAAAATATAATTTCCTTAAGGAAAAATCATTAAAAACAAAAAAGTACTATGGCAGCTAAATATTGAAAAAAACTGTACTGGATCAGCCGTATTGCCCACTGCTAAACACAGCCTTCCTTATTAAGGGAGCATATGTTCAAAAATGTATAAGCACCACGAGAATTACACAAACTCTATATTATGTAATTTGACTGTGGTAGTGTGTGTGGCATGCAGTGTGGTGCAGCAGTACAATGCAAAATATTGTAGCAAGACGAAAATATTTTCGAACGTTTATTTTAAACAAACTGGTTTCTTAGTCACTGGGGATAGGTACAGAGACAGACAGTAAAACTGGTACCGACACCACAGAACATAATACTCAAGTACACCTTGCCCTTTACATTATAGGCATAAATATTGGTACGGGCACTATAACGTTCCAGCTCAAGACCTTTACTTTCTTATCATACAAACAAATTACAAAACCAAAATGTAAAAACCAACTTAGCTGTTTAATTTCAGTTGTTCAATAGAAAGGAAAGTTTAACTCAAATATCTCACTTCAAATAAGTATTGTACGTTTTTTAGGGTTCCGTGCCCAAAGGGTAAAAACGGGACCCTATTACTGAGACTTCGCCGTCCGTCCGTCCGTCTGTCACCAGGCTGTATCTCAAGGACGGTGATAGCTAGACAGTTGACATTTTCACAGATGATGTATTTATATTGCCGCTATAACAACAAATACTAAAAATAAAATAAATATTTAAGGGGGGCTCCCATACAATAAACTTTATTTTTTTACCGTTTCTTGCTCTGATACTAATAACGGTGACAGGTAGACGCTTTAACTATTCACAGAATATTTAGTTTTATGTTCACTTTAAATATTGTAAATTAAAATAAGATAAAATATATAATTAAGGGGGCTCCCATACAATTAAAGATGTTTTCGCCGTACCTACCCAGCTCAATCGGACACTGCGAAAAGTGTCTGTAACATGCAAGATTAGGTTACAGATAATGGTACGGAACACTTCGTGCGCGAGTACCACTCGCACTTGGCCGGTTTTTTTTGTATCTAGTATGTAGATTTATTAATTTTGGACCTTTCTTGCTTACATTACCAGTATTTGGACCGAAATATGTTTGAAAACCATTTTAGTTTCTTAGTACATAGATTATCTGTGATATAAGTCAATTAATCATATCCCCTACCATCTATATTTCTTCCCGTGTTCCTAACGCTAAGCTGAAGCAACATCAATTTCTATTTTATAACATAAAGAAAAATTCTCACAAAATAAAAATAATGACAGAGCCATTTCCGTCTGCGACCTTGACTGGATTAATCCTCGATCCGATGAGTCTGTAGGTTGCTCTTGCGCAGGCCACGGGCAAGCCGGCCTTGCCTCTTGAGTTTATGACGTAACTAACATGCAGGCGTTCGCGCCTAACCGCCTGACACTTCGAACGTGCGCAGCGCGCATCCTACATCTCACATTCCATTTTCAAATAATAAGAAAAAGTTTGAATACGGCCTCAAAAGGTTTTATTCCTTTTACAAAGTGAAGAAGACATAGTGTATCTTGTTATTAAGAAGTTGAGTTTATTGCTATTAAATTGAACAAATGTAAATAACGATGTGAAAGAATTTTACCGGATCGTACACGACGTGGGAATTCTCTAATAATCAGCCTTTACTCCATAATCAAGAGAAAAAGCTATATGAATTAACGCAGGTAAGTACGTTTCCAGAGATATAACTGTATAAACAAAAAAAACCTTCGACAATTTTTAGTAGGAGTACTTTCCTATATTTTTCATAAGTAAAATACGTGCCTAATTGATTCCTAAATTGAACTAGTTTAATAACTATACTTGCTAAGTCCTAGACTTATAGATAAGGACTGAATTTCTCAGAAAAGGTAGGAATCTAATTTAAACACCTAAAACATAATTTATATGTTCTTCAGTTTTACGATCCATTTAGTAGATTAGGAGATCCTGTTTGAAGAACCATTTGATACTCTTGAGAAACCAGTTCATTGACCAGCAATAGATACTAAATTTTAGGTATATAACTGGTTCAAGTGATTAAAATAACGATCACCAAATTGACTACGGTTGTTCTAAAGAGGAGGAGAAACAAGCGGTTTAAATTGTTCTAAATGAGTGGTGCTCAACATTCCCGAGACCACTTTTTCATTCTGAGATTATACAATAACACAATATACTGTGAACTCAAGAGATTTTTCTTATTCTAGCTTGTCAGTTATAATGGTTATTATTTTGAAGTAGGTTTGATGACCCCTGCTTACATCAAATCAAAATAAATAGGAAAATACGTACCTACATGAGAATAAAACTGATGGTGCATGGCGTTTAACTTACAAAACTAGTGTCTTATTGTTCTTTTTTCTTGCAATAGCCTTCTGCCAACCTTTGCCTACAATCACACCTGATGGTAAGTTCAGTCTTCAGTTAAAATGTTCAGACATCTTTTTGCTATAAGGATGTTTTGCAAATGTCCGCCTGGCTAGCGACCGGGTGGTCAAGTAGAAAATCTGTCGCCAAGCACCTTACGGTGTGTTCCGGCGGCTGTCCTTGAGTGCCAGTAATTCCAGGTTAAGCCTGTTAACACCTTTGACCACATTATCACTTACCATCAGGTGAGATTGTGGTCAAAGGCTTACCTATTACACATAATAAAAAAATAATAAAATCAACAGAGTTGTAGGTGAAAGTGAGCCCTAAGGACTATTTGGAGAGACACTAATCGATAATTTGTTTGCCTCGAGCTGACCGGTGAGCTGGGTATTTGATTGTGTAACCTATAAGAACCCCTGAAATTAAACATGAAATACCTAGACCGGGACATCCGGGTCATCCAATGCATACCTAGGGCGAAATCAGCGCGAAGTTTGTACGGGTCGGGAAAAGCAGTCGAATAGTTTGCCTGGACCACAGCGAACTATTCAAAATGCCCTACCTCTTTCAAAAACAACTGCCATCCTAACACAATAAACGGGAATGAGACGGCTTAACATGCCCTCCAAATCACTGAAGCGCTCAATAATAAATGCCATTAGCCACCAAATGACCGCAGTATACAATTCAACACCTAGGTCCTCGTTGATCGGGAATGAAATTAGTTCTGTTACTATTCAAATATATTGATGCTCTAACTAAAACTTGCTGAAAGTAATGCGTGTTGTGGGGGCAAAGTTTGACAAACGCAGATCAAGATCGCACAAGCATACTCAATCAAACTAATTGGAGTAGATACGGTTCATTCAATGAGTTCATGTTCAACTCACGAGAACTATACAAAACGATCGTAATGATAGTCATGGTATATACGAGTACATAGTAGGCACAAATAGTATCCTATTTTGTGGGTTTGAACACAAATGTATATTTGAAATAATAGATCAAACTATTGACTATCCTTCTATTTGAAGCTTCACACTGTAGGCCCACATTTCTTATTCGTGTACTTACTGTAGAAATTGCGACTCCTTAATTTAACTATATAATTTTTTGATTAACATAAAACAAAAGACAGTCATGTGCGAGTCAGTCACGCGTCGTTCTAATAGGGTTTCGCATCACAAACCTCATGAGAGTTATTTTGTTTGATTACATCATAAAAGCACTCCATGAGCAATAATTATGATTCAGCCTTTTCAGTATTTGTTGTTTAAATAAGGTATACGGTACGCATATTACAGAACTTTCCGATTCCCTAACTGTGCCTTGCAAATGTTTTCAGTATTTGTTGTTTAAATAAGGTAGACGGTACGTATATTACAGAAATTTTAGATTCCCTGACTTTGTCATGCAAATGCTTTTAAACTACTTATTATACAGATTTTTATACCTAAGTAAAAATAATTAAATAAGCCCTAATATGAGAATTCTTTGTACACCTTGGTTTTCGATTATTATCACCTCTAATGAGTTAACACATGTGATAAACGAGATTTTTATCTTTCTTATCTTTTTATTTAGGGTTTTAACTCTATTTTACTAAGACGCTGATTAAAATGCGTACGCTAGCAATATTGGCATTCTGATAAAAACTGGATTAGGACCAGGATAGCAGGCGATCTGCGGAAGCCAGCAATCAAAAGTAACTGTAGAGAAGTCTTGTTTGGCGGTATGGAAGTGCCGTTGGGTTTGGATAGCCGTAGTGACATAGGCTTGGAAAAAGCTCGCTGGCTTGGAGTCAGTACGCTCCCAATGATGAAACTATCAAGCTACCATAACCTATTTTACTATGGTTTATTGGTGGAAGACTTAGGACACAAGGATTCAAAATATAACCTATTCTTTCATGCAGACTGCTTATTTATAGGAATTTGAGTGAACATATTGCGGTTCGAATGGAGACTGGTAATAAAAAAATTAGACACTTTATTACTTTCGCGTACAAATTAGGTTGCAAACAGGGTGCAGTACACTACAGGCCCTATTTGTATTTATTAGTTGGCATAGAATCTTTATTTTAAGCTGAAAAGCTAGCCTGAACAACATCTTCGACCAGATCACTTACCATCAGGTGAGAGAGTGGTCAAAGGCTAACATATCAAGCATAGATAGAAAAAATAATCTGCTCCTGCATTTGCAACCATGTTTAGGTACTTTTAAAGTGCTCTTAGTGAACCGGTCATCATGATTTGGATGGGTGACCGCTATACTATTGGCATAAACTATACCGTGTTATTGTCTTAGAATGGTAGTCGGTATAGCATGCTGGTAGGACATTATGTGAATGCATCGCTTATATAACAACAAGTAGAAAGTCATGTGAAGTAAAAATTCTGTAACCAAGCACCTAACGGGGTGTTCCGGCATCTGTCCATGTCAGCCATTCATTCTAGGACAACATCTTCGACCGCATCGCCACGTTGCCATTAAGAGAGATACCTAGTATTTAAATGCTAGTCCATCAGCAAATAAAAACATTATGTCACGCCACAAAATTATATTGAATTCTAACAAATAAATGCCTTTTAACTATTGAACCCTATAGTTTTATCAAGTCAACTAGAATTTCAATAACAATTCGACAATAAGCCCAATAAGCTGTGTCATAGATACTCAATTATTCTCAATTCAAACGAAAAAGTATACTATTTCTAATTTATAATTTTATATTTATAATAAATTTTAAGAATTCAGGGTCTTAAAAACCGGTCAAGTGCGAGTGGGACTCGCGCACGTATCGTTCCGTACCATTATCTCGTTTTCATTATTATTATTTTTAACCAATCAACAGCGAAAACCTTTTTTATTGTATGGGAGCCCCCTTCATTATTTATTTTATTTTAATTAATTATAATTAAACTGAACATAAAACTAATTATTCTGTGAATAGTTAAAGCGTCTACCTGTTAAAAATCAAGTTTGTTGTATGGGAGCCCCCCTTAAGTATTTATTTTATCGTATTTTATTTTTAGTATTTGCTGTTATAGCGGCAATAGAAATACATCATCTGTGACAATTTCAACTGTCTAGCCATCACCGTTGAGATAAAGCCTGGTGACAGACGGACGGAAGGACAGCGAAGTCTTAGTAATAGTGTCCCGTTTTTACCCTTTGGGTACGGAACCATAAAAAAAATTACCTTTAACATCTATAGTTCAATTTACGTTGTACTACAAACAAGACTATAGTAAATATGTTTTGAATTTGAACTCAGGCAGTATATGGCCTTGCGATATAGGAGTTCTTATATCGCGGGTTATTAAACATTTCAATTCAGTTGTACATTAAGGCCCACTTGCGCCAACGAAGAAACGCGAGTTAAACTCGAGTTAAGTGTAAATTGTCGTACAAAAACCAAGTTAACCCGACTTTAACTCTCGAATTTACGTTGGCGCAATAGGCACTTATTGAACAAAGCTTGTCTCACTGCGCTAGCTAAACCACCACACCGTGTTTCCTTCAAAGCCCAAAGGGACGTTATAAATAGCTGTGAACCAGCAGGTGGCTATTGTATTCGGTGGCCACAGTTATGCAATATGCATGGCTGCATGCATGCATATGCATGTATACATTAATATCCACTTAATATGCGCTTGCGTCCGTCACGCATCAATTGTGCGACGATGCTACGAGTATCGTAACTACTTATGAAGGACTGTTTATAATAGAGTTAACACTTTTTAGATGTCATTTCCTAGTCTAGATAGAAACATCTTTATGTAGAAAGAAATAAAGACTATGTTTACTGAGTGGTGTGTTCAAGTCCCATCATCTTCATATCTTATCTCACTCATTTGGAGTTGGTTCAATATATCTTCTTTAACAACACAAACAACAACACAAGATGATTTTCCTAACACAACACCTTTTGTTTTGGCTTCGGTTTCATGGCTGGCTGTCTACTTGATGCCTTTTGCATGGTGGTATAGTAATTTGCGAATGCCCGCCTGGTGAGTCACCCTCAAGTAGAAAATCTGTCGCCAAGCACCTAATGGTGCGTTCCGGTAGCTGTCCTGAAGTAGTTCTAGGTTAGCCTGAATCAACATCAAAACGTCTTCGACCACATCATCACTTACTATCAGGTGAGACAGGCCAGATACTGGCAAAGGCTATTTACATAAATATTAAAGATATTTAAAAAAAAGTTGATCCTCCTGGTTATGCTTCAGTAGGTAGATACTCGCTACCTTTGAGGTATATGAGACATGTTTGCACCCCATGCGCAGCAACGCCCCGCTCAAATTGACGTGATCATTGACATGCTTTTCATTTGGCCCATTAATTTCGCCTTTAACGACAAAAACACAACAAGAGGATATGAAATAAATAATCTATATATTGTGAGGCCTCTATGCTAGAATATGTTTACAAGAAATAATTTTTCAATCCTATAAGAATAAACATTCACCTCTTGAATTTCTGATGAAGCACAACGATATCACGGTCTTGTGGCAAAACGGCTAAAATTGTCGTGGATACGTTTATTTTATCATAAAGGTGAAATTTATTCAATGGTTCTTAGCGACGAGTACATATGAGTACCACACGAAACTCTAAGGAGAAGGAATAAGACCCAAATTCACCAAACTTGGGTTTATTTAACACGAGTGTATAACTTTATACTATAGACTATCAAGCTTTAGCTACCAAAGAACGTTAATCATAGTGTAACTTTTTGAATTTATTGTCTCTCTCTCTCTGGAAAAGAGAAAACTCCTTGGTATTCACTTTTATGACATGTGACAGTAGCCTGGGCATAGATATAGTATGTATTATCAGCTGTAACAAAGAGGCCATATTTTTTTTAGTTTACATAGCTATACCGGCAAATTCTACATTATGATTTTTTAATCTTCGATAAGATTCTTTTGCTACTGCCTGATCTGTCTGCCTGATGTCAAATTTCGTAAAAGTCAATACCATGGAAACTTTAAAATACTGCAACGTCTATGGTGACAAAGGTCTTTCATACCTATATATTTTTAATGTTATTGTGATTGTACAAGCCCGAGGTCCACCTGATGTTAAGTGGACTAACCTCTGCCAATAACAGACGCATTTCGTCAACGACGACTTGCTCTGTGACCGTCACACTGAGATGTACAGTTCTTAGGTCTCATGTTGTTTAAAGAGCTTCAAATTATCCTCGTATAGTTTGTCCTAGTTTAGTAAAATTGGGCAATAGTGGTTTAAGATATTAAAGGTGATGAGCCTGTTTTTTTTTAACTTTAGTCAATCTTTTAAAATAATCACATCATTAAATAGTGAATTTTTTATTTATGCCTGATAGGTTAGCCTTTGACCACTATCTCACTACCTGATGGTAAGTAATGATATGGTCGAAAATGTTGCTCAGGCTAACCTAGAAGTACTGGCTCTCAAGGACAGCTGCCGGAACTCACCGTTAGGTGCTTGGCGACAGATTTTCTACTTCAGGGTGGTAGCTAGCCAGGCGGGCATTCGCAAAATGCCCTACCACCATGCTATAACGACTGCCATCCTAAGACGACAAATGGGACCGACGGCTTAACGTGCCCTCCGAAGCACGGAAACGCTCAGTAGTAATGTCACTAGCGGTCACCCATCCATTTCATGACTGCGCGCGACGTTGCTTAACTTTGCTGATTGGTTGAGAACAGCTAAGTAAACTTCGCTACGAGCGCTTCATTGACTGCTGCTTTTTCATTGACTATTTCCATAGTCGCTTTTTACCATCCATTTAGAGGCTATATGGAACAGATCTATTTAGGTTTAATTATGATCTTTTTTGCTGACTGTACACGAAACTATTGCTTTTGATGGTTTCAGAATCGTTTGATATAGGATTACTCACATGATGAGTTAGAAACATAAAACTTAATAATTTCTCCCGGTTGAGAAAAAACAGCAAATATTTTAAATGTAGTAGTAATACAATTAAGTATATGTTAATCTTGATCAAATTCTTTAGGGCCAAGTTCCGAATTGTAATTCCTAAAAATTTACTCTATAAAATAAAATTGCAAAGTTGACTGTACGTTACGCTTATATATGTATGTATATGTATAAAAATATAATCACAAAACCTTATCAACAGGGACATTTTCGATTGTTACTTACTAGATTTGTGTCAATAAGCTTGTTTCGTTTTTCACCCAAACTCTCCCGGGCTATAAGAGGGCCTTTCCTCGCCCGAAATCCAGTGCAATGGAGCTGTACGACCAACAGCGGTGGACAGCATTTAAGACCTCCCTAAAAAAAATCGTCCTTACTGACGATGACGATCACGATTTCACTATCGCTGCCTCTCTTTCACTCCTATGCAATCCGATAGTGACAGAATTTCGGCATTTGTCTTCTGAATACCATTGGGAAACTCGACGGCTGGAGATGAGCTGCCAACGACCGTGAATGGCACAAGATTAAGAAGGAGGCCAAGACTCACATAAAATTGTGTAGTATGATGTTGATACATCATAAGTGTATCATCATTTGACGTATTTAAAATTACAGATAAATGTAGGGCTCGTATGATTTATCCCGACGACATCTCAGAAGAAGGTTTACATTTTGAGTCCAGTATTATTTTAATTTTCAACAATCAATATGTTTGAGAGCGTTCTCAAGGAAAGATGACGCCATCAAGGTGGCCTGCCAAAAAACGAAGTTCAGGTTTTGTCTCGCATCCAATTTCTTTTTTTTATGTTATTGTTACGGAACTAGCTCGAGGCCCACCTGATGTTAAGCGGACTAACCTCTGCCTAGAACAGATGCATTTCATCACAAGTGACGAATCGCACTGCGCCTGTCACCTTGAGACATAGTTGTTAAGTCTCATGTGCCTGTAATTTCTGTTGTGACGAAACGGAGAATTAACAAGTATAATAGTAATCGTGACGTCAGTCAAAAACAGTTGTAGTGTCACTATCCTAGTCTGCTCGAACCGTGCTGCGCTCGTCACACCGAGACAATACAATACAATACAAATACTCTTTATTGAACACCAATTTTTACAATATAATTATGATACATAGAGACATAAGCTAAAGGATGTACAATGGGCGGCCTTATCGCTAAGTGCAATTTCTTACAGGCAACCGTGAATGGACATGAAAGTGAATGCATATTGAGGACGGTGGTGAACAAGATTACACAGACAATTATCAAACTTGATTTGAATACAGATAAATAATGTATACTTTAATAGAATATATACATATATATAAATAAATATATATATATAAAAATAAATATACATAAATAGATACATATTAATAATAAATACAATATGCCTGGTACAAAAATAAACAAGCTAAATATTCATATGCCTATAGCTGTATTGATAGGTAGTGCTTCTTCAACAGATCTTTGAATAACTTAATGGACTTGGTGTGTCTGATGTTAACCGGAAGTGCATTCCATAGACGGATAGCTTGCTTTGTAAATGATTTGTCATAATACATTGTTGATGCAGCCGGGGGTAATAATTTTAGGGTGTTTGAAGAACGTAAGGAGAGTGAGTGAGTATGATGTACGTATTAAAAACGTTCTTTGAGGTAAAGTGGAGTAGTAGGAATAAATAAGATACTATATAGCAATGAAAGCACATGAACATCTCGGCGACGTCGGATAGGTAACCATTTGAGCATATTGCGAAATTCAGAAATATGGTCATATTTACGCAAGCCAAATATGAACCGGATGCAAAAGTTTTGTAAGCGCTCAAGTTTATTCAGAGACGTTATTTTTTATGTCACGTTTGCCCAGCAATTTGTATTTCACAGTACTGCTTCGAGGCAGAATATCCGACACGGCGGTGGTATCTACCAAGAAAGACTCTTGCTGAAAAAAGCTCCCACCTGAAAAAGAAAAAGTGTTAGCGAAAATTTATTGTGCCGACCCCATTTAAAAGTGAGACAAGGGTAGGAACTATCTAACTATAAGTGGATGTATCTATCTAAGTAATCAATGCCTAAAACGGCAGCTGTTGCTACACGATGAATTTACACTAACATGATTTAGATCGGTCAAACTTCTGGGTCTGTAATTAAATTAATTAAATTTTAGCAACGTAGTCAAATATCAACTTCGTTTGAATCGCTCGTAGCGTGGTTTACTTAGCCGTTCATAACCGATCAGCTAAGAAGTAACGTCACGACTTGGATGGGTAACCGCTATTGGCATTACTGCTGACCGCTTCCATGGCACGTTAAGCCGTCGATCCCGGTTGTTGTCTTAGGATGAGTCGTTATATCATGGTGGTAGGTCCTTTGGGAATAGCTAGCTACCAGTAGAAAATCTGTCGCCAAGCTCCTAACGGTGTGTTTCAGCAGCTGTCATTGAGAGCCATTAATTCTAGGTTAACAATAACAAATATTTTTAAAATATTTTACGAAAACATCAAATTAATATTTTAATAAAACACTCAAAAAAATAAAAAATATATCTAGTGACAATTCCGCCCAATTTTCCTGTTAAGCCTACGTGACGTCACAAACGCCACGCAGCCAAACCGAAAGAATTTTCGACGCGTTTCGCTTCTACACGAAGCATCCTCAGGAGGTCTTGACTCCACGAGCGCACGATCGAGTATCTCGAATCTCGAATAAATATGGATTTCCGCAAAGTAACGCCTGAATCTATTCATTAATTCTAGGTTAGCCTGAACAACATCGGCCACATCACCTAGTGGTCGAAGGCTATCCTATCAGCTGCAAAAAATACTGGAGCATAGAATAATCTTTGACAATGGTATGAATAAACAAAGTTAAGTTTCACACATCGCTTTCCAGAAGCCAGGTCACAGATTAAAATACAGTTACAACCAGGTGCCGAAACTCAAAGGAATTCTTATCGCAAACAGGAAAGTGAAACTAGTACACCTTTTATCAAACAAGCTACTTAAACTTCCTTGCTTGTACAGTGTAGGTCGCGGTGTCTTTTTATAAAACGATCCTGGCCTTGGCCCGTTCATTCACTGGACCCCTCACCTTTACAACCAAGCGAACCATGACGAGGAGACGCTTCTTCTTGACCACTTTACTCTGGCCTTTATAATGCATCAATATCAAACAATCGAAGGCCTGATTACGCTGGTAGATCCCATGTCAATTAAGTACCAAGCTACCCGAAAATAGCATACCGTGTTTTGATCGCGTGAACATCGGTTGTGCTTAACATTGACAGTTTCGTATCCCTTTTCGAGATAGTGAACTGTAAAGTGGATAATTTATGAAACCGTTAGTTCAGTAATGGTTCAGTAAAAGCAGGAGAAATAAGGTTTGTGGATGGGAGATTCAAAATCATAAGGTAGTTTGTATAGGTTTGTTCTAATATGTTCATGTGTTTTTCTTAGTTACTTACATACATTTATTTATATGTAGGTAAGTACATTTAGTTAACTACATCCATTTTAAACAATGCATTCTAAACTTCTCTCATGAGGTTCAATATAACTTCTTTGACTATTTGTTTGAAGTAACGTAAGTAGGTGAGAATATTTATGTGGTTTTCATAGTCAGTTAAGTATATCATACCTTACATTTACCTACCATAGTTAAAATAAGCAACATATTGCTGAAGAGTATGAAAATCAAACAAACATCGAGATTTTTTTTAATATATGTCAAAATACCTAACGGATATGTAAGTTATTTGTAATGGTAACAAAACATAGTATTTTTTTTAAAGGTGTTAGGCTAGCCTTTGACCACTATCACACCTGATGGTAAGCAATGATATGGTCGAAGATGTTGTTCTCAAGGACAGCAGACGAAACACACCCTTAGGTCCTTGGTGACAGATTTTCTACTTGAGGGTGGTAGCTAGCCAGGCTAGCATTCCCAAAATGCAATGAATTTTAAGCATCATAACTTTATGTAACGAACATGAGAGTAGGTAATGTTTTTTTAGAACTTTGTCTAAGAAAACAATATGTCATGATATTATGTAAGTATAAGTCGTTGTAAGACACGTTTTCTACCTGAGGGTGGTAGCCAACAAGCCAGAGAAGCATTCTCAAAATTCCCTACCACCACGGAAAACAATAAATTTAACCAAAAACAAAATATTTTTACACAGTTTTTTTTATATTGTCTTTATTCACAAAACACTAGAAACTATACACAATACTACAGCTACTGCAATGAATACATTAAGGCAACTTAAAGTCCATTGTAGGCCCTGCAGGCACTCCAATTGCTCTTGCCCAATACCAGTTGGCAGCGTGCCCAGGCATTTCCGCATTGGATTGTAATACTTATTCCTTGAGCCAAATAGGTGCTAGCATTTTGATGACACGAGAAATCGACCAAGCGCAGCGCTCTGAAAAAACTCTGCCAGCCGGAGTATATCCCGAATAATCGGCCTAGTATTAGTAGTCCGATGATCGGACTAATATTACAATTTCTCTCAGTAGTCCGGTATTACAGACAATCGGACTTTTTAATAGTTCGATGGTCGGACTTTTCGTCTAAGAAGTACAATGTAACATGTCATTGCTTAATCTTTTAGTTCGATGTTAATATTTACTACCTAATGTTTGCTAGAAAAATAAACTTAATAATTTGTGTTTACAAATCGGAATAAAACAAAATATTAATTATTAAACAATTGAAAACAATAAAACACTTATACAAAGTTGGAAAAAGTTTGATATCAGTCACCGTCACACAATTCTAAGGAATGGTGCGAGTACCAGGCGTACATAAATGAGCAAGAGGTTATAACTTATGTTTTATTTAAAATTTTGATCTTTTGTTTCAGCTACACAAATGAGAGCAAGATGACACGCAAGTTTCTCTTCTGTTTCCCACTAAGGGTGGGAAATATTGTTCTAGGCTACATTATTATTGTAAGTTATCATAAATTACCTATACTTAGTATACTTTCTTCATTATAAGTTACCGCAGTATGCATGTGGACCCTACTTAAAAACAATAGAAAATTCTTTGGTGATAAGTTTTGTATGTAATTATTCCATTCATTGAAAATAGTTCAAGATAAAAATGTCCTAACCCCGTAAATAACAAAAGATTTCTCAGACTTGGAAAGTACGCTTGAAGTTACCTGAACAGAGGGATGAAAACAGTACTTTTCGTCCCAACAAAACGATTTCCCCTGCTGTAAAAAAAAGTATACAAGCTTTGTCCCAATTTTTAATACAGCCGCTCTGTTAAATAGCGGCGTAAAATTGTAGTTTCAAACATTTTTTTTAAAATGTTACTTAGATGAGATCCCCGATTTTTCTGGCAAAGAAATGTTATGTATTAATTTTTATACAATGCCTGATAAGCAATAGAATTTTGAAGCAGTGTTATCCCAGTGAAAATGACTGAACTGACGGGCAGAAGGTCCGTGGTTTGGATTCGGATTCGGTAGCCCGCTTGGCTAACTGCTTTAGGGGTTAAAATGGAAAAATTATCGCCAAGCACCTAACGGTGTTCGGAAACCGTCCCTGTCCCAGTTACCATTTCAAGTTAATCATGTTTACCAATTAGGCCATTATCATCACTTATCATCGAGTGACATTATGATCAAATACTATCCTTACCTAAGCAAGCTACATATTCGTATTAGAAAGTATATGTAGTCAATTTACGTTTTTAGTACGTCCCTATACCTTAGTCCAAAGAGTAAAATTAAATAATAGTGCCTAGAGTGCACATTATTCCAATCTAATTCTATCAAATCGGATTTTTTTACTTTGCTCAGACAAATCCGTAGGCGTCAAAACAAATTGAGAATTATTTAAATTAATAAGCTCTTGTAGTTCAAGATGATTTGATGAAGAAAAAAATAGATTTATTTAGTAGTAGTAGTAGTATAGGATGTAATTATTATTTATTTATGATGTAAACAATGACAAAGCAATTACTCCAATCGATTATGTTTAAAACTGCCTTGCTCTAAAATTTCAACAGGCGCCTTTTTTAAATCAATTTTATGAAGAGCTTTATTATTTTTGTATAAGTTATTAAATATCACTTTTATTCAATTAAATTAAAAAACCTTTCTGAATAAATCTTATAGTTTATGAATTCTTTTATATTATGGACGCTCTGTTACCAATTAAAAAGTGCTATTTCATTCAGGGAGCGCTAGCATTGATAGAATCCTACTTTTTTTAAACAAATAAACATACGCAACAAACATAAGTAGTTATAAAGATTATTTCATATTAAATATTTACCATTATGTTTTTCTTTTCAGTTATTATCAATAGCTGTAGTAGCATACCACTTGTTCGAGCTAGCATTATGTCTAGTAGACAAAGATGACCAGCACTATCGGGAGAAGTTCAGAGATTTCCAAAACTTGGATAAGCTTTTCGGGCCCAGCGACGGCCTCATGGTGAAAATTGTGATGATGACGTACTACATAAGCTATGTGGTTATTGGATTTCTACTGTTCCTGTTTGCGATATTTTTAACTTGTGGATCACATAAGGTATACGATTTGTTATTGTACGTTACAATTTATTCAATTAAAACATAGCCTTTTTTAGTAACAGAAAAATTTATTGTGTGAATTCGTCCGGGGAATTACTGCCACCGTGCCTATTTCTAACGCTATTTTTATTTATTTCCAATAAGAAAATAAGTTACAATAATTTTGTCCGGTTTTTGAGGTAGAATCGTATTTAGTGAGCCATGAAGTTTATTCACATTACTGTAATTCAATTAGAAGGGGGTATTGGTGCCGATGAAAATACAGACAAATGAGATTTAATAACTTTAAGCCTCAGAGTGATAAGCGCAGTGCAGTTTGCCACACGAACTACATCTGTTTTAGGCAGAGGTTACCGCTTAACACCAGGTGTCATAAAAGTAGGAGCATAAAAAGATTATTACTAAATGGCTTCAAAGCAGTATGCATGGTGGTAGCACCATGCTATATCAACTGCCATAGTAAGACAACAACTGGTACCGACGGCTTAACGTGCCCTCCGAAACATGGAAGCCCACAGTAGTAATGTTACTAATACTTAACTTATCACCAATAAAGAAAAAAAATCACGTCCACAATAAAAAAAAGAAAGCGGCTAGGTACTAGCTTCGAGAGATGATTGAACATAGATCTTTTGCTCTACAGTCTAGACGCATTTTGATTTTCGCTACCGACCTATTGCAGAGATGCGAATATAGCATGAGAATGTCATCATGACTCTTAGACTAAACACAAATTTCAAGTCACAAAAAAAGCCCACTCAAAAAAATGCACTAAAAATTTGTGGATGTATTTATAAAGTGGTAATAAAGAAACCAATTTAAAATGGCGCAGAAAATCATTACCTACCTCTAACTTGCACATTATAGCTGTCAAGTAATGATTTTCGGTGACATTTTAAACTCGTCTCTTTATCCGGTTTTTATTAAAACATGTGTGATATATAATCTTCAAAGCTACATAAGTTGAAATGTTTATTTCAGGCGAATCACTGCTTAGTAACGACATTCTTCGTGTACAGTTTCTTCCATTTATTCTTCACGATCGAGCTAATAATATTCGAAGCCTTATCATCGGGGTGGATACAGCTTGGACTTATAGTACTCTCAGATTGTAAGTATCAATAATAATAGCACTTAATAATCAGTATCACCTCGTGATAACAGCATAATGATGATGATAATATATAATATAAAATCACGTGATCAAAAGCCGGCACCTATTTGGCTCAAAGAATAAGCATTGCAATTCAACGTGGCAATGCTGCCAGCATGCTGGGCACGCTGCCAACTGGTAGTGGGTTAGAGCATTTGGACTGCCTATGAGTCTGCAATGACTTACAGGGATCTAAATGCTTTTATTGTAGTAGCTGTAGTGTTGGGTATAGTTCGTAGTATTTTGTTAATAAAGACATAATGATAAATATACGCGATTTATTTCAATTTGTTTAATTCTATTATCTGCAGTAATCGCGAAAGCCTGAGACTACTTTATTAATAGTAATATACTGTATCTGCCTGATTGTCTACTGCAAAACTAAGCCTCACCTAATATGGTTGGGTGACATTCTAGCCCGAGACCCCACGGAAAGTTATGTTATATGTATAATATATTGATACACAATTAATTGAATTGGTTTAGATTTATACAATTATTAGGTAGTGGACCCTTTTTTTTGTCCCGTCCGGTGCTGGGCTCGTTTTTTTTATGTTATTGTGACAGAACAAGCTCGAAGACTAACCTCTGCCTATAACAGATGCATTTCGTCACAAGCCACGAATTGCATTGCGCCTGTCACCTGGAGACATAGATGTTAAGTCTCATGTGCCTGTAATTTCTCGGGCTCTCAAGGACTGCTGCCGGAACACACCGATAAGGTGCTTGGCGGCAGATTTTCTACTTGAAAATCTGCCAAGCGTGGGGATAATGGCAAACCCGCCCCTCAATGGAGGAGGCTGTGTTCAGTTGTGGACAATTCAGCTGATACAGTTACAGGGCACTATTCATTCTGTAGTATTGATAACCTGCATTGTTACTTTTCCATTATCGCTTTCTGAACAAACAAGCTTACGTTAATGCAGAAGTAACTATGAAAGGTAAAACTCGTTTCACGAGAGAGATGGCAGTGGCTTCAGATTTTTCCTTTCGTCGAAACTAAATCATAATATTTTATCTCACCTTGTAGGGTTAGGCAGAAGTGTTTAAGCACACACGTTTTGCTTGACATGTCTTGGTCCCATCCAATCAAATCAAAACGCTTCTTTGTCAGTAAAACCCAATAACTTGTCCGACCCGGCATTCGAACTCAGCGCTTCAGGATTTTAAAGCAGAACTTTAACACATACAAACGAGGCCCTACAATATTAAATGAATAATCAGGGAGAACGAAGCGATCCCTGTCACTGCCCCCACAACTTAAACATTTTATGGCACACTTTATTAAAAAACTATCACGCCTATAGATTTGAGCTTTGACATAGTAATTTAACTTATTATCTACGTGTGTTATATGTCAAAAAAATATTATGACCATTATATTTAATTATAGTACATCATAGTTAATCTATTAATACTAGATGACACCACTAGAAACAGGTTGTAAATTACATGGAGCCCTCACAAAGCTAAGTTTTTTGCTAGCTTTCTGGAGGCGTATAGGTTACAGAAAATTTACATTTTCAAGAGACAAATATGACAATTATATACCTGCACCAAGCCAGGTGAACGACCCAGGTGAACTAGAAAAATATGTAATTAGCCAAATTTTCAAGTGCATGGTGTAATTCTAAAATAAAAAGATTGGGAAATAACCCTCATACAAGTCAGAGCTTGTTGGGTGATATACACTAATGTTTTTTTTCGTAATTAATAATTATGAGGCTAGACTTTTTCTTTATCAGAAGTTCCGAATCATAAGTTCCGAGGCGGATAAGTAAACCGTCTGATAATAAGCATCATGCCTTTTTTATGCGATTGTGAATAACCACGGGTCCGCCGCCTGGAATTAAGAGGTAACTTCTGCATGATAACACATGCACCCATCACCCTGAGACATAAAGTTGTTAAATATCATGAGCCTGTAATTTCACCAGCTTCCATGCCCTTTAAACTAGAACACAGTAGTGCATGGTGGTAGGGCATATTGCGAATGCCCGCCTGGCTACCTGCCACCCTCAAGCACAAAATCTAACGCCAAGCACATAACGGTACTTTCAGGCAGCTGTCCTTGAGATCCAGTAATTCTAGGTTAGCCTGAACAACATCTTCGACCACATCATCACTTACCACCAGGTGAGGTATTGGTCAAAGGCTAAACTATCAGGCATAAACAAAAAAAACAGTAATGAAATAGCGAAGTAATGTGAATAACTTTGTGACTATTGAACCAGAAGTAGATACACTAAGGAAACAAACAAAGACAACACAAAAATCGAAGTTCTATTATAAAATTTGTGCAGAACTAGGTTTTTGCTATCTGGTGTAAAAGTTTTATATTAAACGAACTAGATATACCTACATATAACTCTCCAAATTAACACGACGCTAGTTATCTGTGTCGTCTTTCACTTGGAGTTTCTGGTGGTTATTGCTATGTAACAGAAGGTAAGAGTAATCTCTGTCTTAGGCAATCAAATAGTCTTGGAACCTTGGTCATTACATAAAGATACAATACAAAAACATATATTATGCTTTATTTACTAGCCGTTCTGAATCGATCAGCATAGTTAAGCCATGTCCGCCGCATTCATGACTTGGATGGGTGACCGCTAGTGACATTACTACTGAGCATTTACGTGCTTCGGAGGGCACGTTAAGCTGTCCGTTCCGGTTGTTGTCTTAGAAAGGCAGTCGTTATAGCATGGTGGTAGGGCATTTTGCGAATGCCCGCCTGGCTATCTACCACCTACTTGAGGGAAATCCGTCGTCAAGCACCTAACGGTGTGTTCCGAAAGCTGTCCTTGAGAGCCAGTAATTCTAGGTTTTTCTGAACAACATCCTCGACCACATCATCACTTACCATCAGGTGAGATAGTGGTCAGAGGCTACCAAGTGCCAACTACCAAGCATAAAAAAACATATATTTATGAAAAATATATTAAAATACTGTAGTAGCTCTTTACTCTAGCCTTTTCAATACCAATCAACTTTAAAAATAGTTTACCGTTCTTCGTTAAAATCTTTTCTATTCAATAGAACTTGTGCTCCACTGAAATCCAATTTCAATTTTCTCCAAGTGAGAATTTGCACCTGAAGCATTGAGTAGGTAGATGAATTGGTTTTGTTATCTTCACAATTTGATTTCAAACAAATCCAATAGCTCAAAAACCGTTAAAAATAAAACCTTATTCAACGGCAACATTTTGCATTGTAACTGCACAAATATTTGTCAGTTGATAGTTATGAGACATAAAATAAATACTTAGCTAACACTTGTGTCTATAAATGTAGATATTTATTATAACAATGCTTCGACTAATACCATGAATGCGAAAGCAATAATAATCGCATAATGATTACGCTTGGTGCGGTACGGTATTAGGGAAGCATTGATGGCCAAGCGGTAATAGCTATAATATGGACTGCCGTGCTGGCTTGAGTTTCACCGCATGGTGGAAGGGCATTTTGTGATTGCCCGCCTGGCTAGCTACCACCCTCAAGTAGAAAATCTGTTGCCAAGCACCTAACGGTGTGTTCCGCAGCAGTCCTTGAGAGCTGGTGAAATGACAGACAACTGAGACTTAACAACTATGTCTCAAAGTGACGGGCGCAGTGCAATTCGTGGCTTGTGATGAAATGCATCTGTTATAGGCAAAGGTTAGTCTGCTTAACATCAGGTAGGCCTCAAGCTTGTTCCGTCACAATAACATAGAAAAAATTTGGGAAATAACATCGATATCGAGAACTTACTTGCATTATAAAAAAATCTAAGAATTATAGCAAACATAGAGTCAACTAAGATTTTCAGAAGCCACATTTTGACTCCAAATTTTAACTTTAGTGTACATTTATATCTTAGAAGGAATAATTCCTTATTGATCTACTTCAAAACAAGCAACTTTGAAAGATAATAACCTGAACTATTTTTATACCAGATCTAATAAAAAAATAAAAGACTCAAAGGTCAATAGCTATAGACTGCCGTGCCACAGGTCCATGGTTTCATTCCCACCGCCTGTTTGAGCTTCACCGCATGGTTGAAGAACATTTTGCGAATGCTCGCCGTGCTTACTACCACCCTCAAGTACTAAAACCTGTTGCCAAGCACCTAACAGAGTGTTAAAACAGCAGATCTTGTGAGTCAATAAACATACAGGCACATGAGACTTAACAATTGCATGTCTCAGTGTGACGGGTGCAGTGAAGATCGTCACTGACGAAATGCATTAAGGCAAAGGCGCATATTCCGTCACAATCACATAAAAAAGCGTAACATGGGGGGCTGTCAAAGATTGATTTGAATGTAAATATATATCTAAAAAGATATATCTACCCATATTAAAAAAAAAAACTAGTGAGGTATATTAAATTTCTATTCAATATCCTACCATCTACTTTATATGTTAATTCGTATACTAAGAGAGCAAGCCCCGACACACAAATAGCCAATTTTTACAAATAATATAACAATATTGTCAAAGATGATGTATGTCTATTGAAATATTCTTATGAAGATATATTTTTGTTTCAGTGCTCCTCGTTATTTGTTTGTTCAGCGTCAAATATCTGATGGAAGCGATCCGGAACGGTAACATCTATAGCCGACCTGGAGAAGTTTACTACAAATATTAAAATATAGGTACATAACTAACAATAAAGCAGTCTGTTTAAGATATAGAAAAAGACATTACGCAGTAAGGCTTAGTTGCAATATTAAGGCAGGTTTTTCAATTTTCAGATTGTTACTGTTCCTAAAACAAAATGTATTTACAATCAATATAAAAATAATTATTGTTGGTAGTTCAAAAGAAAAGTTTATTCGTTTTAAATTTGATCGGTTAATATTACTTCAGTCTGAGACGTTTTGCTTGGTTATTGAAAAACTGGGCCTAAGTCAATTATTCTTGTTAAATAAGGTTTATTTCAGAACGTATTTTACAGCTTTGACTATAGAACGATTTGGTGCAATACAGAATGTATATATAACTGAATAGGTTAAACTTTTCGAGGGTTTCGCTATTGAAGATTGTAAATCGTTGTCATTAAAATCTGCTGATTACTTGTGAACATGCGATCACTGTACTTGATTGAAATATGAAATTCCGATAAAATACACCTAAAACAGCACTAAGGTATGCGATTTCGTGGAGCGCCATAAAGATTTATTTATTATTAATTATTAATTTATTTATTTTTATTTCGGCAGAAATATTTTGCATGATGATCAGATGATGAATGATCAAATTAATTTGCTTACTGGTAATTATTAATTCATATGAATAATTTTCCAAATTCAAGTCTTCTTCTATACATTTAAAATCTTCTATAGCCAGAACCTCAAATAGAACTAGAACTAATAATCATAGGACATAAGCATAATTTTATAAGCAAATGAATAAAAATATCATTTTGTCTATTGAAAGAGAGATAAGTACGTCCCAGTTAAGTGCTCAACCTGTTTTATGTAGGTACATAATAGAACTGGGAAAAACATAAGGAGAGTCATGTAACTGATAGTCTATCCATAAATTATATATTAATTATATGATATTTATTGATCATAATTCAAGTTCTCAACCGTCGGCTGCCAGCTGTCGCTCCGTCTCTTCCAATGCACGCGACTGACCATTTGAGAAGAAATCCTGAAGATTGGACTCAGTGGCGCATTTGACTGAGAGAATATAATTATAATATTTGTATATGTAATGCCTATGATAATTATGTATTTGCATATTGTTATGTCACTTTCGAACCCAATAAATGTATATATTGCGTGGTCGCATAAGATAGAATAGAAACGTTTAAAGTTGTGATTAATGTGTGATATTTTATACGTTTCCAATATAATTACAACATATAAATAATAATAACAAATATTTTTAAAAAAATTTATGAAAACGTCAAATTAAATATTTTAATAAAACATTTAAAAAATACAAAAATATATCTAGTGACAAGTCCGCCTAATTTTCCTGTTAAGCCGATGTACGAAAACGACTCTAAACGACTCTATGATCGAGAAATCTTTTCTCGATCGTGCGCTCGTATAGTCATGACCTCCTGAGGATGCTTCGTGTAGAAGCGAAACGCGTCGAAAACTCTTCCGGTTTGGCGGCGTGGTGTTTGTGACGTCACGTCGGCTTAACAGGAAAATTAGGCGGAATTGTCAATAGATACATTTATGTATTTTTTAAGTGTTTTATTAAAATATTAATTTGATGTATTAATAAAATATTTTAAAAATATTTGTTATTATTAAGTATGGATTTCCGCAAAGTAACGCCTGAATCTATTAATTAACATATAAATATTTGAAATAAATAGTTATATTGTTAAATTTATATAAATATTAAGAGTAATAATACAATAAGAGTAATAATGTACGGTAGGCAATAATTCTGCTTGAATCCACGCTTCATATAAGCTATCGACAGACATTATTAATTTATATCTTATTAAATAATTCGACTGAAAGCACATTAAATATAATATGGAGCTAACGTTGTCTCAATTGTACTTAAACCCTTTTATTGTTTTACCGATCTATTCAGAATATACTTACTTATAAATAAAAACATCTCCGTGGGTACCGGGCTAGAATTATACTCCCGCATATCTTCTTGTAGTGTAATATGTGAAGAAGATAAAAATATACCAAAAGGGGCCGCAGCGCCTTCTTAAGAATTGACATATTATATTACGATCTCCAACACGCCTGTCATGCGTGGGGATAATAGCAAACCCACCCAACAGGGGTAAGGCTTTGTTCTACGGTGATCTACAAGCTGTTTATGATGATGAATCAATATTATCAAGTCTGTAAAGTCTTATGTGTAAGCAAAGGGCGTCTAGATGCCTACGTTTTAAGAGATATGTTTTGGTACCAAATAATAGATGAGGTTGAGTCTAAGGTCATCTACCAGGCAAAGTTACATCCTGACTGCTATTGATAATTTATTTGTAAAAAGAGGCCACTAACTATTCAAAGTTTGAATTGAGAAATATATTATCCAGAAAATATAAATCAATTTCATAAAATACGTTTGCAGAATAAAGTTGTAATATGTGTAGGTACTTCATACAGTCAATAAATAAAGTTGGTACCATAACTTTTTAAAGATGTATACTGAATGTTAAGAGATAATTTTGAAAAAGTTACTACTCCAAGACCAAGAAGACGTGCTGAAACAAACAAAGTCTGGCTTGATAAATTCAATAAGACAAGCTATAGTGTAAAATAAATCTATAAGATTTAAAAGATTATTTTTTCATCATGTACTTATATTTTATTATAACGCGCTTAGTAATTTAAGTATTTAATTAATTTATGTATGTAAATTTATAGGGATCACTTAATTAAACTATTGTTGAACTATCGCATTTTAATTATTAAACTAGAAAATAAATAATAAAAGTATAAAAACCTTATCACAAATCTACAGTCATAGTGAGACAAAAAGTGTCATACTCAACCATAATGCATTTAAAATTCACGAATAATGATTATTAATCGTATTAAAAATCTCTCCACAATAAACTTTCACACAACAAATTTTAACTTAAACAATACATGCTAGCAAACTTCATCATAATAAATAATCAATCACAGGTTAACTTCATTCATTCATACCAACAAAAGAAATAAAATTATCGATACCTAAAAATATGATCTAAATGTAAAACTGGCATATTTTTAAGATCCCTTCTTCGACGTCTCCGTCCTAACATCATGGGGACAACCATAGCCATGGTCGCTGGCACCATACCAGCTCCCACAGCTGCTAAAAGCGTAGAACTGTCGGGAGAAACGTTAGATACAATTTTCCTTCTAATCACTCTATTCTTTGTTGGCCTGATTTGTGTAGCTGCTGTGTCCAAATCATTTCTCTTATCCATATCTCGTTTTGACTCTTCCACGGTTTGGAAACTTTTCTCGACTTCGAGCATGCCTCCGTGTGATGTCGTCATATTTGTGTGAGCACCGTCTACTGGCAGTACAGTCAGAGCTACTGCCTGATGTGACGTCACAGTTGATACTTCATTGCGATCTTCAGCTACAGGGGTCAATGAGCGTTGACGTTTCTTATTGCGATAACCTTTTGTAGTGGAAAGTAGCACCCATTGGCCATCTCCATATGGCGGCCTAGAGCTATCACTGTATGGTGGCCTAGAGCTATCACTGTACGATGGCCTGGAGCTATCACTGTATGTTGGCCTGGAGCTATCACTGTATGTTGGTCTGGAGCCATCGCTGTATGATGGCCTGGAATTATCACTGTATGAAGGTCGAGAGCTGTCGTGAAAAGGTCTAGAAGAATCATGATCACTCTCATATTCAGATCCTGCGTAAACAACTTGAGTGGGTCTTTTTAAAGGACGTTTAGTCATTGAAGTTTGATGAAGAGCTTCATACTCATATGGAAAATTTGAAGGACGTGGATCAGTTACCACAGAATCAGACATGCCATAAAACACAGATTCATCACTAGAAAACTGACTATCATCTGTGTCACAGTTTGGTTTTTGCGGGCGTCTGCCTTCATCAGGAGCCCACGATAACGGGTGATTATGATGTACTTGCTGAGGTTTTGTCCATGTTGATGACGATGACTGTGATGTCCAAGTCGGTGAAGACGATGATAATGATGATGCCCAAGTTGGCCTTGAAGGGACTTCGCTTTCAATATCTGAAGGGACGTGTAATTTGTTATTAATGTAAGTAGGTCGAGTTAACGTAGGTTTCTTTTGTGGATAGTTAAAATGATTTCCGCTTCCTTGGCCAGACGTAAATCTTTCATCATCATTTGGAAACCTATCATCATCTTCGTTCCAATGATTCGGTTTCTGCTTTTTAACGTTAGGTTTCCACTTAGATATCTTACTAGTGGACCACGCAACCGGTTCTAAAGTTACCCAGCCATCTTTGTCGTCATAGGGGTGTTTATGTTGTTTCACTTTCAATCGATTCCACGTCGTGTACACCTTACCATTACCGTCAGTATCGCTATCCTCACTTTCATCTTGAGAGCTTTGCACGTTTTGCATATTGTTCACGTTATGATATTTCAACTTTTCTTTCTTTAATTTCGCCGCTAAGGCTGTGATAGCTTGCAACCGATCCTTAGAATAATCACTGTAGTCCTTTAATTTTTCTGCAGCAAGCATGTAATCTTCAAAGTCTTCTATTCCTTCGTTAGGGTCTCTTACGCCATCATCTTCGTAACCATCTTGGCATGATGGTCCATAGCACCTTGGTTTACTTCCATCAAGATCGTGAATAATGTGTGTCATGAGGTTTTTGATCTCAGCTTCATTTCCCTTTTCATTAACGGATATATCTTTCCATTTCATTTCATCGTCTTTATTTTCTATAATTGTAATAGGATCTTTTCCTGGTACGTCTAATTGGTAAGTCTTGATCCTCTCGTGATATTTTTCGATTTGTGTCGGGTCGTTGGGTTCAGCAAACACAATAGCGAACACGCAAACTAAAATGTTCACTATCATTTTCAACAAGTTTAATTTCACTTTCTTCAGATCGCGTGAAGGCGCGCAGACAAGCGCGCGCGGACTGAGCGCCGCGGCGCAGGCAGCCTACTGATATAGTTTTGAATTGATGATCCACAATACCCTCCCTGAGCTCTAATGCAATGGCGATTCTCTGTTCGGTCACGACGAATAAGCAAGACAATTATACGGCGATTGTCGTTTGCCGACGACTATCTTAATTTGCTATCGCTGCTTGCTCTCTCAGGGCCGTGACCTGGGCTCGGGTGAAACCGTTTTTCATTTTATGGGATGTTTTCTCTGTAGATAATGGTAGAAAAGTTTCACTGACGATTCCCAGTAGATAGGAACGAATGGACAGCGCTTAATTCAGCATGTAAGTGTTTACAATGGAAACTGCTTTTGAAAATGTGTGAATTTTATAATATGACTAGAGAGTTGAAAGATCTCATCTATAAGACACTATAATTTATTAGTCAATTAAAATTACGTACGGTGAAGCGATTGATATAATTATCATTTCAAGCATCACTGGCTATGTTCATTATAAGCCATAAAAACTTGATGATAACAATCAAGTCGGATTTTCAAAGTGGAGGTCAAACACCTCGCTTCTAGACTAGGAATTCAATTATTGTAGTTCACATGCGAAGTAATTGTTTCCCAAGAAAATGCTTATTAGTTGAATTTGCTCTAAGACTGAACCCGCAGAGTCTTAAGAAATATATCTGAAAAATGTAACAATAGCCTAATAAAGATGCCAGTCCATAAGTTCAACATCAAGTTGCAATCTAACGAACTTATAATTTCAATTTTTGTGTTCCACTGATCCGAAATTCATAATGCATACTCCCCCTCCAAAAGAGGTGAGAGGGGAGACTGTGTCTGCTCTCTCCGTGATAGCACGTCTGCTTATTATCCCAATCTGCGCTCGCATCAGTCCGGTCTAATTACAGTGCACTTTTACCGGCAAATCTCGTCGCAGGTTACACGATTGAGATCAAGCACGTGTTGCTTTAATGTTTGCCTGTTACCTTTAGGAAAGGTCAATAGAAAACATATGAAGTTTATGTGTTTTCGTTCTGGTGAAATTCCTGACAATGCTTTTTTATTTATATCTAGTAAATAGCTAAAACACTAAATGCAAAATTATTAGAAATATATTTAAGAGAAATACTACTCATCACTGATCAAACATGAAATTTACGGATAAGGCAAACAACATTTTTTACAGGAAGTTGTTTTAAAGTTTGTAGACATCCGCCTTTGATTATACAAGTTCGTATAATTTTACCAGGCGGTGAGAAAGAGCCCACCGCTGTGTCAAATATTCTGCCTGTACGTAATGTGGTGCATAAAACACAAGGCTTGAAATACAGTTTTAAGCGCTCGTAGTGAAGCTTGTCTCCAATACAGTCGTTTTAAACCGATGAGAGTAGGTCAAGCAATGTTGATGAATATTGCTTCACCTAGTCTATTGGATGTTATCCGTCGATGTTCCGGCAAAAAATGGACATGCAAAAACATTGCAATCAGGTGGCAGTAAAGTAACAAAAATGTGTCTTCTTAATAGATAACACTTTATCAAACTTGGTATTCTACGGGAAATAAAGGGATCTATCTGCGTCTTGTAATTTCATACTATCAAAGCTTGTACATTACTTGATCATTTGTGCCATAATAACATCTGCAAGAAAAACACTACGAAATGGATAGATTTGAGAGTGAGGGGGTTTAACTATATTAAAATCCAGTGCGCGAGGTCCTTGTTTCCCACTTGTGACGAACTGCAACTGTTATAGGCAGAGTTACCCCATAACATCAGGTGGGCCTCGTGCTTGTTCCACCACAATAGAATGAAAAAGAAACTGTGATGGAAACTTTGTTTTATTATTTTTATGAAAAAATATGTTTTATGGTGAATAAAATGTTTTATTTTCACCATAAAACGAAAGAGTGACATATTTTGGCCATGTGAAAAACACTCAACGCGCGATGAAAAATTTAATGCTGTAAAGGCCATATTAATCTATATTAAATGCACAATGTACTTAAGGTACTTAATTGGATAAGGATTAATGCTGTATTGCCTAAAATCGCTTCGTAAGTAAGCCATTATTTCTTGTAAAAAGTGAAGGATTAAAAATGGTTCTTGTAGGTTATCCTTTCGAAATATACATAAACCATGGCTGCATATATAGGGACAGCCAGACAGCGAGAAAATACTTTGTTTTATACTATGTAGTGATAGTGATAAACACTCAATGATGACTCTCCTCAAGCTAGGGTACAAGATTTTATCCTTAGCTTTATTCTCATACGCCCCCTAAATATAATTACCTAGTTAAATTAAAAATCCAATTTTATAGTTTTTCTCATTCAGCATTCTAAACAATTAGAAGCAATGATGGCCGAGCGGTAATAGCTATGGACTGCCGTGCTGCAGTACCCTGGTTCAATCCCCACCGCCGGCTTGAGCTTCACCGCATGGTGAAAGGGCATTTTGCGATTGCCCGCCTGGCTAGCGACCACCCTCAAGTAGAAAATCTGTCGCCAAGAACCTAACGGCGTGCTCCGGCAGCAGTCCGTGAGAGCCAGTGAAATTTCAGGCACATGAGACTTAACAACTATGTCTCAAAGTGACGGGCGCAGTGCAATTCGTGACTTGTGATGAAATGCATCTGTTATAGGCAGAGGTTAGTCCGCTTAACATCAGGTGGGCCTCGATATTGTTCCATCACAAAAACATAAAAAAAATGAAATTTCAGATTTTTACCAATCTTAAATTTCACCACCATTAACGAGGTAAACATCCATGACATATCTATCTATACGCAAAGACAAGTCTCACTTTGCCTTTTGAATACGAATCTATAATAAAGACGCAGTTGCCAGAATGCTGAGCAATTAGGATTATAATAATGTATCAGCCAGAGTGTCCTATAGCCTCCCCCATCATGGGAAGGTTTGCCATAATTGGCAAACTATTGGTGGCAGGCTATTGGTGACAGCAGTGTAAGATAGCAGCTCCTCAAAAGGCGCCTACCGGTATTTTTCCCTTAGTCGCCTCTTACGATACCCAGAGGTAGCAATGGCGGGGTGAAATTCTAGCCCGGCACCCCACGGCGGTTGTATGTAACATTATGTAGGTGTAGGTAAAACTTCAACAACACTGTTCAGTAAGTTGGAAAATGAAAAGAGGGCGGTGTTCTTCAAAAGGAGGCAATAATCGTAAAATATTATAGTTTTATATCTGCTGCTTTACTTTCTCTGCATCATAAAATATAATTAAGTTTTGATTGAATGTTATATAACGGATGTTTTTAATTTATCATATTATTCGCGTACCAACTTACGTTTGACGATAATTGAGTAAATGTTAATGGTTATGTCAATTAAAATATTTAAGAAAAATCCGGCTAAGTGCGAGTAGGGCTCGCATATAAAGGATTTCGCACCGACACAGAACGTTCCAAAAAACTTTTTTTTTATACGGGTCTAGATTCGAGAGATTCCGGTTTTTAACCGACTTCTAAAAAAAGAGGAAGTTCTCACTTCGACACTATTCTTCTTTAAGTATTTTTTTTATGTTTGTTACCTCATAACTTCTTACTGAGTGAATCGGTTTTGATGATTATTTTTTATTTGAAAGCTGATGCTTCCCGTATAGTCCCATTTAAGTTTTATCAAAATCGGTCCGGAAAAGTGTTTTCCTATCTTATGGATATAGACATTGACAGTGGATGTCAATAATTAGTCCTCTAAGCAGCTAGGTTCACAGGGGTGAGAATAATATTTACCTCAAAATGGAACCGACTTAAACACTCAAAAGCGTGAAATAACTTGGCGAAGTCGGTACCATGCGCACAATATTGTGATATTAGGTACTTTTGAGCTATCATGGTACCGACTTCAGTGTTGAAGTTGGTTCCATTTTGAGGTTTTTTTTTTAATTATTTGCTTCTTTTCGGTCTTATTCGGTAGATATTGGGCTGTGATCACACCAAGTTTGACGTTTGTATGAATTACGGTGTTTACGATAGAGCAGTAACAAAAACGTCAAAATATACATCTTGTATGGCGATCCCTTTTCATAGTTAGTTCTTTGCTATTACTATTTGTATGGCAATCCGCCATACCAACACATACTCTGTGAGAATTTCAATTGGCTACCTATACGGTTCCAAAGGTACAGCCCTGTAAAAGTAAATCATTTGTAACAAACTAACACCCTTTCCTTCAGAAAGACTGATATATCGGAGACAGCATCTCCTTATTTATTGTAACTAATATATTGGAGACAGTAACTACTTTTTAAATTGTATTAAATTGATAGTTATAAAAAGATTGCGGAGCCAGAGTCTGTAGAGCAAAAGTTTTTCTGAGGGCGTTCGCAAAATGCCCTACCACCCTGCCATCCTAAGACAACAACCAGGATATACGGCGTAACGTACCTTCCGAAACACTAATACTGTACTCACTTAGTATTAATGCCTCTAGCGGTCACTCATCCAAGTCCGCAGCAGACATTGCTTAATTTTAGTGAGACTAAGCTACCTACTCTACGAGCGCTTTAAAAATCTAAGCTGTGAACGGAATAGGTTTCGACGAAGTCATATCAAGACAGCCTTCACCCTATCAGAAAATAAACACCTTTGTTTTTGTCGGGTAGTGTGGAGAGGCGTTGTATCACAAGAGGATACGACAGTTTGATCGTTTCTCGCGAACTTTCTAAAGAACTTGAGGCAAGCAAACAGTTGTATATGATGTATGTACTCAGAATTAACTGTTTTGTGTTCTCGAAGTGGCATAGTTTTGGCAATGTTTTAGAAAAAAGGCACTTTTTTCTTGACGCTTATTTATTAGTCTACCTACTCTCACCATTCACTAGACTGTTGCTTCTTTCCTGATCATAATAATAAATTCATGTTTCGTCAATTGTAATTTAATAAAACTCGTAAGCTTCTTTGAAGCAGTGATGGCTCAGTGGCATTGGCTATGGACTGCCGCGCAGCAGGTCCATGGTTCGAATCCCGCCGCGGGCTTGAGCTTCACTGCATGGTGGAAGGGCATTTTGCGAATGCCCGCCTGGCTAGCGACCACCCTCGTGTAGAAAATCTGTCACCAAGCACCTAACGGTGTGTTCCGGCAGCAGTCCTTGAGAGCCAGTGAAATTACAGGCACATGAGACCTAACAACTATGTCTTAAGGTGACGGGCGCAGTGCAATTCGTGACTTGTGACGAAATGTATCTGTTATAGGCCGAGGTTAGTCCGCTTCACATCAGGTGGGCCTCGAGCTTGTTCCGTCACAGTAACAAAATAAAACATATATGTGATTTAATACCATTAAAATAACAATTGACACGAGCTTGTTTCTGAATAGATGCGAGTTCGTGAGGTTCTATCCAGCGGCAGCAAAGTATCCTGACTTGCAAAATCTTCTGAATATGGCTCATGTCATTCACCTTGCTACATTGTCCTGATGAAGATAAACCTAACCATAATAAAATTTAGCGTTCCAACCCCTCATTTACTTACCTCAATTATTTGTAGTCCTTGAATTCCAAAATAATTTTGAATTTCAGTTTTGTTCAATAAGATAACTTGGAATCATGAAAAATCTTCGCTGTAAAATCATTTCTTCTTAATTCCGTTTTAAGTTCGCAACATCTATCAATAGTATAAACAAACGGGACATATAATTTTAAGTTTTAAATTTAATGGTACGTAATGTATACTTGCCATTTGTTAAGTTCGTTACGTAGGTTAAATTAGCATAACAATACCACAATCATTTCAATCATGCCACAAGTTGGTGAGTGACGATGTGGTCGAGGATGGTAAAACAGGTCCTTTATGGAAGCTGGTGCTTCAAGATAGCTGCCGAATAACACAGTTAGGTGCTAGGCCAAAGAGCTATCCAGGCGAAAATTTGCAAACAACTATTCCACCATGCGGTGAAACTCAAGCCTGTGCTGAGATTTCTATCATGGTTCTCCTTGACGTGATGCCAGCCAATAGGCCACCATTGTGTATGTTCAAGTAAGGTGATGGAAAAATCACTTCATAGGGAGATTTGGACGAAAACTCAAGATTAAACTACTCTTGCTAAACTAGTCTCGCTATTGTACTATTAGCTTACACCCATGCACTTTAGTGAACACTTAACGGGTAATAAATACAGCATTATTATATATTATCCGTACTATCACGAGTAAACACAAATTTTAAAAAATAACTGATTCACAAAGATACAGAACATATACAGGGGTTGGAAATTTTACCACTTTATCTCAATATGAACAGATGGAGCAAGCATGACACGATTGTTTATAACCAAATCTCGAAAAGACCACATCTCTTCAAGAATAAATTACTGTCCGGCCGTGCATATACGTCCATTTATCAGACTGACATAATATCCATATGACTTACAGTGGTATCTAAAAGTGGCACTTAATTCAACATCATATTTCAGCATAAATACATCAGGGCAATGTCAGCCCACTAACCATGAGTTCCGGACCTATAAGAAAAAATAAAAACACTTATTTAATATAATATACATCACTTTTCATGTATTACGGGTGTACAAAATGAACAGTCAAGTGAAAAAAAAAACTATTTTATAGTAGAAGATTTAAACTGCAATTATGTTGATTTGAACGTTAGAAAACCAGTAAAAAATTGATGTATTTTTAGTTAGTAAATGTTATATTTAAAGTGACTGTTTTAATTTCAATATATAGGTAAGGAGAAGAATGAGCGGAATGTTCTAATTATCTTGATACATGTACTTTAAAACGACAATAGAATTGTTATGCTATCTTGCCTAATGGCGATTTAGGACGAACGTTATGTAATTCTAAAGCGATATAGTCATTTCCAGATTTAGTCAATAAACGATTTGGTCATACCGACTATATACTCATATTAGGGTATAGTCGTAAAGCTTCTAAGCCATTTACAATTATTATATGGAAACCCTAGGAAACCAATTGTGACCAAAGTTTTTTTTTATATAACGTTACAAATTTTAATATAATATGGCCCAAACAACGCAACGTTTAATCTCAATATAGGAATATGCTTATAATTTCACCTGGAACACAGTTGTTCCTCCGACTTTCCAAGGTGAATCGAAACCGTTCGGAAATGGCATCATTGATGCAGTTGTATATTATGATATATGGGTGTATTCCTAACTCAAAAAAAGGCTGGAAAAGGTATCGACTATACTCTGGTTTTTAATTCGAGATCAAAAATGTAAACAAAGAAATGTCAATAAACAAAGAATTATCGCGGGTCTTTTATAATGTATTTATGTAAGTACCTACAGTGTAGAGTATGCCGATGGTAGGCAAATCAGGATTCCCGTCGTCACAGCAATCCAATAGTCCGTGAGTGAGCAAGAGCTATTCTATCATCGTGCCTCGCGTCACCGGTTAAAAGTTCATCCCGGATAATCGAGTCCTGGAAGTCTCACACAGCTCGATTTATGCGTTCCTTCTTACCGCATACTTGCAAAATGTGGAATGATTTATCATCCAGCGTTTTTCCGCAGAGCTACAGTATAGATTCTTTCAAAAAGAGTGTTAAAAGAGTATTACAGGGTCGGCAACGCATTGGTAACGCCTTTGTTGTCGCAAATGTCCATAGGTGACAGTAACCGCTTGCCATCAGGTGGGCCGTCTGCTGGTTTGCCACTCCATAACATAAAAAAATTGCGAATATTTGTGAGCACACTCATGTATATGAATTCACAAAATGCTACCGTTATATTATAGTTGGTCTATCTAAACAGCTAGTTTAAATGATGATATTGAATAATAACTGGCACAATGCACTCACCGTTCACTAAACGGTTATCTAAGTAAAAAATTAACAAGTGTAAAGTGCAGCTCAATTAACAAAGAAAGTTTATAAAAACATAATAATTTAGAAATTTGTCAACACTGTTTGTTACTTAGAAAGCATAAAGCGTTCAAACGGCGTTAAATGAAGAACTTCGTACCGTGACGATCACGGCACGGATAAACAACAATAAAGACTTTTATTTTGCACTGTCACGTCTTGAATAATAGATAATGGTTTTCGTGTTATGGAATTTTTTTATTTTTTTATTTTGCCGCTTACGTTATGGTATAATATGAACGGAGCGATTGGGTCATTGTTTAGTAAGAAGGTTTCAAATATAAAAATATAACATTTTGTGCACTAAATTTCATCTACGTAAAAGTTATTTTTATCTTATATATAAAATTCTCGTGTCACAGTTTTCGTTGCCATAACGAACCAACAAAGCTTGACCGTTTTTGATGAAATTTTTTGTGCTTATCCGGTATCTATGAGAATCGGCCAACATCTATTTTTCATCCCCCTAAATGTTAGGGGTAGTCCACCCCTAAATTTATTTTTAATTTCTATTTTTTTATGATACAACATACAAAAATACATACAATCCTCAATTTTCACCCTTCTACGATCAACCCTTATTTTTTAATAGCCAAAATTATTTATATTGCAAAACAACGTGTTCCGGGTCAGCTAGTTTATTATAATTGTGATTAGAAGGAGGACAAATGATCAGGCGGCTCCTCTGGTGGTATAGTACCGCCAACTTAACTGTGCAGTTGGCGAAGGCGCTGCTGATCAAGGAAATCAACTATAAACTGTCACAATTTGAAGGAATGTTGTAGTTCTTTTTTCTGCCACCTGAACAGATAAGGTGGCAGAAAAACTGTACTGGTGGGACTGTAAACGATCGTCCATCGCTCATGGACATCCGTAATACCAGAGGTCTCAAGGATGCGTTGCTGGCCTGGAGGGAGAGAATACCATACTCTTTTCTTGTTCGGGAATTCTTTAGAATATGTTAAGTAAAAAAAAAAGCCTTAAAGTATCTGAACAACCCCATGAACATAATTTGACACAAGCGTTGGAATACAAAAATATAGAATGGATTACAAAATCATATAAAATCATTAATCGATGAAATGCTGTAACTTTGAGACATAAAAGATAAGAGAAGAACATTCTGGCCGTAGATATTAATAAAGTTAAATGAGAAAGCATATTGAGATACCAAAAGAACATATTCAAACAACCTATTAGCATTTATAATACATACAAAGGAAACAAAGGAAAGTAAAAACATTAGCACAGACAATTGTTTCGTAGAAATTACGAACGAAAGGTAACAATTTGAAACAACGAACACTAAGCTATTGTCAGAATGCCGTATTGTTTTATTATTTTCCGTTTGGTGCATTGAATTACAAAGGCGTGAATACACTTGTGCATTATCCTTTTTGTGTTCTGATGTACTAAAGGGTTATAATTTTATTCTGCATTACTCATGCCATACAGAAGGTGTGACAAATTGAGATATTATATCAGTCAGACGGGGAAGTATAATAAAGGCAAATTATTAGCGAGTTTTGATTTGCAGCCATAAGACTAAAACTTTCACAATTTGTAAGTTTATATAAATATACGGTACGTTGTTATTAGAAAAACATTTTGTAAGGGCCTGTAAGGGAAATACTGATATTTACTTAAATAAAAATACAGATACATAGTTATATAAAAGATCGGTTTTAAATCAAATCCAATTCCAACTATTACAATTGGACAAGAAGGCATACACAAAATTGAAGGTTATGGTGCCACTAGTGACAGGCGTTATTAATGTATCTAATTTGTTGTAATGTGACATATAATTATATATACTACGTATGCCTATTAATACCTATTACAACGCGAAAGTGCGTTTGTCATTTTCATGGTTTAATGTTCTATCAGCAATGGAAAATCAGATGGACGCATTTTTTTGTATAGAGATAATCAAAAGGTCTAAAGCCCTGTCGAAGACCGACATCGAATTCCTGTTATCCAAATTTAATGAGGCAAATATTTCACAATCCAATTTCTTTCCAAATGGTTTGATGTCAGCTTTGGTTCATTTAAAATTTGTTGAGCTGTAGAAATTTGACAACTTGTAAGCGTATTACAACTAAAACGGTGGCATAATTGGCTGACACGACATTCGTAAAGAAGAACTCTTATTATAGGCATATTAATGACAGATACAGGATCTTACAAAACGTTTAAAACCTTATTTTTACTTTATTATTTAGGAGTTAATGTTATTTTTAATTTGATGAAAGTGTAGAAAAAGGTCCGTGTTCTAGAAGGTTGTCCCAAGACTCACTAGGACCGATTTGGGATAACGCAATGCATCTCCAGATAGATATGATAAATATAATTATTATTTTACAGAAGCATTTTTAGCCTTTCTCTAGAAAAGACATCAACGTGCACTTATATGATGTCCATTAGATTTAATGGTAAAGTTATTGTGGTTGATGCTTTCTTACAAAGTGTTACTAATAAAAACATATGAAACATGCAGATTAAGAGCAGTGGGTCATATAAATGGCAAAGTGACAGTAACATTAGTGTCATAGCCATCAGCGTTACCACAGGGATCGTCCATTAGTCCTCCATTGTTGACTACCTAAATAGGTAGATTTGATATGATTGTACACATGTAGTAGGTAATCGTGCTTCTTATAGTAGTTGCAAAAAATAATATTTTTTATAATATATACCAAAATAACCAAAGGCTAAATAATATATATTCGTAGTTTATTATTATTTTCCCCAAGAATCTAGGTGCTGTATGATTGATCGACGACATCTCAATCAGCATGTTTTAGTCTAGTCTCATCTTCTACTGGGTCTAAATCTCAACATGTTCTGTGCGAAGCTGGTTAACCTGCCTACCTACGTGCCCTGGTACTTCCAGATATCCTAGATTTAAGAGTTGTTCTTCGGTTCAAAATAAAAAAACATGATTATATTTATAAAGTCAGCGCAGACGGCGGCAGTACAGGTAGGTCGGTGGGCGAGCGTGCGTTCGATCCAGCCGGTTTTGTTTGTCGATTCCTTTTGTCTATATACCCGCCCCGCGACCCCGCTCGGCCCTCGTCTTTGCTCACAAGTTTATTGAAGTAAGGTAAGTTTTATATTGCTATCGTATTCATATATTTATTTCGTGCACACAACTCTTCTTTGTTTTTCTTTTGATCAAGGATTTCATGATTATCATCAAATTCTTCTTTTACAATGGTATTCTTGAACAAAATATTATGCGTCTGTACACACACACATACTGTACATTGCAATTTTTAGAAAGTAAAGAGTCCCTCTTATGGCAATAAACTGTTCTGATGCCTACAATCAATGATTCGCTGAATCACGTTAGGGGTCACGTTACCATTTTCACACCGGTGAAATATCAGCACTGCCGTTTTCAGCATGGAATGAGTAGTCCGGTCAATTTAGGCCAAAAAATAAGAGTAAAGTTACAAAAAATGTTATCTCAGTGATGTCGTGAATAGCATTTGTAAAAAGTGCTACTAAAGACCATGTGGTCTTGTTATTATATTTAATATGATTTTGTTATTGGATGGAGCATATCCGAAACATCCGACGGTCTATCTACATGTTAGGTTGCTCCTAATCTATACAAACATGTATAAATTTATTAAAAACGACAAAAAACCCGACTGAAAATTATTTATTTTCGTTAAACGTTTTATCTTTCCATTGAAATTAAAACTGCAAGTTATATACTTATGGACAAATAACACTTTTTTGAGCAGTCGTGTATAGTAGGAATACTATACGCGACTGCTCAAATTAAAATTATTTATATTTAAAATGTATTGCAATTAAAACTATTATAATATAATATATATTAGAAAGATAAAACGTATAACGAAAATAAATATTTTTCAAATATGACAATAACACAAGAGATTTTTACTGGCTGCAAACCACGATTTTTTTTACATCTCCTATCCGTGAGGCCCAAACCTAAGTTTCCGGCTATTACGCTCACATTACCCGAGATGGCCTACACTTACCGAATCGGATTGCGTCACGGACTGGCACCAGTCGAAAGCGTAATGGGATCTAACACTGTTATAAGAGCAAGAAACAAAGCACTTTCCACGAAATTTGGACAAATCGTGAATCAAAATAAACGGCCGTGAGAAAACAGACGAGAGGTTCTGTTGTAAAGTTTTTTTTTATGCTGGATGCAATTTGTGTGTTTTCTGATGACATAATGTCAATCTGTTATGTTATTATGTGAGAATTTACTTGTTAGAGTAAAGGATATGTTTGTTATTGGATTATTTATTTTCATACTAAATATTACGCTTGTGATTTGTTTTCCAAAGTTTGGACTTCTTTGACAGAAGTTATTTATGTAATTATGGAAAGTAGAAACCTCAAATTAAAAACCCCTTTTTTATCTTGTTTTATTTTAATATGTAGGTTTAGCAGCAATTATCACTTTTCATCGTCTCGCTCTCCAAAGCTCCATACAAAGTTTCAGTAAGGAACATCACCTAGTACAGAAGAAAATATATATTCAACCCTATACTAAAATATGACTTTTTTTAAGTAACTAAAATGCTTAGGTACAAACCGTAAGTCTAATATTGAGAAAACATTTAGTTCAAAAATAAACAGAAATATTATAAATACCTACATCACATTCAGCCATTAACAAAAAAGTTATTGTGTAAAATGTACACTTTCAGTTTGATACCTAATTAAATCCCAACGGGAGCACAATTATGTGACACTGTGAGCAAATACTGCGACAATTATCATTAAATAAAACCCGAAGCTGCAGATACAAAGTCTTGTTACAAACAACTCAAAGGAGAACAATCACCTTAATACATTTGTGACAACGTTCACTGCAAAGTGTTTGAAAGGTTCAGTCAAACATAATGAAAGCGCGATATAATTCATTGAAGATTATGAGCTGATAGCTTCCATCAAATATACCCTAGGGTATATTTGATGGAAGGCTGATAGGATAAATCTATTCATGTCTGCTTCACCAACTGAGCTATCGACTTGATGACAGAGTTGAATTGAAATACAACAAAAAAAACTTAGCGTTATGAGTTAATTCGAATTTATCCCTGCAAAGTGTTTGAAAGCTTCAGGTAAACATGATGAAAACGCGATATCATTTAAGATTATGAGCTGATAGCTTCGATCAAATATACTCTAGGGTATATTTGATCAAAGGCTGATAGGATAAATCTATGCATGTCGGCTTCACTAACTGAGCTATCGACTTGATGACAGAGTTTAAATTGAAATACAAAAAAAAAACTTAGCGTTATGAGTAAATTCTTATTTATCCCTGCAAAGTATTTGAAAGGTTCAGGTAAACATACTGAAAACGCGATATAATTCATTCAAGACTATGAGCTGATAGCTACAAATCTAACTAAATAAAGAAGGCTGATAGGATGAATCTATTCATGTGCTTCACCAACTGAGCTTATCGACTTAATGACAGAGTTGAATTGAAACACAAAAAAAAACTTAGCGTGATGAGTTACTCGTAATTCGAATGTATCCTTTCCTTCTTACTAAAAATAGAAATGGTGGTAAAAAAATTGTATACCTAAATATAATCTGCGAATATTATATGACAGGAAATTTGCCTTTAAATATAGTTCCCCTAAATATATAGCTCTTTATATTTAGGGGAACTATATTACGAGTAATTTGTTTAAAAGATGTGAAATTTGCAGCTCTATATGCATTTTTGTAAGTGTGACGGTCAAGGCTGGGTACATTTCACTTTCTGATGGCCCTGCATTAACAACACTCTCACTACAAGTGCTTTACGCTGGCTATAAAGGAAACCTGTTTTTGCGACATTAAATTGCATATCTCTGGCACAAGTTTTTAACATTTTTAAATGAAAATCACCAAAACATTGTATACTAGCAGTTAACTGCGGCCGCCGCTTTCCACCATCAGATTAAATAAAATGAATAATTTATGAAGCAATGATAGCTCCATGGTAGTAGGTCCATGGTTCGAATCCCGCCTGACTAGCTACCACCCTCAAGTAGAAAATCTGTCACCAAGCACCTAACGGAAGCAGTCCTTGAGAGCCAGTGAAATTACAGGCACCCAAGGTGACGGGCGCAGTGCAATTCGTGACTTGTGACGAAATGCATCTGTTATAGGCAGAGGTTATTCCGCTTACCACCAGGTGGGTATCGTGCTTGCTCCGTCACAATATCATAAAAAAAAAGAAGTTTCTACAGACTTGACACACAGCATTTAGATAGGTACTAAAAATGACAATGTATGTGTATCAAAGTAAATATTCCTAGAGAGATCATTGTTACCCCAACGAAATAGGTAAACCTGTGGTAGGTACGGTGCGCAACACCTCTTCCCAAAACAGGGTATTTACTAAGGTATTACAAATAGTTTCTGATTATTTGCCAACTACCTGTCAGATAATTTTTGTTACCTTGATTTTTCCTCATTAAATACCATATTTTTATAAGCTAAGTAAGCACCAATAGACAGCTGCCGAAACATACCGTTGGGTGCTTGGCGACAGATTTTCTGAGGGTGAAGGTGGTAGCTAGCGACTGCCATCCTAAGACAACAACCGGGACCGGTTTAACGTGCTCTCCGAAGCACGGAAGCGCTCAGCAGTATTGTCACTTGCGATCATCCATCCAAGTCATGATCGCGACGTGAACGGCAAAGAAAACTTCGCCACGAGCGCTTCAAAATATTTTCTTTATCTTTTGCCTGCTTTTAGCACGGACGTAACAGCATTTATAGCGCATTATGACAGCTGCAATGGCCATGAAATTGCTGTAGCCTCGAACTTCGAAGTAATTCGGCACTTTCACTCGTTTGTTGTTAACGTTACGGGAGAAAAGTTTACGCAATTCTGTTGCAATAGAGAATGCTCTTTGTAGGTAAGAAAGCGACAGGTCAGAGTATCATTTATTCTCGATTAGGCAGGCAAATACAGAAGCGGACGGACGTTAATGTTCTCGGGGTAAACTTTCACAGCAACAGAATTGTGGTTTAAAATTATGCAAGATATGTTTTCGAACGTGAAAGAAAGGAACATTTAGGAACAATTAGTTTTTAACGAGGATGGCGTTGGAACCTGCAACACAGTTTTTCTCTAAAACTTTCGCGGTTCACATCGTGTTTAATACAATGTATAGCCATCGCTTTTATGTTCCAAATAAATAATAAATAAAATTAATTCTCATTATATTTCTCTTTGCAATATATGTATAATAGGCACTTAAGGCCAGCTTGTACCTACTTAAGACATTTTTTAAAATCTGTAACTCGAATAGAATTGAAAATTTAGAATATATAAAATCATTTATATAAAGTTGAACATACTCTCCAGGAACGTACAAAGTCAAAAACGTGATTATGAACAATTTCCTCGATAAAAAAAAATGTCAAACATGATACCATATCGCTACTTAAATCAGGTAGAACTAATAGATACTATCATGAAACTATGTGGAAATTTTACCAATGGATAGAGCTTGTTATTTATTAGTAACGTTTGAAGGCACATTTTCAAATTTAGCTATAGTTTTTTAACAAGAAAATATAAACTACAAATCTAAAGATTCAAGCTCTCGCGCACGTCATTCAGTACCCGCCTAGGCGTCATCGAGGTAGGACGCGTGTCGTTTTCTCCAGCAAAATTCTCTCCGGCGATTACGAGCTAGAAATATTTATAAACAGAATTATTATTAGCAGAATGGTGACACTGCAACATTTATGGTTATCCGCTGGCGTGAATCTTCCATCAGGCGAGTGTCTTGTACGTCATTTCAAACCATGCCAAATAAAAAAAATACTTTCCCGATGGCATTGTTTTCACGCGCCACAGTATAAAAAGTACAGTATGGTTTTCTAAACAATTCACTTATTTTAGTTCAGTGAGCTGTAAATAGTGTAGCCGAGCCCGTGGGGTGCCGGGCTATGTCACGCCCCAATTACTAACTGTGGGTGTCGCAAGAGGCAACTAAGGGAAAATACCGGAAAGTGAGCAGCAGTGCCCTCTAAGAAGCTACCTCCCTCCATTAAAAAATCTGTCGCCAAGCACTTAACGGTATGTGCCGCTATGAGTCCTCCAGAACCAGTAATTTTGCATGGTAGTAGGGTATTTTGTGAATGCCCGCCTGGCTAGCTACTACCCTCAAGTAGAAAATCTGTCGCCAAGCACTTAAAGGTATGTGCCGCTATGAGTCCTCTAGAACTAGTAATTTGGCATGGTGGTAGGGCATTTTGTGAATATCCGCCTGGCTAGCTACCACTATGTGTCAAGTAGAAAATCTGTCGCCAAGCACTTAACGCTATGTGCCGCTATGTGTCCTCTAGAACCAGTTATTTGGCATGGTGGTAGGGCAATTTGCGATTACCAGCCTGGCTAGCTACCTCCCTCAAGTAATAAATCTGTCGCCAAGCACCTAACGGTATGTGCCGCTATGAGTCCTCTAGATAGAACCAGTAATTTGGCATGGTGGTAGGGCATTTTGCGAAAACCCGCCTGGCTAGCTACTACCCTCAAGTTGAAAATCTGTCGCCAAGCACTTAACGGTATGTATTTTAATAGTAATAGTTAAAGGTTATCAACTGTGTTAGTTGCACTATAAGGGAATAGTCACAAGAATATAATAATTGAGTACTGGATTTAGTAGCAGATACCTAAAGTAGATCAACTGTTTTAGTTACACTATGAAGCTGATAGCGTGCGGCTGGGGACATCGACCTGACGAGCGCTGTGCATCTAAAGCGCAGCGCCGCGTAGTGTCCATAGCCTGCAACTCTCGCACGCTAAATTTGCCTACTTTGCTAGTACAAGAGGGCCTTAAAGACAGCTACGACTAGATCATAGATCAAGTAGAATATATATGGACTAGATACATGAATCAGTATTTAGCAATTCCTAACAAAATGTACCATAGTGCAAGTAAACCTACCATTCTGCGCATCACAGAGCTGTCCGGAGTGTTCTGCATGATGACATTTAAAAGACTTTTAGAAAATATACGTTTAATTTCTATTTTTCGTATACAAGTACCACAATAGAATTCTGTAATAGAGCATAATTTAATAAACTTACTACCAGTGCTTCGTTGTGGCGTGGGCGTATTCTACATTTTCAGTCTTGTGCTGAACACAATGACTGAATCATACCTTGAGACGTAAAAATTTTAATCTCGCATAAAATATACTGCTTTTCACCTCTACCAGCGAGATTAAATAGTTCTCCACCAATTCGCTTTACGTTTATTATTTCGTTTTCTTCATTTCCTCACTTTCATTCCTAGTTTTTGTTTATGGTCGCCCTCCGTCCTAAAAGACCCCCTAACGGTTCCCGCCTTTTCGAGGCGGTAGTGCTTTGTAGCCGTGATTACATCACCCACGGTGGAGCGATGAGGAACCAAAGGCGGCGCCGGCATAGGCAGTCGGCTACTGGGCTTTGCCTTTAAGTCCACGATGGATCGGCAAGAGGTAAGCTGCGGTATGGGCCTTAGACACGAAGTCGTCAGGCGCCCATTGGGTTTGGACTCTGGGGCAGTAGCCATGGCGTCGTGCCATGTGTTAAAGCATCCCCGCGTTCCCGCTGAGAGGCGGCAAAGGTGAAACACTGAGATGTTTTTTTTTCTTAGTAGGTGCATTTGCTGTCTGCTTGAGGGAGTAAATTGTGCCGAGTCCGAAACACCCCATGCAGTCACACCCAGCCCTCCCCATGGGGTTGTGTACCTATATGTTCTATGCCATTGGGTAGACGAGATTGTGTAAAAGCATTCTGATAAGTAAAATAAAATGATCCTAAAAGAAGTAGGTATCAAGAGGAGAAAGATATAAAATGTAGAGAAATATGATATTATTGCATAATTGACTTACTTATTTGATTGATTTACTTAACGTACAGTAAATAGTGATTTTTTATGATGATGATGTTTTACAATAATATTTTTTTACCGGCGGCGATATGCCGTTATGGTCGTAATTAGGTAGATATTCATTAAATATGTGAATATTAGTCGTTTTTATTAATTTATTTCATCTTTGTATTTGTTACATTTATAAGTATTTATATGCAGCAAACGATCTAATATTGCTTATTTATAAAATAAAAACGAACCGTTCTTAGTATTAATAATAATGATGATATGGCATTTGCATCCATAACCTTTAAATTTTTTAACTCACAAAATGTGTTGTATTCTCTAGGGCCAGCCATATATTTTAATTATGTTTGAAAAATATCCTCATAGAGGTACCATCATCAGCCCCACCTGGGTTACAACAGGACACTGGTATGTAAAAACAGAGATACATCAGCCTAGGACGATACACCCTTCAGTGTATCCTAAATTAAACTGAGAATGTTAACAACCTTTTGAGCTGGTACAAAGGAATTGGTCATGCCCGCCATCTAGCAAAAGAGCTAGGATATTTGTTATGCCTGCCATCTAGCAAAAGAGTTTCGAAACAGAATTAGAGTAAGCCAACGTAGGTGACACCGCCCCGCCATGCGCCACCGTGGTGCGTCCGCTACACTCGCGCCGCGCCGGGAATCATTTGTAGGAGCAGTCAAACTGAACTGTAACGCTTCTGATAAACCGTTCCTTTCTGAGTTTATCACCATAGCCAATAGATGGCAGTGTAATACAATGAGATAAACAGCATATAATCATATAAATGAAACTGGTCAAGAAGAACCTTATATATCATATTTCATAAATTTAATTATTCATAAAGTTTGGAACCCTTAACTCTTGATATTTTTTGATTAATCCGTGTTTTGTTTAGTTTTTTCTATAACCAAAGTATGTTTGACGCTTCTAAGAAGTATATTAGATTTATATTTATTAGATAATTATAGAAATACTAGCTGCCCGCTCCGGCTTCGTACGGGTATGAAATGTCATTCACTGAAAAAATCATTAAATTCGATCCAGTAGTTTTGATTTATTCATTACTGCCCGTGGCCCGCACGCGTTAAATTAGGAGTAAAACAATTCTTCTTTCCCTAAACCATGAATATTTCCTGCTATCTTTGGAATACCTAAAATTCATACACTACATTTTTACTTATTTACTTTTTACATTTTTACACTAGGTACTACACGCTCCCGCCGCCCGGGCCGGCCGGAACCGCCGCAAACGCTACGTCCCGCAATTTTTAAATCTGTAATATCTTCGAAAATATTCATTTAAACCATATACTGTAAAGGGCCAAATAGATCTATATTAAATCAACAATGTATATAAAGTATTTAATAAGATAAAGATTAATGCTGTATTGGTTAAAATCGCTTCGAAAATTAGCCATTATTTGTCGTAAAAAATAAATGACAAAAAAAAAAAATGTGGGATATCCATAAGAGATAGGCATATACCATAGCGGAGTTTTCTGTAGACCTTTTCAATGTGTACAATACTTACATTATTTTGATAAATCTCGTAGGGTTCAGCCTGCGTTTGCAATGTAAGCGAAAAAAATTAATTATTTACGGCATCACATTAGAAACCTCAAAAATAACAGTATTTTCCCACTATTTAATGGATGTTATTATACAGATAAACCTTCCTCTTTAATCACTCTATCTATTAAAAAACCGCATCAAAATCCGTTGCGTGGTTTAAAAGATTTAAGCATAAATAGGGATACAGGGACAGAGAAAGTGACTATGTTTTATACTATGTAGTGATAGTGATATATTTTTAGTATATTATTCATCTACTAAAACTTACCTTAGGTATTTCACTCCACATACATTCGGTTATAAACAGATTTAAAACTACATTGTAGGTACAATATCGTGTAATAAGTACCTACCTATATCAAAACTTACGTCTCTGGTAACGCACCACTAATCTACAATAAAAATACACTTAGTACTAAAATTTTACACGCAACAGCAAATAACTCTTTTAGCTTCAAAATTACAGTTGTTTACGAAGGAAAAAAAACTAAAACTTATAATAACAATTATTATGGCAGATTTTCTGACATAATTATTAAGCCCTAAAAGGCAGAGTCCCGGTATTTAACCGTAAGCTTGAGGCCAACCTATTCTACATTCAAAAATTAAAATTAATATGTGACAAAGAGTTTATTAAGGGTGAACTGGCCGGCCCGTTCTCCATACAAACGCCGTTGGGTGATCACTCCCTTATTTGAGGATTTAGGTCCAAAATAAAGCATAATACCGATTGATCTCGTCATTATCTAGGCTTGTATGATGCTGAAATTTTAATAAAATAATTAACCTGAGAACTATGTCCACACCATGGCTGTTCATAAGCATTGATGTCGTTTAAGATGGAGCACCTAGAAACCTATGTACTCTCGATTTGAAGACACTCGGTATGTTGTTGACCTGTACCTCGATGTTGTATATCCATCGGGAAAAATTGACGACGGTAAGGAGTTCCACACTTTCGCAGTACGCACGAGAAAAGTGGAAGCAAAGCGCTTCGTACGAGTCCTGGGAATATCAAACATGTATGGATGGTGCCTCTCCGTTTGTCTGGACGTCCGATGGAAGAAGGGGGAGGTCGGAAATAAGTCATGCAGTTCTTGTTCACCGAAATGTATCAGGTAAAAGACCCATAGAAACAGAGCTGTATTCATATTTTTTTTCTATATGGAATAGGGTTTCGGATCAGGCCCACTATTTGTAAAATATAGAATATCATATACTTATTTTATTTATATCTCTAAGGCATACATTCTTTCTCATAAATATGTTCATAATTTGCCATTTTGAGCGTAGTTCAGATTGCTTCAAAGTATGCTACGAAGTAGATATTACTGGAGATCTTCATACTGGAGGCATTCTATCAACTCCGCAGCTAGGAAACCATCATGCATCGTTTACATGGTTAGGTAACCAGTTAAATTGACAATGAAACTCTATTCACTTTTGTTCTTGAATGTGGTTTGCTCTGTATTTACTTTCAATTTCAATAGAAAGGAAAGTGTATGGTTATGCACATGACTGCTTATTCTTCCTAGTTTTATTGTGTTAAATTTAACGAAACGGTCGAATATTTTGGCATAAAACTATAATACCAACATTATGTAGTGCCTACTTAGAGTATTAATCAGGTTCGACATGTTACACATAGGTTTTTTTATATACAATTTCAGAAACTATAGCTTTGTCCGCGTGAGTTTTGACTTAATTTATCTTTAAATTTGATTAGTTAAATCCTTCACATTATGTACCCATTTTCTACCTCTAGCTCGCTTTTTACTGACCTTTTACCGTAGCCTTATGCTCACACTTACTTCCACCCTTATCTTAACCTAAACTTAACTACGCAACATATATAAATCATACTCGTTACTACATAAACTAATATATATAACATAAAAATATATCTTAAGGTGGACGCTGACATCTTTGATAATTTATTGGTTTTGTGGTTAGATTGTCCAACTATGGTACTTGATCACATAAAACGTGAGATTCTGAAAAGAGTTTTTAAAATATCTAATATAGTTTTTCTATACCTAAAAATAATTACGAATATGGAATAGTACATTACTGCAGAATCCAGTAAGTAAGCCTACCTGGCCAAATATGAGTTGGTGGCCGCAGGTGAGGTCCGGTTATATACGAGGCCAGGATGACTTTTTTTACTGGTCGAGGCTTGTATATTGCTTTTCTCAAAAATGAGAGAAATATTAACAACAAACACATATAAATAAAACACATTCATCGCAATTGAATGTGAAATCCCGCCAGTCGTTGTTTTTTTTTACTAAAAAGTTTGCGTTTTTTTAACACTGTTCTATTACATTAAATTAATGTTTAAGTAAAACAAAGTAAATAAACGTTTGAAACTCCATGTTAATTTTAGAATGGAAAGTTTTAATCCAACATGATTTATAAACTGAAATTTCTTAATACAAACTTAAAATCCCACACTATATTTCTACTACATTACAATCAGGTACCTCTGATAGTATTAAATTTCAGGATAACCCCTGGATTATGTCCACCTTGGTATTAGTGAATTTTTTGATACCTCTAAATATTATTACAAGCTCTATCCTGAGGTAAGCGAAAATCACATTTACTTCAAACACTTAACTCTCGTAATGATTTTGCTACCCTTCTATATTTCTAAACATTATTACAAGCAATATCGCGTGCTAAGCAAAATTCACATTTACACGTTTTTAGAGTACAAAATTTCTCACATCCAGTGGAAATCGAACCCCCAGATTTTACGCAACGGGTGCGGGGTGTTGTAACTACCATCGAGCCATCGAGCATCGCTCGGATGAGTCAAAATGTTGTACTCTAAAAATTATTTATAAATGTGCAGTTGTTTATTCTTAAAATCTGATGAAGAAGCTAATGAGGAATTATTAAAATCAGCCAATGGAATAGCTAAAGCTTACATTTAGAGCTGCATCTTCCACGCAATGTAAAATTTTGGTAATGTGTAAATCATACACGCAATGTTGGTAAAGAGCAAATCATACAGTTGGTTAGTTAAGCGAGTATTTTCACTGCCCACAGTACACACGTTGACTATTTGGGGCTCTTCCCATACTGTTCATTGTCATCTTCATAAAAAGTGAGGCTTAACAAAGATATATAAAAAATACTTTTTAGGGCATATATCAAAACTCTAAAACGGATCCCTAATAATGTTATTCCAGTGATTTGCCTCCCCCTGAGCCAGAAGCTGGGTACGCCCATGCATTTACCCTTCTCCAGGTAGTCTATCCACACTCTCTTGGGCATTCCTATACCCTCTCGTCATCAGAGTAATATTCGAATACGTTCAATACTTTCATTTCGTTCCTCTGAGACTCAATTTCACCAACGTCAGGTTAAATTAACACGCTAATAACTTTATACTATAAATAAACCATTCCAATGTGATAGTTAAGGAGATTTTAAATTTGTTGGATTCCTATTACGCAAAAATGAAAACTCCTTGGTTTGAATTTTACGACATGTGACAGTAGCTGTGTACATAGAAATAGTATTTATTATCAGCTGTAGCAAAGTGGCCATATTTGTTTTTAGTTTATGGAGCTATACTGCCAAATAAGACGGTATAATTTTATAAGCTTGGATTAGATTAATTATTTTGCTACAGCCATTTGCCTGATGTATAATTTCATAACAGCTGAGGATCGACCGTGAAGATATTCATTATAATAATCCTACGAATGATATTCGTAGTAATAATCCCTAGTTTGACGCTTGTATGTATTACGGTTGTAAGTGTTTTAACAAAAACAAAAAACGTTAATAAACACGTTTCTTATATGGGGACTTTATTTTAAAAAAGATAAGGATTTTATTTTTAATTTGTTATTATTTGCTAGGCAATCCGCCATACCATTACATATTCTGTGAAAAATTTCAACTGGCTACTTATTACCATACTAAAGATATAATCTATTAAAGTTTGGACGGACGGACTGCCTATGCTTAGTAAAAGGGTCCCATTTTCTAGTACGGAACCCCAAAAATGAAGCTTTGTGACTCATTGATAAGACACTTCCTACCATATAATTTCTGACGCAGAATGATGACCACATTGTAGGCCGTACCTTTTTGACCACGCATGGACAGCTTCTTATGTACTTTGAGCGTACACTTTGTCATATTGCTTGTTGTAGTGCTCTTCAATCTTGATTTTTTTCTCATCTGTGAAGAGGATATTTCTGGCATTTCACCTGTGTATAAAGACAGAAGGCATTTTGATCGATTCGGTCTTTTTAACTGTAGGGATTGATTTAGGGTATGTCCTGTGTATTGAAGATAAACACAGAGCACGGACTACTGGTTTTTTGATCTGTGGTTTTGTCCAAGTTACTTTATTAACCGAATTCCAAGAAAGAAGGAGGTTCTCAAGTCGACGCATATTTTTTATGTAGGTATAACCACGCATTTCTTTTACCTGGTAGTCCAATTTTAATAATATTTTTTTATTGGAAAGGAGTGATGTGGTCCCATATAAATTTCATCAAAATCAGTTGAGTAGTTAATAAGTTATAGTCAATTAACTAAAAAATGTATTCGCATACCTCGATGATTTAATGTTATTTGCTGAAGAACATTAGGCTAGTGAATGAACATGTAAAGAGTTTTTATCACAAATAAGTATGAAATAACTTGTGGAAGTGAGACCGTGCTAATGTAAGGGTGGTGTTTTAAATCAGCATACTACCGACTTCTACAAGTTATTTCATTCTTTTCAGTGTTAGAACGTCATCATACGTCATGATCGATACAAACTTTTACAACACATTATGATTGGAAAGGTTGCAGGGAAAAGAAAAGCCAGTCGTAGGAAAAAGTCTTGGCTGAGAAACATCAGGGACCAGACAGATGTACAGAGCTGATCGCCAACCTTCAGTAATTTGAGAGGCAAGTCGCTTTAGTTTTTTTTAAATATTGTAAAGTCTTCCTAATTATCATTTCTGTCATTAATGCTAGTTTTGATTTTCATCTGAATTAGTAATTACTTAAATTAAAAATTTTAGCTGTACCCTCTGACAAACTAATAATTGCTCTGAGGCTGCAGCATCTCTGCATAATGCACTTTTATTTCATACGTCTCTTTCCTTGCGCAGTACTGCTTCGTCAAGTCACTACATTGTACACTACAGGATTGTCCATACTGAGAACACCCTCCCCCATTAAGGGTTTTTTATAGGATTGTGACGTAACAAGCACGAGGCTTGCCTGACGTTAAGCGGGAACCTCTGCCTGTAACAGATGCATTTCGTCACGAACTGCACTGCGCCCGTCACTCTGAGAAATACAATTGTTAGATCTCATGCACAGAAAAGAGGTATTAATTACATTTCTCTATGGTCTCATGTGCCTGTAATTTTACTGGCTCTCAAAGACAGCTGTGTAAAATAGCAGTTTCTCAGAAGGCTCTGCTGCCCTCCATTATGACACCCACGGGAAGAGATATGAGGTGGTGGCATTCTAGCCCGGTACCCCACGGATGATAGAAACAGTAGAAGCGCTCTATATATTAAAAATGCGGCTCTTATCATTTTCTACTGATAGGGATATATCGACCACACACCAAAGACCAATTAGCATGGAAGCCACGTGACACCAAGCTACTAGGAAATATATTAGCAGCTGCAAAGAATGACACGGTTATTATAACTGGAAGCTATCTATTAAATGGCGATTCGTTTTTTTTTTTTTAATGCCTTTGACTACTGTCTTACCTGATGGGAAGTGATGATGTGGTCGAAGATGTTGTTCAGGCTAACCTAGAAGTACTGGCTCTCAAGGACAGCTGCTGGAACACACCGTTAGGTGCTTGGTGACAGATTTTCTACTTGAGGGTGGTTGCTAGCCAGGCGGGCATTCGCAAAATGCCCTACCACCATGCTATACCGACTGCCATCCTAAGACAACAACCGGGACCGACGGCTTAACGTGCCCTCCGACGCACGGAAACGCTCAGTAGTAATGTCACTAGCGGTCACCCATCCAACTCATGACCGCGCGCGACGTTGCTTAACTTTGCTGATCGGTTGAGAACAGCTAAGTAAACTTCGCTACGAGCGCTTCAAAAATAGATCATTATATAATATATGTCTTTAATAATGTTCCAAAAACATGTCAATAACTTCTAATTCAGATGACAATAGATTACGTGATGTTACCAAAACGTAGTCCTACATAGTAACGTAAGTGTTACGGAACTGACATGCCTCGGCGATGTTCCGGTAAGTTTAACATCGTCACCTCCTTTCAGTGCCGACTTCTGGATTTGTATAATACTTTTGTAGCGTCATGACTAAACTGTGGAGACTCGCGTATATTAATACCCGGGTTAGACAATGATTTTTATGATTGTTCTCAGTATAAGTCGAGAGCCTATAGCGTCGGCAACGCATTGACAGTACTAATGGTATTGCAGTTGTCTATAAGCGACGGTAGCGGCTTACCATCAGAAGGGCCTTAGGCTTGTTTGCCGCTCATAATATAAGAAAGAAGTAAGGAAAAAGACTGTGCTCGGTAGATTACAGTAACCTCGCCCTTTAACGTTTAAAACATCTGATTTTAATGTTAGTGTCACTTCAGGGAAGAAAAGTATAAATTCCACGGAACTTAGGCGAACTCTATCCCGAATGTCTTGATAATCTATAGAATATAGTTAAATGAAGAAGGAACACGCCCTTACCTATGTTCTGTAAGTAGGTAAGTAAAACTCTTTGTGAGCGAGTTCGTCTGGTGAAGTACTGCCACCATATCTATTTCTACTGCCAAGCAGTAATGTTCGCATTGCTGTGTTCCGGTTTGAAGAGTATACGTGCTAGTGAAAGTTGAGGGTGATGGGCGAAGAGCATTTCTTATAAACTGCATCTGCTATAGGCCGAGGATGGCGCTTAACACCACTTGGGCCTTAAACTTATTCCGTGACAATCCAATTTAAAAGACACAAATATACACTGCATAAGTAGGAACCCGTATTACGAAGGTTCGCCCGATATATTTTGAACCTATGTTATAAGGGTTCGGCTTATTGGGCACAGCGCCACACTCCTGACAGTTACAGGACTATGTCTTTGTTAGGAAAATCCAATATCCGAACCCCTCAGTTCGGAGAGAATTGGGTTTTCCTCGAACCAAGGACATCGAGAATCCAAGGTAACACCATACACCAACTTTTCAGAGTAAGTTCATTACTACAATTAAGCGTGCTCAGTGCTATGGTGTTACGGGCTTTAGCATGGCGTTGCGGGCTTTTTATGATAGCCCACCTGGTTAGCTACCACCCTCAAGTAAAAAATCTGTCTGTACTGTATTAGCCAGATAGTCCACTGCTAAACACAGCCTCCCCTAATAGGGGGGGGATAGTTTGCCATAATCCCCACGCTTGGCAGGCGGCTTGGGGATCGCAGTGTGAGATATCAGTTCCTCAGAAAATGCTGCTGCCCATCATCTGGTGCGTTACTCTGAGTCGCCTCTTACGACACCCACGGTTGGAGACGAAAAGGTGACATTCTAGCCTAGCAACCCACGGGTAAAAAATCTGTCTATCAAATACCCTATAATGGCAGTTACCCTTGAGAGCCAGTAATTCTAGGTACCTACTTACAATCTCACCTGATACCTAGAGTGGTCAAAGACTATCAACAATAAAGAAAAATGATTCCAATGAAAATAGATTTAAGAATATAATATACCGGATACCAACTCTAGTTCTAACGAATACAGCCCTTTAATAGTCGGACAGATGGAAAGTCGAAGCTTAGTATTAGGGTGTCGTTAAGTATGAAAGTCTAAAAAAGAGTGACCCTAGAATGCACTGATATTGTTCGCAATGGACAAATTAAAATGTAAATCTTGTAAACCTAACAAAGTCTCAAAGGCAACCCCAATACGACACCATAATTTACTCTTCATTGACCGACTTTCAACGCCGGTAAACTAATTAGGCAAAATAAAATTCCTTACGACACTGTATTGCTGTCATCGTTACAAGAACGACTCCATACTACAAAAGAGCAACAACAATGGCACCATTAGAGGATGTCATCGTGCGTGCAACGAACAAAAGCGCAAGGGAAGAGATAAAACAACTCAGTTTACTTGAGCCGTCGCAAACACTATCAGCAACCATTGTGGACTCGCTACCTGCTACCTGCTTCCTTATTTCCTTATCCCAGTCACAAACCGACCATCAGACAACATGGTAGCGATTATCGTGCTCTTATCCTGTGTAGTGTTTGCGAGCGCGGAACATTCTGGAGCTTACTCATCTCCACAGTATGCCAAGAAGATGTACCCGATGAAAGGGTTCGACTATGACACTAACATTTTGCTGCCGAAGGAGAAGCCTCCAATACCTTTCAAAGACAGTCAAGAATCCGCAGCAAGATATGACAGTGGTAACGAAACAACTCAGTACGGAAGATCTACGTTCCTTGAATCTGCTGGGAGCTTTCTTAGTGGTACGGGAGGTCAAGTCATGACGAATTTGGCCAAGGATTTCATAGCGCGGTCTACGGGAAGCAGTCAGGTTGGTTTTGACTGCGTTTCGCAGGTTCGTATCGCACTGTACATTAAAATTGCACGCATTTGTTTGGAATGAGTAATCTTACGCTTTTCAGAAAGAATGCCGAAGATAAGAGACTAAAGATATAACATTTATGACTCATATTTTTATCCGCAAGGCGGATACAGAATGAACGTAAAGTTTTTTTAAAGGTCCTGAGTTTGAACCTGACGAATTTGGTGATCCTGATAGTTCTGAAGGCGTTGATCTTGGCTGCAGGTTTCTTTGGTGCTGGAGCCTGGAAAGGTGGCCATCACTACGGAAGAAGTTTTGATGGTGAGTATTTATCTAAATTTTAATACTGATAGTCTAATGTAAATGAATAATGACAACGATAATATTAAGGAAAGGATGCCGTCTACTAAACGCAGTTTGTAATTCAAAAGGATCGTGTGTTTTGTATACATATTCAAGTTTATATCATTTTATATTCGGACAGAAGTGAACTAGAAGTGAATAGATTTCCCAAAAAGGGATATAATCGAAAGCCTACTGATAATTGCTATAATTACCGTATAATATTGTCCTTGTGAAAATATATATAAATTTCCTTGGTCCTAATAGGTAGGTCCTAGTGGGGAAAGTAGTGGGACGGCACCACGGGCCCTTCACCATTAAATTATGTAGGCTGTGAGGCCTGAGCTTCAGAGAATGCTACTGGCATATTTCGATGTATACCGGCAGATGCCCTTGAGACTTGGTTCATATTATAAGAGATTTCTAATATGTTTGATTACATCATCATTTACCAGACTTGAGGTGAGATAGAGATCATACGCCAGCCAAATAATAATTTTAAAATAACTAAAGATAATTTTGTCTCAGTTTATCGCGATTATTTCACATAGTAAAAGGTTTTAATCGCGTATAAATATAATTCTTTTAATCTCGACGTTTCAAACAATTTGCAGTGCTCGTGGTCACAGGTGACTAATCGGTTTTGTGTGTCACTTGAGTTATTATGAAATTATTTTGTACCACCACCGTCAGAAATGTTATTTGGAATCATAACTATCGCTATAAAACTGTAGTTCCTCTAAAGATTAATCGCCTAATATCTACAATTTAATACCTATTTAATTTATCGTAGCTTTAAGTATACAAAAAAGTACACCTCGAGTGTAAGCATTGCCTGGCTTGCCTGCGTAATTTTCTAGACTATATTATAAATTTCTAAATAGTTTATTTTTCATATATAAAATTAAAATGTTATATTTCATAATTATTTAGTAGTTGGTTCGGTATCATTTACAGTTTGGTTTCATTTATTTTGGTATTATTATTATTCACAGGATGTTCACAGGCGGTACTTGAGTAAAATCTATCCATGTTTATTCCACACGAAAAAAGTGAATGGTGCCAATATTTATTAAATATTTTTTAATCTGCCCTGTCCAGTTAATATCAACCCATTAAAGTCCACCAAATAAATCCATCACCTTTACACCCAACAAATACCAGGAAGTGTCACCAAATGACCACAGTAGCCAATAATCACTACAAAATACTTCAAATGACCATCTGTCCTTTATCCGTGGCACGTGGCAATAGTAATCCAATACAGGAAGATGCGTTTGTCGTGTCCAGCCCGTCTTTAATCCTGTTGGAAAAGGATTATCTGTCACAAAATGACCAGCGGAACCCACGACGGGAGTCAAATGGACCCTGATGTATTTCTACATCAATTATGCGTCCTTTTTTAGGCTTATGGCGAAAGGATTTGTTACTGTTAGTTTACATTTTGATGTACCAGTAGGTAGCTAAATTTATGTCTGTTTTTTTTTTATCCATGGGACTACCTATTGACTGGAAAATTAGAAGAATGCCATGGTACCGTATTGTTATTTTTTTTCGTCTACTAATGAGTTTCTAAGTACTTTTGTATAATAGAAAATAGGGTGTGGTTTTCGATCATATGTTATCATAATTATAAATTAGCAACCAGCTAGAACATGCGTAGTATTGACCGGAGTATTTTCTGTCAAGCTTCGATCTTATTAGAATTTCTTCATCTGAGAGTCACGAATGTAGATAACGGCCAGCGTAAACCTCAGCACGATTTTAATTTTATGTGACTGTTTTGTGACCGATAACACTATTGATCTAAATACTATGATTACGTTTGACCTCCCTATAGCGCAGTAGTTGGAACCAGCAGGAACTTCCAGTACGTTATATCATATTTTTCTTTATTTTAAGTAGGGAATTGTATTTTTTATTTGAGAACCTAGAAAAGTGCTTGTTATAAAACTCTGTATATCTTACAATTTGATACGTTTTGTAGATCTTAAGCTTTTTTTTTTAACCACAATCACGTAGAAAATATGCCAAGCACCTAACGGTTAGTTCCCGTAACTATTCTTTAGAGCTAGTACCCATACTACATATATACGAACGTTCGAACTATTTACTATCTTTGAAAAATTCACCACTTACACACCAGGTGAGAATGTACTCAAAAACAAGCCTATATGCAATAAAAACATCTTTATCTACAGATAACAAGAACGCTTCATTCATAACTGAAGACGAAATCATTCTCTACCTAAGTTACCTGGCTGGTCAGCATACGAAGAACTACGGCTGCTTGTATCTACTATCCTGCCAAAGGCCTCACCAGGCTGGTCTGTATGCTTCAGGAGCTGAACTGCTGGTACAAGGTGCAAAACTTCTGCAAGGGTATGTTCTTATAACGACTAGTATTTGTAAGCCAGTGGAAGTATTTAAATAAGAAATTTCAAATGCTGCTTAATAAGGGTTATAGAGAGTAACTTTTATTTCCCGCCTGATCCATACAGCTCTGTCTGAGGCCATCTCAGACAACAATTCTAAAGAAACAATAATCCTTGGTCACCTGCTACCCTTTCCTTTAATACAAAACACTGCTATATAAGGCTAAACATTTTTATGACGTAAATATTACATAAGAAGTGACTAAGGCTAAGATTCAGAGCCATTTATGTTAGACGGTTTAAGACCATTTAGAACGCATGGCACTGAATTGCGTCACGGTTCTCAAATTCCTTATATGTTTAATTTTACCTGTTACCCTTTTCTTTAATCTAAAACACTGCACGTAAATTTTTTTATCTGTGTATGTAAGGTTAAAAATTGTTTTTTATGATGTAAATGTAACATTACAAGAAGTAAAGAAGTAAAACTCCAAAGCTTAGACTTGAGAGACATTCGTGTAAGATAGTTTAAGACCATTTAGAACGCGTGACACTGAATTGCTTATTAACTAATCATAAATAAATACTGTCAAAATCAGTGAAATAAAAATATTTAAATAAATAATAATACTGAGTCTCCCGACTCAGTATTATTATTAGCAATAAGCCCAGCAAAAGAAAGCGGGGCACAAAAGGCACGGACCTGATTTTCACCCGTGATGTTTAAAAACTAAACTATTAATATTATGAATCTCAAATAAACAGCGGTCACGATCATTATTATACATTTACCATTATGCAGTTATTAGTGTATCCCGACTACCGATCAGTAAAACACGTGCGCTAAATACGGAATATATATGCTAAGATATCATTGAATACGTCATGGCAACTATATTTTCTATATATATAACTAGGTACTCGTATAATCGCGGGCCGCGATCCCTGAACATTTTCGGTTAGATTGATCGCGAACGGTGTTATACTTTTTGAAATTTCAATAAAATAGGTACTGGATTTTTCATAAACTAAAATACACCATAAGTATACCACTCCCCATACATTCTATATTTAATAGAGTTAAAACCAGATTCTACGTGTCATATATTAAAAGTTGCGTCTCCGGCTGCGCACCTCTAATCTAAAATAAAAATAAACTTGCTTAGTACTAAAATTTTACACCCGTGATCCGACAGCAAATAACTGTTTTGGCTTCAAAATTACAGTAGATTTTTATCGGACTATACAAAACAGCTTTTAATATTGTGTTCGAACCATCAGTAAATAAGGTATTGTGTCAATTTGTCCAACTTTATTGTGTCCGAATCGTCAGTTACCCACAATTCAAACATTAATATTTTCACCAGTTAATATTATATTTGAAGCAGTTTCAATATTTATTATGGCAGTAACTTCTTTACATTAATTTATATAATTTATAGATTAATAAACTACGAGACGGAGTTCCGCAAAACAGCGGAAGTTAAGCCGTTCTTAACCGATCAGCTGAGTTTTAAACAACGTCCTCCGCGATCATGGCTTGGACGGGTGACCGCTAGTGACATAACTACTGAGCGCGTCCGTGCATCGGGGGGCACGTTAAGCCGTCGGTCACGGTTGTTGTCTTAGGATGGTAGTCGTCACAGCATGGTGTAAGGGCATTTTGCGAATGCCCGCCTAGCTAGCTACTACCCTCAATCTATCGCCGAGCGCCTAACGGTGTGTTCCGGCAGCTGTTCTAAAAGCCAATAATTCTAGGTCAGCATGAACAAAATCTTCGACCACATCATCACTAACCATCAGGTGAGGTAATGCCCTAAGGCTAGCCTATCAGCTGTAAAAAATGTTAGCGAAAAACGTTAAATGAACTTTTTATTAATAACATATCGAAAATATAAAAACATATCTAATATTAATTAATAGGATAATTCCGCCTACATTTGCTTCTAGACGTGACGTCAGATACCTTCGCCACTTGGTCTAGCGTTTTGCTACTATACGTAGTATTATTATTTGTTCTTTGACTATACGAAGCATCTTCAGGTTTTACCTTGACACACCGAGCGCACGATCGAGTGATTGCGCGCCAGGCGGAATTGTCACTACATTTTTCAAATATGTTTCTATTATCTTTCTCATTTAATTGTTATTCAACCCTCCAATATCTTTCCCGTGGGAGTCATAGAAGAGGCGAAGAAGGTTAAAATATCAGTTAGGCAGCAGCGCCATCTAAGAACTTTTGTTTTTATAGCTGATAGGCTAGCCTTTGACTACTATCTCCCCTGATGGTAAGTGATGAGGTGGTCTAAGATGTTGTTCAGGCTAGCCTAGAATTACTATCATCGAGCACTGCGATCCTCAAGACGGCTGCAAAGCGTGGGCTTTTGGGCAATGGTGGACGTCATGGTTGATGATGATGATTTGTTATTATTCATTCATTCATACCTTTCTTGTAATTTAATTATTTTCTTTTATATTTCAAAATAATGAGTAATAATTTATAGTACTTAATAAATATGTTGTGTTTTGTTCCAGAAACAATCTTGACTTGGATCAATATGAGAACATCTCAGAAAATATCAAACAAGCAGCCGCCTGGGGCGAAAAAGGAATGACATGTGACACGCGATATAAATGTGGACAGTAATATTACCTAATCTAGCATGTATTTTAAAATAATCTTTGTCATTAATTACGGATTCTAGAATAAGAATAAGATATGATTTGAAAATATATTCATGATATAAACACAGTGCAGTCTACATTACGTTCTAAAACCATTTGTATGTAGTATTTTGATTATATGCAATCTACGCTACGTTCTAAAACTATTTGCATGTAATAAAAAAACACTTTTAAGTACTATAAAAAACAATAAAACTGGTCAAGTTGGAGTTGGATTCGCAAACCGAGAGGTCGGTACCAATACGGAACGTACCAATCGTTTACCTATTTCCTGATACTTAACAAACCAACCGCACTTATTTTCATCATTAGTTTATATCCACTATATTCTATAGTGGACCATAATCATATGATTTTCTTTCTGGAAATAATATATACAAGCAATATACTATATCTAACAATATTGATTAGCGCAATGTTTGCACACATCACGATTATTAGTACTTAAATGTTATAAACATTAATAGAATTCATAAAAAGATAGTATATTATTCAAATGATCTTTATTACAAGTATTTTATTTCGATACAAAATCTTAGGCCACCTGTGTACTAGATCTATGGATTTGATACATATTTTTTAAGATATTCACTATAGGAACAGTATATATATCAGCTATAACACAGTAACACCTCGATATATTGAGCTCCGTGCATCTACTGTGGCTTTTATGTCAAAATTAGGTACAATATTAGAAATATTGTCTTCAAATCTCTTCTGCAACCAGAACATGCTGATAAATTTATACTGGGTATTATATGCCATAGAGAGCTATTACTTATAGATACATGTTCATTCATCTCTTTTCGCAAATCCATAGCAAAATAACTTTTAAAAATAAAGTTTTTTTAGTAGTTGAGATAGCTCGAAGTAACAACTTCAACAAATGATAGAACAATCAATTGTTACGTAAGTATGTATATACTCTGGCTATTCAATCGAGTGCTCGTGTCCACCCGAAAAGCCTCTTATTTTTATTATTACTCTTATATATTGCAATGTAACTGAATGAAATATTTGCACGTCTGCTTACAGACAGAGTACAACTGTGTGTAATAATACTTTTAAGATCCTATTTACTTGTATTCTTGCAAATAAACAATTTGATTTTATTTGATTTAATAGGTTAGGTTACGTGACGTAGCTTACATCACTTCAATCTAAGGTGGAAGTTCTGGCAGATTTATTAGATTATATATATTATGTATTATATTATTATACTCGTTTATTTCTTTATATGTATTATAGAAATAAATAAGTATATTATTTCTGTGTGGCTGCCTTCAATATTACAATGTTTTCAGACATTTTTACTGTCGCCTACAAGATCAAAAGCACAAAGAATCCATTTATGAGGTATATTTTGAGTTGTCTAATTGCAAAGTTTACACTCAATTAGTCTGATGTAATTGAAAGTTGCGTCTCCGGCTTTTTTTTATACGGCAATATATATATAATTTTTCTTAATATGCCCAACTTATTTGTCGAACAATTTTCATTTAGTATAATTTTTAAACATGCTCAAAATACTTTCAAGTAAAAGGTATGAGGAATGAAAAATATTTTTAGACGTATTATTTAAAGTTATGGTCTTATTTTTTTAAATGTCTCTTAGGGGTACCCTAACTGGCGCCTATAAATCATCATCTTAATGAATCTTACTAAAATTTCTTCAAATCAGACGTACCTCTTAAGGTCCCTTAAGGTACCTCTCGGTAAAATCTTATGACATTCTTGAAAATGTTGTAAGGTACGACGGTACGCAAAAATTTCTGATATTTGTGTTTTGCGTTCAGATTAATCGAATCGATCGATATTGTACTGTTATAGCCGTATTACCATGAGCATTACACGTTTAAAACACTTAACAACTTTATGTCTCAGGGTGACGGGCACAGCGCAGTTTGTCACTGGGATAAAATGCATGTCTTACAAAATTACAAAATATAGTCATGTGCGGTAAAAATAATAAAATAAATGCACGTATTTTAGGCAGATGTTACACACCAGGTAGGCCTCGTGCATGTTCCATCAAAATCCCTTAGAAAAAGACAAACAAAATACGTCGTAGGCTCTCGTATCGGAGGAGGTCCATGTTAAATAGTGGAGTGTTATTAACTTAATATTTTAATTAGGATGTAAGCACGACCCTCGGCGTGCGGTCAGCGTTGTTGTTTATTCTGGCTTCGCGATACTCCGGGTATGAGATGTATCCGTCGCCATCGGTGTCGTCAGTCTCCAATGTTTTGTCCACTAAAGCTGGAAAAAAATACAGCAGCTCCAGTGAAATAATTTAACATTTTGCTTGTGAATAACTACACTACCATAATTAACTTGACTGTGATGGTAATACTCTCTTTGACCACAATCTCACCTGATGGTAAGTGATGATGTGGTCGAAGGTTTTAACCGACTTAACCTAGAATTTATGGCTCTCAAGGACAGCTGCCGGAACACACCATTAGGTGCTTGGCGACACATTTTCTACATGAGAGTAGTCGCTAGCCCGGCGGGCATTTGCAAAATGCCCTTCCACTATACAGTGAAGCTCAAGCCAGCGGGATTCGAACCACGGACCTGCTGCGCGGCAGTCCATAGCAAAAGCCACGGAGCCATCACTGCTTCTAAAAATGAAGTTAAGCTAATGTATGCAAGTCATATTTTAAAAATAAAACAATCTAATATGTATGAGGATACTGTAAAAAAAATATTTATTATTTATTACGATTTTTATTAATAAGTATGGTACAAAACCTTGATAATCTGTGGCGACATCAACCGCTCAGGTTCCGGTTTGTATTGTGGTATCAACTTGCAATTTCTCTCCGGCATGGCAAGAACACTCAAGTAGAAACTCTGTCACCAAGCACATACACAGTATTTTACAGCAGCTGTTCTTGGGAGTCAGTAACTTGAGGTTGAGCCCTGCTTAATACCACCTCATTATTTACAAACAGATGAGATTGTAGACAAGGCCTAACTTACCAATAATAAAAAGGTCTACAATTTTGGCACTAGGTGCTTGGATTTTGGAAGATGTTTGGTATGACCACAATCATAATACTCAATATCCGCGATACGAGTAGTGAATGCCACCTACCATACCACAGTTGAAATCAGCCCGAAATACGTCTTTCAGCGCCATGCAAAAACGTGTGCATAGGACTAGCTAGGTACTTAGTATGATCAAGATTTAAAATCGGGTGTCAATTTACTTTCACAAAATAAATAGCAACTTAGGAGCCTTGCTTCCAATATTTTTCATTAGGTATCAATTGTTTGGTAAAACTTCAAGAGAAAGTTTGCACTGAGAAAAAAGACTTAGGAGCTTAAATCAAATTTGACCTATTACCGTTAAATTGTTCCTACGCAAGGTGAATTCACAAGTCTTAAGATGATTTTCACCAATCAATAAAAATGTAGCATGTTTTATAATAAACAAAACCGTCAAAAAACGCCTTCCGTAAAGTATTTTCAGAATTGAATACATATTGTTATACGATGATAATTGCAGTATTGACCATAAAATATACCTTACTTTTACGGCGGTTCATATACGGTGATTATCACTATTACGTACGACTTAATCAGCCTCATCGAAAAGTCAATATTTAAGAAAGACCACAAAATACACCTTAAATGAAGACGAAAAGAAACATTCGCCTTCACTGACCTCGTTTAACGCCTTCTAGTTGGAAGGCGTTTTTGTACGTATTTACGTTTGGTCGGTTTTTTGCCTTCATACCATATAAATTGGCCGTCATTAGGGCGCTTTTGACTATAGATTTTTCTCAGTGTGATATTTACCAATATAACCTTCTATTTCATCAGCTTCCGGCTCGATCACCGGATGCTCGTCAGGATCTGGAGATTCGTGTTCCAATGTGTGATATATTGCCTGAAACACATGAACATAATTTGATAAATATCTTTCACCTCTATTAGCAAACAAAATGTCTGATAATAATAGTAAATAGTATATAATAACTAGCTGACCCGGCAAACGTTGTTTTGCCATATAAAGAGGAAAAATGATTAAATTACTAAAATGGCTATTAAAAAATAAGGGTTGATCGTAGAAAGGTGAAAATTGAGGATTGTATGTATTTTTGTATGTTGTATCATAAAAAAATAGTAATTAAAAATTTTATCTAAAAAATTAAAAAAAAAATGTTTGGTACCCCTAACATTTAGGGGGATGAAAAATAGAAGTTGGCCGATTCTCATAGATACCGGATAAGCACAAAAAATTTCATCAAAATCGGTCAAGCCGTTTCGGAGGAGTATGGCAACGAAAACTGTGACACGATAATTTTATATATAAGATAGTAATATTACATTTTACACAAAAATCTTTTCTATAGTGACCCGGCTAATGGCAAGGACCATGCGAGTATATTAAAATAAAAAGTTGACATCAATCTCATCGTTCGTGAAATGCCAAAGCTGAAGCAAGAACACAGTAACAAGATACTGTAACCTGCAACTAATATTGCAGTGTACATAGGGAACTTTATGATATGTATAATTTTTTATGTTATTGTGGTGGAACAAGCTCGAGGCCCACCTGATATTAAGCGGACTAACCTCTGCCTATAACAGATGCATTTCAGCACAAGTCTCGAATTGCACTGCGCCCATCACCTTGAGACATAGTTGTTTAGTCTCATGTGAGGGGGGGGGGGGGCGTTATGGCCCGGCACCCCAAAGCACGGGGATGAAAAAAAAAATACAAAGAGTATTATGTAGCAATGATTTTTTGTAGCAATAGAACTGCTACAATATATCGGCATTGAGATTAAATAATGTTAAGATATCAAACAATTGTAAGGAAATCAATCGCAAGTATAATCCGATTAAATCCGTTATATTTTTTGTATTTATGTGCAGTGAAAAACAAAGAAATTATTATATTTTCTCCGGCATCGCTAACGTGCAATTTGGGTTTATTGCACTTTTCAAAAACGGAGTAGTATGTTTTTTTTTTATTCATTTATGACAGGTAGTTCAGACTTAGTTCAGGCTAACCTAGAATCATCAATCACAGCTGTCGAACCACCTCGTTAGGTGCTTGACGACAGATTTTCTACATGAAGGTAGTACAGTAAAGTAGCTATCCAGGTGGGCATTCGCAATATGCCCTACAACCGTTCTATAACGACTGCCTCTCTTAGACAACAGCCGGGGCATAGCCCTCCGAGCGAGCTTCAAAAACAGTATATTGCAGACTTTAAAATCTAGTAGTAGGTATACCTATTAGGTATAGGGGTAGTGTGCGCTGTTTAAAAAGTAAGATATATAGTTATTGCGCTCTTTCAAAAATCCATGCGCTCTTTAAAATCTTAAGATTAAGCTTTCCATACAAAGGGCCTAGAGCTTGATCCGTCATAATAACATTAAAAAAAAAAAAAAAAAAAAAAAAAGTAGTTTTGTCATATTTTCAATACTAAGGGTTCAAACGCAGTGAAACTTTGCTTGTATATCCTTGAGCCTATATGATTTTGTTTGTTGTTTTTGTGTTTAGTAATTAGCGGCCGCTGGTAGCGGTTCGTTCCACGTTAGTTTCAGTTAAATAGGGTCAATAGTGTAAAAGTTATTAACATTTTATTGGCATTTTATTCAAACTTTTGTGTTTTTCCTTTATATAATTCCCCTTTTCCATTTTTTTCTATAAATCCACGCATCAATACACGCGGGCCGCGATCCCCAATCGTTTCCCATTTTATTGCGCTCTTTATTAATTTTGAACATATTTCTTTTACATCAATCACACACATATATATAAGAATGTGAAAAGATTGAATACCTTTAACAATTCCAGGCCGTCAAGCTTTGAATTTCTATCAAAGTCGTGTGCTGAGAAGTAGTGGAACTCCAGCTCTTCTGGTGTCATTTTTGATAAAGCTTCTTCGCTCAAAATCGCTGAATCCTCCTCTATATGTCTGTAAGATACAGAGAATAAGAGTAAAGGCCAATTTCACCTAACTAGAATAAAACGGTAAGGGGATAAATTTATTCTCTGTAACCAAGAAAATATAATAGACCTTTGTCACCATAGACGTTCAATGATGTAACAGTATTTTAAATTACCAAGTACCGAAGACTTGTGGGGAATGTCAGTAAAAGTGGTAGAGTCTATAATTTACATTATTGCACCATATTTAGAAACAATATTCAATCTTTGTGTCGATAGAGGAAATGTTTTTTTTTTTAAAAAGTAACTCCAATTTTAAAGTCGGGGTCTACTGACACATCTGACCCTTGCAATTATAGACCTATTTCTATCTTACCTGTTCTGAGTAAAGTATTCGAAAAAAATATGCTCAAACAACTTCTATCCCATTTTAATAAGCATAATTACTTTTGTATAAAAACACTTACTCTTTCAAGCTCTTAGACTAAGATTTTGTTTCAATCACTTAATTTCTGAACACTACCACTCATTGCTTTGTATAACTGGTAGGTATTTGCTGTAATATCGCACTCTGAGTCTCAAGACACAGGTTCTCGCCTAGTTTGAGACTCACTGTTAACATAAGTTGATTTATAATTATACCTTAAAGCAGTGTAACCGTAAATTAAGTCATGAGTTTATAAATGAATTTTTGGAAATAAACATTTATTATTATTATAATAATTTATTGAATGAGAATCAGTTTGGTTTCACAAAGAGCAAATCCACAACGGATGCAGTTTTTCAATTGATGTCGCATATACTGGAAGCCTGGAAGAGTTCACATGATGCTATTGGCGTATTTTGTGATCTTTCCAAGGCATTCGACTGTGTAGAGCACTGCACTCTGATTCGTAAACTTTCCCACTGTGGTATTCGTGGGAAAGCTCTGAATCTTATAGAGTCATATCTGTCAGAGAGGCTACGAAGGTTGGAATAAATGGCAATACTTCTTCCGGGTCACTGGTAAAAATAGGAGTACCACAGGGATAAATTTTGGGACCTTTTATCTAACATATATTAATGATCTGCCTTGCATGGTCAAAGATTTCTGCGATATTATTTTATTCGCAGATGATACCTCTCTGATTTTTAAAGTAGATAGGAAAGACAGTGAACTGACTCATGTAAAATAATGTATTATCTAAGATTTGTAAATGGTTCGCCGCCAATAATCTTCTCCTTAATTAAAAAAAGACGAAATGTTTAAAGTTTTCTTTACCAAATGTTCCTTATGTTGATCCAAACATAAAGCTTGGCCCAGATAAACTCCCTATTGACAAAGCGACAGTCTTCCTGGGTATCAAATTAGATTCCACTTTACAGTGGGATCTACATATACATGATCTCTCCGGAAGACTTAGTTCTGCTGCATATGCAGTTCTTAGGATAAGACAGTTAACAGACGTAGCTACTGCTCACCTAGTTTATTTCGCGTACTTCCACAGTATTATGTCGTATGGTGTATTGCTATGGGGAACTGCTGCTGAGATAGAGACCATCTTTATCATATAAAAGCGTGCAATTCGAGCCATATATAAAATGGGTCCCAGGGAATCCCTGAGGGATCTTTTTAAAGATATTGATATTTTAACTTTAGCAAGTCTGTATATATTTGAAAATATTATGTATGTTCATAAAAATTTGAGTAAATTTAAATTAAACAGTGACAACACGATTACAATACTAGGAATAAAGATAAAATAGCGGTGCCAGGTTTTATATTAGCAGGTAGCTTAGGTAATTGTGTACGGTTTTTTAATAAAGGTCCCAAACATATTACAACGCTCACAGAAGGGAAATTCAAGTTCGCGTGAAAAACATTTTGATTAAAAAATCCTACTACACAGTTTCTGATTACTTAAACGACAAAAATGCCTGGCCAATTCCGCCTCTGCCAAGCTATTGCCTGTCACCTACATAATTTAGCTGTTCAGGCTAACCTAGAGTTACTAGCTCTCAAGGACAGCTGTCGGAACACACCGTTAGGTGCTTGGCGACAGATTTTCTACTTGATTGTGGTAGCTAGCCAGGCGCGCATTCGCAAAATGCCCTACCACCATGCTATATCGACTCCCATCCTAAGTCGACAACTAGGACCGACGGCTTAACGTGCCCTCCGAAGCACGGAAACGCTCAGTAGTATTGTCACTAGCGGTCACCCATCCAACTCATGACCGCGGGCGACGTTGCTTAACTTTGCTGATCGGCTGAGAACAGCTAAGTAAACTTCGCTACGAGCGCTTCAAATTCTTTTAATTCTTCGGGTATTGACTTGTATGAAATTTTACATCAGACTGACAGCTGAAGCAAAGGAAAAATCTTTTTAAAGATTTAATAATTATTCAGTTGAATTTGCCGTATTTCCTTAAACTAAAAACAAATATGGCTACTTTGCTGCAGCTAATAATATTTACAGCTAATAATAATATACTATTTCTATGTCCATGCTGCTTTCAGATGATTTTATCTCACCCAACAGAACCGTGTAGGTGACCTTACATGACATCATAATAATATTAAGCATTTTGTGAACTTACGTAAAACCATGTTTTGTGTGCAGTAGCTTGGTATCTTCAACCAGAGAGTGCGACCTCTTGGGCATGTAGTGGTGATTTTGGTGCTCCACATCGATCTGGCCGTGAGGATTGATGGAAAACTTAGCGCGTTCCGTATACTGATATATTTACTGACTTAGCATCGTGGAAACTTGTCGTGTGTTATAGGATAACTAACTACACCATGTTATTTAAACTAACATTCAATAAAAAAAGTAACGGGAATGGATGCTTTGTTTATGGTTCCACATAACATTTTTTGTTTTAGCGCGCGGGGCTCGAGTTGTATCTGTTATTTGAACTAAATACAGTGCTGTTATTAGTTATATCATATGTTGTGTGTAATGCGAATTTCATAATGGACAAACACATCGAACAAAGAGTTTGTCTTAAATTTTGCATTGTCAATTAAATTTCGTGTTCAGAGTCAATGAAAATGTTACTGAAGGCTTACGGTGAATCAGCTTTAACAAACACTGCTTAAGAGTGGTATAAAGCGTTCATAAGCGGTCGAGATGTGATTGAAGATTTGCCTCGCTCTGGGAGGCCATAAACGTCTGCAAGTGAAGTTAACATCGCAAAAGTGAAGGAAATAGTTACTGAAAATCCACATTCAAGTTTGAAAACGAGCGCGGGGAACTATCTTCGATCCGTACCATTTTATATAATCAGTTGGATATGGACATTTTGCCGCTCGGATAGTCCCAAAAGACTTTCAACAAAATGTCATCGAGCAACCATCTTATTCACCAATTATGGCTCCAGTCAGCTTGTTTATAGAGAGTCTGTCGCTCTGGTTTTGTAGTCATAATAATTTGTAAATAATGCGAGATCTGGCAAATGCAGACCTGGAAACATGCCATTTGCTAAGGGTAAATTGACTTGGTATAATTTATACTCACTTCGTATCATGTAGTAGCTTCGTATCTGAAGTAAGAGATTCCGACCCCCTGGGTTTGTAGTGGTGATGCTGGTGATCCACCGGGATCTGGCCGTGAGGGTGGTGCGGACCTCGCCGCATACTGTCTGCTATTATAGCGTTCACCATCAGGACCAAGCATGCTGTCGACAACATTAAGTAAAGTTAGGCTTATTAACCAGCTTAACTATGTTGTTGATGAGGCGGCTCTTAATTAAGAAAAACCGGAAAGTTGAGAGTCCAGCCCCACTCTGTTGGAGTTCCGCATCGTAATAAAAATGGTCAAAATGTACGACTTTGTATGCCTACACGTCCCAAAAAACATTGTGGATACAAACGATTGCGGCTTTCAGACAAACGTGGCTCGTTTTGTTAAGGTACTAACTTTATTAGCACCTTGCTATTTCATATCGATATTCAATCTTTAACATTTTGATAGCCCATTTCTTTATATTTTTTAGATAATAAAGTCAAAAGAAACTATTTGAACTCTATCGATACTATGATACCTCAAATGCGGGGGTGATAACAGATTTTTCCTATGGATGTTTTTTCATGTATTGAAAAAAACCACGGAAAATTACTTCATCGATTTTCTAATCGAATTTTAAACAGTACTAAATATCTCTGTCGAATTTTACTTTCCGTGTCAATATTTTGCACAAAACATCTATATTTACGGCTTATAACTTATTCAGGCCTCATAAATCAGCTGCTGAAACACATCGTTAGGTGCTTGGCGATATTTTCTGAGTTGAGGGTCTTATAATATAATTGTCACCTCACAAGATCAGAACAAAAATTATTCATTAGCAAGAACAATATTTTTTAAATTCGAACTTTTATAATAACAGTTCCCAAAGAACAAAATCTTTTAATACGCACCGATTGTAGTTAATAATTTTACTTACAATTTGAATATAACTAATTCACTATAATATGTTAAGCTGTATTTTTATACCTATAGCATTTTACTGGCTGTAGTGAGGTGAATATTTGTGTGTTTCGCTCGGCAGAAAAGTTATTTTGTGTCTTTTCTTTTAAAGTATTTTCAACGTTCAGAATTCGATTTGTTTAATCCTAGAATCCTTCACTTTCTCAGTTTTCAATTCAAGTACCTACTCGCGCCAAATAACAAAATAACAACTTTGCAGCCTATTAAATACCAATTTACATTAGTTTGTAGAATATATGGGTATGTTAGCTTTTAAATGGAATGTTAGGAAGGTACAATTATAATAAATTTAATTAATTTTAATTGTCACGGCAAGTTTTTTTACTTGTATTTAAACCTTTGTTCACCTTATATCAGGCTACCTTAGTTTAAAAATAAATGTTTTAAATAAGATGTATCATCGTTGTTTATGTTGAGCGGCAAATTTTACAGATAAATAGTTTATGTCGATGAAAACAAAACAATAGTGCAAAACTAACATTAATACAGAGGCAAACCTGTACGTTATTTGAGGGCCATTGAATTCGCGTGAAGCAAAAGGGTACGTATTTAGGGCAGCTGGGTACGAACCCCCGGGGCCGGAGCCCCGCAGTCAACCCCCTGTGGGGACGCAATATTCACACCTCATTTCACAAGGACCCTGCCCATTACATTTGTCATCGGCTTGTTAAAAACGCGAGACAAAATAGTTTTAAGGCGGTTATGTTTTAAAATTAGCTGGATTGATTTGAGAGTTGAATTGTAAACGTCGCAATTTTAAATTACGTTACCATGGTGATTGATACCATAGATAATTTAATATTTAACTAGTTAATAAACAGCCTACTTGAATACGTTAGTCTCATAAACTTTAGTAGAGCTATTATGGTTATAATAATCACATTGACAAGACATGACCTGGGGTTTTATTAACCGACTTCAAAAAAGGAGGAGTTTCTCAATTCATCCGCAATTTTTTTATTTCTTTTTTATTTTTGTTACCTCAGAACTTTTTACTTCGTAAACCAGTTTCGATGTTTGTTTTTTTTTTTATTTGAAAGCTAATGCTCAAAATCGGTCAAGCCGTTTTTGAGTTACACTCTGATAGCTGTTTTTTTTTCCTATCTTGATGATATAGTCATTGCCAGTAAATGACAATCGATCCCGTAAGAAGCAAGGGAGACTCAAAGGTGTGAAAAAAATTAATTTACCCAAAAATGGTACCGACTTCAACACTCGAAAGGTGTGAAATAACTTGTTGAAGTAGGTACCAAGCGCATAATAATAATAGGTACTTTTGAACCATCATGGTACCGACTTCAACAAGTTATTTCACACCTTTGAGTGTAGAAGTCGGTACCATTTTTGGGAAAAAAAAAAATTGTATATTAAGGCTATGTCCGGAAACGAGTCAGTGACTTGGAGACAGATTTTTAACAGTTTAGCACATGTCAGTTAATCATTGTTCAACGTAATGTAATACGTTAACTTATCTATCAGTTTCTAAACGAACAGGTATCTCACACGAGTAAATAATAATAATAATCACGTAAGTATCAAGAGTAACTATTAGTAGCCCTCATTATGACCTGACCCTTTGCATAATGATATTTTTCAATTACAAAAATGAATCACGAATAACTTGGAAAATATTTTCTAGTTTTTTTTTTCTATTTTCTTGTGACGGAACAAGCTAGAGGCCCACCTGATGTTAGATGACTAACCTCTGATGGAGCTCTCAGATGTTAGCGGACTAACCTCTGCCTATAACAGATGCATTTCAACACAAGTCACAAATTGCACTGCGCCCGTCACCTTGAGACATATTTGTTAAGTCTCATATGCCTGTAATTTTATTACGAGTATATCATAACTGGCACGGCAAGCACTTGGTAAATGCCACTTATCCTTCTAAGGATGCGTCCAGGAATCACCTGGGTGATTTTTTACATTCCCTCGAGGCCGTTTGGAAAACCTACTTATAGAACCACCAACTTAACTGTGCAGTTCACGAGGGCGCTGCTGGTGAAGGAAATCAACTACAAACTGTCACAATTTGAAGGAATGTTGTAGTTCTTTTTTTTGCCGCCTGAACAGATAAGTTGGTGGGACTGAACATAAGATTACTTGCCAGTTAAATATGCTACTCGTTGCAAAATAGGGTGAAGATTTTCACTTGACAGATGTTTGATATGGTCAGCTGTCATGTGTTAGTCCATTTATTACATATTTTTTTTAACTCTTTGTAATAAAGATATGATGTCATTACAATATTTTTGTTGGAATTAAAAAAGTGGACCATATATGTTCGATCTTTTGAAGCAGTGATGGCTCAGGGGCATTGGCTATGGACTGCCGCGCAGCAGGTCCATGGTTCGAATCCCGCCGCGGGCTTGAGCTTCACCGCATGGTGGTAGGGAATTTTGCGAATGCCCGGCTGGCTAGCGACCACCCTCAAGTAGAAAATCTGTCACCAAGCACCTTAACGGTGTGTTCCGGCAACTGTCCTTGAGAGCCAGTAATTGTAAGTTAAGCATGTTTAACAACATCGACCGCATTATCACTTACCAACAGGTGAAATTGTGGTCAAAGACAGACGAATCAGCAAAAAAAAATTTTATAGTAAAATAAAGTGTGCATGAACAGATCTGTTTTTCCCTATCGACAATTGTGACCAAATTTGTCGTGCTGCTTTACAATGTGACCAAACCAGTGCCAACGTTACTTTAGTCTGCCGACTTGTCTTCACGTCAAACTACAAAAAAAATGTTTTATAACTCCCAGAATAGCACAATAACAACAGAAGCGGTAGAATTCAAATATATTAATGAAGCAATGATGGCCGAGCGGTACTAGCTATGGACTGCGGTGCCGCAGGTCCATGGTACGAATCCCACCGCCGGTGACCACACCACCGGCTTGAGCTTCACCGCATGGTGTAAAAGCATTTTGCGAATGCTCGCCTGGCTAGCAACCACCCTCAAGTAGAAAATCTGTCGCCGAGCACGTAACAGTGTGTACCGGGAGGAGTTCTTGAGATCCAGAAAATTACAGGCCCATGAGACTCAACAACTTTATGTCGCAGTGCAGTTCGTTACTTGTGATGAAATGCATCTGTTAATGGCAGTGGTTACCACTTCACATCAGCTGGGCCTCGTGCTAGTCCCGTCACAAAAACATTTAAAAAAACATAAATTGAGAATGGTAATTTTTTAAAATACAATATATCGTATTACCGCATCAGCCAGAACATCAAATAGACTTGTTACATCAAAACAAAAGCGAATCAGGTGGCCACCCTTTCTACGAAAAATCTATTACAAAGTACTTTCAATACATCGAATGCATAATTTATTTAGGGGCCCTTTTGGAACAGTTGGCCGTACGGAAAGAAGAGACCGGTCTTTAATCGGACCCTCTTTATTATAGGGTATAAAATGAGGCCATAAATGGAGTACAAATTATGCGTTTGCAATGACAAGTGCGGAGTCCATATGTCGGAGTGTCCGAAGTAAGTGCAGTGGGTGACATACGGATTAAGAACTTGGCCAGCAAAAAGGTATTACTATTTTTTAATTTACAAAAAATTATTTACTTTACAAAAAAGCTTTTGTCTAGTTCGAAGTCTACTCAATTATTGAAATTGAAGCGAAATGTTGTTACAAACTATTACCCATAGGCCAAAATAAGATATATTTGTTTAGTACACTACTTAAGAAGAGATAAAGAAAATTAAGGTTTTCGAAAATAGCCCGAGGAAAAATATATTTGGAAGATGTTTGAGTTGTCCATATGCATGGAGCTGTAAACGTTACGATTTTTTTCTGTCCAATGTTTTGCCTTTGTCCACACTTTCACCTACTATGGTAAGTAATCATGTGGTCGAATATGATAAATAGGCTTAATAATGAATAGGTACTGGCACTGAAGGGCTCTATAAGGCTAAAATCTGTTGCTGTAACACACGGTGAAGTAATTGGCGATGGATTCCCAACGTGGTTCATATATACAAGGCATATTTTGTTTCGCAAAATGCTCTAACTCGTGTGTACAGTCTCTGTGTACAGGGTTATTGGAAAAATTATAACAACCTTTTAGAGTTGACTTCTGTTAGTCCTAACAAACATTTTGAGATGAATGTTTTTTATGTTTTGTTTTTTACGTGTGTTTGTGACGGAATAAGCACATGGACTACCTGGTGTTAAAAATCTCTTGTGCCTGTAATTTATTATTACATACTTTGATCAATGTAAATATTCAAATATCTATTCAAAAGGAGCGCGGTGCCAACGGCGTGTAGCGGCAGTTGTCCTTGAAGCTTTAGTTGAGGTTGTGGACAAAGGCTAGCCTATTAGGAGCAATTCAAAAAAACTTCCGCAGCGTACTGAAATATAATCAGCCTACTTTTTTGAATAGTATTTTTACCATACTATAATTATTAAAACCTACATTGAAATACAATCCTAAACTTATAAGCCGTTTTTAGTTGTTGACGTTCTCCAAAATGCTAGCCGGATAGTTAAATGACAGTGGTAATTCAAAAATCACTAAGTATGATAGGTTATTATTTAATTAATAAATCATTCGATATACTTATATTATGAACATAAATGTTACATTAAACTAACTGCTTCACATTTTCTTTACCTAAATCATAAAACAATAATTACTTGCTGTTATATTGCTGATCTAGGCTCGAATCCCTCACAAACCTCTTTACGCGTTGTCAGCAATACATATCTCTATATTACCAGTGGATAACTCCAGGAATCACTATAGACTCTGTACTAGTATATATTTCAGGTGGAACCTCTGCCGAAATTAGTAGCAAAAGTGAGTTGCTGGCCATAGTGTAAAAATAATAATTTAATTTTTCAAATTAAAATGTTCTTCATGCTTTTTTTATTCTGTTCTTAAATTGCTTTTTTGTAGGACAACTGAATAGGCCACAAAACAGAACACATCCCGTGCTAACCGTGTGTCCGCCCCTAGAATCAAAACCACGATCGTACTAACTATTACGTAGTCTGTGGCGCGTGGATGCGCCCCATCATCTCGTAGTCCGATCTACCGTGCTATCATCCCATAACACCATAATCCTGTACGATTACAATACTTTAAGCACACGGGTCGCGGATTCCTTTATTCTGGACTTTGGTTACATTTTGGTTTTAAAGTCAAAGCAACCTGTCATGATGTAAAGGAAATTAAAGAACTTGGTATTTCAGGTTCATGATGTTTAGAAGTCCACACCTAAATGGGATATACGGTGCCCTAGTAATGTCACTTTTCTGTCTGTCATTCCGTACGGCACGGGTCACTAGGTTCGTAAATGGAATAAGTTACAAATCTGATAATAAGGTTTTTTGTGTGGATTTGCGATCAAAAAACAAATATGAATTACAGGCACATGAGACCTAACAACTGCACGTCTCAGTGTGACTGGCACAGTGCAATTCGTTTATGGAAATTGCATTTGTTATAGGCAAAGCTTAGTCCACTTAACAGGGCTTGTCTTGACATAGGGCTTGTTCCGTCACAATAATATAAAAAAAACATCATCATCATCATCTCAATCATCTCATCATCAAAAGCTGGAAGACGGCCACTGTTGACATAAAGCCAACCCCATACCGGTGGTTTGCCATAAACCCCATGCTTGGCGGGTGTCTTTGGGATCGCAGTGTAAGATGACAGTTCTTCAGAAGGAACTGCTGCCCACCTTTGGGGACGTTTCCCTTCTCCACCTATTATGTCAGGAAGTTTTTTTTAATGTTATTGTGTCGGAACAAGCTCGAGGCCCACCTGATGTTAAGCGGACTAACCTCTGCCTATAACAGGCGCATTTAATCACAAGTCACGAATTACACTGACCCGTTACCTTGAGACATAGTTGTTAAGTCTATTGTGCCTGTAATTTCACTGACTCTCAAGTAGTGCTGCCGCAACACACAGTTAGGTGCTTGGCGACAGATTTTCTACTTGAGGGTGGTAGCTAGCCAGGCGGGCAATCGCAAAATGCCCTTCCACCATGCTGCAAAGCTCAAGCCCGCGGTGGGGATCGAACCAGGGACCTGTGGCACGGCAGCTCATAGCTGTTACCGCTCGGCCATCATTGCTTCAAAAGATATGCGGGGATATATTTTTAGCGTACAGTTCTAGCGGAATGGAGAATGGAAAAAAAGGTTTTTGCTGTGGACGTCTTCCAGTTGTTACATGATGTTAAATAATGCTATTGCCCTGCTCATAAAACTAAAACATAAATCTAAATCGAAATAACGTAATCGCGTGGCTTCGTGTCTTTGCAGTGTTTTACAGCAAAATATAGCTTGTTTAAAAAGTTGATAGATGAAAACAGTTCGAAACGTTGTTTATTTATCTTAGCAGTGCAAGACCGATAAAGTAAGAAAACATAATAATTTTAAACATGCATCATGCAGTTATAGGTACTGTGGTACCTACTTGAGATAAGAAAGACGTTCTCAATAACAAACTTCTTCAGATTGTACTGTTTTAGTAATTTACATGTATATTGGCGAGGTGTATCTCATATACTCATGGCACCATATAATTTCAGCATATTCAAAACAAGTGAATATAGAGTTAGAAAAAAAAACTTGGTAGGCACATCCCTAGTTAAAGAGAATAAAACCGCTACGTTATAGATAGATATATAAGAAAAAAACATGACTCTGGCAAATGCACAATGTGCGACGCCAATTCCTCACAATTTAGAGGAAAAAAAAAGTACCTATGTATGATTATTTTTTGTAAAGTAGGTCCATTTTAAAAAATAACTTGAACTAAAAAACTTAGTAATGTTAGTAATAGGTTTTTTTTACTTTCAAAGCTATAATATAGCATCTAAAAATATGTTTCTTAAATAACGAAACCATTACTTTAAGGTAGTAATCTAATTTATTATCCTCAATGAAACAACAATTTGGTAATTCATGTTACAACCATAACATAGAGGTAATATCAGAAAAAAAGTAATATTTTATAGTAAACATTGCAAGCATTGCAGGTTGGTATTTTATCTGTAAACAAACATCTACACGCGTTATAAGATAAATAAAAACATTACCTACCTTCAATTCTCATCTTAGCAGCATCACAGTACCTGGTTTGTTTTGGTTTATAATTTATAAAAATACCTAATTTTGACACCGATTGAGAAATCTGACTTTTGCCATTTGTCTGTCAAGACGTCAGAATAAAATCGATAAGTATGGCGCAGGCGTAAAGACTGCCGACGATATTAGACTTTACTGGTGTGGCATAAGGGTCAGTTGTCTTTAAAGATATTCTGGTATCTTTGCGCATGCCCTTTGAAGACCTCGATGCTGAAATAACTATGTTGTATTATACTGTCCAGAGATGGCAGGAGCAGTATTTAGAAGTGCTAACAGAAGATAGTTTCATTTCAAGAATCTACCAAAATATTTCTATATATGAGGTGTTCTTAGAATGACGCTACGCTTTGCCAGTAAGGAGACGCACAAAATGACTTGTTTTTCACATCCAAATCGTGATTTTTTTATTTTATATGGTTTTGGCGTCAAATTATCATAAATTTTATATATTTTTAATGGAAGGAAAGTTTACGTTGAGCACTAAAAATTTCAATAAACGCGATAAGATTAAAAGATCTACGATTTATCATGATTTTGGAAAGTTTTCTTTCTGCACAAGACTGCATTATAACAAAATCTGACTGCATTTAGGGTTTTGGTCATCAATGAAGAAAACCGGCAGCGGCGTTATAAAATGTCGAGGGCAATAATTAATCGTAATGTATTTGAGTCATTTGAGTAGTTTTCAATATCAATTGATCGTATTGGTATATGAGTTAAATTTAATAGATTTTGCAAGACTAATTTAAAAGTCAGAAAACTATTATACCATAGCACTAGATTCCCCACAAACCCACATTAGTCAAGAAATGACACGGATTTTCAAATGCTTCGGAATAGAAGTAACAGTCCTAGTAATTGAGCCCTTGAAGGCAAAAGCAGATCGACAAAGTTGCGATAGGCAATATTATAGATATAGGTAGACAAAAAGAGGATCGCTTTTTTTAAAATAATTTATTTGAGTAGTTTTCACTCAAATAAAACAATAATATTAGATAAATTAATGGGAAACTTGTTTGTGAGTGAGTGCGGATGTGAGTGAGTATGATTGTAACTCCTTCACGCTGTAAGAGCTGACCAATTTGAATGAAAATTGAATACTTAGGGAACAATGTGCCTAATAAGATGACCACACCTAACATCGACGTGGGTAGCGTGCTGCCGCATAGTATATAATCGAAAGCTTCTTTTGAAGCGCTCGTAGCGAAGTTTACTTAGCTGTTCTCAACCTATCAGCAAGTTAAGCAACGTCGCGCACGGTCATGAGTTGGATGGGTGAACGCTAGTGAAATGACTACTGAGCGTTTCCGTGCTTCGGAGGGCACGTTAAGCCGTCGGCCCCAGTTGTTGTCTTAGAATGGCAATCGTTATATCATGGTGGTAGGGCATTTTGCGAATGCCCGCCTGGCTAGCTACCACCCTCAAGTAGAAACTCTGTCGCCAAGCACCTAACGGTGTGTTCCGGCAGCTGTCCTTGAGAGCCAGTACTTCTAGGTTAGCCTGAACAAAATCTTCGACCACATCATCACTTACCATCAGTTGAGATAGTGGTCAAAGGCTAACCTACAAGGCATAAAAAAATAATAATCTAAAGATAGAATGTATCCGGAACTTTTTAGGTGATTAGGACGTAAAGATTGTCAGGAGCCCTGTTGTACGACAGGATTCCTGACAATCTTTACGCCCTAATCACCTTAAAAGATCCGGATACATCTTTTTAAATTATTTTGGGTATTTTTCTCTGAGAATAGATTCGGGTGAATCCACCAACGAGAGCATTTCCGAAAAAGATTGGCATCATTTAAGTGGCTGGCCATACAACCAAAGCCAAACATTTTTTAGAACATTGTGCTGTTAGCCAATATATTATCATTTCAGAGATCCGTACCCTAACAGCAAAACTATTCCTATGTATGTCAGTCCACCCGAGTACCTATGTCATGGATGGGTCTCTAAATCGCTCTAAAAATTTATATAAATATTGAACAAAAGAGGAATATCGGACTTAGATCAATTTATTTCAGAGTGCTCCAATATATGATTAGGAAGCCACAAACAAAAAAAAATTCTCCTAGGATTTATATATGCATAAATGGGCGTAAAAAAATATTACGTAATCTGTTATAAACAAGGAAGAAATACAAACATACAATGATGTTGTCTTAGGTTTTCGCGATTATTACACATAGTTAAACAGTCACAACAAGTCACCCCGTGACCACGATCACTGCAAAGTGTGTGAAACGTCGGGACAAAAATAATGATAAATATACGCGATTTAAACCGTTTAAAGTTGTTTAATTACTACAAACATATAATTCACACAGCTGCACTTCCAATTGTATATGACACGTTTTGATGAATGATAAAGACATCAAGACAAGCATGTAGTAGACCTAGGGTTGCCAGACGTCCGGGAAATCCGGGATAGTCCCGGAATGGGGTATCTTGTCCCGTGTCCAGTAATTTCACTCTACTGTCCTGGAATTTGCTAGTTTCAGGATTTTTCATAAACATATGGAAACCAATACTATGCTAACCACAGCGTATGCCGGCCATGTGTGTGATTACAAAGTTTAGTGAAAAACCTAGGTATAAAAGGTAACAGAGTTTTTTACTCTTAATGTTGATCCAAAGTTTCATAAGTAGTTTAGCTAGCCTCAACGAGTGTCTAATTTTTTTCATAGTTATAAGTTTTATGTTATATTGATTTAAAAAAATAAATATAACATAAAACCTAAATTGGCAGTTCATCCGTAGACTTATTTATATTTTAACTTGAATAGAAAAAAGTAGGTACCATTTTCAAACCCCAGTAATGTCCAGGAATTGATATACCCTGATCTGGCAACCCTAAGTAGACCATAGGCTTAGGATGTACAGCGAAAAAATCCTAGGTCTGTGTAGTAGACACACTACTGAGACTCGATCAGGAGACGTCGCCTGATTTGACATTGCATTGTTTCTCCCGGTTTTTATAAGTTGCTTGCCAACAAAGTTGTCATAGACCATTTTGATTACGGGATCAGGACTCTGGAATTTTAGTATTTCATTACCTTACTTTTCTCTACTCAATCTACAAATAGTAAAACTTTTGATTTTAAGTGTTGTTTTGAAGTTATGATCAAAACCAACAAACAGTTTTTTGAAGCAGTGATGGCTCAGTGGCATTGGCTATGGACTGCCGCGCAGCAGGTTCATGGTTCAAATCCCGCCCAGAGCTTGAGCTTCACCGCATGGTGGAACGGCATTTTGCGAATGCCCGCCTGGCTGGCGACCACCCTCAAGTAGAAAATCTGTCGCCAAGCACCTAACGGTGTGTTCCTGTGTGTGACGGTGTGAAGTGTGACGGGCGCAGTGCAATTCATCGTTGACGAAATGCGTCTGTTATAGGCAGCTATAGGCAGTTATAGGCACTCAACATCAGGTGGGGCTCGGGCTTGTTCCGTCACAATAACATAAAAAAAAACATAAAAATTCCTTTACGTAGTTTTTTAAAACGAGTCGTTATTTTTACGTCTTTTTTCCAGTATTTTTTACAGAAAAATAATATGTAGGTACATATCCCACATGATAATTATTTATTTAATCTAGGTTTCTCAGTCTGGTCATCTCAATAAATTCAATTTGAAACTTATTTAGACAGATATCCCGTCGTGCGTTATAGGATAACTAACTACACCACGTTATTTAAACTGACATTCAATCAAAAGAGTAACGAGAATGGATGATTCGTTTATGGTTCCACATTAAATTTTTGTTTTCTTTTTTTAATTTTTTGTTTTTTTATTAGCTTTGGGATTAATGTACATTTTACAACATACATTTTAATAGGACCTTTTACTTAAATTTCTGTAAGCAATAATGTATGGAGTCTGTAATTAATAGATTCAGTTACTTTTTGGAAATCCAAATTTTACAACAACAAATGTTAAAATATATTTTACCTTAATTTTAACATAATAATTATTAATTAGGAAAAACATAAAAAAATATAAAATTGTATCTACTAACGATTTTGCCTATTTTTACTGTAGCAGCCGACGTGATATCGAGAAAAAGTTTCTTATCGATCGTGCGCTCGAGAATCAAGAGCTCCTAATAATCCTTCGTGTAGAAGCGACATGAGTCCGAACATACTTCTGTTTTACCGGCGGTATGCATTTATTAACAAAACACTACGACTACGAACTAAAGAGACTACAACTATTACAAATAAAGCATATAGACAACCTACAAGACATTGTAGGATTACAGGCAGTCAAAATGCCCCTTTGGATTGCAATACTTATTCATTCATCCAAATATGTGCCAGCATTTTAATCACACGTCGTCCAACGACCAACCGCTCCGATACGTTTAGAATAACAAAACAAAAGTTTGGATAAAAAATTCATCTGAATGTTTTTAATATTTGTTATTTTAAAATGTGGAGCCCACTCCAAAAAGAGGCTTTAAATTACCCATTCTGCTAATATCTCATCTAAGTAGTACCCTACGAATCGTGATAGAGAAATATAATTATATAAAACTTATATATTAAGCCCCAAATCCATAACATTAATAAATAAAACCCAAATCTCTAGCGGCAAAGCACAAAGCAATTAAATTACATCATATACCTAGTAGATTTCAGACAGATAAAGTATTCCCAGCTATATAACTACTCATAACTACAAGTATCTATATTGAAAAGCCAAACTCATCACCGTGTTTACAACCCCCTATCTTAGCATACAATATAAGCATACTAACTCGCATAGACTTGTCAACAACTCCAAAACCGTGAACATAGCTCCACCCAGCGATAATAGCCTCTGAAATTTCTATATACGATTCATTTTCTCTTAACTCTACAATGAAATAGATCTTTATTCCTTTAAAGGTACGAGTAGAATTTGCTGGCACAACAACGCTCTTTACCAACAGGAGAATAGCTTAAGTGATTCTTGCGACGCGTTTTATAGTTTGGATTTTATTTTGCGGTAGATAGAGTTGGTTTTGGTGTGAGAGAAGGCTTAGAGAAGGCTTTTTGTTCTGAAAATGTTTATGTTTATAGCGATCTGCTGTGGAGAAGTTAAAAAGAGACGGGCGTATGTAAGCATATGAGGGGGCATATGATCAATACGTGTATCCGAAGCTGCGTACTGCGTCCTCAACGGAGCCCTAATGGTCGTTTTCTTACATTTGCATTCTAATTGACTTCTCGTTGGAAGCCTTCGGTGTTCCTTTTGTTCTCGTATGTGAGACGCAAATTCTGACAAATTACTCTCTTGATGTATGAGGCTAAGTTTAGCGAATTTACTTTAGAGGTTTCTTGAAGCTTTGATTGTAACTTCTCGTGTTGATTTCAAGAACTGTTGATGTTTCAACTATTCTGTGTTCAACAAGATATCTGTATTTCTAACGTGGAAAATATTTTTGCCTTAAATCACGAATAAGTAATTGTAGTCCTTAAATATATATTTAGACTTCATCTGTCTTGTATGGTCTATTAAATCGTGATAAAATAGTCAAAATACTCAATATAACGCTATTTATCAAAAGGGTGATCATAAGATTGAATATTTTTGTTTTCATGAAGTCCCAATTTCCATTATAGAAATAATTCCATTAAGTTTCACATTTTATTCTATTTCCAGAATGTAAAAAGTCTCGTTATACATTGAAATCATTATCGTTATTGTCATTTCATACGAGAATTATTGAAAATACCACCTTAATACCTGAAATAAAAGGCAAATCCGTGCATTAAAAGCATATTAGAACAATAAATGTTCGGGTTTCTGTACCAAACGGAGATTTGCGGCGTAGGGCGGGTTTGGGCGGCGTTGCCTAGCAACCGGCCCCGCGCCTAGGGCGGGGGCGGCCCCCTACGGATCACTTTTAAACTTTCATGTCGGAAAGTTTTTAAGGTTTGCTTGTGGCTCTCAGATTCGCCATCTTTTTGTTTTAAGCCTCTTTACTTAGAAACCGACATGAAGACATTGTAGGTGCTTTTAATCTTTTACGAAATAAGAAGCTTTTTTGTAAACAGGTAAAATGGGCTCGTCTTTAATAATGTAAATGGGAAATTTCTGCCTACCTACCAAAGTAGCAACTAATATTATAGTAATATGGCTTTCTCTTGCGTAAAAGTTCAACAAGTCTTATATTAACAGAAACGAACTTTAATCCTTAATAATTTAATGTTTAAAAGTAATTTTTAGGAAAATAAGAAGATATAGCCAACACTGAGGCACCGTGCAGTGGACGTCTTCGAAAGAGTCACAGACTTATGCCAATAAGTCATGATCTGTGAGCTGCTATGGTTAATTATTTGATAGTTCCACGTAATTGTTAGATTTTTAATCCATTATATAACTAAATAACATGAAAATTAAGATGGTTGCATATATAAAAATGGAGTAATATTTTACGACAGGTACACAACTACTGGAATACTTTGTACGTTGTAGAGTAATCATAAAAATCAGGGAATAAATTGATATCTAAATATATTGCTTAGGCATACAATTGGCATCAAAAATGCGCCCCATTCATTTCCCCTTACATCGGACCATATACATAATCTTAAAAATGTTTTTTTTATGCCTGATAGGTTAGCCTCTATCTCTATCTCACCTGATTTTGACCTGTATCTCACTTGATGGTAATTGATGATGGGGTTGAAAATGTTGTTCAGGCTACCTAGAATTACTAGCGCTCAAGTACAACCGCCGGAACACACCGTTAGGTGCTTGGCGACAGATTTTCTACTTGAGGGTGGTAGCTAGCCAGGCGGGCATTCGCAAAATGACCTCTACCACTATGCTATAACGACTACCATCCTAAAACGACAACCGGGACGCGCGAACGAAGCACGGAAGCGCTCAGTAGTAGTGTTACTAGCGGTCACCCATCCAACTCATGATCGCGGCGGACTTTGTTTAACTTAGCTGATCGGTCAAGAACAGTTTAGCAAACTTCGCTACGAGCGCTTCAATATGATTCAGAAATCATTCCTTATACATGGTAGAAAATCTATTTTTAAAAAAAACAGTTAAATGTTATTAGTGTTTTCATCTGGACATTATGAGTAGGAACCGGAATCTAGCAAAGTGACCGGTAGATCGCTATAAGCTAGCCCCATATTACGAGAATCGTATGACAAAATTAGAATGTTTAACAGTTCTAGCTGGAGTGCGTTGTTTATAGATATAATAAACAATCTAACCTATATATAAGCGACGATTTGAGCGATGATAAGCAGTTTTAATGTATAATTAGAACTTAGGGCTTAAGGACTGCTGCCGAAACACACTGTTAGGTGTCATACTTTTCTACTTGACGGGTGGTTGCTATCCAGAAGAGCCTTCGCAAAATAGCCTTCCACCATGCGGTGATGCTCAAGCCGTAGCCGGCGCCGTGGTGTGGATTGAACCATGGATCTGTGGCACAGCAGTCCAATAGGTATAGCCGTTCGGTTAGCACTGCTTCAAAAATGTATTTAAACTCTTCATTGTGGCGCTAATACACTAATTGTGGAAGCCATTTTGTATCGTCTAATAACCACAAATCAGTTTTATTTGGTAAGTATATTTTCAAGGAGGTACGTAAGCTTACAACTCTGGATTTTCTGTCCTTATCCCACGCCATGTACGGTCGGATTTTATTTTTGAATTTTTCTATGATGAGACGGGCACAACTCTCACTTGCTGGTAAGCGTCACGCCTGTCCATTACAGTTGTCACCTATCTCGTTCTGCTTGATGGTAATGCAGTCATGACTCTGAGATTTTAGTTCTTGTTTCTGATTCGCCTAGTAAATTCATTTGTTACAGTGCCTTTCACGTCTTTTTTTAAATATTTTTTTACGGAATAAGCTCGAGGCCCACCTGATGTTAAGCGGACTAACCTCTGCCTATAACAGATTATTTCATCACAAGTTACGAATTGCACTGCGCCCGTCACTTTTGAGACACAATTGTTAAGTCTCATGTGCCTGTAATTTCACTGGCTCTCAAGGACTGCTGCCGGAACGCACCGTTAAATGCTTGGCGACAGATGTTCTACTTGTAAGGGTGGTTAATCGCCAGGCGAGCAATCGCAAAATGGCCTTCCACCATGCGGTGAAGCTCAAGCCGGCGGTGGGGATCAAACCAGGCACCTGCGGCACGGCAGTCCATAGCTATTACCGCCCGACCTTCATTACTTCAAGTAGTAGTGTGCAAACACTATCAAGGTGTAAGGCAGAATATCTGACACTGCGGTGATACATAACAAGACAGACTCTTGCTGAAGATACCTATCATCTAGTAATACGAGTATTCTTGCGATGTCGCTCTGTCAACGGTAATGTCCGTACACGTTTATTTCTCATTTTATTATTTTACCTCCATACTTCCGTTTTGAGGTACTCGTAGCATAGCTTGTTTAGTCGTTCTTGACCAATCGACTAAGTTAAGCAACTTTCTACTACTAGTTCGCTGCGATCATTGGATGGGTGACCGCTAGTGACATTACTACTAAGCTCTTCCGAGCTTAGGAACGCAATCGTTGTAGCATGGTGGTAGGTCATTTTGCGAATGCCCACCTAGCCAAGACTGGATTTACTTAAAGGATGGTTGTTATTTAATAATAACAATCAAATAGGTAAAAGTTATTTGCAGTAAAATAAAATTACATTGCTTTTTAAGTACCTATAGTATAAAGCACTATGATCTATCACTCGGTAGAAATTACTATCCGAAACCACATCACCAAACACTCTCGATAGGAATCGGTCACTTCCTTTGCTCGGTGAAAAATCTACTTTTAAATCTCTGAAACCAACAAAAAAATGTAGGCTTTTGTCACCATAGATATCCAGAAGTTGCAGTAATTTGAATTTAAAGATTGGTGCAATTCAACCTTAGCAGAATAATGGACAAAGTAGTGGTATCCGTCCACATTTCTTCACGGAAAATCCTGCCATCAACTGTGATAATGCCAAAGTAGCGACCCTTAACCGAAACCATCTTCCTACCCGTATTCCACTGAAATGAGTTTGTTACAACTTGAATATTGTGTTGTCCTTTATGTTAGAAACAACATAAAGGACAACACAAGAACATATCAAAAATATGTTCCCGCTATTAACACAAGGAAATTCTGTAAAAACAGCAAGGAGTCAACGTGCGGCAAACCCTTACGCACATAAACCTGTGTGGTTACATGATGCGCATTAGGCGCATTTCACTACAACTTATAGGAGGATATGAAACAGTCCTCATATTCATAAGCCGGCAACTATTAACCGATGTATCAAGTATTAAAATATATTTAATCATGTTTGTTCCAGCGCGTCTACGTTTCCCAATCGTCGGATCTCCGTTATAGAAATCTCTATCTATACTTATAATAAAACTGTAACAGGTCCAATTCTGTACATAGAAGATATGTTGCAAAAAAAAATTTAGAGCACTCTGTAGCTGATACTGATGCGAAAACTGTATTTTTTTTTTATTTTATTCTGTCTGTCTTTCTGTCTGTCTGTCTGTCTGTATCCCGGCCGCACATCACTTCAACACTACTGAATGGAATTCAATGAAACTTAACACGATTTGAGTTCATACTACGAAGAAGGTTAATTTAAAGTTTTTATCCCGAAATTCAGCATGGTTCCCTCCGGAAAGGGGATGAAAGTCAAAATGTACACTTAGTTGTAATTTATTAACGCGTAGACCGATTTCAATTATTCTTTTTTTGTTAGAATAGTGACAAGTGAACTCGGAAACCTACGGGCAGCTTGGCACCCCACGGGCCACCCGGCACCCCAAGGGCAGCCCGGCACCCCAAGGGCAGCCCGGCACCCCACGGGCATTCCGGCATCCCATAGGCATACTAGCACCCCAAGGGAAGCGTTGCACCCCACGGGCAGCCTGGCACCCCACGGGCAGCCCAGCACCCCACGGGCAGCTCGGCACCCCACGGGCATCTCGGCATCCTTATTTAGATTTGCCAGCTTGCTAAGATAAAACTCTAAAATCTGGAACATTCGCCCCAATTATTTTTTTTTAACCATCTATCTTTTGCCGAAAACATTTTGGAGACTGCGCAATGGAAGTGTACAATCTAATATATTTTTGTTCTACCGCCAAACAAGAAAAGCCTCGGCAAAAAGATACCGTTTTATAATCGAAATTCCAAAGTAACGCACTAAGTACCTACTTTGCTTCAACAATTTTATTGTGCGAGCCGCGAAGGAACTCTCTGAGTTACTTAACTACTGTCTTCTGGAAAAACAAGCTGGGATTTATCAAACCCAAAGTAAAAAGCTCCTTTCTGAGCTATGATTTACTAAGAGTGCTTCACCACAGACCACAGCGTTGCTTAATATGAGATAAACAGTGCTCAAATGTGAATAATTAGTTTACAGGTACGGCAATCGCGAACGAAGTCGCAGGTACAGCTTGTCTAAGAATATACCTACAAAAATGTAAGTGATAAGGTACATTAAAGGCATTAAAAATCTAGGTACAACAATTTTCTACAGAGAACACAAAGTTTTTTAACTTCGAGAGAGCCCCGTACAAAATTGATGAGGTACAGAAACCGCGGAGCCCGCCAAGCAAGCAACCCGAAGGTGGCTTTTAGTGCCTAATTGCCGGGCTTTTAAGACTGCCTCGCGTTCGTTTGACGTCGCAGCTGGCAACCCGCGTACTGGCGATGTGAAAAACGAAACGCTTTTTACGAAAATTAAAAGCAAACAGCGGGAAATATTTTGCTGGCCTGTGAATTTTTTAGGTCTTGTTCTATTTTACCATGCCACTGCTCTAGTAAAGTACACAGAAAAAAAAGATGTCTTAAAATAAGAACCCAATATCTCTCAACGGATGTATCTTGACCTCAAATATTAATGCTTTCAACGAAGATAATCACGCTAACGTTTCAAAAAAGCCAAGTTTTTAGAATTAAAATGTAAATATTTTGTGTCAAAAGTTTTGCTATTTATCACAAGAGTTATAGTTTGATTAAAAACATTTTGTTACTTGGTTTAATAACGAAAATATGTTGTCTTAGTGGTTTTGATAAAAGAATTATTTGTCACACGAAAGAATATCTCAATTTTGACTAGAGAAACAGTTTCGATGTCTAACTAAGAATTGTAAAATCGTAAAGGAAACATTAAGTTACTTGGAACAAAATTGTGTTTTTGCACTCAAGAATCATTGATACAGGGAAGAAGAATGAAAAACACCATTAATCTAAGACTAAATGTATTTGTTACAAAATAATTAGTTCTCCATCCAAGAATCAGTCATACATGCAACAAAAAACAAGGACCACATCACACCAAGATAAATATTATTTACTACAAATTAATAATTACTCACTGATGGTCCCCGTTCAAGAGTCAGTTAATCTTGCAATCAAGAATTATAACAAAATTAGGCTAAGACTACGAATAAATTCGTAGGGCCAATATTTATAATAAATTAGGTATACATGACTTAATATCCTTTTGTTTTCAACCTAAGAAATTAATTCTTAAATGACAGGAATTAAGTGACCTGGCGGGTGCCGGGCTAGAATGTCACCCCCCATTGCAGGAGCTATATATCCTTGCTACCTGTGGGAGTCGTAAGAGGCAGCAGCGCCTTCTGAGGAATTTATATCTAAACTGAAATCTCCAAGACGCCTGCCAATCGTGGGGATTATGGCAAACCACTCGAAAAACGATAAATTATTAATCAATAAATATACGAAACGGTCTTCCAGATAAATCCGATCATTTGACTACATAATGTCATTCTCACCTGCCTTTAAAATTACGTTTCAGCTTCAAATTACGTTAAGTCATCCCCCTCAATGCAGGGTATATACCCTAAATTGCTTTCAGTAAAACTGCCATGTGACTGTAGCTAATCATAATCAGCCATGGGTAATAAAGACTACTTACTATACTACCTGATTAGATGTACTCATTACTTCAATGGACCCAGTCTCTAGAGCCATTTTATGCCAAGAGTGTGTTACTCCGACCAATGTCCAATAGAGAATAAGTTATTTCATTCAAAAGTACATGCGAAGTGTTCATTCAAAAGTCAAATTTCACAAGCCAAAAGTTTGTCCGTTATATATTATTCTTGTGCCAAAATCTAAGAAAAATAACTTATTGTAGGGGAAATACAACAATCTTGTATGAAGAACGAAGCAATTCAACTCAAAGGCAGTGTTGCTGTATAATAATTTTCCCCGCTTATGATGGAAAATCATTCAAATATTTATCACGAATGATTTATCGTTTCACCTTTTATTGCGCTATCTCGTACAACACCAAAAACTCATGCCAACCATTTCAAATTTCCTCATCCAATAATCAACGCGCGAAAAAAACAAAGAACTCGTTTCGACGTGGCTACGTCTTTATATTTGCTTTGTAGAAAGTGGGAATGAGAGCCAACTTGAAAAACTGACGATAACGCGAATGTAATTTAATTTATACGTTGTTGACTAATTTAGGGGGAAACTAAAACATACTCAGAAAAAAAAGAGGTTCGATTCCCTTGATGGAAGAACTATTTACCTACAACTTTGTAGAAAACCATCGGTGTGCGAGTCCGACTCGCACTTGGCCGTTTTTTTGTCATGTCCCATTTTTGGCGAAACTACTCCAACTTTTTTACTCAAAAAGTTCCAATATCCCGATTTGCCCAAAAATCTTGCTACGCTGTACGTATCCATAACCACAGGATTTATGCGATTTTATCGTATTCGCTAGTATAACGTTAAACATATTTGTTGCTTAACTAGGCTACTATATGTGTGTAACATAAAGTTTAACTGTACTATTTTTATATGTTGTGATTTACGAAGAACGTACTTTAATATATCGGTAAATTTTTATGGACTGGGCAACCCCACCCCAGCGTTATCATTTATTCCGTCCGCCTGCCCGTTTGTGTCTGCGATTCGCTACTTACATAGATTTTCGAAAGAAACGCATTACTTTGGTTATTTACATACATATACATACATACAGTCGTTCGACGATTTTATGCTCGCAAAGTTTAAATCTGTCCGAAGAAAGAAGAGAACGTGCGTTCCATCTTTAGGCATTGTGGTGCCATCCATGCTAGACGATTTCCAAATGAAGTAGTGCTACAGGGCTTTGGTATCCCGCCAGCTGTAGTTAATAACTTCAAAGGTAAGTGAGATATATAAAGCGTTTTTGTATTATATTATCTACCGAAGCGACTCCCCAACCTTTTATTATTTTAATTGAGACTTCATCGAGGTTTGCGCATCCATTGGCTGATGTAGGTAATGTAATGCGTTTTACATACAGGTATAGAGGAATACACTAAAAAGGGTTTAGAATACCAAGTTAAGTGATCCCCGATCCATTAACGTATCTCATTAGCTAGGTACTAAACCTTGAATAGTATAGTTTTGTGTCAGTGTATCACCTCTCTACACTTAAGAAAGTCCTACAACCTCAGGAAGTAAGAATATGTACTTTTAGACAAAATAATGAGTGTTATTTCATATATTACGACTTGTTTCTAGTTTCAAATGATTGTTATTTGATTGTGCTATAACAACTGCTATATTGTTAAGTGAATAAATTCATTAGACTCGTGTTGTATGTTCCTGGTTGAGAAAACGTGATATAACCTAATTCTACGAAGATGAAGCCATGGGCAACAGCTAGTGTACATTAACTTTTCATTGATGATTATCATTCATAGATCTTTACAAAGTAGAAGTAATTAAGTACTAAGGGTTTTTTGTCTTATGATTTCAGATTCTATCTGTAATGATGATATTACTTGGTTAAAACATAACAATGATCTATGGCACCAAGCAGTACAGAAATGGACCTACACATTTAATAATAGAAAAAAAAAACAAATATTCAAACCATGCATGAGTTCCCGGAATTTTGGAGCATTTTTTAAGATAGTAATTAAACAACTTTAAACGGTTTAAATCGCGTATATTTATCATTATTTTTGTACCGTTTAAAGTTGTTTAATTACTATGTGTAATAATCGCGAAAACCTAAGACAACATTATTTTTAAAGATATCAAGGTTAAAAACTTACCATCTTGCGATAAAACTACTATGTTCTAATTATTATTAGCTGATATTTCCTATACATTATTAGGAAATATCAGCTTTATAATAATATATTCTACGCTCAGTAAGCGATAATTTGTTTAATTTTATAATCTAAGGAAAAATTGATCATGTAAAAATGCTGGAATTTAAATAACTTGCTTTGCATTTTATGGTGACATACTTTTCTCAGTAAGCGGTAATTTGTAAGTTTCATTTTATAATTTAAGGAATATGTATCATGTAAAAATGCTTGAATGTAATAAATTTGTCTTTGTATTTTGTGGTGATATTCTTCGGCCAGCCAGAGATAACTTTTTATAACTTAAGGAAAAGAACATTTGAAAAAATGCCAGTATATAATTTAAGGATAAAGAGATCATTTAAATATGCTTTGATAAGTATAATTGTTTTTTGACATTCTTCGCTCATTAATCGATAATTTATGAGTTGAAAGAAAATGCATAATGTAAAAATGCTTAAAATATAATTAATGTGACTTTGTACTTTGTGGTGACATTCTTCGCATGGTAAGGGATAATTTAAGTACTATATTTAATTACAAAATCACAAATATACGATAGGAAAAATTGAAGTGTCATGTGTCATGTCATGTGTCATGTCATGTGTCATGTCATGTGTCATGTCATGTGTCATGTCATGTGTCGTGTCATGTGTCATGTCATGTGTCGTGTCATGTGTCATGTCATGTGTCATGTCATGTGTCATGTCATGTGTCATGTCATGTGTCATGTCATGTCACAGGAAAGCCCCGACAATGTGTCATGTCATGTGTTAAGTCACATGACAATGAACAATCAACAATTAACAATCAATAATTAACAATCAACAATTAACAATCAACAATCATTAACGACTCAGAGACTCAGACGGCGTCGACGTCGGCGTCGGCGTCGGAGTCGGCGTCGGCGTCGGTCACGTGTCACATGTCACGTGTCACATGTCACGTGTCACATGTCACGTGTCACATGTCACGTGTCATGTGTCACGTATCACATGTCACGTGTCACGTGTCAGGTGTCAGGTGTCATGTCATGTGTCATGTCATGTGTCATGTCATGTGTCATGTCATGGTCATGTCATGTGTCATGTCATGTGTCATGTCATGTGTCATGTCATGAGTCATGTCATATGTCATATGTCATATGTCATATGGGATTGTCTATGATTAGTCAAATTGACAGGTCAGTAAATTTCAGGTTTATTTACAAAAAATAATTAATTTTATTTTCAGATAGTAGATAGGCATTATCTGCTCATCAACCGCATTCTTCCTCTTGGAATTTTGCGAGGTATTGTTTGTAGGGCTCCTGTGAGCCTCTGTAGTTTCATTAGCTTATTAATTTCTAATCGGTTATTTTTTGTTTCCATGGCAACGGTGCCTGCGACACCTGCGCACTACGGACTTCGACGACGTTGTTGACGCGAGACTTCATCCGGGTCGAGACGTCACCCTAGAGATTCTAAGATAAGCTTTGATTTATTTTGTAAACAATGCTTTGTACCCAAACAATCAATGCAGTAGTTGGGACCTCTGTATCGCAAGACAGCCAGATGTTGTGTCCGCAGTGCCCCCAGGCTCGATATTTTAAAGGTCAAAAAGGCCTCAAAATTCACCAAAAAAGGTGTCATAAAGGTTTGGAAATTCCCCTTTCGGCGCCAATAAATAATCAAACAGTAAGTGGTAGCAGTGTTGCGAGCCCTGCTACCCCTGCCAAACCGTTTTGGGAGGTTTTAAGCTCGTACAAAAATAATATTCCTGTTATAAAACGCATACCTCGGGGTGCGAGAATTTCTGTTGCCCAATCGTTATCTTCTTCGATTAAAAAAGTTTTGGCTACTAATACTAGGCAAGCCTGGGAGCATCTTTTAGCATTCCCGTGCCACGTATTTCACGTAAATTTTGATCCTTCTAACAAAAAATCCCTTACAACTAGAGTAAAGGAAAACTGCGTGAAATACAAGGCACGGGAAGAGCAATCTTTTGGCTCAACTTTAATAATTCCGCCACTGCGGCGGAATACAAAAACAAATAATGTCGATTCAGCTACTATTAAAATAGTAGAAAATAAAATTAATGATGGTGACATCAAAAACGCGGCACGCATCTTGTTTTCGAGTGATACAATCGCCCCTTTCACATCTGACACGTTGAATTCCCTAATAGAAAAGCATCCGCCTGCAACTGCAGGTCTCCACCTTCCCGACTCTCCTGAACAAAATAATGACATTGTTGAGGTGACCCCACAGGATGTTTCTGCAGCCGTGGCATCTTTTCGAAGTGGCTCAGCCGGTGGTCTAGATGGCCTGACGCCTCAGCACTTAAAAGATATTTTATCTTTTAGTTCTGGTGAGGTAGGCGAGACACTTCTAAAGGATGTCACGGCTTTGGTTAATTTGATGTTGTCGGGTCAGGTCAACAATGAAATTACCGAAATTCTGTACGGTGCGAATTTATGTGCCCTTAATAAAAAAGATGGTGGTATTAGGCCTATAGCAGTAGGCACCACTTATCGTCGCCTCACAGCCAAATGTGGTTGTAGGAAAAAGGTTGCTTTTTTAAGTAATCTTTTTCAACCACTACAACTCGGTTTTGGTTCTCAGGGTGGTTGTGAGGCTGCTGTACATTCACTACGCACATTTCTTGATCAAAATTGTGGAGATGTGCTTTTGAAGGTGGATGTTAAAAATGCATTCAACTCATTAGATAGAGGCACCCTTTTGACCGAAGTGAAAGATAAAATTCCGGAATTATACCCTTTTCTTTGGCAATGTTACGGGAAACCATCAAAATTAACATACCAAAACAACGTTATATTATCTTCCGTAGGATGTCAACAGGGTGATCCTCTGGGACCAGCCATCTTTAGCCTTGCCATCCACTCAATAATTCAACGTCTCCAATCAAAACTTAACGTTTGGTATTTGGATGACGGAACCTTAGGTGGCGATGCGAATACGGTATTGAATGACTTGCGAGTACTTATAGACGATTTTCGTCTTATTGGCCTTGAACTAAATTTTTCCAAATGTGAACTTTTTGTTTGTGATACTTGTCCGGATAAAATTTCGATTATTGAAAAATTCAACTTACTTGCGCCTAATATAAAATTAGTAGAAAAAAGTTCGCTCCGTCTTTTGGGTTCACCGATTTTTGACGAATCTTTGTCACCATTTGTCGAAGAACAAATTCAAAAGTTTAGAAATGCTTCTAGCAGATTATTCAAAATTAACGCCCATATGGCTTTTACTATTATTAGATTTTGCCTTTTCGTTCCTAAATTTACATACTTTTTGAGATGTTGTCAGCTGTGGAAACACAGTGAGCTTCTTTTAAGCTTAGACAATTTATTAAAAGATACGTTAATTTCGGTTTTGAATGTTGAGATGGATGATAGGGCTTGGGTGCAAGCTTCCCTCCCTGTGAGGTTGGGGGGCATAGGGATACGCAAAATTTCTAGTGTGGCATTACCAGCTTTTTTGTCTTCTGTACACAGTACACACAAATTAGTAGAAAAAATTCTTGCACAATCTTTAGGCTCTTTTGATGTAGCATATCTGGCTGAGGCCAAAACCACATGGGGACTGGCTTGTCCAAATACTGAGTTCCCAAAAATGTTGTCATCTCAGAAACAGTGGGATCGGCCCCTATGCGAGCTAGCACGGAAAGATCTTTTAAATACGTGCCCTAGTATCGCAGATCGTGCTCGTATTCTCGCTGTTTCTGTGTGGGAATCAGGTCTTTGGTTACAAGCCATTCCTTCTTACAAAACTGGTAGCCTTATAGATCCTTCCGCTTTTCGTCTCGCTATTAGCTTACGCTTGGGTGCAAGGTGTTGTGTTGCACATCACTGCCAGTGTGGTACTGCAGTTGACCAACTCGGTCACCATGGCCTCTCCTGCTCTCGAAGTGCTGGTCGAATTTCCCGCCACGCCAGCCTTAACGATATCATTCGCCGGGCTTTTACCAGCGCCAATGTTCCAGCTGTTCTCGAACCGAACGGTCTGATGCGTGACGATGGTAAAAGACCTGACGGCATGACCCTGGTTCCATGGAAGTTAGGACGGCCCTTAGTGTGGGACGCTACATGCGTAGACACTTTAGCGCCGTCACACCTTTCTGAAACCCACGTAAGGGCTGGCGCCGCGGCTACTTCGGCAGAGCAACTCAAGCGGCGCAAATATGCTAACCTCGGTATGGGTTACATATTTGAGCCGTTTGGTGTAGAGACGTTGGGGCCGTGGGGACCGGGAGCTCATCGTATTTTCCAAAATCTATCAGAGCGCTTGGTCGATGCGACGCGTGATCAAAATGCTGGCACCTATTTGGCTCAAAGAATAAGCATTGCAATTCAACGGGGCAATGCTGCCAGCATGCTGGGCACGCTGCCAACTGATAGTGGGCTAGAGCATTTGGACTCCCTATGAGTCCAAATGCTTTTACTGTAGTAGCTGTAGTATTGTAGTAGCTGTACTGTTGTATGTAGTTTGTAGTATTTGTTTAATAAAGGCATATCGCATATGTCATATGTCATATGTCAAATGTCAAATGTCATATGTCATATGTCAAATGTCAAATGTCAAATGTCAAATGTCAAATGTCAAATGTCAAATGTCAAATGTCAAATGTCAAATGTCAAATGTCAAATGTCAAATGTCAAATGTCAAATGTCAAATGTCAAATGTCAAATGTCAAATGTCAAATGTCAAATGTCAAATGTCAAATGTCAAATGTCAAATGTCAAATGTCAAATGTCAAATGTCAAATGTCAAATGTCAATACAGATTTTGTTAGACCTTATATATTTTGTACGAAAAAACATTTTGTGTACGTCAAAGCAGAAAATATTTTAAAATGAGAAAAAATAACAATTGGATGTAAACATAAACAATCTTGAAACAAAATAGGAAAAATCTTGAAGGAAATAACAGGAATCTCTAATTAAAATAATAAACATTTTGAAAGAAAATAGGAGGTATCTTAAAGGAAATAACATGAATCTCTAGTCAAAATAAAAACATCTTGAAAGAAAATAGGAAGTATCTTAAAGGAAATAACATGAATCTCTAGTCGAAATAGAAACATCTTGAAAGAAAATAGGAAGTATCTTTAAGGAAATAACATGAATATCTAGTCAAAATAGAAACATCTTGAAAGAAAATGGAAAGTATCATATAGGAAATAACATATATCTCAGGTCAAAACGGAAATAATCTTTAAATAAAATATAAAATATCTTGAAGAAAAGCGTTTCACTTTTGGTTGAAAATTGAAAAAAATGAAAGAATAAAAAGTGAAAAACACGACTAAACAATAAAAAGCGAACAATATTAATTAGGGAACATTTTATAGCCGATTTAGTAGATTCTGACAGAAAATATCAAAATTTCAACTTGGAAACATTTCTTTTAGAGTCCCTTACAGTCCGTCTGGGTGTGTGATACCATCCAAGACGCAACTCCGTCCCCCCTACACAACCTGCAAAAAATAAATTTTATAAGTATTATAGTTTCGAAATTATACCGTTTTTCCTCAAAATTTTAGTTAAAATCTACAAATTTTAAGGATAACATTGTTATTTTTCACCCGTTTGTCACTTTTTAGGAGTCCAAATTCGCTTGCGGAGCTCGTACGCACCCCGCGCACCCGCCCGCAGCGCCAAAAACCCCAAAAAGCGACGACAATTTTCAAATTTTGGCATCATAGTACATTCTGTATGTAAAAAGTCTTCATAGGCGGTCACATACCCAAAATCCATAGTAGATATATCTTCTTCTAAACTTTCCCCAATATAGGTGTGTCATACCTCTATAGAAGCGGATTCACGTCCCGAACACGACTAAACAATAAAAAGCGAACAATATTAATTAGGGAAAGTTTTATAGCCGATTTAGTAGATTCTGACAGAAAATATCAAAATTTCAACTTGGAAACATTTCTTTTAGAGTCCCTTACAGTCCTTCTGGGTGTGTGATATCATCCAAGACGCAGCTCCGTCCCCCCTACACAACCTGCAAAAAATAAATTTTATAAGTATTATAGTTTCGAAATTATACCGTTTTTCCTCAAAATTTTAGTTAAAATCTTCAAATTTTTAGCATAACATTGTTATTTTTCACCCGTTTGTCACTTTTTAGGAGTCCAAATTCGCTTGCGGAGCTCGTACGCACCCCGCGCACCCGCCCGCAGCGCCAAAAACCCCAAAAAGCGACGACAATTTTCAAATTTTGTTATATAATAAGTTTTTCTCTTGGAGTAAAACATTTGAAATTAAAAATAAGACTTTTAAATGCTTCACTTAAAATAGTTTCGCTCTTAAAGTAATAGCTTTGAGTTCTTCCTAAAACAAGTTTTTGGATGTTGAAACAAGAATATACTTCTTGAGTCAAGAACTATGATGCGAAATATTTAATATCTTGAAATAAGACATTTTAGACTTTCCTTATATCGAAAACCCATCCGTTCTTATGTCAAATAATATTGCTTGACTGAAGAGATTTTTTTTTTCTGTGTAGGTAAATTAAAAAGTTTAGTAACTGGTAAGAAATAGTAAAAATTTCTAGTATTAATAGTATGTGTATATTTTTTCATAGGTACCTTCTTTGTTAATTTTACCTACTCAAAATCTATCGCAAACAGTTTTCCAGGCAACGTAAGACAAGTACGAGTAAAATGGCTGACTTTTCTCTGTGGTTGTACTACTCACATAAAATCTAAGACATTATTAAAGAAACTTTAAGGCCCAGGTTTATCTTAATATACCCAATTATTAGTTATTTCTGAAACTAATGTATATAGTTTTTTATTTTATTTTATTATGATTGCAATAACGCCTGCTAAGCGTTATAGCAATCAGTATTTGTAATTTCAAATAGTATTTGTAATGTATATAGGTTTCATGACTAAGAATAAAATTGAACATATTACCTACCTGTTTTGAGCATTGCAGCAGTGATAGCTCAGTGGCATTGGCTATGGACTGCCGTGCCGCAGGTCCATGGTTCGAATCCCGCCGTGGGCTTGAGCTTCACCGCATGGTGGAAGGGCATTTTGCGAATGCCCGCCTGGCTAGCTACCACCCTCAAGTAGAAAATCTGTCACCAAGCACCTAACGGTGTGTTCCGGCAGCAGTCCTTGAGAGCCAGTGAAATTACAGGCACATGAGACTTAACAACAATGTCTCAATGTGACGGACGCAGTGCAATTCGTGCAATTACTTGTGACGAAATGCATCTGTTATAGGCAGAGGTTAATCCGCTTAATATCAGGTGGTCTTCGTGCTTGATCCGTCAATAATAACATGAAAAAAAAATACACAGTTTTCTGTTCCAAATTCACAAAGAACTAAACGCTATCAATCCGTAAAAAATACAAAGCTGGTTTCACTGGCAATATGCCAAGCACTCATAGCCACGTGGCTACAATAAAAAAGTTAAGAGTTCTAATTTCAAATTAGCAGTGGGCGTTAACTGGCGCACGCTTTATATTAGGCGGTAATTTTGACAGCGGGGTAACATAGAATTTACTTGTCAAAATATTTTTGCAAACAATCGACATTAATAAATCACAAGTCATTCTATTTCCACCCACTTTTTTACTTTAACTAAACAAAACCACAATTAGCATAATAGGTACTTGCAATTGTAACTTCTATTGTTATAACAAAAAGCTTTTTGATCGGGAAGCACCGCTTCATTTTCTTTGTGACTTTTTTTTAATAGGCAGTTATTTTACTTTTACATCTTAATTTGAACATTTTAGAAATACTTAAGAGAAATAATTAAGTATCTCAATTCAACCACTCAAATCCGGAGCATTAAATAAATAATTGATAAGGCAAAATGGCTCAAAAAGGATATGAATTATAAAATTAGCTGTCAAACGTTTCGTGACAACCCAGAAGGGTGGTTTTGAGGACTGCGCATTAGATTTTGCTTCGTTTCCACACGCGAAGACTGAACAAAACCTTTATGAGGTCAGTTGAATAAATAAATGCCTTATCCTTAAAATAATTCATATGCAAGAAAAATATTGCTGTAAAAATTAACATATAGGAAAAATAATATATTTTACCATACATTTTATCGAAATTACTATAGGCACTATGACAACATGATTAGAAAAATATGTGCTTTATTGAATACCTGCAAATATTTGCTCGAGTAGTCAGGTTGACTAGACTGCCTTATTGGTGGAGTGGCGAAAGCGTCGCTTTGGCACCTGATTCCTGAATTCAGTTACCGGATCAGAAATTTATTGGGAACTAACAGTGCCTCACGGTTTCAAATATGTAGAAAATGATGAAAAGTGATGATTATAAATAGTATTCTTTGTGTTGATCCAGGAACTAAATTATCATTATTCCAAGTTCCATCGAAATCGGTTTAGTCGTTTTAGCATGAAGGAGTAACAAACAGACACACTCACATCCGCACTGACAAATGTTCGCATACATAATTGGATTAGTGAGATAAACTGAAGACTTGCTACCTACATGTATATACGTAGGTCACACACTAAGTTTGCTAAAAGTGACTTTGTTGTGTTGGCCGTGTGTGAAGAAGCGTTGTCATGATGTAGGAGAACGCGGCTTTTTGGTCGTCTTTCGCGAACTTTTTCTAACACCCTGGGTAAACAAATGGTAAAACACACGGCATTAACACTTTTTTTATCTTCAAGTGGAATTGTGCATATAGGACCCGTAGCTGAAAAAAAAACGCGATCATTTTTTTACCAACGTTTCTCACCCTGCGTCATCACTTTTAATGTTAAGTGAGTTTTCATAATATGTTTCAAAAACGTATGAATCTTACTCGTACTTAATTATATATGAAATTTATATAAAATAACACTTACATAAACGTTTAATCTAAAATGTACCTTGTAAATAAATATCAGACTGGCGGGGTTGGGTTCAGCCCGAGGTAAAGGGGAAAGGTCCTGAGGTGCGGGGCAAAGAGCGCGGGGTAATTGCTCGAGATGATGTTTAATAAGTTTTTAATGGCTGTGACGATGGATCCCCTATCCCGCTTAACCGTTCCCCATGTACAAAATTTAACAACCAGCTTTACTAGAGCTACGAATAATTTCTAAATACCTTTGCTTTCTACGACTATACTCTGACTACATCATGATATTTCGTTAATGTAATTTTGGTAATATTCTGGCGGGCAATTTAATTGAATCCACAAAATTTGTACTCATGATATGAAAATAATTTTATAATTCAGACATTCCACTAAAATATGTGCTAAATGTTCTTTAGGAGCGAGAGGGAATAGAGTTGGTTACCAAAAGAAAACGATGAAGCTTGATTCATTTCTTTGTTCGAGACTGTACTGTACTGTATCAGCCGGATTGTTCACTGCTGAATACAGCCTCCCCTATTTAGGGGGTATTTGCCATAATCCCCTCGCTTGGCAGGCGGCTTGGGGATCGCAGTGTAAGATGGCAGTTCTTAAGAAGGCGCTGCTGCCCAATTTCCAGTAATTTTCCCTCAGTCGCCTCTTACGACACCCACGGGATGATATGGGGAGGTGCAATTCTAACCCGGCACCTCACGGGGATGTTCGAGACACAGTATTACAATTACATATTATCTGTTCCTCATTCTCAAGTAATAAGAGTCGGTTCTCTGAATAAAACATATCTGGTACCTTAGATAAGAAATAAACGTAATTGACACCTTACAAAATGATGTGAGGAAAAATTATAGTCATGTGTGGGATAATAATTTTGCTCTCGTAATTTGTAATTTTGTAATGTAATCCGAAGTGCATGCGTTATTGCAAAAATAAAAATATATTAGACTCATCCATGCGAGTTTAAGAAAATATTTTCCAGTACCTGAACCACTCAGACGAAAACATTAAAAGCTATAAGTGATTTCTGACTCACAGGCAGTCCAAATGCTCCAGCCCACTATCAGTTGGCAGCGTACCCAGCATAGTATTACAAGAATTAGTGTGTAAACCATTGTTATTTATGATGATCTAAAATATTCGTTATGGTGATTGTTGTATGTAGGTAGTTTGCTGTTTACTCGTTAATATTAGATGTGGGTACTAAAATAAAATCAGTTGTCATTACACGGCTGTATCATTGACCTCGCTCCTACTTACTACATGGTGTCAGGTGTGGCTAAGTAGCGTAAATTAGTGACAAAACGATACATTAATAGTGTTTTCATGGGGAAAATATGTCGGTGAAGCCGGAGACAACTCATGCGATGTCGATAGATACGATGTACACGGCGTTGCAACAGCCGGCCGCCATGAGCGAGGAAGGCAACATGGCTACAAATTGGCGTGAATGGAAGTGCGCATTTGATTATTATTTGATTGCGACCGGCAAGGAGAATGCAGCGTCTAGAGAGAAATGTGCGTTATTCCTGCATATTGTCGGAAAATTCGGCCGCGAGATACTGGAAGAATTGGATTTAGATGACGAAGGGAGAACGAATTACGACGTGTTGGTATCAAAGTTCAAGCGTCATTGCGACCCAACCCGGAATATTAACTATGAGCGGCATGTGTTCTTCGAAACGTATCAACGTGAGGATAGTTTCGATAAGTTTTTGAGTGCGCTGAAACTGCGGAGTAAATCGTGCGAGTTCGGGCAGTTACGTAGCAGTCTCATACTGACGCAGATCATCAGAGGGCTCAAAGATTCGAGTATGCGGGAGAGAATGTTAGCGAAAACGAAACTGGATCTAGAAGGAGCGGTATCGTGGTGCCGGGCAGTGGAGACTGCCGGCAGGCAGGCGGAGGCGTGCGCCGAGTCGGGCCGGGCCGCCGGTGGCGGCGCGCCCGCCGGCCCGCCGCTCGCGCTGGAGGCGGTGCGCGCCGCCGCGCCGCGCCCGCAGGGCTGGGGCCGCGGCTCGTCCGCCGCCGCCGGCGGCGCCGCTCGCCAGCAGCATAAATCGCAACAGAATTTTCGTGGTCAGGCTGCGTGTGGGTATTGTGGACGTAAACACGGCGTCAATAGTCAGTGTTCGGCGCGGCAAGTGAAGTGTTTTAAATGCGACAGAGTAGGTCACTTCGCGCGAGTGTGTCGTGCTAAATTTGTCGGTGAGTTGGAAGACGACGAGGACACGGAGGACAGCGCCGAAATAAGTGAGTCATTGTTGTGTAGCTTGTCTATTGACGAAGTTAGCGGAGACTGTGAATCCTGGTTCGATGATGTGATGGTAAATAACGTTAAAATTAATTTTAAGTTAGATAGTGGAGCGGAAGCTTCCGTCATGTCCTTGAATGCATTTAGACAGGCAGGTTTTGATGAGAAATTGTTGAGGAAAAGTAAGCTTACGCTACGGGAAGTGAGTAAAAATAAATTACCCGTAGTCGGTTATTTCGAACCTATGTTAAGTCGCAATAAAAGACAAAGTCGTCAAAAAATCTATGTTTTGAATATAAATTGTAATAATTTACTCGGTATTAAAGCTTGTCGCGAACTTAAGTTGATTGTACGTAATGAGAAGGAGGCATCTGAGGTTGCGGAACTTAACATCGAGGAATCTATTTTTGAAGGGATAGGTTGTTTGCCGAACGTGTATAAAATTGAGGTGGATAAAACAGTCCGTCCTGTAATAAATGCGTCTAGAAAGGTTCCGATGAAAATTAGGCCGCGACTGAAACAAGAACTAAATAATTTGGTACAGTTAGGTATAATTGCAAAAGAAGACTCGCCGACCGACTGGGTTTCTAACATAGTTATAGTTGAACGACCTGGTAAGCTACGAATTTGTCTAGATCCGTATCACTTGAACAAAGCGGTGCGCCGTTGCCACTTTCAGCTCCCTACGCTGGAAGAGATCACGAGTAACCTGTCGGGGGCGACAGTGTTTTCGAAACTAGACGCCAAAAATGGGTTTTGGATGCTTAAGCTCGACGAGGACAGTTCAATGCTGTGTACTTTCTCCACGCCATACGGGCGATATCGTTGGCTTCGAATGCCTTTTGGAATTAATTGTGCCCCGGAAATATTTCATAACGAGATGTACAAAATATTTTCCATGCCGGGGGTCGAAATTTTCGCTGATGACATCCTCGTATGGGGTAGAAATAGGACGGAACATGACAAGCGACTCGGGGAGGTAATCAGGAGGGCGGCTAAATATGGAGTCAAATTTAACAAACAAAAATGTGTGTTCCGCGCACCGGAAGTAAATTTCCTAGGTCACACATTGAACGGTTCAGGCATCAGTCCTACGTCCAGCCGTGTGAGCGCAATCAACAATATTGCAAAACCGATCGATAAAAAACAGCTGGAGCGTTTCTTGGGAATGACGAACTATTTGGCTAGATTCATACCGAACTATTCGGCGATGGCGGCTCCGTTACGCGCGTTGTTAAAGAAAGATATCGAGTTCGAATGGTTGCACGTGCACGATGAAGCGTTTGAGCAATTAAAGAAGGCAATAAGCGCAGCGCCCGTGCTGCGGTACTACTCCGCGCGGGAGCCGGTGACGCTGTCGGTGGACGCGAGCGCGCACGGGCTGGGCGCGTGCCTGCTGCAGGGCGGGCGGCCCGTCGCGTACGCGGCGCGCACTCTCACGCCTACCGAGACGCGGTGGGCGCAAATCGAGAAAGAAATGCTTGCTATATATTTTGGATGCGTAAGATTTCACCAATATATTTACGGCCACAGTGAAATAACGGTCGAAAGCGATCATAAACCGCTCGAGACGATTTTCCGAAAAGCGCTCAACGAAACGCCGCCGAGACTACAGCGTATGCTGTTAAAATTGCAAGCGCATCGGTTAAACGTTGTTTACAAGCCGGGCAAGTACATGCACATCGCATCATCCTGGTTCGATGATGTGATGGTAAATAACGTTAAAATTAATTTTAAGTTAGATAGTGGAGCGGAAGCTTCCGTCATGTCCTTGAATGCATTTAGACAGGCAGGTTTTGATGAGAAATTGTTGAGGAAAAGTAAGCTTACGCTACGGGAAGTGAGTAAAAATAAATTACCCGTAGTCGGTTATTTCGAACCTATGTTAAGTCGCAATAAAAGACAAAGTCGGTGGAGCGGGGCGCGCGCCGGGATGGCTGCGAAGAGGACGTCGCCGTGCACGTGAACGCTATGTATGAAAGTTTGGACGCGACTGATGAACGACTGGAGCGGATCAAGACAGAAACGCAAAAAGATACGGTGTTATCGGCTGTGGTGAACTATTATCACGAAGGGTGGCCCGAAGATAAAAATCGTGTGGTGTCGATCGCCCGACCTTACTGGACATTTAGGCATGAATTGTACGAAATTAACGGTATTTTGTTTCACAACAATCGTGTAGTGATTCCGAGTGGCTTGCGTAAAGATATGCTACACCGCATACATGAGGGGCATCTAGGAATAGAAAAGAGTAAAAGACGCGCTCGCTCGGCCGTCTGGTGGCCCGGGATGGGCGCTGAGATCAAAGAGTGCGTGCAGCGCTGCGAGCCGTGCCAGCGGCACCGCGCCGCGCCGCCGCGCGAGCCGCTCGCGCCGCACGCCGCGCCCGCGCTGCCATGGGACACGCTCGCGGCTGATATATTCGAGCTGAATAAGCTGCAGTATTTACTTGTCGTGGACTATTACTCGAAGTTTGTAGAGGTAGTTTATCTACCTAATATGAGAAGCGACACGGTGATTGCGAAAATGAAGAGTATGTTTTCTCGTTTTGGAATTCCGAGAAAACTGGTAACTGATAATGCAAAACAGTTTGTATCGACGGAATTTAGTCAGTTCGCAGAAAAATGGGAATTTAAACACGTGACCAGTTCCCCGCTGTATCCGCGCTCGAACGGACTAGCCGAGCGGAACGTCCAAACGGTCAAACGTTTGCTGAAGAAAGCCACCGAGGATAAAACAGAATGGCAATTAGCATTACTGAACTTTAGAAATACTCCCGTCACTGGCGAGGATTATTCCCCGGCGCAACTATTGATGGGTAGATCGCTCAATACAAGGCTACCGGTTATCCCTCAGGTATTGATACCCAAAACCATAGAACCTAAACAAGTACGTGACGTACGCCAGGGCAGAATAGATAAAATGAAGCGCTACTACGATAGAGGCACGAAGGTTTTACCTGCTCTTTCCCCAGGTGAGCAGGTCCATGTGAAAGATGGTAAGGTGTGGAACAAAGCTCGGGTAGTAAAGGGAGCCGATTATGATCGCTCCTACTGGGTGGAAGTGGACAACGGTGGCACTTATAGACGTAATTGGTCACATATCTTAAAGCCAAACGTAAAAGCTAATCGCGTCTCAATAGATCCGCGGGATGGTTTATCTAACAATGTTGACTCACACCCAACGTCGGCAGGCGAGCCTGTAGCGGAGTCTCAGCCGAGAACTTCCCTGTATGCAGGGGAGGATGTAAGGGAGCCTACAGAGGCGGCTGCGCCCTCATCTGTAAAGGTGACCCGTAGTGGCAGGGCGGTTAGGCTTCCACAAAAGTTTGTATGTACTTAAAATAAAATGTTATATTATCTATAAAGTAAAGTAAGTTTTCAGTCAATTAAACTATAGTCTGTTGTCATTTTGTAATATTAAGTCTAGTTATACCTACCGTTCATAAATGTATTATGTAATGTGGAATGTATGTGTTAGCTTAATTGTTAATCACTATTTAGATTTAATTTCATTTAAGGAGAGGGAAGATGTTGTATGTAGGTAGTTTGCTGTTTACTCGTTAATATTAGATGTGGGTACTAAAATAAAATCAGTTGTCATTACACGGCTGTATCATTGACCTCGCTCCTACTTACTACAGTGATTACACTCAGGAATAGTTACGCTTTAGAGGGAAAGTAAACATTATTGTTTTATTACGTAGCTAAGCCGACCAACTATTTGACTTGGTGTATGTGATGTATGAAATCTTAATTATATTGTTTTAAATATTATTAAAAATGTATAATTCTGTACATTTTCTGATGAAAATATTAGTTCGTCAATTGATCGCATTTGTAACGGATTAACGTATTTTAATTGTATGACTAAATGGTTTTAGAAGTAAGTTAGACAATCATGTCCATAATGTCTATATATGACTAGTCTATATAAGACTAATAGTCTTCTATGACTTTTCAAAGTAATACAGCGGGATTTATGATTATTTTGGTACCTTAGTTACCAAGCCTAGTGAAAATACTTTTTATTTTAAATTTCCTTACAGACATTCGATCTTGATGGTACAGCAAACACCAGGTATCTGCTGCAGACCAGCATGGCCGGTGGCTTTTTAAATTATTACCATCCTCGACCACACTCCATGGTGGACCAAGGTTACCAAGGTTACCAAGGTTATCGGCTGTAAAAAAGCTTCTAATGCCTTTTATTACATTTAATAAAGATTAGGCTACTATATATCAGTCTGCAATGAAAAAGGTACGTTCCAACTCGTCAATAAATAGAACGGAAAATATTATTTTATATCGGAATAGCGGGTAGGTAGAGAAAGATTCCGCTTCATCGCGTCGTGTCCGCTTCCGGCGACCACCGCATCCGCCACTTCCGGTCGCAGGCTCGACTCGAGACTACTCGAGATTTCATCTTTACACATACTTCTACGTAGAGAACATGTAGTTCTGTAGATAGAAAAGGTTATTCATATAGTATGTATATTTGTAACTCCTTCAATATCTCGTTTTTTTTCTAATATATACATATATGTAGATACCAAGCATGCAGAAACTGTTGTTTCGTGAGTGCTACACCCAAGCAATATAGTCCGGGGTTTGATATCCAGAAGAGTGATCGTTGGTTTTCCCCTCAAGAAGTTTTCAGTAACAGTCCGGACTAAGGAACTGTGTCCTGTAGATAGCTATATGTTCGTGCACTATTATTTTATATAGACCACGGGGCAGTACCCTCATTTAGATAAATATATAAAGATATAAAGAAGTTTTAATAGCCCTTTTGTAAATTTTTTACAGACAATTCAAGGTACATTTAATACATATTTATACTACTTAAATATAATCATTCTAATTAAGTCTATGTAAATAATTGATTAAAATGTAATAATCATAATATTTTTATACATAATACAGTTAAATAAAATTTACAGGTATCAAGTTTGCACTTGTCCTAAGAACAAAGATTCTAAAAGCTGCTGGCATGAATTCTTTTAATGTGTAGAAGGGATTGTTTTCAAAAAAGTTCTTAAGTTTTAGTTTGAACAAACTATATTTTAAGGTGGTCAAGCTTTTTGGTACTTTATTATGTACATCAGAATTTCGAATAACGACCTTGTTTCTGTACTTTGGCTAATCTGATTTTAGGTACAACCCGAATTATGTTTTATAATTCGCTTTTCATTATTACGCAGATTGTAAGGTAATGATAAGTGTAACAAATAATATTGCTTAGGTCTGGTTATTTAATCATCAGATAAAAAAATATCAGACAGTTAAGTGTAACTGTACTGTATTATAACACTTAACTGTACTGTTTAACTGATTATGAAAATTATCATGTACAAAGAAAAAATAATATTATTAATATTTATAATAAAATAATAGTAGAAAGCTTGTTTTTAGGTCCTATTTTTATTAAATATTAAAATTATCTTAATTGTACAAATATACAATAATATTATTAACATTTATAATAATGTGACCTTACCGTACAAAGTTTTTCTCCGATTTCAACAACTTAAATCACCCCTTTCAAAAAAATGTTGAACACGTCATTTTTTATTTTGAATGAACTATCCAAATACTAATTTTCAGAACTGAAAGTTAAAAAACAGAGGACTATCCTCAAACAGAGGAATATCATTTTTAACCCTTAAGGGGTTTAATTTAAAAAAAATCTTTTTTGTACACCCCTAGGCAACCTCAAATTTTAAGTATCTGCGTCCAGTGGCTTAGGCTGTGCGTTGTCTGTCAGTCAGTGAGTCAGGACTTTTATTTTTATACAATAAATAAAGATTCTGCAAACAGTCGGCAGTTAAGCGATGAGCGCAGCCACTGTCGATCCCTGTCCTAGGACAGGTTAGTTATTATATGGAAGTCAGGAAAGGGCATTGGATGAATACGGACGTAAAGAGATTGTCAGCCATGTAGTGGCTAATTGGCAAGAATTTGCGATATTGTCTTATGATGCTAAGTGTAACGAAGACAATTTTACCACTGCGGCTGAGTATCAGCTCTATCGATATGTTGCAACTTTTGACATGGGGCACTACGTTTGAACTGGTAGCCGCGAGGCAAGTATACATACTTATAATTATGTTTTCAAAGTGTACCAGAATGGAAAACTATGGAAAATTTGGTACTGGATAAGGTCAACCTATAAAACGATTACGATTTACGGGGCCAATTTAAAAACATTAACAAGGATTAATAAGTAACCTATTTATATATGACACTTATTACACGGTTCCCAAAAAAGGAGGGTTAAGTTAATTTTATCCGGTAACCGTTCCTGAGGGATAGTCTACGTGCAGGCAAAGCCGCGGATAAAAGCTACTAAAATATATACCTACATAAGTACTACCGTGACATACTATATAACTTTAATAGAAAAATTACATTGGTTCATTTAGCGTAGTACAAGGCAGAAGAATTCCCTCCAAACTTACCAAATCAAGTGCCACGTGTTACGAATAACAGATGAAAAGCCCTTCTAATTTGTCGTCATCGCCCACGTTTCTTCGTCGTCATCACCCTGTAACCACCCTTTAAAGCCATACCCTACTATATCATTATCAACTATAGTTATATACGAGTACTGCTTATACAATATCGTATGGTAGAATGGGGGCGGGGACGCACATGGTCAAAACAAATGTCGCAAATTGTTGCTAAAATATTGCACGAGTATTTCTAGTTTATTCTACATTTTTATTCAATCTAGTTTGCTTTTTTTCTTAATTTAGTAATAATAGATCTATTTGTGAAGGAAGTACTGCCATCCTACCTATTTCTATCAAAAAGCAGTAATGTTTGCATAACTTAAGAATATCACAAATAATTATGTAAAGATATGTAAGTCAAACATAAAAACAGCAGATTGCAAACCTTACCGTAGCGGGCGTGTTTAAAAAAGTGTATTGTGCGGCGCAATAACAATACCTTGACGCGAGAAATCGGGTGCGATCAAATCTATTAACTAATCGAATTGAATTTGGAATAATGTGCGTGTTTTGTTAATTATGATCTTGATGAGTCCGAAATCTTGTTTAAGGTTTAGACTGTACTAATAGGTACTTATGATAATGTCAGTTGTACGTCCTTAAGGCAATGTCAGTTTTTCATTTTACTGAACAAAATTTCACACAAATGTCAAAATTCATGGTCTTCCTTTTATTTCTGACACCCTGTCATTTAGCAAGAAATAATTTTTGTGATGAAATCTTTCGATCGGTATGATAAAACTACAGGTTGATTTTTTTTCTCGTGTAACGGGTTCGATTCCCGGTTCAACCATGTAATTATTTAAATTTCTATGAATGCAGTTTGAATTGTTTTTTAAATTTAAATAATGTCTACCGGTTATTTGTAGATGGAACATTTCAGTAAAATGTTCCATCTACAATATTCAAGGTACTTTCCCTCCATGTGGCATCGCCGTGGGACGTCATGTATAACCGGACCTAACCTTCAGTTCGGTCCGGTTGATTCATACTTAGCCGGCTTACTTACTGGATTCTGCAGTTATGTACTATTACTTCTTTATAATATGTGGAACATGTCTTTATTATGGCAGCGCACTTACTATACAAGACATTTATGTCGGATGGCATGTTCACGTTCTCATAATAAGGTTCTCATAATATATTTCACAAGTATCACCTAACTAAAGTATTCCACGAGGAACACTGATACGCTAGTCTTTGACCACAATTTTATCTCCGCCGATTTTGACATAAGTAACAGTTTGTCAAAGATTGCAGATCCTAAACAGGTCTAAAACAGAATGGGCACTAGAACAGATGCCGAGTAAGTGATAATGTGGTCGAAGGTGTAAGTAAACAGACTTAAACTAGAATTACTGACTCTCAAGGACAGCTGCCGGAACTCACTGTCAGGTGCTTGGCTACAGATTTTCTACATGCGGGTGGTCGCTAGCCAGGTGGGCATTCACAAAATGCCCTTCTACCATGCGGTAAAAGATCAAGCCCGCGGCGGAATTCGAACCATGGACCTGCTGCGCGGCAGTCTATAGCCAATGCCACTGAGCTATCACTGCTTCAAAACACACGAAGATATTGGGGGGTGCAATTCTAGCCCGGTACCCCACAAATATGGCCTCTTTTTTACTACAATCATCTCATTAGGAGTTCCTACTCAGATCTGCTGATATCTAGTTGCAAGTACGTACTACAGTCTACAATCTAAATGCCTTCTGTAAAATGTAATGATAACAGTAACAGTATTATTATATTGGTTTGTCGTGCGATCAATATAAAATATTATCGTATTGTTGAGATTTTATTTATTCATTACTGAAAACATGACTTACTTTGTTGTTAAAGTGTAATGAGAATGATGTCAATCATAATTGTAGTTTTAGTAACTACTGTAGTAGTAGTTCTTTATATTGTAAACTTGTGGAAAACCTACAAATACTGGGAAAACAGAGGTATTGTAGGTCCAAAACCTATCCTTTTATTCGGAAATTACAAGACAGTCATATTGAAAGAACAAACTGAAGCTGAGCTTCTGCGACAAATATATGAGGACTATCCAAAGGAAAAATGTGTTGGGATATTCAAAGGTGTACATCCTGTACTAGTAATCAGAGACCCAGATATGTTGAAAGAAGTGCTCATAAAGAATTTCGCAAGTTTTAATGTGCGACATATAGAGGAACCACTTTCATCATTCGACAAAAGCCTATTTGTTATGTATGGCGATGAGCGCTGGCAAGCTACTCGTCACGCTATGTCACTTGGATTGACGAAAGCAAATCTAAAAAAGATGATGCCAATACTCGACGACTGCATCGACAACTATATAATGTATATAGATAAACTTATGCTTATGGCAAAATTTAACAAAAGTAAGAATTATATTGAAATAAAAGAATTATTAAATAAATTCATGATGGAAATAATTGGTAAATTGTTTTTTGGTGTTGACATGAGAGTGTTTTCTAAAAACGATAAATTTGAGTAGGCAATGAAGTCAATTCTGGAGCCTTCGCTAGGTGCTACCGCATTGAATACAATAACTGTAACTTTACCATGGCTTCTATTTATTATAACACCATTTCTGCGACTCGTTATTCACAAAGAATTTGATGTTTTTCGTAAGTTCATATTTAACTTAATCCATAACCGAATAAATGGTCGTAACAATACTACTTTACTTAAGTATTTGATAGATATAAAAGAAAACAATAATAAGAAAATTCCTGAAATTAATTTTGATGACGAAGACATAATTCAAGAAATCATGACCTATTGCACCGCTAGTTACGAATCAAATTCTGGAACAATGGCCTTCATGATCTATGAATTAGCTTTAAATCGTGATATTCAAGACAAATGCTATGAAGATATAACCAATACACTTGAAAAGTATAACAACCAATTTAATTTAGAATGTGTATTGGGAATGAAGTATTTGGACATGGTGTTACATGAAACCATGAGGATGCATCCATTGTCCCATGCAATTGACCGCAGATGTGTATCTAAATTTACATTCCCAAAGTCAAATTTAACCATTGACCAAAACGTATTAGTGTATGCGCCTTTACATGGGTTACAGAACGATCCAAACTATTTTCCGAAGCCGGAGGTCCTCAATCCAGAGAGGTTTTCTGATGAAGCTAATTTAAAAATATCACTATGTACCTATTTGCCTTTTGGAGGTGGACCAAGAGTATGCTTAGGTACATTTATTTGACATAATAGAAGTTTATATAAAAAATACTATATTGTAAGAAACAAATTCTAACAATGTTTTTCATCGCAAATGTATTTATACCATGATATCTATTGTTACAGGTACCCGTTTGGCGAAATTGATAATACTTTTGTGTGTTTCAAAGCTAATGCTCAAGTTTAAAATTATTCCCTGTGAAAAAACTAAAGCGACATTGAAACTTGACCCAAACAAAATTCGGGTGGTTTCTGTTATGGACGGCTTTTGGGTCAAGTTTGAAAAACGATAGTTACGTATATATAAATACCTCAATACCTAAATGTTCATACATCTACTGTATAGATAATATGATTGAAAATGTAAGTATAGTATTCATAATATTTTTACGAAGGATTCTAGAGCGTAGCGAGGGGTCTAAAGTAGAATCCTGAGTGCAGCGAGTTATTTAAAGTTACTTGAACTACGAACATAGATGTTGGCTCCCGAGGTGGACACTACTTTTTATAACCCTCTATGAGAAAATAAGTAAGTAAGCTGCCGACTGGTAGTGGGCTAGAGCATTTGGACTGCCTATGAGTCTGCAATGACTTATAGGGATCTAAATGATTTTATTGTGGTAACTGTAGTGTTGTATATAGTTCGTAGTTTTTTGTTAATAATGGCATACCGCCGGTAAAAAAATAAGTACAACTTGTGAATATCAATAGTACGTTTATTTTTTAAACATTGTTAGGAAAATTAAGACACAGCTTAGAAATAGTTAGAAGCTAATGTTTACATTTGAACATTATGGAAGTGCATCGCAACAATTTTACCACTACCATCCGTTTTGGTCCGTTGGAACTTTTACTAAAAATATCGAAATTCTAAAGTCAAATCACTTCTTGTCCCTCAGAGATTAAAAAGCTATTTTAGCCTCTGTTTACGAGAAACCCTGTGTACACTAGCTCTTTTAGAATAGGTGTGATATAAAATGTAGGTAATAGCTATGGACTGCCGTGCCGCAGGCATGGCTCGATCCCCACCACCGGCCACCGGCTTGAGCTTCACCGCATGGTGCATTTTGCAATTGTTCGCCTGGCTAGCTACCACCCTAAAGTAGGAAATTTCAGATTCAGATTCATTTATTGTTAAACTGTGATACATTGGGTTCTTAAATTATAATTTGTCGCTAAGCACCTAACAGTGCCTCCCAGCAGCAGCCCTGGAAAGCTAGTAAAATTACAGGCTCATGAGACAACAACTGTATATCTCAGAGTGACAGGCGCAGTACAATTCGTCGCTTATGACTAAATGTATAGGCTGAGGTTAGTGGGTGTCGTGCTTGATCCAATTGTTGTCACAATAAAATAAAAAATTATATAAAAAAAAAGTATTGTTTTACCTACTGTTAATTTAAATGAATAGTGACAGTGGTGTGGTACGGAACATTTTGTGCGAAAGTCCGAGTGTGGAACTCGGACTTTCGCTCGGTTTGACCGGTGGTTGAGTCTGAGACTTATCCTATTTTATGTTCCTGCATACATAACAAATTAACTGGTCATAAAATATATTATATGAGTAAATATAGTTTTTACTACCTCACGATTTTGGAATATACGAAGTATAGTCGTAAACCAGTAACTCAATATTGTTGCAATTTCATTAGGTACTTACTTATAATTCGTGTGGGTCTAAATCAAATGACAAATAAAAAACATCGTTATATTGTTATACAATAATGTTAGTTATTATAGTGTATCTGATGTTTGCTTTAACAATTGTGATATGTTTAGTGACTCAGAACATATATAGCTATTGGGCAAATAAAAAAGTAGTTGGACCAAAACCTTTGCCTATTTTTGGCAACTATGCTTCCGTATTTTTCGGCTACAAATCTGAAGGGGTATTATTACGAGAGATATACGAAAAGTACAGTGATGATTTTGTAGGTATTTACAAAGGTTTACAGCCAGTGCTGCTTGTCAGAAACCTTGCAATAATCAAACAAATATTACTGAAAGATTTCAATTTGTTTAATGTAAGATGCATAGAAAACCCAATAAGCATGTATTACCACAGCCTTTATGTTATTAATGGTGATGAGAAGTGGAAAAACCTAAGAAGGATAATAGCGCCAGGCATGTTGAGCGACCGGATTGAAAAAATGATTCCGCTCATACAAGACTCCGCTAATATATATTTAAAATATCTCGAGGATATCACAAACGATCACAAGTTTTTCGAAACACGCAATTTAAATACAAAATGTACACTTGATGTATTTAGTAAACTCATATTTAATAAAGAGCAAGATATGTTTACTTCTAACAGTTTTGAAGAAACAGTTAACGCTTTTTTATATTCAAAACTGCGACTGTCACTTTCTAACTTAGCGCAGTTTCTTTTTCCTCCTGTGGTATCTATTTTATCAGATGTTCAAAATATGTTTGATGATAAAAACAGATTTTTAAATGATTATGTCAAGGCATTGATACATGACGTAGAAAATAAAGGCGTGAAACGAAACAATTTACTGGAGTTTTTGATTGGCATGAAGGAAACTGGAAAAACACGTAAGGATAAAGACCTTCCCATAAATATTGATAATGATTTTATTATTCAACAAACTTTGACATTGTTCATAACTGCATTTGAATCGACATCTAGTGTAATATCATTTGTGGTTTATGAACTGGCACAGAATGAGGTAGTACAAAACAGATGCCTTCAGGAAATTGATGAAGTGTTTAATCAGAGTAAAAATGAAATCACATTAGAGTCATTATCCCAAATGATCTATCTAGAGCAAGTTATAAATGAAACTATGAGAAAACATGCGGTACAAGTCATTGACCGAAAATCTTTAACTAATTACAAGTTACCGAATACAAACGTAACCATAGACAAAAATGTATTTATATATGTACCTGTACATGGATTACATAATGATCCGAAATATTATCCTAACCCTGAGCTGTTTAATCCGGAGAGATTTTCGCCAGAAAAAAAGGAAATGATTCCACAGTTTGCTTTTTTACCTTTTGGAGATGGACCACGAATGTGTATTGGTAAGTGAATGTATTTTAAAGCACCCACATTTCGCCAGTTATGTAGTCCCACGTAAGTAACTAAACACAATAAAGGCGAGCTAGCTACTCAGTAGATTTCAAATTACGGAAAACACATTGTTGTAATTTTAAAAAATCCAACCAATACGTCCATATTTTAACGCGTTATTTTACGTTTCTGTACCTGCCAATGACGAGGCATTTAACATAATATGTTAAATATACAATTATTGGAGCACAAAATTTTATGCCCTGGACGGGATCGAACCCGCGTCCTCCGATTTCGCGCCGGATGCCTAATCCGCTCGGCCACCTGGGCACGCTATTGCTAGCCGAAATAGCGTGCTCCAGTTGTATTACTTTACCCATCATGCGACGGTGCGCGAAATCGGAGAACGCGGATTCGATTCCCGCCCGGGGCATAATATGTGGTCCAATAATTTGTAACTTAGATTTTCGCTTAGCACGCGACAGTGCTTGTCTTGTCTTGATATTTAGAAATAATATGTTGTCAACAATACCAAAATTATTAACTAATTGTTATTAACATCAATATAATCATAATTATATTTTATAATATTATATTTTATATTAGAATTTTCCTATTGTTGTATGTATTTTTTTATTGGAAAAATGTTTAACCTACATTTTGTTTCAGGTTATCGTTTAGCAAAAATTGTCATCATAATCATACTCTCTGCATTTTTGCGGCAATACAAAGTTTCTCCATCACCAAGTACGAATAAAAAACTGATATACGATCCCAGAAGAACAAGAACTTTGATACCATTGGGAGGGCTCTGGGTCAAAATAGAAAGAAGATTATAAAACCACTAAGAGTTAAAATGGCAACATATATCTGCCAAAACTATAATTATAAATTATTATTTTCATTATGTAAGCTCTTATTGTTTTTTTCTTAATGTAAGTAGCTTATATTACAAATCAATTGGTGCCTATAATATTTTTTTTTGTTTTTGTTGATCCCACTGTTTATGCCCAGAAAATTAAATTTATTGTATTGTTAGCTATATCGTTTGTTTGTATTGAGTATATCAATTAAAAAAAATTGCGTATCTGTCTTTTTCTACATTGTATTCGTACAGAACCCGAATTTTGATAAATCTAGTATTGTGGCCGCCTTTGCGGGACAACGAATAACTCATCACGAATAACAGATGAAAAGGTTCCAGGTTCGATGCTAGATCTTATTTTGGTCTGTTTAACAAATTGTTGTAATAACACAGAATAAAATGGTAATAAGACTTTGTCGTAATAACACAAAATAAAATGATAATAAGACAATGATCATTAGATATTAGATTTATCTAATGCTCACCTTTTTTCTCGTCTAAACGAGCTCATCTAATGTAGCTCATTCGATAGATATATCCAAAAAAAGTAAAAGAACTAAGTTCATAAATAGCCCATAGATATAACATTTACCGAGCAAGATTTTAATGTCATGTTTTACTTAGTCTTCTGATATGACTACATACTGTCGTCTTAGGTTTTCGCAATTATAACACATAGTTACTAAACAACTTTAAACGGTTTAAATCACGTATATTTATCCCGACGTTTCAAAAACTCTGCAGTGATCGTAGTCACTTAAATTTATTACTAAAACTACTTACTTTTCCTCAATTAACTCTCAGACTAGTACCTAAATAATAAAAGCTTTGTATTGGCCCTATACTATTCTAAGATACGATAGAGTCTAAGGTATATTTTTCATTACTGTACGCAAACAGTGGAGAAATAACAAAATGTATATATAATAATTTGTACAAATATCAGCTTAGCCCTAAGAAGATTTCTCCTCCAGCAAACCTTAAAATATACAGTAGTATATATTGTTAGGTTTACACCGTGGTCATAAAAAAAAACCACTTTTTTGATTGTTATGATTTTTAATTAAATAATATTAAATACGTACATATTTACTTTATAATATTTAAAATAAAATAGCAAAGGACATGTACTTATAAAAAATATAATATAAATTATTAGACACAATAGGTACCTAATTTGTAAAAAACATATAATCGTAAAATAGACATTAAATACATATAAATACGAATTATATACCAAGGTGCACTCTATTAGTTAGTTTTATAAATGTCTAAAGAGAAGCTTGCACAAATCCTATGGGTAAATTTTGAAGTATTACTGATTTAAGGTTGAACTGGCCGGTCGCTTCTCCATACCAACGCCGTAGGGTGATCACTTCCGTATTTGAGACTTTAGGTCCAGAATTAAGCATAATACCGATTGATCTCGTCATTATCTAGGCTTGTATGATACCGAAATTTTAAAAAAATAATTAAGTTGAAAGTTATGAGCCGTGAAAATTTTATATGAAAATGTTTCGAAGCTCATAACTCTCCAGTTAAATAGCTTATTAAAATTTCGGCATCATACAAGCCTAGGTAATGACGAGATCAATCGGTATTATGCTTTGTTTTGGACCTAAATCCGAAAATAAGGCAGTGATCACCCTACGGCGTTTGTATGGAGAACGGCCCGGCCAGTTCACCCTTAACAGTGAAAGAGCCAACATAGGAACTGGAATCGTAGGATGGCGCTTTTAGGACCAGTGATTTAGTGGTTCTAGTCTGAACACCACTGTCTGGGCACCAGGTAGTAAGGTGGGAGAAGAGGATACGTAAGAATAAAATTGATAATAATAAAATAAAAATTGTCTAGGGGAGCCGGGCTATATGTTACCTCCTCATCTCTACCCGTGGGTGTCGCGCTTTCTGAGGAACTGATATCTCATACTGCGATCTCCAAGACCCCTGCCAAGCGTGTATGGCAACCCCCATAGGAGGGGAGGCTGTGTTCAGCAGTGGACAACTCGGTGATACAGTACAGCAGTACAGTAAGCCATTTTACAAAATAAAACGTAATAGAAACTGGTTTCTAAATAAGTTCTCGAGAACCCGTAAAATAGGGCGAGGACTATTTTCATCGTATTACAAGTTTGTTATCTGCCAATTAAAAATACATTTTAACATAAAATATGTTATTTTCTATTTTAGGCAGCATATGGGCCGATAGGACGCCGTGCATAAAAGTTACATCTAGTTAATATGGGGTATTTTTGTCAGTAGTTTCAGCTGGTAAGTTTGAATTGAGGTCTCTAGTAAGTAATTATGTAATTTTATAATCTTTGAGAGAAATTCATCAAGGAAGTTTAAAAATGGAGTTGCATCGTCATTTGATAGAAATCAATAGATGGCTAATATGCTGATGTTGTTGCTAATTTTGGTTAAAATCCAAATTCCTAAACGTTTCCAACTAAGGAGTGCGTGCGTAATTTAACAAGTTCATAGCAAAAATACTAAACAAAAATCCCATTCATACACCAACATCATCAAAAACTTCTTCCTATGTCTAAATGGCTTACAAGAAAGTACCTGAAATACCGGGTAGTGCAAAGTCCTGTACCCGTATCTTCGCAGTAACTTTAATTTCAGTCTCCAATTCTAAGTAAAAGGATTCCCACACACACACATGCGTACTCAAAACATCCGGCTGTCTAACTTAGGTACCTTCTTGCTAAAACTTATCCGAGGCTCCCAAGTCTCACTTCAAGGAGCGGAGAATCAATTAAAACTACTAATGAAGTTCTTAGACGTTTCACTTCTCCCCTACTTACCGCCCTAAAACTTCGCCTTAGTTTAATATGGATTCTATTTAGATGTGCCTTTTTATTTAAAATCATATACAACTGAAATCAACTTAACTTGCGTGATTAATTTTAAAGAAGCAGATTAAAATTCTCTTAAAACATCTCGTAAGCATTAGTACATACATCGTCTTCTGGATATTGTTCGTGTTCGATAACCCAACTTAATTAGCAAATAATATTTAAAATGATGCCAGTATTCAATGAATAACGAAAAAGGCCATTAAATATCTCGCAGTGAATGATATATAGGTCAACGAGTGAATACGATTAGCGTTCCAAATTAAAATGAATGTATGTTGAAATCAACGCTAACTAAACTAAATATATTGCTAATAAATCTGTTTTAAAGCTATATCAGCTTTCAATTTGAATGGTGTGATGATGACCCCACATTAATTGGGAAAAGGGTAAGAAAATCATTATTATATACAGATTACTTTATTATATACTCTTAAACTCGGACCCACTCCGAGTCAGTTTTGTAGGTCTCTTTAGCAAGATACCGTCTATGTGATAGATATTATGTCTCGAAGCAGTATTGCGCAAGCACTACTATCTTTAGAATACTGTCTTATTTTAATTTGTATCAATATGACTATCAATGGTCGAAATAAATGAAATTAGTATATTATTAGGCGTGAAGAGCACTGTAGCAAGTGCAATTACTGGCTGAACAAGGCAAAAGAACTAACGTCTTGGAGTGATAAGCGCAATGCGATGTCAATCAGTACAAGAAACGTGACACTGAAATTCACCCATTGGCATCGGCGATAATGATAACAATAGAATTTCATTCATAACTAGGAAGTAGTGGTCCAAATTAAGTCAACTTATTAATGGACCAGCGTGGTAATTAGCATTAGGCCACCGACATGTAAGTCTCATCACTTCCTCACATAGAAAACAAATGAGCCAAATAATAATTCGATACTGGTAGCATTATATCAATATATGAGATATTTATTTTCAATAAGCCGCAAAACTATAAACGAATTCATCAAGCTTCTAAATCTAAAATTGAATTAATTATTATGACGATGACATATCTTTGATCTGATCATGAAATATGCACATTCGGTACGCGAACCTGATACCGCTAATGATATTCATAACATAACCACTGTGGCAGGGAGACAGAAGGGGTAAGTAAGATATAATCTCTGTGCTCCGTGTGTTTAGTAGATATTTAATCATAAAGCTTTCACGGAGCCATCTTACTTACACTAGATTTGTTTACAATAAACCTAGTTCATTTAAACATAGCTCACAGTTCGAAAATTAAAGTTGTACTTGAAAAATATAATATAAAAAAATATTACAAGAAATGGAACCGACTTCTAACACTGAAAAGTATTTATTAACTTGCTAAAGTCGGCCCCCTGCTGTTTCAAAGTACTTTGAGATAACATTTTCATTGTCCGACTTCAACAAGTTATTTCATACTTGTCAGTGTTAGAAGTCAATTCCATTTTGTTCTTAAAAATGTTTTATCCTTTTTATTAATGATAACTGAATAAACAATCGATTTTAACACCTACAATACTGGACACCATCGACAAAACTTGCAACTACCGAGTCATTTAGGTGTGTCAAGAATTGTTCAGTTAGTTGAGTGTAACTTAAAAACTACTTGACCGATTTTGATGAAACTTATATAGTAGTTATTATAATATAGTTCAGAGGTATACCCTTTTCAATGAAAACTAATTATCGTAATCGGACTACTCTGTTAAAAGTTATGCACGGTCATACATTTAAAAAAATACACGTCGACTTAAGAAGTCTCCTTTTTTTGGTAGTCGGTTAATAAGGTATATACGATTACTTAGACGTAAAAAAGGCTTCGACGATTCTGCCTCTGCCAACAGATGTTTGAATTAAATATATTTTTGCCATACATTTCTTATATAGTGACATTCAAAATCAAAAGCCTCGAGTTTCTTACTCGTAATAAGGGTCACTAGAAGCACCGCGAGAAATCGCAGTGGCTCTAATGCCGTTTTTTTAAACTTGTCAGCAGAATGTTGCATATATACATGTTACATTTAGTAATTGACCTCCATTAGATCGTCGTTGCAGCAATTCAACGCCAATTAACGTAATTATAATCATGACTGACTATATGATGTACCTATTTCGTATTTTAGGTAGATACTAAGGTAATTTAAAATTAAATTGAAGGTTTTGCCACTGAGCAAAACCTCAATTAGAAAATTTGTCGTTATGCACAAAACGGTGTGTTCCGGCACCTTCGATCACGTTATATCTGCATCAGATGAGACTGTGGTGGCTGTGATCATAGGCAATAAAAGAACTTGTTACAAGAGGTAGACACTATCAGGAGGTAATAATCACTATTACTAGCAGAAGTAGATATAGTGATACAAATTACACGTAACGAAATAGAGAGATCACTTATAAATTGATGGATAACATTTTAGACATATCTAATTCGTCCAACCGTCATAATTGAAAGCTATTCTACATCAATACCACAGCAATAGGTCAATATGCTAGGCTTTCAGAACCTAATGTGAACCTTTCTGAAACCAATGCACTGCAACGGCCACAACACTGCTACATTACAACAAAAAATTATGTCGTCACGTTTACCTCAAGAACTTCATACGTGATTTTGCGTTTTGTGGAAACAAAACATGGTGCAATGCATAAACTTTAAACGCAAGATCCACGAGGAGCCGTGGGGACAATAAAACAAAGAAAACCGTATCTCGCCCGGAGCAGTGGCGCGGCGGCGGCTGCACGCGTCCGCCAATAGGAACGTTACACCCGCCCACGGCCCGCCCCGCTTCCCACTTGCTCCCAGGGATGAATGAGACGCAGCATCCCCGCCAAGGTTTACATCGATCACGGGGGTATGGGAGCGAGCCGTTTCGCTCTAGCCCGTGGGCGGTGATGCGATGTCCTCTCGCGCAGTCGCGAACAATTAACGTGCGGGGCGGCGTGGTCGGCGGATCGCGACGTGCGACGTCACTATAATGTGGTTAGTCAGTGAGCGTCGGGGCCGAGCCGACGGCGACGGCAACGGTGGTGGTTCGGAACACGACAGGAGCGCGGGAGAGCCGCGCTGGTCGTTCAGCCAGCGCACCGGCCACAGCACGGTGGAGTTCAAGAGCTCGGCGTGCGCGGGGGCCTCGGAGCCGCCTGCGCCGCCACTCTCCGCGCTGCCGGACCCGCAGCAGTTCAACATCTTCCCGGCCTTCTTCAGCCGCCAACTCAACTTCACGGGCGGCGGCGCATGCGGCCAGGGTGCCAAGATCATGGAGGAGCTGAGGCCAAACCTGGTGGGGGGACTTCTCGGTGTTCCTGGTCTTCTAGACGAACATCAGACGGATGCTAAATACCTTACCTCGACCGGCGAGACCAAGTACACGCCGGACAAAGGAAGAAAGTGCAGCAATGCGTCTTCTTCCTCGGCGGAGGAGTTCGGAGGATTGTACAGTGGAGACCACGCGGCGACGCCTCCTGCCCCCACCCTTAGTAGATCATTACAAGATCACACAGGTGTGTACTTATCTATATTATAATGCCATTCAATGTCATCGGCAGCTTCATCCCCTTATGCCGATTATTATAAGGGACTGTACAAAAGGCATTTTCCTAAAAACAACAAAACACCAATTTGTAAATATTTTGACATAGGTTTTATTTCCAGCCACCACTCTAAGGGTGACCCTCCTTAGCAGTCCTCATTGGTAGCATACCTATCAGTCAGTAAACAGGGTGCAAAAGATAGTAATGTGTTCTGTTGGGCCCCTCACGCACCAATGTCCAATTATTAGCCTTGGTTAGTTTGTTGCTTTACTTGGCGCAACATTTTCTTTTCCGTCGGCTTTCCCAATGGATTCCCAATGGGAAGAAGATTAGAAAACCCAATACTTAACCTGGTAATTTTACCTTAATGCTGATTGTACACGGTATACATAGTAAGTACCTATAACCGCATGACGTTGATTGTTGTTCTTGAAAATTGTTTATAGAGTATAATTTGTTGCAAATAAAAAAAACGATATTTAGGTATTCACTGAATTTCACTGCCGCAATATAGAGATGGGCGTGAAGTAAGGCGGCCGGCCATAAACTAACTGTACCTACTCAAACCAAAGCCAATTTTTTTTAAACAAATATATATCTCACTTTGGTTCTGAGCGTGTTATTTAATACACATTTTAAAGTTGTTGTTGGGTTGATAGAGAAGACATAATTTATCGACCTCATATGAGTTGGATAACATGATGTTTTAATAACATTCATATTATTTGAAAAATTATTCGAGTTAGTTATGATACTAAGTAATATGCTGTTCAAAGAGTAGAACGATAGATTAGAACTAAACTTAACCTTTCTGATGTTAGCTTCATTATAATTAATAATTACATATACATTCAAAATATATATGGACATTTTTAAATAAATATTTTTGGAAAATTAGTTAAAAAATTATAAAAATATGCCTAGTAAACATTCCTATATAGCACATCAGGAATAGTTTTAGACGCGTTTCGATTCTACACACAGCTTCTCCAGGAGGTCGCGCACGACCGAGAAATTTTCTTTAGACAACAAGTACTTCTAAAATGTTTTGGTAAAATATTAACGCAGTGTTTTCAAATAATATTATTATTTATTAAGGATTTCCGCAATTCCCGCCTGTATTTATTAATTAAATGAATGGCGTTGATTTCAACTATAATTTTCCTGATAAGTGGTAAGTTTTAATGTTTTTTTAATTTGGTCTGATATAGCGTACATTTATATATACATACGAGTAGATAACACTAACAAATAATTAAAAAATTTATTCAGATTAATATTACAGTAGGCCTATATTCTTACATAAATTCCACGGGTACTGCCAACTGGCAGTGGACTGGAGCATTGGGATTGCCTGTGGGCCTGCAATACCTGTTAGGTTGTTTAAATGATTTCGTTATAATAGCTGTAGTTAGTATATTATTTTTAATGTTTTATTACATAGTTAGGTATAAATATTGAAAATAATGTCAACATAGGGTATATGCCAGTTTTATCAAATAATAATTCCATATATTTACCAGTATTTTTTTAATTGATTAGTAATGCGATTTATAGTTTTTATTTTGTTTTTTTTTTCAATTACGCTTGTTCTGCGTATTACACTACAAAATAAAAAATTTATAGGGTTGCGTCATCATTAACAAGTTTAACGCTAATTGCAAAATTAGTCTTATTTGTAATACAACGTAAGTTGATGGTGTCGCTCCATCCTTATACGATGGTTAAAGAACGAGAGGAAAAATTAGAGTTAGGAGTCATTGTAATGTTAACTCAGTCGTCAGAGCATACCCCAGCTATAGGGGGGATAACGCGGATTCGAAACCCGCACTAGACTATAACTTTTCCTTTCGTAAATTTGTAATGTTGTTAGGTGGTAGTATGTTTTAATGAGTTCCCATACAAAATACCTACTGTTAAGATTTTATTTGGTTAATATGTCATGTTTATATTTTTATCTCCAGGTGATTACCTAAATAGTTGGCCTATTACTAAACTTCCAACGGCCATAGTTATGGAAAAACACCAATAAAAAAAAAAAAAAAAAAGTTTATACATTAGTGCACATTACAAATAAACCTAGGAACTGTTTCTTTTCGCAGTTCCTCGACATAATTTGAAAATAAAATGTTTTCATCTTACGTGATCTTTTCCGACGGCAGAAAAATATAAATTCAAAGCCCTTGTTTGTTATTACATGTGTGTTTATGAGTGTTTCACATTATTTCTATGGGCAAAATAGCAACTTAAATTCTGATTTTGAGTTTTTTTTTTAAAGCAGATATATTAACCTACGTAGATCCAAAAGTAATTAGAAATAGGTATATTCTTGGGCCAAAAAATCTTAAGATAATATGATAGCTTGCCCAGTTTAGTATCAGGTAAAAATATCGTATAAATAGGGCACTATAAAACAATGAAATAAGGACTGTGCCCGTCGATTTTTCGACAGGGCTCCCCACCTACCAAACCCCCTGTATGTCCAGGCAGCTAACTACTGCATCTCCGTATTAGTGTTCATTCAGCACTAAAAACAAATAACTGTTTTGTATATAGAAATTAAAAATAACAATACCTCAAAATAGAACCTACTTCAAGACTCAAAAGGGTGAAATAACATGTTGAAGTCAGTACCAGTCAGTACCTTGGTTCAAAAGTAGGAACCAATATTGTGCGCATGGTACCAACTTTGACAAGTTATTTCACCCTTTTTAGTGTTGAAGTAGGTTCCATTTTGAGCTATTTTTATTTTTCTATATATAATATAGTTGTTATTGCACCCACGTTTCGCCAATTGGGTTTTGGTCCCATATAATAGCTCTCGCACATGGGACAAAAACCCAATTGGCAAAACGTGGGTGCTTACAGACCTCTGTCTACCCCTTTGGGGAATATAGGCTTGATTATTTGTATGTATGTATATAATATTTCATTAGATATCCGGGTAAAACCGCATACAAACCTGAGCTAAATGATATCACAGATCTCGTGTTTACTCCCTGAAACTCCAACGATACACAGGTGCAAAAATACCAAAAGACCTCCCAAACACCCTATATCTGACGCTGACTCAGGAGGAGAAATCCACCTTGGTATGCAGAGGGTATGGGTGTGGCCAGGGGTCTCGCATTCTGACCGTGCACGAGTCACAGGGACTGACATACGAGATCGTAATTATCATCCAAATGAGAGAAAAAGTGACCAGGCTCAGGGACAGCGTCCCGCATGCGGTTGTGGCACTGTCGCGTCACAAAGAGAGCTGCACATACTACACCGACGACAGCTCTGACACCATCGGCGAATTTGTGCGGCTGGCAGAAAAAGCGACGAAAGAGGAAATAACCAACCACAACCTCAAAATGGCATTGAAGGACCGCAACGAAAACGTCGTGGAGGAAATCCTTAACAGACAACGGACCCCGGGGTCAGTGGTGGGTCCATCAGGGACCTAACACAATGAAATGACAAAACAGCACACAAATATAAATGTATTTAATTGTAGCACCAACTTTCATTGTAGTGTCATATTTATATATGATTAACATAGTAAGTTAAAAGTAAGATTGTAACAAATAATAACCGGCATGATATATATATGTATATATATATATATATATATATATATGTATATATATATATATATACATACAATATATATATATATATGGTCCTTACATATGAAATTGGCGTTTTGTATGGGAGGAACAAAAAGTCGAATATTTTTTAATATAATATATTTAATTAATCAAAGTATGAACCATTATTTTCTATGCACTTTTGCCATCTCATAGGTAGTTCATTGATCCCTTTACTAAAAAAACCAGTCGGACGGGAATCAATAAAATCTTTGAAGGCGATTTGGACTGCCCCATCGGAGTTGAATTTTTTCCCTTGCAAGAAGTTATCCAAATTTCGAAAAAAATGGTAATCTGTTGGAGCAAGGTCCGGGGAGTACGGAGGATGTCTTAGACTTTCCAATTGAAGCTCTTCTAATTTAGTAGCCGTCTGTAGCGCAGTGTGTGGTCTAGCGTTGTCGTGAAGCAGCAGTGGCGTGGAGCGATTGACCAGCCTAGGTTGTTTAGCCGCTAGCTTTTCCATCATGGTTTGCAATTCCTGACAATAGACATCAGCCGTAATAGTCTGGCCAGATTTGAAAAAACTGTAATGAACAATACCGGCACTAGTCCACCAAACGCTTACAAGTAACTTTTTTGGGGTTAATTTTCGCTTGGGGCAGGATTTGGCTGGCTGGCCAGGATCTAACCATTGCGCTGAGCGCTTCCGATTATCGTAAAGAACCCATTTTTCATCACAGGTAATGATTCGGTTTAAAATACCTTCATTATTGTGCCGGTTTAGTAATGTAACGCAGCAGTCGACGCGCGTTTGCCGGTTTGTTTCAGTCAATTCGTGAGGTACCCACCTTTCAAGCTTTTTAATCTTCCCAATTTGCTTCAAGTGAATTAAAACAGTTTTATCACTAACATTGCAGCCTGCAGCTAACTCAGACGTGGTTTGCGATGGATCCGCTTCCACAATAGCCTTCAACTCTTCATTATCAACTTGAGTCTCAGGCCGTCCACGGGGCTTGTTCTGCAGGTCGAAATTTCCAGAACGAAAACGTTGGAACAAAAACGAACTGTGTTTTCTTTTGCAACACGACCGCCATACACATCATTCACCCTTCGAGTTGTTTCCGCAGCACTAGTGCCACGGCGGAACTCGTACTCGTAAATAATGCGATATTTAAGGTTTTCCATTTTGTAAAATGAGTGACGCAAACAGAAAAAAACAGAAGAAAAAAAACAAATGAATGACGATCATCGAAGCACAAATACATGAGTCTATAGCTGTACAAATTTGAATTTGGAATTCCTTACCAAAGAGGAGAAATTCGTGATTAAAGTGGCCAGTACGAAAAACGCCAATTTCATATGTAAGGACCTAATATATCCATAAAGGAAATTTAATTGTAGTAGTAAGTTAATATTAAGTTTATAAGAAATAAAATACGGCGGAAAAAAAAAAAAAAAAAAAAAAAAAAAAATGGACTCACTTTAGTTTTTAAGGCAATATACTTTAACAACGCATAACATCATAGTTGTAAGTCATAATGTGATGCATGGAGTATGATATAAGTAATGAACTGTAATCGGAAAAAAATAAATATAGTCTAAAAAGAGTACGGACCATGAGTCTGTAGGGCATTGTATTACTGAGAAAAAAAAAAATTTTATCACAATCAGTTTAATACCTAGTTTAGGGAAGTCACGAATTTTTAAACTCAGTCATACATTTCATGAATACTTCACTTTCGCCCGCATGGTAATTGGTTATTTGATATATGTTAACAAAATAATTAATAAAAAAAAAAAGGTTTAAAATAAAAATTTTGAGTAACGTACGATTAAATACTAAAATCCTGAATTGTGATTCTACGGTCGTAAGATTGGTAAAGCTCTGTGATGTTGAAAGGTTAAGTACTATTGGTGTGGTAAAATAACAGTAATATTTCATTATAAAATTCATAAAAATCTAGTAATATATTTTTTATAGGCAAATAATAATTAAATTTTCCTTGCTTCAGAGAGCACGTTAAGCCGGCGGTCCCGGTTGTTGTCTTAGAATGGCAGTCGTTATAGCATGGTGGTAGGGCATTTTACGAATGCCCGCCTGGCTAGCTTGGTAGCTAGCACCACCCTCAAGTAGAAAATCTAGAAAGTGTTAGGGCTTGGTGGGTTCCGGCAGCTGTCTTTGAGAGCCAGTAATTCTAGCATCTAGTAATTCTAGGTTAGTCTGAACAACATCTTCGACCACATCATCACTTACCATCAGGCGAAATAGTGGCAAAAATCATGTATATAAAAAAGGTATAACAACATATAAGTATGTATGTAAAATACAATTAAGTACTAAATGTAAATTCTCTAGGTAAAAATTACAATTCTAAGCGCATATTTTTATACGGAAGTAATATACCTCCTTTTCAGTTTTCATCGCGTTTTGTGAATGGAGATGGAAAAAAAATCGATACGTAAATTCCTGTCCAAAATTATTATTTACTACAAGACGTGGGCATACTTACAAATATGATTTCAAGTAAATACTTTTGCATATATCATATTTACTACTATTTTGAGTAAAAAGTTTACTAAATACCTCTGGGCTCAGCGGTGACTGGTGCGCAAACCAGCCGTCTCCAAGGTTCAATACCCGATTGAAACAAAAATTGGTTAACCCAAGTTTAATGAATAGATTCAGGCGTTACTTTGCGGAAATCCATGTATAATAATAACAAATATTCTAAAAATTATCTATATTATAGACCATTCAATCTATCATAGAACATCAAACCTAGTGGCAAATTTAGAATTTGTTAGCTTGTCTTGGAAAACAGATAACACCTTGCCATGGATTTTTATGACATGTGACAGCAGCGTGGATATAGAAGTAATATGTTCTGTCAGCTGTAGCAAAGTGACCATATTTGGTTATGGAACTTTTTTACCTGTACAACCAAATTCTACGGTATAATTTTTAATCTTACATAAGATTCATCCCTTTGCTACAGCCTTTTACCAGTTTACCTAAATCAAATAATCATTAGACATCTATCATAGAAACAAACAGGTGGTGAGAAAGGTCTACCATATTTTATTATTTACAGAGATTAAAGTTATCCTCGTAGTTTTATCCTAGTTTGCTGAAATTTGCACTAAGCGGTACATACTTGTATTTTACCTCCGAAAAAGTTTGCCCCACGTTGGGCGCCATTAAAATGGTTTGGTCAGCTTGGCCTGTCTGCAACGGCAGCAGAGGTAAGTAAAGCAGCGTCTCAGACAATCTCTCTATTTCAAATTTAGGAATATTTATTTATAGCTCATATGCTAGCCAATATCTCTCCTGATAGTAAGTGATGTGGTCGAAAAGTTGAGGCAAACCTCAAATTTCTAGCTCTCAAGGACAGCTGCTGGAACACAAAGTTTGATGCTATCGTTCCAGGTATATATACCACAGGCGATTACGCTAACTATTATGTTGGAATTTAACAAAATAAAGATTTTGATGAAATCTACAACTTTTGCAAAGTAATTAAATGTCTAGAATAATTAGTTGCCGACGTGCCTTTTAAGTTTGACGGCTGTCACTCAAAATTAAGAATCCTAAAATATCTTTGAGTATATATTTACACATATACTTACAGATATATATACATGTCAGGGATAAACAGTACCAAAGATTATAAAAAGCACCTTTTAAGTTTGATAGGTATAACCCACAAGGAATACACTATAATAAAACTATAATTTTTTGAGGTCCTTGTTCTTCCTTCCTTCCTTATACTCCTCTCTTTGTAACTTTCAATCTCCAGTAGGGGAGGTTTCTGCGAGCCAGCTGCAAACTAGGCAGCGTTTTAATCAGACGCTCCATTTTCTAAAATAACTTTTACTACACAAATTTTGAGGTTCCAAATTCCAATTACCTTACTGCCCAGCGGGTTTTAATAGAATCCTGTACAAAACGCATTACTGAAGCGCTAACTAGTTTAGTAGTGAATCAGGTCGATTCTAAGTTGTAGTACGGGTATCGTTTCGTGGGTGAGTTGCACCATCTATCGTTAATGTTATCTCTCATTGTCGTCAAATCTTACGTTAAATTATCTATGTTGATAAAAATCGGTTGCATCATGTCAAAATGACTGCAACCGCTCGAGAATGGTTTATTTTCATTGATATCGTCAATTCGATGTTATTGCTCTCTAACGATAAGTACCAACTCTTTTAATTGAGAATTAATATAAATTTGATAGTACATGTAGTATTCGATCTGTCATTAGCAAAATAATGTCTAGGTTGCTAGAAATCTTGTGCAAATCAAATTCTTATGATGACGAAAGTAACGAAGAGTATTGTGCATGTGTCCTCTCTGTAGTACTAAATTCGCTGAAAGAGCAAGGTTTATCTTAGTCAAATCCCTCATTGTAAAATTAAACAGCATAATCGCATGCCTAGGGAAATCATATAAATTTAATGTGTATTGAAACGGCGGGATAAATTCGGCTAAGTATCCAGTCTATCAGGAAAATGTAAAGTCATGAATTTTGTTGGATCTGGTTCACTTCATTATCACTACACAGTATAAAACACAGAAAAGAATAGTATTATATTTCTCTATGGTATAAAAGTCTCTACCCGCTGTCATTCCCTATGTATGCTTTTTTTTCTGATAAGGAAGCCTATGACCACATCTTACCTGAAAGTAAGAGGTGGTGTTAACAGGTTTTACCTAGAATTACTGGCTTTATAGATCCTTAAATTCAAGCAACGGATTTTGATGCGGTGTTTAATAAAAAGAGTGATTTAAGAGGACGGTTTATATGCATGCATAATATAGTAGATAGACACTGATAGTTTTAGAGGTTTCTGATGTGGTGTCGTAAATAAACATTTTCTTGCGCTTACATTGCAAACGTTGGCCGATCCCCACGAGATAGATCAAAATAATATACTATAGTATTATACACCTTAAAAAGGTCTACAAAAAAGTCCGCTGTGGTACATGTCAATCTCTTAGGGATAACCCATAATAAAAAAAAATATCCCTTACTTTTTACCAACTTCTAAAAGGGAGGAGGTACTCAATCCGTCCGTATTTTTGTTTTTACCTCAGAACTTTTGACTGTGTGAACCGAATTTGATGATTCTTTTTATATTTGAAAGATGATGCTTGCTGTGTGGTCTCATTTAAATTTCATCAAAATTGATCAAGCCATTTTTCAGTTTCTCCAATAACTGACAAGTATTTTCCTATCTTGATGAGCCATTGACAGTGAATGACAATCGATCCCATAAGTAGCAAGGGTCACTAAAAAGGGTGATTTTTTTAACCAAAATATGGAACCGGCTTCAACACTCAAATGTGTGAAATAACTTGTCGAAGTCTGTAACATACGCACAATATTGTGATAATAGGTACTTTTAAACCATCATGGTACCAACTTCAACAAGTTCTTTCAAACATTTGAGTGTTGAAGTCCATTAATAATGAAAAAAAATGTAACGAGAAATAATGGCTTATTGACACTGAGGAAAACGACTTAAAGGCTTAAATCAAATTTGACCTTTTACCGTTGAATTGTAAATACATAAGATGAATTCACAAGTCTTAAGATGATTTTCACCAATCAATAAAAATCTACCATGTTTTATAATAAACACAACCGTCAAAAACGCCTTCGGTATACTATTCATAATAATTGCAGTTCACCATAAAATATACCTTACTTTTCCGGCGGTTTATATACGGTGATTATCAATATAACGTACGACTTAATCAGCCTCATCGAAAATTCAATATTTAAGAAAGACTACAAAATACACCTTAAATGAAGACGGAAAGAAACATTCGCCTTCACTGACCTCGTTTAACGCCTTCTAGTTGGAAGGCGTTTTTGTACGTATTTACGTTTGGTCGGTTTTTCGCCTTATACCATATAATAAATTGGCCGTCATTAGGGCGCTTTTGACTTTAGATTTTTCTCAGTGTTTGAAAAGCGATTTTAAGCAATGCAGCATTAATTCTTATCTTATTAAGTACCTTAAATACATTTTGCATTGATCTTTATTCAATGACCTCAAGATAGCGTGTAATTTAAATGAATGTTTTCGAACATATTGCATATTATTTAGTATCGGCATTACACCCGTGCGAAGCCGGTGCGGGTCGCTAGTTTACTATATATATAACGTTACAATGTCAAATTATGATTCGATATCTGTTCTTAATTAGGACATAATTGAATGACATTTGATAGTAAGTGATATTCGTATTACGGAGTAATCAAACGTGTACACATTTAATGTATTTTTAATAACTTTTTTAAGTATGTTGTAAATACACGTCTTGAAAAAAATAAGCATTACAACATTGAGTTATTCTGTGTTTCTTATATTGGAATGTATATATTGTTTGGTTACATAATTCTTAATAATTTGCTTAATAATTTTGGCCTTCTGAAGTTTGTTTTACAAAAGACCAAAATTCCTTATATTCCTTATTCCTATTACGCGTATATTTATTGGACAGTTTTTGATAAAAGTATGTTCTAGTACCGACTCATATACTTTTATTTAAGTATTTACTCAGATATTAAATATTGACATTTAGATTTATATAGAAAAATTGCTCGTCGATTGGTAAGGTTTAGGTCAAATGGGTGACAGAATAGAATCGGGGCACTCACTTTTTAAGTGTCGTTCTCATAGACCGGCGCGGAGAGCAAAGAAAATATTGGTAGTATGGAAAATAAAGCTTGAAATCATTGAAGGTTTCTTTTGAAAAATTCCATGACTCACGAGCATCCTCTTATAATAAAATATATGAATATTAGGTTTAAAAATAAGTCTTAGTTCGATGGTTAAAAGTTTTATTTTAAATACTATCCACACTGGCTCTGCTCTCCGCTGGTCTTAGAACTCTGCTGGGAACGAACACTAAGCAGACTTACCTGCCCTATGTAATGGCGTGGTAGAGTGGGGAGCTAGTCTAAAAAACAGCATACCAAGTGGAGCCGCATCATTAGACCTGGACGTCGAGTGTATCAAAACAGCCGGAGCTGGACAACGACACTTAATTTCCAAGCAATATTATCTAACATACCTATCTCTGTAGTGGATTTTATAAGCTGGGGGCTTTGAGGTTAGGTGGAGCTTGTCCTATCATGCATCACCACCTTCATGATCGCGTTACGCATCCACTTCTGATGCTTCGGCTCCTAGGTCTGTTGCTTCTCGGTGCGAGTGACCTAAAGCTCTGCGTACTTGTGAACGTATATTTTTACATTTTAATTTACCATCTTCTATTGCTTTGAAACGAGGCCATACAATTTGAATACTTTTTTACTGGCGCGGTGGTATGCCTAAATTAACAAAACATTGCAAACTATATTGCAACCCTATAGCTTCTATAAGGAAAGTATACCTAAAGGCCATTGTAAGACCAAAGAAAGACTTAATGCTCTAGCCTACTACCAGTTGACACTAAGGCCCCGTTTTAAGGCATACGAATTTTTCTTCGACCATTTTTATGTATCATACACATAAAAATGGTAGAAGAAAAATTCGAATCATGAGAGATAACGTTGTTATCGGAATCTATATTAGATCTCTGATGATTCAGAATTCATTATCATCAAAATGCTTGTCGGCAAGCTACCGCCCTCAAAACCTGTCGCTAAGCACTTAATATTGTGTTCCAGCAGTCTGACAAACTAAAACTGACGTCTAGAAAAAAAACAGTTTTATCGCTCATGTAATTAAGTTTTTATTTTATACATGGTATTCGCGAGTATAATATAATATCGTGCGTATTTTCTTCAAAAGTTATTGAACACCAATACACACAATTCCATAATTTACCCCTCAAACCGTAATAAATATTAAAAATTAAGTTCACCCGTAACTAATGTAACAATAAGTAATTATAATAATGTGTTAGATCATAAACAATCTTCTCCCAATCTCGCGTATTACGTTATATAGCGCAATAGTCAGACGAACTAGCAACAGGACCAAAATATATATGAAATTTTGAATTACCCGCCATAGACATCAGCGTTTGCCTGGAATTGGGACGTGCTATACTAAAAATTCTAGGTTATGCCTGTTCCCCACGTGATTGCTAACATCGAAGATTTTTCTTTTCAGCCAGTATAAGTTGGCATCATCAGGACCACTATGTCCTAGTTATGGATAAATTCTATTGTTATCATTATCGCTGATGCCTCTGGGTTAAGATTGGTTTCGTTCAAAGGCTAGTCTATCAACAGTAACTGAATAACGAGAATAATTTAGTTCTATTGTCACCGGGATGAACTGAATTACTTACTTTTGCTGTTTGTTTCTATGGATATTTCAATACTTAATAATAAATTTATAAAAACAACATCCAGAGAGTTAGTATAGCCTAAGCACAAATACTGTCCTATCCAATATAGACATACCTATACTACCCAATTTACTCTTCATTAGCTGACAAAAGACGAAACTAGCACGCTACAATCACGTACCTGCAGACGGACGCGGTATATGTGCGTATAATTACAATTCCAATTAGAGTAATATTGCAAACAATCGGGGTGCTGGTGACGTCATGAATACGAAATGTCACTAACGATCCCCCCTTACTCCCCACACCCCCGGGCGGTCGAAGCGGCCCCGCAGCCGCGGGCGAAACCTGAATTTTCAAGCGGCTACAGTTGCCAAGTTGGATTGTACAGTTATATGGAACAATACCTACGTATGTGAAACGTCTACTAACTACTTTAAATAGGACAGCTCTGACTGAGTCAGACTACAGAATCTAAATGATTCTGCAGGGAAGCCTCTGCTTGTTGCTATGAATAATGTCTTTTTTATGTTATTGTGACGGAACATGCTCCAGGCCCACCTGATGTTAAGCGGACTAACCTCTGCTTATAACAGATGCATTTCGTCACAAAGCACGCATTGCACGCCCGTCACACCTTGAGACATAGTTATTAAGTCTAAAGTGCCTGTAATTTTACTAGCTATCAAGGACTGCTGCCGGAATACACCGTTAGGTGCTTGGCGACAGATTTTTACTTGAGGGTGTCGCTAGCCAGGCGGGCATTCGCAAAATGCTCAAGCCAGCGGCGGGATTGGAACCATGGACCTGCTGCGCGGCAGTCCATAGCCAAAGCCACTGAGCCATCATTGCTTCAAGAATTTCTTCACTGCTTCAATTGTCTTTTCGAATTATGATGAACTACGGTATAAGGAGATGAACCTCGTTTATGAGAGCTCGGCTTATTGATAGATTGGAAGGTAAAAATTCAGTGCCAGATATTTTGTCTCCGAGCACTATAGAGTTAGCTTTGAAGTGCTCTGTAGCTGATGAACAGCTGTTGAAACCATACGAGACTTCAACATTACTGGTACAAAATTGGGGTAAAATTTTATTAGCCGCAGTGTAATTAACTCATACAAGTCAATTCTTGCGAAATTATCTATTAGTACATTAACCTTCACGAGACACTTACAATCACGTAAACAAATAATTGTACGTTTACTTACGTATCACATGACATCAGAAACAGAATATTGTATAAATGTAGAATGCTGTTATTTAATGAAATGATTTACCTGTAACAAACATTGTTATAACGGTGAGTAAATATTCTGATTCTGATATATAATTATTTTTTTGAAGCCCAATTATAGATACTATATGTCTGGCCATAAGTCACAAATGTCTAGCTCGGAATGAGATATACACGTGAATTTAAGATAGTAACATATTGTGTAGGGAATTGATCAAAAAACTAATATTGGACGAGAAAATTAATTAATTTTGCAAGATTTCTTTCACCTATTCTCATGTTTATTAACTGAATCATTACCTTGAGAAGATAGCCTCGTAAAAACTTCTTTGCATCTCAACATATGAGGTGTCATTGGCTAGAACTCCTGGTTCGAGAATAAATATAATTTGAACCGACTTTAAGAACGGAGGAATTTCTCAATTTGAATGTATTTTTTTAGCTAGTGCTTTCATGGGACCACCTATTTAAATTTGAGTGAGATCTGACGAGTAGTATTTGAGTTATCCCTATAATAATGCGTATTAAATTGGCTTTGACTACATGGATGATGTTCTCACTTTTCGATGGAAAATGAACAAAACAACTGTATACTTTGGTTAATTGTTTGGTTTGGTTAATTGACTTTTTATTGCATTTTTGTTTTATAACATTTTCTGTTTGTAGTCGTTTTCTAAACTAATATAATAAAGAGGAAAGATTTGATTGTTTGTTAGTTTGCATTGAATAGGCTCTGAAACTACTGGACCGATTAGGATGAAATTTGGTATGGAAATAGTTTGAAATACGGGGAAGGACATAGGATAGTTTTTGTCCAACTGAGCAAAAAATGGTTAATGGTTTTGCGTGATAACCGATAAACACGCGGGCGGAGCCGCGGCCGGAAAGCTAGTTTTTAATATTTTGTTACATCACACTAATATTATAAAGGCTAATTTTCACTGTTTCATGCTCAAACGACTAGACCAATGTTGATGAAATTTGGTATGGTGGTAGAGGAGGCGCTGGATTAATGCATAGGATACTTCGCATTGTGATCATCATCCATCTCCATCACAAACTAGTAAAAAATGAAATTCAGTCTATTTAAGACCATTTCGGTATTTTAAAAACCGAATTCTCTTTTTAACTGTCAAATTTTGAAATTCGGGCTTTATAGCAAAATTTTCATACTGTAATCACAACCAATCAAAATTTATCTTTCACATGTTGTTCCGTTTCGATGTGGAACCCTAATAGGGCAAGGTTCGACTTGCAATTGGTCGGTTTTAAATATGTATAATATATATTTTCAATCGAGCGCCTGGAGTCTTGGTTGAATAATATGTTTTTCTATAATTTATTTTTGTTAAAAATATCTTTATTGACTAATATAACTTTTTCTTACCATCTCTCTCGTATGTAGAATATCTATGAAATATTAAATTACTGGTTAACACCAATCGAACACAAGATTAGGATATGTGCAACGGATAAAATGATTAAAATTAATTAATGTTCAGTTTTATGAAAAACGCATTGCTTAACAAATTGGACAGCATGAATATTAATACCATCATGAAGTAAATTAAACAGATTTAAAAGAACCTTAAGACTATTTAAGAGAATATCAGTAATTACCTACTCAGTAAGCCACATTCTACACCAAAGAATAAAAACTTAACAGTTTCTTGTTGTTCTTTCAAGATCTACTGCAACTTTTATTTTTTTTAGTATTAATAAGAATAAAAGAGCAATTAAACAGTTTGCAGATGAGTAGCAACATATTTACTTACATTTGAATTATTAGTTATTTAATATATTACAATAAGTTTGATAACTAATTGATTTGATTACATATGTGCTTACAGTTCTTTTAATTAGTAAATAATATTTTCTATCAGACTGTTACTTTATGTTAGAACACATTTGCTTTAAATTTATGAAAAATAAAATTAAACACAATACACGTAATATATATCATTTTCGTGTTCTTTTGTTATTGTTTCGTTTTCCGGCAGTACAGGTTGAACTTGAAAATAACATTTTTGCACCGTTTCATTTTTCTTATTGCCATTTGCACCGTTTTTATGATTATTTTCTATTACACTGTCAGTTTTGTGACTGTCATTTTCAGTTAACGGTTTTTCAGTTGTAATTTTGTTCTCATCATTTTTGTTCTTATTCTTCTCTCCTATCTCACTCTTGTCTTTTGTATTATTTCCAATGAACAACTTGCCTTCTTCTTTTAACTTGTTTAGTTCCTTAAGTTTGTTCAACAGCTTGACACCTTCAGGAAATCTCTTTGCTGTTTCTGGGTCTACATCTGCGTTACTTTCTGTCGTTGTGCGATGAGAGAAACCAGTAATAACAGGTCTTGAGAGGCCTAACCACGGATTTCTGGAAAAACTTGTTCTTTCGATTCCGTTATAACCAGCGTCAAAAGCCTTTTTGGTGTTGTTGATTTGGTACATCGGGTTAAAAGCTTTCATTGGTTCCTCCACTCTACTGTCATCGATTGCATCACCAACAGCATCGAAGAATCCTGCTTGAATAGTAGTTGTTGAACCTGTAGATATTACAATTTGATATTTTAACTTTTATAATAATACATTATTAATAATAATACTTTATAAGGATGTTGTGTTGGTGTTGGCGTAAGATACTCCGCAAACTATGGACTGCTATGAGAACAAATAAATCTATCCTTGAGCTACTACGCACAACAACTAGACTGTCCACAATCTGCTACGAAAGGATTTTACAGTATTTTGGTCACGTTGCCCGTAGGCAACCAGACAATTTAGAGAAGCTGGTTGTGGTCGGCAAAGTAGAGGGAAAAAGACCTCGCGGCCGATCACCTAGCCGTTGGTCGGACCAAGTGACCGCCCTCACTGAACTCTCTGTTACGACCGCCTTAAGAGAAGCCGAAAACCGAATCAAATGGAGAAACATTGTGCATAGAGCCATGAAGGTCTTTCAAGGGCCTTCAGTAATGAAGTACACGACGAAAAAGAAGGGAGTAGCGTAAAAAGTATAAGCATAGAGCAAAAACATGTTGTGCCAACCTCATTCGTATAAAACAAAAATAAAAAGAAGATAATAAACAGAAATGAAGTACCAAGTAGGCTGCACCATGTTTTGCATGTAAATTTTTGATAGGTGCAACATTAGGAGAACTGCGGTTATCATTCTTGAATATGTTATAAAGAAATATATTTAAATAAATAAAAAAAAAATTACAAACACATTTTGAATACAGTAAAAATTTTAGAAAGTATCTACATAAAAATTATAGGTAAAAATTTTTGAATCAAACTATTTATTTACATTTTATTCTATTTATATTTATTCACAAAAAATCTGACTAGGTTTAGTGGTGTAAAGCGTTGCATTGGAGTCTCGAGGTCAGAATTCAATCCCTGGGTTGTACAGTTTTTATTTGGGGTTTCAGCCAAAAGAATTTTCAGAAGTAGAAAGTTCAGTCCGAAGTATACGTAATATGCCTAGTTACAGACTACCTAGCTTTAGGCTAGCCACTTATTACATGAAACCAAAACAAATCTGGGGAAAAAAGCCTCTTGGTTGGTAAAATGTTACAGTTTTAAAATATAGTTCGTAACATATTGGTAAAAGACGTTAAAAAGAATGGCCCCGAGTTTCTTGTCCGTTCTTCTCGCAGTGGTTCCATATATTTTTTTTACTGAACGTTGCAGTACAATGTAGAATACTTCAAAATTCAAATTTTTTATTAACCTACAATTACGTAAATGATTTTGACTGAACTTACTTTTTACCCATGGGACTAAACACTGCACTATTAACCCATGGGCATCTTAGAATATTATAATAATAGAAATGAGCGATATCGTCCACTGCAGATGCTAAGAGGTCAATGAGACGTAAACATCTTTACTACCTACACTCTTATGTCTCTCGTAAATTCTACATATCAATACAATTCATATATACTATATCTACACTGAGAAAAACGACTTAAAGGCTTAAATCGAATTTGACCTTTTACCGTTGAATTGTAAATACGTAAGATGAATTCACAACTCTTAAGATGATTTTCACCAATCAATAAAAAAGTACCATGTTTTATAATAAACAAAACCGTCAAAAACACCTTCCGTAAAGTATTTTCAGAAATGAACTTTTTAATACGATGATAATTGCAGTATTGACCATAAAATATACCTTACTTTTACGGCGGTTTATATACGGTGATTATCACTATAACGTACGACTTAATCAGCCTCATCGAAAGTCAATATTTAAGACAGATCACAAATACACCTTAAATGAAGACGAAAATAAACATTCGCCTTCACTGACCTCGTTTAACGCCTTCTAGCTGGAAGGCGTTTTTGTACGTATTTACGTTTGGTCGGTTTTTCGCCTTATACCATATAAATTGGCCGTCATTATATAAACGTGTTTTGTAAAATTCTTACCTAACAAAATCACAATTGTGAGTACTAAAGTCAGATCCATTGTAAAACACTAATCACTTTACTGACGTGTTCATTCCGTGGTCAACAGGACTGGACTAAATCAATATCTTATAGCTTGTTAACGACGCTATTATGATACCAAAGTGAGACAAATTACATCTTCCACGGTAAATATTCCTTAATGTAATAGAGTAAATTAAAATTGAGTAAAATAACGACGCGACGATTTCATTGAATCAAGAGAGATCAACATAGTGCACCTGGAACAAATCACCCTAGACTGGATTACTTAAAAGAACGGGTTCGATTACCCAACTGAGTACTTTGTATTTTAATCTTTGAATGCAGTTTTTCTTGTCACTAAAATCGATGACATGGTTCCTAAGAAGAGATCTTTGTAAGTCTTATAGTTTCAGACTTGTCCATGCTGACCCATCTAAATGGCCCATCCTATGTAGTATAGATAAGATATAACGTTCGGTCATCAATTACGAGACACTCGTATTTCTTTGTATGACGTACCTATGATTGAAAAAATAGATATTGCAATGATCAAACTAAACGAAAATACAAACAATATTACTTTTTGAAGTAGTTGTGTCTGCAGTTACTTTTTGTTTAGGAAAATTATAATTAGGTACTACTGCATGTGAAATTTCTGTTATGACATTACAGCAAGTGGCAGCTGACTACACGCAGATCCTCCTTAAGAATTATTGATGGTAGATGACCCCTAACTGCTTGCAAAACACTCTTGTTATGTAATTATTGCGCAGCACCACATCTCTGTGATCACCACACTATGGAGGCGCAAGTGGTGGCATATTTCAGTTGGATACTGTTTCGAGTAGATCATTATAACATTTGATGCACGAATTTTCCAGTGACAAAGTCTATAAACTGCCGCCCGCATGAGAACTACGGTTTGAATCCTACCGCGGGCTAAAGCTTCACCACATAGTGGTAGCTCATTTTTGTGAACGCACAAGCAGCTAGCTACCACCCTCAAGAATAAAATCTGTCGCTAAGGACCTAACGGTGTGTTTCGGCAGCTATCTTTGAGAGCCAGTTTCCATTCTTGGTTAAGACGTTTTACCTTCCGTCTTCAACTACATCATCACTTACCTATAAGTGAGATTGTATTCAAATGCTAGCCTATGTGCAATAACAAACTTATTTGCTGTATCAGCTGATCGTCCACTGCTAAACACATCCTCCCCTCGCCATTAAGGGCGGAATTTGACAAGATCACCACTCATGGCAGACTGCTTGGGACTGCTTGCCGCAGCGTGAGATGACAGTTCTTTAGAAGGCGCTGCTGACCACATTCTGGTATTTTTCCCTTTGCCTCTTACGACTCCCATTGGAAGGTATTGGGGTTGCAACTCTATCCTGGCACCCTAAACTTATTTGCCTGGGAACAAACGACACGCCCACCTAGAAGACTGAAACGCTGCCCACAGGTCAAATATGAAATTTTCCGTGGGACAAAGTACAGTCCTAGTTCCACTAAAATGTCAACTTCTTGACCGAAAAACATGCGACAGTGCGGTAGTACTACTACCAGCTACTTACTGCAGTTTACTTTTTGACTTAATAAAAGCCAATAGATTTCCTTCATACTCGTACTTTATCTCATTTCCTTACCGAATATTCCCTACTGGATGATAGAGAATGTTTTCTGTAGGTATAAGGTTTTTCTTTCCTGTAACACCACTGTTCTCTGTAGGAAATTGCGTAGTGTATTCCGGCAGCTATCCTTGAGATGCAGTTCTCATGGTAGATTTTGCCAGAAATTTTCCGTAGATCAATGTACTGTCGAGACAGTACCAGTCAACCGAGACAGACTCATACATAAAAAGGTTTGCTCTTTGACTTAATAAAATCCAACGGATTTTTTATCTAGTTTATGTTATTTCCTCGCCGAATATTCCATATTGGATGATGGTAAATATTTTCTGAATACTTCTTATGCTAGATTTCCCATACTAAGATCTTTGACCATGACGACGAATGGTAACTAATGATTTCATCAGATACTAACAGATGATCAAAGACTAAATTTTAACAGTAGTAAAAAAATTATACAGCTGAATAAGTATTTAAATTATTACCCCAACTTGAGCACGTTGGTACAACCAAGATTCAGTTGGTATAGAATAATAAGAACTTAACAGTGGAAAGTTAGCAAGATCTCCTTAATCCATGATAACAATTGAATTTAATTCAGAAATACCCAAATTTGGATGCATTGCGCAGGAATATTTTTGATTCAGATTGTCGAATTACCATTACCAAATAGGTACTTCTTGGACGTTAAACAATAACAAAAAAATACAGTGGTATTTTTTTTGTCATTGTTTAACCTTTGACCACTATCTCACCTAATGGTAAGAAATAATACGTTCGTAATGGTAGGGGATGATACCTACGTTCGAAAGTGGTATCAGTAAGAACTGATTCTAAAAGAAAGTTGCAGGAAGACACCGATAAGTGATCCAGGTGAGTATTTGCAAAATGCCCTACCACTATGTATACTAACAACTGCTATATATCCTAAGCAAACTACTGGGACCGACTGCTTAATATGCTACTGAAGCACGCAAGCGCTCAGTGGTAAAAACCACTAGCGTAGACGCAGAGTAAATGCAACAAACTCCTAAAGTAAAATTTACACAATTTGAATGAAAATCCGGGCAAAAAGATATTTCAAAAATATATGCACTTATGTGTCGACTTAAAAATTCATTTTTGTATATCTTAATATGTGAGAAGTGGCCAAAGACTAAGTATTACATAAACATTATAAGAAATATGGCACAACCATATTTTAAGATAGTTCACGTAAAAAGATTCTAAGTCTAGCTCTCAAGAACAACTGTCGGAAGTTTCTATCAGAAAATACATTAATTCTTTCAAAACAACAAGCAAGCATTTAAAGGCCAATACTGTGCATTGACAAACGTATTGCCCTTTACAAGCAATGTATTAAAGTAATACGGGACGCGTGGCGGTCGCGTGGCCACACCTGCCCAGCGGCTGGACTTACCCTTTTCATACACTTCGACTGTTTCCGGGCTTTAAATTTAGCATTGAACTCTCATGGCTGGGTATTTTTTTACAGTGTGACAGTTTTGTTTCTGTTAGTTTATACCTGGTAAACAGGCTAAACCTCAAGCTACTGGTACTTAAGCACAGCTGCTGGAACTCACCGTTAAAGCTTGATGACAAGTTTCTACTTGAGGGTAGTTCTATAGCTATGTGACAATTCAATGAAATGAAATATATTTATCGTTTTAATAAACATTATTTGACTGAAATATATCAGAGTACCATAATATAGCAGTATTGTTTACATTAACATTGGAAACACATTGGTACCCAAACTAGGACATCCTGTGATATGGCACACCAATGCCCTCCCTCATGTTAGTTGAATGTTGTTGCACATTGGGCGCATAAAAGGGCTCCTTACTATCATAACACCTGTATCATACCAGGTGGTTCTCATTCTTGTTCCATACACTAATCACATAAAAAATAAATATACCATAGTTTGCGGATATCTGCCACTTAGAACATGCCCAAGGAAGCTAGCCGTCAGGCAGGTGCCGTCAGCCATTAAACCTAAGGTAAAAGTTTGAACTATACCTATCTCCATATGCTGTCCTGCCTGTTGTTAGAGAAAACTTTTTTAAGTATTTTCCTGTGAAAGAAGACACATTTGTATTCTATCAACCCCTCATGAGTGGGATAATGGTAGTAAAAGATAATGAGTATTACAATCACAAACTTTTTCAGTAAAAACTCATAGATTGAGCAGACAGGTGATGTAAAACTGTTTAACGAAATATATGAAATACATTATGTTTAACAATTGGCAAGTAAAATTAAGTAAACAAATTCTACCTAAATGTGAATATTTAACTGACTTCTTCTGACTTCTTCATGTTATACTGTACTGTATCAGCCGGATCGTCCACTGCTGAACACAGTCTCTCCTATTATAAGGGGTTGCCATAATCCCCACGCTTGACAGGCGTCTTGGGGATGGCAGTGAGATACCAGTTCCTCAGAAAGCGCTGCTGACCTTCTGGTGTGTTACCCTTAGTCGCCTCTTGCGACACCCACGGGTAGATGGGGGAGTGTCATTCTAGCCCGGCACCGTACGGGTAAATGTTATAATCTTCTTAATTTTAATGAGGCATCGATGCAATAGCTACTTTTTGAATAGATACACTTTGCAATGATCGCAATAAGTCACCCCGTGGCTACGATCACTTTCGCATTTTCGCGATTATTACACATAGTAATTAAACATAATTACTATGTGTAATAATCGCGAAAACCTAAGACAATGTTACTAATTTCTAAGTTTTTTTATGCTATTGTGGAAGCACGAGGGCCACCTGGTTTTAAGCGGTAACCTCTGCCTATAACATTTATCACCCTGAGACATAAGATTGTTAAGTCTCATGTGCCTGTAATTTCTCAGGCACACATACCCTTGTATGGGCAAATTACAGGCAACCAGAACACATTAATGTGAACATTAATGTTTGGCGGTAGGAATAGGTATGAGTTAATGTCTATAGTCTTCGATATCAACTTTCAACTTAATGTCATTCCACACATATTTGGAGTCGTTCTGATCTCGAGGTTCGTAAAAAATCGAACAGACCACCCGAGGTGTTAAACCTAGATATAATATTATTTCTTTCCTTGTAGAGGTTAGTAACACGAACACTATAAATACGTTAATAAGATTAATATACTTAAAGCAAAAATAAAATATAGTGTGGTACACGTAACAAGTCCGTTATATAATATCCTTGTGAACTATATTTATTGTAATGAATAGATTCAGGCGTTACTTTGCGTTAATCCATATTTAATAATAACAAATATTTTTTTAATATTTTAAGAAAACATTAAAAACATGTTTTAATAAAACACTGAAAAATGTATCTAGTGACAATTCCGCCTAATTTTCCTGTTAAGCCGACGTGACGTCACAAACGCCACGCAGCCAAACGGGAAGAATTTCGACGCGTTTCGATTCTACACGAAGCATCCTCAGGAGGTCTTGACTCTACGAGCCCACGATCGAGAAAGATTATATTCAATGTGTTTTACTTGAAAAGGCACGTTTTAACTCAAGATATGTCGGTATTTTCTAGTAGGGTTCCACAAACTCCCTCACAAAAAATACTCTTGATAAAAAAGAAATCCTCTTAACAGCTAACCAATATGCGCATAATAATCTCTACTAGAGCACCTCTCGACATAATGGAGTGTGATTTCGACGCACGCGCACCCCTGCTAGTCCGGTAACCCTATTGTAGTTACGCACTGGTCTGACAGATCAGCTGCCACTAGAAAAAAATACTATCAAGTGTAACTACAGAGGTGTTAACTGTTTTGACGTTTATAGAGTTTACTTACATTTATTTTATAGGCCTGTATAGACTGTTTGATTGTTAGGTTAGTGATTAATACTCGAGCAAATATAAATGTGTGAAAGTTTATAAAAATCTAAATTTGTACTGAAATAAGCAAGATAATTATATACTTAAATATAATTAAACTAGCTTTTCGTCCGCGGCTCTGCCCGCGCGTATATCTATTAACTCGTAAAACCATTAATCTCTATTTGCGAAGTTGGATTAAAACTACCCTATGTCCTTCCCCGGGTCTCAAATTATTTCCATACCAAATTTCATCTAAATCGGTCCAGTAGTTTTTATGTTTATTCGTTGCATACAAAAATCCACAAACACAAATTTTTCCTCTTTATAATATAATTGTAGAAAAAAACAGTTTAAAATTATTTTTGTATATTTTTCATAGTTAGCTATTATTTTATAATCATAATTATTTATTGATTTTCATTCAAATGCCAAAAATGTGTTTTCTTTACATTCTGAATCTATTACACTCTTAAATATGTTAGTTTCCTACATTATACCTATACATATATAACTAATGGAAAATCCAAACTATTATTTGGGATAATAAAATTGTCCTTTACAATTGACGGCATTCTCATTCCTTAATTTAATAGATAATAAATTGTATACAAAAAAAATGGCATACTCCAGAGCTTAAGACAATTACACTTGTCTTCAGATCCCAAAATAAGCTGTTTCATCTAGGTTTTCTGATTCAATATTCGGTTTTGGAACAACGATTCGCAATAAAGATTAAGGATAGAGAGCAGAATGACAGTGCAGCAGTGGACCATTTCTTACTTTGGGTACGGAATCGAAATCTTATCGTAAAACCTGTGTAAGGCAGACATATCTAAAACCATGCGTAATAAAATCTAGATCACTATATGTGAAAGGTAAAATGATTCCTAGTGATAAATACTAAGTACAGCACATTGTCGTCGTCGTCCTACTGACGGCAATAGAGTAATAGATCAACAGACTGGCAATTACTGATTTTAATCGCATGGCTTTGCGGCATTTGTGACGATTACAAACCTATTAGTGGTGTAGTAGTGGAGTGCAGGCAGACATATGGACTTCGCTCGAGGGGCGAAGCACCCCGCCAAGCGCCAGTGGTGGTCTCTTGATCAAGAGATTGCAGATTTGGAATTTTTATTTTAACCATTTTCGATTGCTATTGAAATTGCAACGGACAATGAAAATAAAAAATCATTGAAATAAAGTCATCAAATTTGACACTACTTACATTATGAATTAACACTGAAAGTCAACTTTTAGTGTCAAGTGATATTCAATCACTTAAATACACTTAATCAAGATACTTCAATTAATTTTTTATTGATTTTATGTCTTCTAATATCTTCAATACTTCAATCTTCTAATATCTATTGATTTATGCCTTTAGCAGTTCATTCATTTATTTGTATAAAATGGAGAATAAAATAAATTAATGACCTGACCGAATCATTACATTATATAAAACTTTTCTTAAACAAATGTTGTGCTCGAATCTGCAAAAAAGTATTGCATTCTTTGTCACTAATTTTCATCTGAATGGACGTGTTGATACCCGTCGAATCAATTTTCACCAGGGCTGTATTTAGTGTCGGCGACACTTCACCCGACACCCGACACCTCCCGGCCGCCACAGATGGTGTTTTCATGTCAATCGTCATAATTAGGGGATTACGGCCCCTAATGACATGTTACATTGAATCTCCGTTACGCCCCCGAACAAATGTTCTCCAAATTCAACAAATAAATACTGTTCATTGACTTGTAGCAAATCGTCGAGTGATATTAGTTGCGTAGTGATAGTCTAACTTTGTCATAACAAATATAGAACTGAAATAAAAATAATTTAAACAAACTTGCTATCTAATGGCGTAATTGCATGACTAAAAAATGACAGTTAAAAAGCAAAACCAATATGTACGCCATCAAAACATCTAAAACATAGCGAGCAAAAAAATCCAACCTTTTAAACGTTAAAAGGCCCCGTTTACCGCGGACGCAAACACTTAGCTACATTTTAATTAGTAAGTAGCTGGAACACCGTCAAAGAGAATGCATGAATACTCGCCAAACCGACCTCCAACGCCGCTTTTAAAACCTCCCCCACTTAATTCAGGAGCTCAGAGAAACCGAAGGTAAACTGATTATGTCGCCGATATGCGAATTTTTCAGGGAAACTTGATTACGTTTGAACATTCGTTCAGTCAAATGGCAGGCAGTGTGTGAGGATTGCTTGTTCGTTCTAAATGGAATTATAAAGATATGATATGAATCTCGCTCTCTCATAAATGTACTCCAGATTTTGTCATCTTCTATCAAAAGATAGGATTTTTTGATAAATTTACTGAGATTATATAAAAATAAGATTATACTTACTAAAATATATGCTTGATATAGAGAGACTCGAGAAATATTGGATAGGTTCTAGTAATATTTACAGGCTCAATTCAAATGTAAATAGGTTACTTTATCTACTATATTTGCACAGTACTAACAATTAATTAAAACATGCGTCACCCGAAAATAGCCGTGGACCAAGTAGTACATGAATTTTAAAAAAGCTTGTGGATGTTGTACCACGGACTTGTAAGCTCAGAGTGTTTTGAATAAGCCTATCCACCACATAGTTTTCCACAAGTTATTTCATAGTTTTTAGTGTCTAACACTACCTTTTTTCAACCTTTTCAGTGATCCACACTTTTAACAAGATATATTGGGTTACTCGCGCTCAATATAAATCACTATTGGCCAGAGTTGCAATTAAGTCATCCAGATATAGGCTATAATGGCTAATACTATTTTCAGTTATTTAAGTGTACTTAAATACAACGCGATCAAAGAATCGAAGTGGGACCAATTTGGAGGTACACTGTACTGAACAAAAACAATTATCACTATGGGAATATTCAGTAAAAAGTGTAGCGTATTATTTTTTATTCATAAAAAATATATACGCGTTGACTCGTAAATCTTCTTTCTTTTTTATTGAAGTCAGTTAAAAATATCTTTAATTGAATGTTGAATGACTGTCTATGAAAGAAAAACAATTGGGAATCAATTTAAGATTTTAAAACTAAATATAGTATATTGTGTATTAAGGGCGATAAGTAAGGAATTACGATCGAGGCTCTAGTAGGTTTTCTATGCTTGAGGAAAAGTAGGTACATGAACGACATATGACAGTTTTTATCCAACTGCGCAAAAAGAGGTTAATGGTTTTGCACGATAACCGACATACGCACTGGCGGAGCCGCAGCTGGAAAGCTAGTATTATATATAAATACAATAGTCACATACTTAATATTACACGAGATTAAAGGATTTATTTAATTTAATTTAATTTAATGAATTGATAAGAGAATTCGATTGGTAAAAATCATAACAATTTTTTTTGTATATTAAGTTCTGTTTTTGTTGCTAGGTCTAAATAATGAACAAGTATAATATTCACATTATACGCGAGACTAACAGAATATTTTTTTCAATTATATTCTTTAAATCTTATTAGATAAATTAAATTTTTTGAGGGTAAACTTATTTTTTCATATTTATGACATTTCTCGGTGTAACTTATAGCATCATTTGAATGTGTATTCAAAACTTTTCAAGATAATAATAGCAACATTATATAATACTCGCGAATATCTCTATCATTTAAAATGGCTACCAAACCTATAGCTATAGTACCACCAACTTAACTGTGCAGTTCGCGAGGGCGCTGCTGGTCAAGGAAATCAACTACAAACTGTCACAATTTGAAGGAATGTTGTAGTTCTTTTTTCTGCCGCCTGAACAGATAAGTTGGTGGGACTGTACGAGCGCGATATACCTTGAGTTTCCACCTAAATGTCACCCAGAGGATAGATACCTACTGTGTTTTACATGATCAGAGCAGAAGCTCTAGTTCGTTTTACCGTTTTACTTCCCACTAGGTCAGCCAAATGTATCAGCATTTGGCTTCCACCAGGTTTGCTGCGACCGCCTATATTTTTGTTGGCCCAATGAATTACACCCAGAATTTATCTAGGAAAGTTTGTGAAGTAATATGGACTAAGCAAGTGCCCAGTAAACCATTGGTGATACCTCATCTACAAATCGACTGTATCTTCGCCAGAAACCACGTCTTTGTTGCCGGCAACGGTTACGAAGTCACGGTGAAATTTGTGTTGTGCTCTTCACGCCCCATATCGGTCCAGTAACACACATTGTTGATTGCTAAGAATAATAATAATAATAAAATATATCTGTGCATAGTTATAACTATGCACAGAGATATTTTGACAGCCATACTTTTTTTTTTTTTATGCCTGATAGGTTAGCTTTTGACCACTATCTCACCTGATGGTAAGTGATGATGTGGTCGAAGATGTTGTTCAGGCTAACCTAGAAGTACTGGCTCTCAAGGACAGCTGCCGGAACACACCGTTAGGTGCTTGGCGACAGATTTTCAACTTGAGGGTGGTAGCTAGCCAGGCGGGCATTCGCAAAATGCCCTACCACCATGCTATAACGATTGCCATCCTAAGACAACAACCGGGACCGACGGCTTAACGTGCCCTCCGAAGCACGGACACACTCAGTAGTAATGTCACTAGCGGTCACCCATCCAACTCATGACCGCGCGCGACGTTGCTTAACTTTGCTGATCGGTTGAGAACAGCTAAGTTAACTTCGCTACGAGCGCTTCGAAATACTCGAGGGAGATAAGGAAATGTGGAAAAAAAATTGAAACTTGCTTTGCCTAACTCATATATTTTTTCTGATGCCGAAACAACACTTACAGAATAAGTGAAACTAGGTACCCACAATTTCCACTACTGCTTTGCCGTAAACCCGTAATAAATGCGTCGATTCCTCTTGTATTATATATATATATATATAATACAAGAGGCATCGACGTATGTCTGTCTCATAAGTGCTTAAATTTGAGATTAGGGTAATGGAATACAATATACACATATATACATATATATATCAAATATATATATCAAACCAACGTTATCCGTTACCCTTTGAAGTTCATCCAATTTTGTTTGCATGACAACACGGCTTCTCATCTCTCTACAATGCCGTGATACAATGAAAAATTTGGTCTACAAAACTCAGCAAGCATACCTGAAAATACCGCTCCTGTTTCAGTGTGTAATCTTGTCACATTGATGCTTAAACTATCCACAAGAAATATATAGCAAAGCATAATTTGAACATTGCAGATATCAGTTGCCGCATATTGTGGTACACAGATATTGGTAGGTATAATTTAACTAACCTATATTACTTAACTTTTTGCGCCCCTAGTGACAAAATGAGACATATAAAAAGTGAATGGTGTACATTTTTATAACTGGCTAAATCTGAAACTCAAGTATAGCTAACTAATATTATTACGTAAGGGATTTGTACCGTGGTGATTTTTATTTTTGAGCTCCCGATTTTTTTTAATTTTTTTTTTATTCCTGATAGGTTAGCCTTTGACCACTATCTCACCTGATGGTAAGTGATGATGTGGTCGAAGATGTTGTTCAGGCTAACCTAGAAGTACTGGCTCTCAAGGACAGCTGCCGGAACACGCCGTTAGGTGCTTGGCGACAGATTTTCTACTTGAGGGTGGTAGCTAGCCAGGCGGGCATTCGCAAAATGCCCTACCACCACGCGATATTTCAAGTATAGCAGTCAGAAAACATAGATACGCTTGATGACAGTATTTCTAGGTAAAGAGGGCATTCGGTAAGTACTATACCATCCTAAAAACATAAATGCAAGAATAATATGAATTCAGTCACCTATATTCTAGCAGATACGTGTTCTCATAACTAGGCCATAGTCCACCCCACACAGTAAAATCACGTGACAAAAGCAAAAGTGTCGGAGAATTTCTAGAATCGTCTGCGGGCGGCACCTCCTCGAATCATTAGCTTCTAACGTAGTTAGTTAAAATGCAATTACAATTACGACCGGGGAACTTGACCTACGGCAAGGGTCGATGCGCTACACCCACTATGCAAATAAGAAGAGCTTCTTTGAACGATTGTAAACTAGAACAAGGTTGGTAGTAACATTACCTTTAAAATTTGACGTTTAAGGTGTAAGCTATTCTTGACTTTGATTAAGATCCAATAAGAAGCTTTAGAAGCAGTGATGGCTCAGTGGCATTTGCTATGGACTGCCGCGCAGCAGATCCATGGTTCGAATCCCGCCGCGGGCTTGAGCGTCACCGCATGGTGGAAGGGCATTTTGCGAATGCTCGCCTGGCTAGCGACCACCCTCAAGTAGAAAATCTGTCGCCAAGCACCTAACGGTGAGTTCCGGCAGCTGTACTTGAGAGCCAAGTAATTCTAGGATAAGCATAATAACACCTTCGACCACATCATCACTTACCATCACGTGAGATTGTGGTCGAAGGCTTACCAATCAGCATAAAAAAGAAGCCTCTAAAACCGACTAAGGGAAAATAATACGCAAAATGAATTCACTACTTACCTATAGCGCTCAAATGCTATTGAATTGCTTCGTCTGAAAGAAATTGTGTAGAAATTTCTACACTATTTCTAGTAAAGTTTAAATACTTTACTCAAGATACATTTTTTTCCATCTCGAGCAACAAAATATTTTTTTTTTCTTTTTAAATATTGTTTGATTTGCAATAACGCCTGCTATGCGGATTTAATTACAAAATCACAAATATACGATAGGGAAAATTTAAGTCATGTGCGGGATTCGAACCCGCGTCCATCCACCCTTTGAGCCAGGGTATGCTCTAACCAATTGAGCTAACATGACTTGACGTCACAACTCGAATCTTTTCTATCGTTCTTTAACCATCGTATTGGGATGGAGCGACATCTATAGTACCACTTGCGTTGTACTACAAACAACACCAATTTTGCAATTGGTTTTATACTTGTAAATGATGACGCAACCTTATAATTTTAATATTGTTAGGTTTGCAATAACGCCTGCTATGCGGATTTCTTTACAAAATCACAAATATACGATAGGAAAAATTTAAGTCATGTGCGGGATTCGAACCTGCGTCCATCCACCCCTTGAGCCGGGGTATGCTCTAACCAATTGAGCTAACATGACATGATGTCATAACTCGAATCTTTCCTATCGTTCTTTAACCATCGTATTGGGATTGGATGCGGGATCGAATTCCGCACATGACTTAAAATTTTTCCTATCGTATATTTGTGATTTTGTAACAACATGTTCTTAGAATTAATTACGATAGCTTCATGAACATATTATAGTATAGTTTTTTTTTAAACGTGGTATGCATTTATTATCAAAATACTACTATATACTATAAACAACACTACAGCTACTACAATAAAAGCATTTAGGCAACCTACAAGTCATTGCAGATTCACAGTCGCTGGAGCTCACAGGCATCCGTTTGGACTGTCTGTGAGCTCCAGCGCGCTACCAGTTGTCAGCATTCTCGCAGCATTGCCCCGTTGAATTGCAATGCTTTATCGTTGAACCAAATAGGTGCCAGCATTATAATCACACGTCGCATCGACCAAGCTCTGATAAGTTTTGCGTGTGCCTGCAATATCACTTGGCAGAAATTTTGTTATATCTAGTTTTCTAGTGAACTAAGTACTTTTAGAACCAAACTTATAAACAATTGTTGAAATCTCTTTTTGTTACAGAGGTACTAAGTAGGTAATAAAAATACACTTAATCAGTCGTTCACATTTATAATCCTATATTACTAAGATCTAATATTACTTCAAATAACGAAATAAATAGGTCCAAACAAATCAAAAGTGATACAATTCTTCATCAATCATAAACATTCACTTATCTTACATATTCATATATTACGTGACGCCTTGTTTGTAAGGTGATATTTCAACTATTTGTATTGCCAACAGCTGAAGGAGCATTCAAAAAATTAAAACCGGAGCCGGGTGGGACGGGCGGTTCGGGGACTTCGAGTGGGACTTCGGCTCTTTCGCCGGCATTAGGGCCGCAACACGCCGGACACACACCTACCACTGCGTCGTGTCCGACACCAGCGAGACGGCGGCATAGAACTACTTTCACACAGGTAAGCACATACTTTTTTTTTTTTGCTTGATATTTTAGCCTTTGACCACTATCTCACATGATGGTAAGTGATGATGTGGTCGAAGATGTTGTTCAGGCTAACCTAGAAGTACTGGCTCTCAAGGACAGCTGCCGGAACACACCGTTAGGTGCTTGGCGACAGATCTTTCAACTTGAGGGTGGTAGCTAGCCAGGCGGGCATTCGCAAAATGCCCTACCACCATGCTATAACGACTGCCATCCTAAGACGATAACAGGGACCGACGGCTTAACGTGCCCTCCGAAGCACGGAAACGCTCAGTAGTAATGTCACTAGCGGTCACCCATCCAACTCATGACCGCGCGCGAGGTTGCTTAACTTTTGCTGATCGGTTGAGAACAGCTAAGTAAACTTCGCTACGAGCGCTTCAATACTACATATAAAGTGGTGGAACAGGCGGCCCGATAACTTCAAAGATCTCTATAGCCAGCATTACAGCTGCAATACGTTGGATCTGACCTAACAGTGCGCCGCGCAGTTTCTATAACAAATACATCGAGAAGAAAGTAATGACGTTAGTGGCATCCAGCCCAGAAGATATTAGAAGACTTCAAAAATATTCCAGAACGGTGACAAAAACACTGGTTGTATATTATACTGGTTATATGGACTGGTCCATGTTTGTGGCTGGGCACATAATGAAAGTGGAATCAAAAGCTTTTTAACTTTTCTTCGTCCACTATTTTACCCGTTGGGTAGTTATTAATTGATCATGTGATCCAATATGCTAAACAAGTAAAATCTAGAAAAATAACTGTCTCTTGGTATCATCTGGAACATCATTAGTTGCCTGGTGATGTATTTTCTTCTTGAAGGTGGCCAGCTAGGCAAGCATTCGAGTAAATTCCCTAGCATCAAGCAGTGAAGAATAAAGCTACTTTATAAACATAACATACAGTCAATTGGCATTATTTCCAGTGATTCGAAAATCTGCAGTTCAGAGATGGCTAAGAATTGCTTCCAATTACATTAATCGAACCATCTGACGAATTGGATATAGAACTCCTAGATTGGTGGATATGGAACTCCTAGATTGGTGGATATGGAACTCCTAATATAAACTAACATGTTTATATTAGGAGTTCCATATCCACCAATCACTACGCACAAATAGGTAGGTAGATATCTGTCTATAGTACCACCAACTTAACTATGCACTTTTCGAGGGCGCTACTGGTCAAGGAAATCAACTACAAACTGTCACAATTTGAAGGAATGTTGTAGTTCTTTTTTTGCCGCCTGAACAGATAAGTTGGTGGGACTGTACATCCCTGAAGGTTATACAGTCGATAATAAAACTTTTTTTTGTGTAGGTATGGTAGGTAAATACTTTGTTCTATAAAATCCTGATGTATATAACCAGTTGCTAAAACAGTCAAAGGGAATAAACAAAACCGTTTAAAGTTTATCTAAACAGTAATAATATATCAGAAAGCACCAGCAAAATAGACGTCTATCATTAATGCCAAAATAAATGATTCAGTACGAGGAAATTCGAACGTTACGTATCATAAATTTGAAATGTATAAACTGTAGAAAAAAATATGATGGTTACGTTCTAAATTTTCTTATGCTCATGAAACAACAGGACAATCCTCACCACTAATTCCTCAAAGCACGCCTAAGAAATTAAAATAATACTTTATTGTGACAGGAACAATTAGCGGAATTAGAAGCGGCATTCGCGAAATCACATTACCCTGACATCTACTGCCGCGAGGAGCTGGCGCGGACGACGAAGCTCAACGAGGCAAGGATACAGGTCTGTTACAAATGAACTTATTATGCTTTCTATCCTCGATATGTCATAAAACTCTCGCACCATTAAGGATTCCTATAAGGAAGACTGCTTGGAATGAATGGGTAAACGAAACTGTGATAGAGAACATAGGTATAATCTTTGACAACAGGCTTTGTCTATGTGTTTGCATCCACTAAGTTTGCATTATTGCGTTTAAGGATGGACACTGGACATGTTAGAGTGATGGACAATATAGACAATGAAAATACAGATCTGAAAAAAATCACATTTTATTGAGAACTAGCGGCCCGCTCCGGCTTCGCACGGGTATAAAATATATAGCCTATGTCATTCACTGAAAAAAATATTAAAATCGATCCAGTAGTTTTGATTTATTCATTACTGCCCTTGGCCCGCACGCGTTAAATTTAGAGTAAAACAATTCTTCTTTCCCTAAACCATGAAGATTTCTTGCTATTTTTGGAATATCTAAATTCATACACTACATTTTTACTTATTTACTTTTTACACTACTACACGCTCCCGCCACACGGGCCGGCCGGAATGGCCGCAAACGCTACGTCCCGCAATTTTTAAATCTGTAATATCTTCGAAAATATTCATTTAAATCATATGCTGTAGAGGGCCATATAGATCTATATTAAATCAATAATGTATTTAAAGTATTTAATTAGATGAGGGTTAATGCTGTATTGGTTAAAATCGTTTCGAAAATTAGCCATTATTTGTCGTAAAAAGTAAATGACAAAAAAAAATTGTAGGATATCCATAAGAGATAGACATATACCATAGCGGAGTTTTCTGTAGACCTTTTCAATGTGCACAATACTTAGTACATTATTTTGATATATCTCATAGGGTTCAGCCTGCGTTTGCAATGTAAGCGGAAAAAATGTTACTATTTACGACATCATATTAGAAACCTCAAAAATAACAGTGGTTCTCCACTTTTTAATAGATATTATTTTACATATAAACCTTTCTCTTGAATCACTCTATCTTTTAAAAAATACAGCATCAAAATCCGTTGCGTAGTTTAAAAGATTTAAGCATACATAGGGATATAGGGACAGAGAAAGCGACTTTGTTTTATACTATGTAGTGATGTAGTGATATCACGAAACGCAACCATCGAAATTTAGTACTAAGTGTATGAAAAGCTCGATTGATTCTATCTATCGCGGCATTTTTTTAGGTTTTGTAAATATCACTATGCCCAACCATCTGAGTTGTTTATTAAAATAAAAATATATATACTCAATAAACCATTAATATTATTAAAAAGATCAAAATATCCCCTTTATTTTCCGTGTAACAACACGAGTTTGTTGACGTTAATTTCGCATGGGGATTTATCAATTTAATTAGTTGATTGTTTGGCTGTAGCTTAACATCAGGCTAGCTACTTGTTAGTTTTGACTTTCTGAAACATTAATAAATCAATAAATCTAGGAACCGACTCTTTAAGAAAACAAGCAGACTGCCCTCCTGATCGTTTGATATGTATTGCCCTTAACTTCTATAAAAAATTTTATTTTCTGATCTCTCATACCTAATCGTGTTCTCGAAATTGGTTCTTTAAATTTAGTATTTTTTTTATATATTGCACTATTTATTCACCTGATGGTAAGTGATGATCCGATCGAAGATGTTGTTCCGGCTAATTTACGCGTGGAATGTAAATAGAAAGTTACTTAATTAAGGTTTTAAGAGGAATCATCTATGCAGCTGTTTCATATCTGTCTTGAATTCCCGTGGTTTAAATGTAAGTACCTACTTAATACCTAACTTTTGGCACTCACCGATTTATTTGTACAATAATTGTGGCAGAGAGCAGACCACCTACCCAGCAAATATGGAAACCGAACAAAAAATATTAGGGCACAATAGCGGCGCGTCAGTTCTTCTCTCGAATTGGCGAAATATCAATGATGCGCGAATGCTCGAATAATACAATTTGGAGCGTAGGCCGGAGGCGGATTGAATTAAAGCGCCATCTGTCGTCCTCGACCGTATGAATACGAAATGCTTACAGTAACTCGCGAGAGATCTTTATCTCAGTTTTAAAATTGCTCAATCCCCCGGGACCCTCGATATTGATTTGTCCCCGGAGCACCTAATTTGTCGCTTTAGATATTTTATTCAGGACGTGACTTTAACCATCCCTTAATAATGTAGTGACCTCTTGACAAATTGAGTGCCTACTTTAGCGGGCCTTTTTATACGTGCATTCATTAACCATCGCATGTGAGCTTTCAGTATCTAATATTTTATTCATTTTCACGACAGTAGGCAATTACCGTTTCTTTCGAGCGCCGGTGAGCTTTCTTTTAGAAAATGAAAGGTTCTGACAAACGTTATTACATCGAAGACTTTACCCATCTACCATCGCTAAAAGCACGTGAAATGCGTGGGCGACCGTGCGACATACCGCTACCGCCGCCATAGGGATGTGTGAAAGCATCGATATTATGTACCAGTCATCTCACCCCTATAAGTGTTGTAGGTACTAACCATATATGTGTTCGTGCACGCGCGCTCCGTAGGAGGCTATTAGCGTTTAGGCGACGCTACATAAGAATGTAAACGTTAAAGACGACAGCGACGACGTCGAGCTCCCTCCTTCTAGAGGAAATTTCGATATAAAAATACAGCGTTGTCGAGAGCGAGGGGGTTGCGGGCGGTCGGGCAGGCGGGGTGGCCCCTGAGGCATTGCAATCCCATCAAATGGATCCGTAACGAAGTTAGCCGCTCATCCTCCCCGCGCGCCTCTCGACATTGTCTCTGCCCTCAAATGAATTCTACAATTGGAAATAAGAAAATGTTTTGTTGGATCCCCGTGCTTTTTCAGTTTAAAGGCGACCATTTTCTTCTGTTAGCTCGAGCTCTTAGGATAATAGATACGCATTTATAACGATTTATACCGAGGCTTAAGAGTTTCAAGGCGGATCTTTACTGAATTAAGTTTTATTCTTGAGTTGTTTTTATTAATATCTAACGAATTGTACTTATATACTCGTATTTGTTGAGATACGTACATGATTTTGTATTAAATGGGACTGTTGAGTATTACATACTTCTTTTAATAAAACAAGATGGTGTTTTTCGCTGAAATGCACGGACAAAAAATTACTTATGATACTACATAAGTCATATGGTTGTTTATGCAAACATGAAAATTACTATTATGATAAGGAATAGTTGAAAGATGAAATCAAATATGAAATAAACCGTATTATCTACAGTGAAGGATAATATTGTATTTAAAAACTGCTCAAAGACATGCCAAAACTCGCTTACTGAAAGGTCCTTACTTGAATAATTTTGATAAGACTTGCTAAAGCATACTTTAGTTTTGACTTTTGTCAGCGAAGTATCGCGAACGGTTAGACTTTAGATAGTTGTGATATTTCTTTAAGTAATTCTTTAATTAAATTAGTATTTTGACTTCAGATTTTTCAAAAACAAATTAAGTGTTAAATCCCGAGCATACGATACAATATCGAAACTGACCACGCAGCAATTTAATATTTAAAAAACAAGATAACGGGTATAAGCAAACTAATTTAATATGATTTTAAACTTCACCTTTTCAAATATACGTGGTTTGCCTAAAAATTTTCCCTCTTCTTAGATACAGAAGTACACACTGAATTACATAAAAAATATGATTTCTCCTGTAGAACACGTGCAAAATTATAACAGTTAAAATCAAAGGTACTATCGTTAACCACCACAAATAAATATACTACAACCGTTTTTTAAATTCAGGAAATTGATTCGTTTTTCATTACAACGCCCGTGAGGACGGATGTCGGGTTGCTTGGCGAAAAAACTAATATCCCATTTACGTTTCCACCCTCTGTCCGTCTATCACTATTATGTTGTAGGGCAGATACGATGGGTAATGATTCTCAATCTTTATACTCCACTTATCATAGGTGTTGTTATTTGAGAATCAAGATACATAGCTCGTTCATTAACTTGAACATTATTCTGTTATTGCCTTCATTACATTTTTTTTAATAAACTAATTTTGAAGTAACTATAATAGACACTAAACCATAGTTCATAAGACAATATATTGCATACTAGCGGGCCTCGCCGACTTCACACGGGAATTTAATAACAAAATTAAAAGTTTTATTTTTTTAATATTCTTTAGCCTATGTTCATCAGAGATAATGTAAGATTCTAATGGTGAAAGCTATTTTCAAATCGGTCCAGTACATTTCAAGTTTTTTCGTTACACACATAAATTTAAAAATACAAATCTTTATAATATTAGTGTAGATAAATATATAAGAATGTAATTTTCCCGAATAATAATTTATAAAAAGGTTTCACGGCGTAGCTACAAATGTGTGCATACTTACCAGTCATTAAAACCCTAGGCATTTCTTTCAATACTAACTTTCTTTATTCAGCTATCTGTGCTTGCAGCGCACGTGCCACAATATTGTTTTACTTTTATTGCGAGCCCGAGACGGGGCGAGCTGAACAAGGTTGGGAAACGCTGGAAATACTAAATAGAACCTACCTACTGCCGGCACTACGTGTATTTTGGGTAGGGTGAGCTCACTAACAGTTAGGTATAGGATATATCGGTTTATTTATATGGAGAGTGCGTACGAGGGCGCGTCCCGCCCCACGCGGGTGGAACAAGGGGCGGGCGGCAGTAACCACCCTCTCCCTCTAATCAGCTCTAATCACCATATCAAACGACGCACACTCTCATTCCCGTTGACAACACACAGATTAAGCCTTCGCTTGTTTTGCTTCTTGTTTTTTTATTTGAATTTTATTCATGTTTAACATTAATTTAAAATGTATTATTAAAATAATATAATTAATTACCTCGAGAGCGCATTACACATGACTACGTACTCTTACCCGCACAACAAGGCTTTCATCTGTATGTGTTATGTACTAATACCTAAGGTGCTACCTACCTACTAGCTAACCTTAAACCACTTAGCTGCATAAAATAATTTCATTTAGTTCATTAGTATGTACTCGTAAGTAGCTATTCACACCTACATATACCAGAAAAATTATACTTGTCGAGAACTAAGCAAATTTTATCTCAAACAAAACGCCCACGTGCGTTTTAAGAACATTATAATAGTCTCATAGTTTTAAAATATAATATATTGGTTTGTTTTTGAACATACTCTTGATATTCATTCGTTTATTCAGGTGTGGTTTCAAAATCGTCGAGCAAAGTACCGAAAGCAAGAGAAACAACTCCAAAAGGCTTTAGCTCCGGCTGTGCTACCGGGCTGCAATGGCATGATGCGGAACATCCAGGGTTACAGAGGTTACCAGCCATATCCGCATCCAAACACCATCAACCGGTATCCTCAGGTATGGACTCTATGTTACTTATTATAACACCATAACCGTTCTGGGACCTTCGTCTCCTCAACATTTCCAATTTTTCACTTTGTCGTTGGCTTTCATTCACGACGGTAACACCGTTGTGTTGACATTTTTATCCGCCTCTTTACGGTCTTGCCTGTGTGCACTTGATGCATAAAATACTTGTAAAGAAATCTTGTTGTTAAATAGTAGGATTCACTGCAATGGTCATACAATACGCCAACCACGACTTCGCGTAGACCAACATTCATTGAAACAAGCAATATTTTCCCTGTGATGTACAGGAGTATATGTCCGCAATAACACATTAAATTATCTGACTGTGACAAAGTTATTTATACTCGTAGTTTATAAGCACAAGCATACCCATTCAGATCTTTTAAATCTGTTGTTAAGTGAGGAAAAATGGGGCCTGCAACTCACCAATCATCATATAAGTTTTTACGTGTCTTTTTCCTCTACTTGGCTTATTATTGAACCTCGTAGGTATTCAGATACAGTGAACCATTAACTTATTTTTACGTTTTAATTTTAAAATTTCGTAATATTCAAAGTTTTGTTAAATAAGAATCATTCATATACCTTTTCAACATCAGCTAACTCGTGTATCTTCATATAAAACGAATCATTAAAATAAAACAATATGTGGTACAAAAATGCCATTATATCAACGTACTTTTGCATTTTGGCCACAAATGGTCGCTCATTACCATAGTACGATAATCAGTCAGCGTGATTACGCGGTAATGAAATTTCGCAGCGTGTGCGGTCCGGACGCTGTGTGGTCATGCAAATATCGTCACTAGAGAACTATTGTTCAATCTACAAATAATGCAATATTAAACCTGTTTTAATCTTCCAATAACTGAAACGCAAATTGAAAGAAAATACAAGAATTTATCAAAAAATATCGGACAGTAAAAATCGTAGAGAAGAGTGGGGACATTGCGAACACCTAAGAGAAACTTCAAATACAATGAACTGATATGGAGGTATTAATCACTGATTGGGTGCAAATGAACGTACTTCGTAATTCTAAAATCAACATGGTCAAATCCAATATTCCTTCGGCGTTTGTTTCAACGACACTAGGGAAGTTGTAAATATTCGTGAACAACAAATGCGAGTAATTGTAATCGAGCTTATTTTTTTCTGATATCGATATTAGCAAGAATCACCAACATTCGTCATTCATATTATGAGCGACATAATTGAAACCGGTAACATTTACCAACAATACAACACAACACAGCGGGAAATTTTTCAACCATAACATAACTTATAATTATATAAGCTGAAACACCGAAATAATTGAATTGTAATCGACAATCTATTGAAACTACTTTTATTTTTAAGGCTTCGGCTGTGGCGCTGCTGTTTAATTTACGGCCTAACACGCAGCGTCGGGAATGGCATGATTTTCGAAATAGTAGCTAACACAACCATTTAACCTATTTATAACATAGAACAATAGCATCGTGTTTGTTCAGATTTGGTGTTTCCCCCACTTTCTCTACGTAGACGTATAAGCAGTGAGCTATTAAAAATATATAGGTTTCTACATAACTCTACAGAAATAGATGGATTCATTGAACAAAGGCATCCGAAAAGTCTTGACAGTATATGAACCGTTGATTTAACTAGATCAATTATAGTTTAATCTTTCATAATGTTGTTCTTTTTGTACCCGCCGTATAACTTCCATTAAAACTCGTCAACTTTAATTAGCTTTAGTCCATCAGAGCGACGCCAACATTGCATTAAGCAAAGTGTTAATCTGGCTGGGTTGTGCCGTGTGAGCACATTAACATAAAGCTGAAAAATATTATTAAACGTGTGATAATGCAGATCAGTGGCCGCGGACTGGTCGCGGGTTAATAGCGTTTGCGGATGGTCGAATGAGTTTCGTAATGGTTGTCCAGCCTTCAAAGGGTTGCTTTAGGTGCCTCGAACGGCTGGTTCTCTTTGATCGAGTGCTTTACTTAAACGTGTTAAATCTCAGTTTGTAGTCTTTCCCAAGCAAATAATATTGGAATAAACAGTTACAAAATTTTACCAATCGTCTTACAAGGTGTTTGCGGCGTTTTATCCACATCAAATATATATATATATATATATAGCTTAGTTATCTAGGGTGAACTATGTAAGCAATTACTACGGTAATTATTACGAGAATAGTGTTCTGGTAAATAGACGTATAAGCGGATCACAACTTTTTCAAGTTCCATGTTCTCTGATCAAGGGCAATGAAATTTAAACTAGTTATTATGTATCTGTTTTTTTTATTGGTGATCGGTTAGCTTTTAAGCGCCATTTACGAAATGATTTCAGATTTAAGACGCGTCACCTCTAACAGAAGCTGGCTTTAAAGGACAGCTGGCGGATCACGTCATTAGGTTAGATGCGTGGCGATAGATTTTTTATATTAGTTGCAATATTCCCTGCCACCCTGCGGTGAGCCCAGCCCACGTAGTTTACGAGTTTTGCACCCCTTGATTGGCATTTACTACTGGGGCATTGCTACCAAGTAGTATGAACCAAAATGGATACGGTTCTCGGGTAGATACTACGAACCCAAAATAATTGTCTACGATTTTATTTTTTTTGTTCAATGTATAGTACTTATATAATATAGATTATAAAAATCCTAAAATCTCATCTATCTAGAACATAAAGATTATTCCAAGACAACAGGTAACCGCTCCCATTTTAAAGTATCGATTTTTACAGCATCATGGAAGTTACGAAGAATTACAGAAGGACATATTCTCGCTATCACAAATGGGTGGTGGATCCTACCCCATGCCGCAGGGCTTCTCTATGGGCCATGGAGCTAATATGAGCGCAGTGGGCATGAGGCAAGACACTATGGGTAAGTTTACTATATAAACATAAGCCATATAGTTATACATACTAACTATGTTACGGTTCTTTTTATGTAACTAAATGATGAGACTCGTATGCTTGACGGTAAACCTGTCCATAATAGTTATAATATCACCGTTTTCACTGTTTTTTTTTGTTACCTGATGTTAAGCTGACTAACCTCTGCCTAGAACAGATGCATTTCATCACAAGTGACGAATTGCAATGCGCCTGTCACCTTGAGTTATATTTGTTAAGTCTCATGTGCCTGTAATTTAATTTCACTGGCTCTCAAGGACAACAACACACCAGCTTGGCAACAGATTTTCTGCTTGAGGGCTAGCTAGCCAGACGGGCAATCGCAAAATGCCCTTCCACCATGCGATGAAACTCAAGCTGGCGGTGGGGATCAAACCTGCGGCACGGCAGTCCATAGCTATTCCCGCTCGGCCATCATTGCATCGTAACAGCTTTACACAATACTGCGCAAAATTAATGTCCCCAAGTTACATTTTCTAGAGTTAATGTCAGTCATTTACGTAACTACCACACAGTTGTAAAATAATAAACTACCAAGTACCTCCGAAAATACTTTCAAATGCTGGTTCAAATACTTAAGTTCATGTTCCGTTTAAAATCTCCCAACAACCAATCTAAGTTTAACAACCCCAAACAAATGATTCATCGTAAAAGCAGTAAGAACTAAAATGTAAGTTTGTAGCTTGAAACAAAAAGCGGTAGACGGCAGGCGGCAGCTTTCATCAAGTTTCTATTAGAGCCGTCAAGGCAATTATAAAGTTAGAAGCCGAAGCCAGCCCAGCCCTCTCGTTTTTATACAAATATCCCTTATAATAATGGGAAAACTTATTCCCGCCGCTAAGTTCCGACAGATGATCTTGAAAAGAGAAAAAAACTTGATTAGAATTTGTTAATATTACCATCGCCGTCTTTTTACGGTTACTCCGCAATTAATCTGCTTGGAAATCAAATGCCTTAAGTTATTTTATGTGATTGAATTCTTTTATTGACTCATTTTGACTTGGTTTAAATTACGAAAGGATTAAAATTTTCTACGAGAATATTTTTTTTAGTATGTAGTGCATGGCACATCGCAATCTAAAATTTATATTTTATAAGATTCGAAGCCACATGTTGATAAAATGATAACTGCTTATATGGTACTGCTTAATTCAATGACATCTTAGTAAGAGGCCGGAGATAGTTAATTGCAACTCCTCAAGCTAAGACGTATGCTAATAGGGATTGACGTCTCATATTCTAACGTCTTTGAGGACGAACACGGCAATTGAACCAAATCGGAACATCAATATGTTAGCTGACTCAATGACCTAAAAAATATTCATTCAAGGCAGATAAATGTTTTAAACCCTAAGCCTAGCAACCACATCTATATACAGCTCTAAAAATTGAAAACTTGCTACGCTTCTACATAAAGCTACGAGCTACGAAAGAAACATTTCATAAGAAATATAAATTGCGCGATAAACCATGAAACACGAACGAACCGCGGGCGCGTTTGCACAGATTCCTGCGTAGAAAAAACGAGCAAGTAATGGAGGCGAGGCATCGTACCGTAGATATTCTAATAAGAAAATTTCCACTACATTTACTTTGGCGGGCGTCCTCGCGGCGTCTTGGCAAATATCTTATTTCCTGCGGCGAGATTGCATCTTGAGAAAACGCGAGGGTCGATTCAGTGCCTCACTATTCCTACCCTACCGTCGCTCGGTATATATAGACAACTATATATTATATAAGCGTATATATCTCCGTTCGAAGCTGTAGGGATACTGCCTACGAACTTGCTACGAACACGCTACGAATTATGTAGAGCTTTCACAGCGGTATTGTGTTGGAAATTCACGTCTGTGTTATTTCATTTCATGATTGAAATAAACTAGGTTTAAGTTACAGATTACGTGTAAACTTTATTGATACTATAATATGATTTGGTTTATATTATTCATAAATGAATATGAAAAATACAAGTTACATTTTGTAGAAGTTTTGAGCCATGTTCTTAATAGCGTTTAAATAATTATTAATCTTTGTAATTAAACAACTTTAAACGGTTTAAATCGCGGTATATTCATCATTATTTTTGTCCCGGCGTTTCAAACACTTTGCAGAGATCGTGGTCACGGGGTGACAGTCACCGTCATTAACTATATATAATAATCGTGAAAACCTAAGACCACATTAATTATTGATCAATTAACACCATACATATTTCAAAATATGGTTTATTAACCTTAATTTTTATATTTATCGTATATACACACGACTGACCAAAAGCAGTGAAATATTATTTATAAAGTTCATGTATGTAACTTTCTTTATACCATCATAACTTATAAATGTCTGAAAAGATTAGGATGTCGGAGTATCGTTAGCATCCTGACATCATCGCGGCTCTGACTATATCTTTTATGTCGAGGCAGTCCTGTTAGGTTTTTAATAAAATTTGCTTGTTTTGATTAAGAACTATCTTTGGTTTTCCAGCAGGTATGACAGCAGAAGACGAGTGGTACAACAAGTCCCTCTCCGCACTGCGGATGAACAGTGGGCACCACGCAAACCTCGCGGCTGCGCCAATGTTGCAGTACCAGACCTAATCGTTGCTCCACGGCGCCGACTACGCACCGGCGCCGGCGCACGACTACACGCCGCCGTAGTCGCCGCGCAGTGGACTCCGAACGCAACAATAGTAGCGGTCACATTCGTGCTTGCTATCACAGTGCTATAAGTCGCTTTCACTCTAGTCAAATGATGTACATTTTCGAAAGCAAGCGCGTGTCAAGAAGTTTCATAAGAGTTAAGACTTTATTACGGTATACGTTGCTATTTTCAATTTCATGTCTTTTAAATCAGTTCAACTACAAGCAGCGTCTTAAATTTACAGCCAAAGTGTTGCAAAGGTGAATATCATGTTTTTGTTACATTGACAGAAAACTTGTTTAAAATAATTATCCTGTGTGAATTGTAATCTTCTTTGTTTATGATTAGAATCAATCGAAAAACTGTATTTTAGGATTTTGTAACTGAACAGTAATTTTAGGAGCATCCAATTAATTTCGTCGGATTAACTCACGGCAAAAAAGACGTTGCAACGGGTAAGTAGTTGGCGTTTAAGATTAAAAAGGAATACATAATAATATTGTGCAATTATTATGCATGATTACTTCATTCTCAGTAATTGTCGATATTTATATACAAAACGAAATTATAACAAAACGGAGTTAACATTATGTGTAATTCCGTTTTGTCCTTATCTGCAGAGAAAACAAGTTGAAATTTTAATACAGATATACTGTTCGAACATTCAGAGATTTACCCGCATTGAAACATGCATGTAGTAAAACTACCGCTGGCAATTCACAATGATGTCGTCAGCACCGCAACGCAGTTCCGAAACGTGATCAATTTTGCATAAATTATCTGTTGTAAAGCGTAACATTTCACCAACATTCGCCCAAAACTGAAAAATATGCTTTTACGGAAAAAAGTATACTTTTATTACTAATACAGCTTATCAAAGCCCCAAGTGTATACATACTGTCTACTTTTATTTACATAGAGTACATAAACGTTTTTGACGTTTATTTGTATGATTGTAATTTTCTTATAAATTGCGATACGTTCGTTAGTCATAAAATTAGGTACAAATAGTGTTTTTGATATGAAACGTTCGTTTCATGATGTACTTTAATGTGTATGCTAGTCATATTGTACAGATATTTTCAATTAAGTTATGATATATGAGATTTTCTTGATTGTTGTACTAATTAAAGTGAAACAATTTTGGCATCAGGTTTCATCAAAATGGTATGGAGTTTAATTATTTTTTGGAAGAGGTAATCCACTTGTTAAATTTTCAACCATGACCGACTTCCAAAGAGGTGGAAGTTATTAAATCCAGTGTATGTTTTTTTATGTTTGTGACGCGATTACGCTGCCAATTATGAACTGATTATTAATTATTATTATTTTTGATGAGTAGACCTCCACGTTGATCCTATTAAAATTTAATCAAAATTGGTAGAGTAGTTTTTAGGTTATAGTCCTGAAAAAATATGTGTCTAAATGGATGATTTTAATGGTGATTGCAATTCTTGTCGGTGGTGTACAGTATTTTAGTCGGTACCGTAAGATATTTCATACTTTAAAGCGTTGGAAGTCAGTATAGTTTTTACATAATTACTTTTTCCGTCTTTTATTTATGCATACTGCTTACAAGATCATTAATTCGCCTAAAATACTATTCACCATGGACAAGATTTGCTATTACCAATAAATCTAGGTATGCAAATATATTTTTCAGACCCTCAAGTAGAAAATGTGTCGCCAAGGACCTAACAGCGTGTTTCGGCAGCAGTCCTTGTGAGCCAGTAAATTAAAAATGCATGAGACTTAACATACTGTTCAAACGCGAACCTATTATGTTTAAAAAAAATAAAAACAAATTACAACTGTATGTCTCAGTGTGATGAGCGCAGACATCGTGCATGTTCTTTCACTATCCCATAAAAATAATGAATTGACTATAGCTTAAAAACAATTCAACCAATTTTGATGAAATTTTAATGGAGTGTGTTAGGAGTTTTAATGGCACTTCAGATATTATACCCATCAAATAAAAACGCATCTTAATCACTTCATAATTGGAGGGCAAAAAGTGTAACAAACTTACAGAAAAAAAAACATATAGCCAAAATGAGAGTTATTGGAAGCAATTAAAAACATATATGTATGTACTATACCAACTGTTGTGTTTAAATCTAGATTCAAGAATCAGCCTATGCCAGAATTGTAAACCTCTAACATTCCTATTTAATTTTTCTGGACCAATTTTATTTATTTCTAAAATATATATACAAATTGCCCTATAAACTGACACCAGTACTTAATAATAAAAATACATTATTAAACCAAATTAAACATCACTTATACCTTTATTTATAATGAAATGGGAATGTTAGAGTATTGTTGTATTTTAGAAATAAAGCCTGTGTACATAATATATGGTTTTGCATGATAAGTTTAAGGCGTTAACCGCTCAACGATATCGTAATGTTACCTAATTAACGTTTAGTCCATTTTAACTGTAAGTTATCCGATTCATCACAATCAGGTTAGGGGCACACAGCGAGCAGTAAAAGAAATACGCTAAAATAAGGCAAAAATACACGTCTGACGGAAAATTATCACGATTACGACATAATTTTATATCATTTAATATTTAGTTTTTACCTCAACTGGTAGTATTTTTCATTTAGATTCAGAGACGAGCTAAGCAACGCTTGGCAAAAAAAAGTGTTATTTAGTAAGATTATAATTTGACCTTTGTGATACATAAGTGAATCTTGCTCTTTATATTATAATTAAAAATATTTATATGCTATATGTAGAGAACACAAACGCTGACGCTTTGGCGTAAACCTGCCCTCTGTATGTCCCTGCCGTCACAAAAACTATTAAATTTAACCAGTGATTGCTAGTCATTTCAAGTAATAGTATAATATACCATTTTATCACAATTTGATCTCATAGTATTATATTAATGAATGGAACATTTTGGCTTTTGTACAGAATTGCAAACAATCAATTAAGACTGCTCCGGCAACGTTAAAATGATACCAATCGACGGCCGTTCTGTGCATTTTACTGTAAATATAAATGTAAGTGAACTTGTCTTAATAATGAACATGTGTAAAATTAAATAAATTGTCTAAAATGTAACAATGTGTATTATTGAGTCTTTACTGAAATTATTCTATTATTGCATTCATATCGTCGCTAATACTCTCGTACAAGTGCTTTTGTAACACCTTAGTTCCAACATATTTACCTATTGTGAGTCACAATAGTATATACAGGGTTAGTGGTAAAATGCTAACAACCTCTTAGGGTGGACTTCTGCTAGTCCTAACAAACATTTTGAGATGTTTTTTTGTGTTTGTTTATGTGTATTTGACGGAATAAGCACGAGGACCACCTGATGTTAAGTCTCTGGTGCCTGTAAATTAATATTTCATATTTTTTATTACTTAGCTTGATGTATACACCGTGTCCCAAAATTCAACGATAAGCCGGCATCGGTGCATGGACCTACTCATGACTACTCGGGAAAAAAAAAAAAAAATTATAACTCTTTTTTTTTTTAATTACAGAGACTTTAATAAAGTTGCGCCAACTTTTAATAAAACTTGCCATGGTAGTGTCCATACTTTTTTTTTAACCCAGACTATAGAAAGTGCATAGAATGTTAAAATCTATGAAAATTATAAGAAAAAATTTTTTTTTTACTGATTTTTGTAAAATAACTACAGACTTTCTGTAATTTTAAAGGATTGTGGTAGATAGCCGTCCTTCTTAGGTTGCTAATGCACAAAAAATATCAAAAATATGTCAAAAATTGTGGTCATGGTAGTTGAAAATAGCATAATGGGTATCGAATATCGATGAAATTTATAAAAGTCTCTGTAATTAATAAAAAAAAACAGTTATAATTTTTTTTTTCCGAGGAGTCATGAGTAGGTCCATGCTCCGATGCCGGCTTATCGTTGAATTTTGGGACACGCTGTATATTAAAAACTCTTTTCAAAGGGAGCGCGGCGCAGTCCAGTGTTGCCCCGGCGGGCGCTCTTGGCTCGGATAGACTCAAAACTTAAATAAATAATTTTTCTAGTACTTTTTGGCACTTTTAAGTTATGTGTCTCGTAGTAAAAGACAATGCCTACTCCGAGCTAAGAGCGCCCGCCGCGGTAACACTGGATCGCGCCGCGCTTCCTTTTAATAGTTTTGAATATTTACATCGAGCTAAGTAATATAAGAAATGAAATAATGAATGACAGGCACAAGAGACTTTCACATCAGGTGGTCCTCGTGTTTATTTCGTCAAATACACATAAACAAACTAAAAAAAACATAGTCATAAAATATTATACAAAATACAGCAACAATATTAAACGCAATAATTTAAGTTGGCACTTTTTTAATCTCTAATAATATCTAGTTAAACTCCGGACCAGGTACAGCATATTGTGGGTTATTGAAACTGTTTCTGTTAAGGTAGCTCGCGAGGTGCGCGGTGACCACGCGATCGCCGCCGATCCTCTGCCAAAACTCGGCTGCCTCAGCGCGTATCGCCGCAGTTTGTCCGCACTCCTACAGTGTACAATACGCTTTATGTTAGCAGAAAAGTTCGAATGCTAGAGATAGGACAAAAAAAGTGAAACTATCTAATATATATGTTCCATTTTAGAGTTTCTCATCTCATTCTTTATCTAAGCTAGTATCACTGTATTTTTTTTATTTGTAGCTTGTAGGTTAGCCTTTAACTATTATCTCACCTGAACGTCGGTGATGATGTGGTCGAAGATATTGTTCAGGCTAACCTAGAATTACTGACTCTCAAAGACGGCTGCCGGAACACACTGTGAAGTGCTTGGTGACAGATATTCTGCTTGAGGGTGGTAGCTAGCCAGGTGGGCATTCCCAAAATGCCCTACGGCCATATAATTTTTATTAAGATTACTAGAGATATTTACGCGACCTTGCTATGTGAACGAAAGATCTCTGTCACACTGTAAAGATGCAGATCATGATAGATTGTTGAAAATTAAAGAAACCTAGAAAGGCCTGAATTTACGAAATAAAGGAACCATACTTCGCAGAGTTAAGGTTAAAACAGGCTTATTAATATTTCAAGTTAATCAGTACCTATAATATAAGAAATTCGTGCTTGGGACGAGTATCACATCTAAAGCATTTTCCATTATACAAAAATTTTCAAGGGACACAACATTATATTAGCTTCTTATGCATAGGATATATTAAAATCATTGGTTAGAGTTCCAATAATATTTAAACTACTATAAACATAATAATGGAGCTTACCGGTGGTATATCAACGGGTTTCAGAGCGTTCTCCTAAAAATAAAAAACAATTTTAAATGTGTTCGTGGTTAAATTAACTTAATTAACTAAAATAAAATAAGGGTAATTAAAAGAGGAATAATAATCCATTCCTTCATAAAATTGTAATCACGCGAACAATAATCAATTTTAAATAATTCAATCGTTAGGTCTGCTAGCGAAATATGTATTTTTCATTTTACATACTAAGAAAGTAGTGTTTGGGTTAGGTAGTTTTAGGGTGGGAAAGACACGTAATAATTGTTTCCCTCTGTAGGGTGGAAATGTGTTGGAGGTTGGTTTGTAATATACTACACACTGGCTTCAAAAATCTATGGTACTGCAACCATGGTAACCATTGTTGTAGTCCAAATGAGATGTCTAAGTTTCCTGCCAATGGAAATGAAAAATAGAGCGCTCAACACGGGCCAAAGTCATAAATTCCTACACGGACTATAGACACCCTCGCTGCGCTCATATGTGTTTTAGTAAGTACCTCGTGACTCGTATGGAAATGCATTATTTTCGATCCTTATATAACTATAGTATATACTATGGTATATAGGTACTATATCAAATGGATTCACCTTCCCTACCGCTTTTCTAAAAGTCTATCAAATATAAGTAGCACGATTTCGTCGAAATACACACAAGCTCCATTGTTAAAATTGTAAGGAACATAAAATATGAAAATAAATAAATATTCTTACGATATGAACGCTGCTTTTTCTTGCTAAGAATTTGTCTAGTACTGAACGGAACGTAGCCAATTTCCGTGGGTCCTAAAAAAAACAATAAATTACACAATAAAATTGTCAATTTCAACAACAACAAGGCAGGTTGCCATCACAAAGAAACCAAAAGTAAAAATAAATCAGAAGATAAAAGAAAACGTACTATAGCCTATTTTCAGTAAGTACCTGTAAAAGTGTAGGTTTTATAATACAGAAAAAAACAATCAAGTGCGAGACAGACTCGCATACCAAGGGTTCCGTACCAACATACAATAGGTACATTGGCCAGATTTATTATCTGTAGTAGATATTTTTTTTATCTTTATTTAAAGTTCTTTCGCTCAGCGAATATGCGGCTCCGTATGTCATCAACATTATACTAAACAATGTCAACATGTACAATTACACTACGCTATTATTAAGAACACTCAGCCTGTTTTTTAGACCAAGCTTTACCAGTGCTAGCACTATTTTGGCCTTGTGGGACGTAGGAAACGATAGGTAACCATTAATCCAATATAACTCTCATCGAGTAATGCCCTTCAAGCTCCTTCGCTTCGGACACATTCCATTAAAATGTGGTACGCATCTTCATCTTTGTTACAGACCGTACATAAAGGTGAACTCATTTAGCGCATTAGCTGATCATACCAAGTTAGGCACTGTATCCATATATATTTTTTATGCCTGATAGGTTAGGCTTCGACCACTATCTCGCCTGACGGTAAGTGATGATGTGGTCGAAGATGTTGTTCAGGCTAACCCAAAAGTACTGGCTGTCAAGGACAGATTTTCTACTTGAGGGTGGTAGCTAGCAAGGCGGGCATTCGCAAAATACCCAACCACCATGCTATAACGACTGCCATCCAAAGACAACAATCGGGACCGACGGCTTAACATGCCCTCCGAAGCACGGAAACGCTCAGTAGTAATGTCACTAGCGGTCACCCATCCAACTCATGACCGCGCGCGACGTTGCTTAACTTTGCTGATCGGTTGAGAACAGCTAAGTAAACTTCGCTAGGAGAGCTTCACATTAAATAAAAAAAGGGTGATCGGGTACCCTCTAAAATCACGACAATATCATGTGGAGAAAATTTAACACAAGTACATAATGCACACAGCTACACTTCCCTTGTATATGATACATTGGAATACATTTGATGAACACAAATAAAGATAGAAAGACAAGCATGCAGTAGATGCACATACGCACACTTCTGAGACTAAATCAGGAGACATCGCCTGATTTGATATCGCCACATTTGAGGTACGGGTGCAGTTTCTCCCGTTTTTATAAGAATGGTGAAAAAAAATTTTTTTTTTATGCTTTTGTGAAGGAACAAGCGCGAGGCCTACCTGATGTTAAGCGGTATCCTCTGCCTATAACAGATGCATTTCATCACAAGTGACGAACTGCACTGCGCCCATTACCTTGAGACATACCATATACAAATAACGATAATGTTTCTCGTGTGGGGACGCTCTCTAATTCCTTACTTTGTTGTTATTATTTGTTGAAAAATCGGCCATGCTAACACATATTCTGCGACAATCGGACAAACGCATCTATTACAGTTCAAAAGGTACAGATATTTAAAGGTCGGTCAGATAGATGGACATACTAGAGTGAGTGATTACGTTTTTTAGTATGGAACTCTACAAAAACTAGCCAGGGCATACGGGGCCTCGCTGTGTTATGAGTTCCACATTGCAACAGCCTGTAAAAGCAAATGCTTGCAGTTACTCAGTATTTGCACTTAAATAGAAGATATGGGACATGTGTAATTTATCAAAATTTGTGATTCTGATGTTTCTAGTCTAATATTTGGGTTCGATTTAACATAAAATATCTAAATTCCAGGTTTGTAGCTCATTTAGTTTACGATCTGGCGACCCGTGATTTACGGACGGAAAAACAAATTGATAGTGGAGTCTCATTATTAATGCTCCCATTTTGCCTATAGTTACGAAAGGGTAATGGTATAAGATTTTAAATTGTTGTATAAATACTGATATAATTATGAAAAGATTTATTACCTTACAAGTTTGTGACGTATCGACTGAAATTGACGTCGATTTAGTATTCGACTTGGTTGTAGAATCCGCTTCGAAGAATTTCGATCTCAATAAGTCATGAATCTAAAAAGAACCAGAAAAACAGAAAACATACAATCAATAATTTAAAAATGTACTACCTAATTTACCACCACGTTACTCCAAAAAACTACAACACCTTTGACTAGTATTATGTTATTAGCCTTTGACCACTGTCTATGTACCTACTACTTCTATTTACCAAGTGGTATATCTCTTTAAAAAGAGTCCCTCCTGGTAGGTGCCACCTTAGTGTTAGACTCTCTACCTCGAAGCCAACGAATAAATATGTCAAGAAGTGTAACTCGCATATAATTACTGCTTTGATTTCAGGCTCATCAAGTTCACAACTAACAAATCACTCACAATCTTCCAAATTCAATTGGATTGGTTAATTGATTAAGCGCTTAGAAATGATCGCATGCGATTGGTCGCGTCAAGGTAATGTTGTCATGCCGCACGGTACAATTGTTAAACCATGCCCACCACGGTAGGGTTTTCGGTTCTGCTGTTTTTGAGCCTGCCTTACATTTCTTTACATACCTATTTATTCGTCTTTGAAGAGTTTGAAACAGCAAGTATATATTGTTATTTTGTTAAAACTATGACAAAAACAGTAAAGTTTTTGATAGTCTATGCCTCTATAGCAAATTGAGGGTACCTCTGAGAGAGATCGAATCATACTGCAGACTTAGCCGCATAACCACGAGACGGTTCTCACACGGCGCGGTTTGTTCCTGGTGCGCTCGACATTTCTTGCCTTCATTTGCGTAATTTTACTCAGGTGTATTTATATAAAGGTACATAGTACGATTATGTATGTTTACGCATAACTAACCGTCCTTAAATCTTGATCGTGGATATCTTTGAGCAAGTCTTGGAATGTTTCCTGGTAAAGCGCCGACTGCCAGGGCTGCGAGAAAAACTCGTATAGATCGTCGATGGAACCCGTCTGAAATATGGCAATTGAATAAAATAAACAATGAATGAAGGCATTTAAGTATATTAGAGCCAATTTAATAGATCATATTTGGCTTATACTTTTTTCAATTACAATCACATATTTATTGTAATAATATCCAAAGGTAACTTTATGATTTACTTTCGCAGTTTTTTTAAACACTAGGCATGCTACAAAGAAATCGAAAATTGATAAGTAGAATCAAATGCAAAGATTACAAGTGAAGGAATATTTCACCATGAAATTTCATAAATGAATAACCACATTGTGATTGTAATAAAACATGTTATATTTTTTTAATTAACTATATAAAATATCTAAATAAAAAATCCTTGATGTTAAGTACAATTTAAAGCCAAAAACTCGTGGGACGTTCCTGTCAACACTAGTGCTTGTCGATGACCCTAGTTTTAACATTTCGGCTGAAGGACTTGTACTCATGAAAAATTATGGTAAGAACTGTGCGATGTGGGAGGAAGTCCAACTTTATTGACAACTGACTCTGCTGCAAATTGCGTGTGCACTACAGAATACAGGAAAAAGTCATAGAGAAAACAAATAAAATAATTTTACAATATTATGTTCACATAATATGTTTTCTGTAAGATTTTTTCCAGTCTTCTGTAGTGACAATATTATTGATATAGACAATATTATTGAGAATGATTAATAAAAGCTCTGAGTGCTGATAGCAGTGTTGAAGATGACAATACTAGTTACAGTTCGGTTAGTTCAATTCAATGGTTTTTTGCACTTTCCTTAAATTTACGATAGAAAATAATAATACGACAGGGATTCGACTGATGACACTAAAATTTTTCAAAAAATTGTGATAATGACCCAAATAAAACTTAAACATGTTTAAGTCCCATGTAATAGGTTCTCATTCAAGTCACCCTGTTCTCTAGTTACAGTTAACAGCCGAAAAACTTCCACGGATGAACAGATCATAATTATGCAATAATTACGGGGGTTTCTCATGATCCTCACGCCACACAGGAACCTCTGATTCACAGTGTAAGATATCAGTTCTTTGATCAGAAGGGGCTGCTTCCCACTTTCTAGTATTTACCCTGAATAGCCTCTTATGACACCCACCGGAGGATATGGGTGCTAAATTCTGTCCCAGCACCTCGCGGGGAAGTACAGTTACCTGGAATCTATTAAGTACGTTGTTGAAGAATGCCTCGTGTTTTCCGTACAACTGGGAAAGACTGTCTGAACAGAATTGATTCTTGGACAGACAGGTGACAGACTCGATGCAATGAAGTACGTTCACTTGAAGACGGAAGTAGTTTCCTTCCTTATCAGTTATTAAGCTGTGACCCTGGAAAATAAAATCAAGTTTTCACTTCGCGTGTTCTTTTTCTGAAATCTTTCTTCTTAAGCAAATTTTATCATGGATCTGTACATACATTCTTCTTTAGGGTTCTGTAACCAAAGTGCACTCGGGGTGGTTTAAGACATGACAAGATAAAAAAGCAGTTTTAGGACTTTTTTTAATATTATTGTGACGGAACTAGGTCGAGGCCCACCTGTTAGTCCGCTTAAGGACTAACCTCTGACTAGAACAGATGCATTTCATCACAAGTGGCGAATTTCACTGGGCCCGTCAGACACTGAGACAGCTTGAGACATAGTTGTCAAGTCTCATGTGCCTGTAATTTCATTGGCCGGAACACACCGTTAGATGCTTGGCGGCAGATTTTCTACTTGAGGGTGGTAGCTAGCCAGGCGGACATTTGCAAAATGCCCTTCCACCGGCGGGATCGAACCATGGACCTGCAGCACCGCAGTCCATAGCTAGAACCGCTCGGCTGTCATTGTTAAAATGAAACTGTGATGTAAATAACATTACGCTTTTACCACACTCCTCATTAAGACACAGCAGGTGTATCAAGTCGACCGTGCCCAAATCGATAGACTAACTAACCATTAAGGTAGAAGAGAGTCTCAAAAAAAAGCAAATTTCATTTCTTAATCAAACATGAATTTATATATTTCTCTCGATCAAAAATACAGCTCAAAATTTCGCTTAATCAAGTTTTGTGTCTATATAGTAAAACGTCTCAATACAAATTTTATTTCAAATTATTATGTAGCAACCATGTGATAAAGTAACTGGAAGATTTTTTTCCATCAAAGCTCACTTTTATATGAAATTAAAAAAAACGTTCAAACTATTTATATATTGCGTACTTCTGTTCCCCTCACTCGCAAGCGAAACGAGGTCTAGCCGTCCTACACCATCAGTCTGAAATTTTTCAAAAACTACGTCGTCTTAAGGAATTCCTATGGCGGCCACTATACTTACTACATTAACCACATTCACACCAGGTCGATTGTACAAAATTATTGTAAAATTGCAAAAATTACATAAGAATGCAAAAAAACTATGAAATCACGAGAGTCGAGGGCGCAAAATGGTAATGGCCGTTTATTGTGGTATCAAAAGAAGGAAGCATAATATGTCCATCGTCTCATCTAGACGTAAATGTCTACGGCTGAGGAGTGAGGATGACGACATACAAATTGTTAGAGATTAATGAAGTACCTAATAGGAAAAGCCAAAAAAATCATGTGACATATTCACGATACCTGATGAGGTAGAGACAACTGTACTTCCATTGGTATCTCTATACCCGGCTTTCTGATCTTCATATAGTACAATGGGCCTGGCAATGTCGCTACTTGCACTAAAGGCGATTTGAAATACAGGACTGGTTGCCATCTACAATAAATCAATTGAATGGACATAATTAATAAATGTACCGATAGTCAAAAATAGATTGAGTACAATGGTAGGCTATTACTACCATTGTACTCAATTGTGATATTTTATGAAGATAATGTTCCATATAAAGGATGGGTTAGTGCAGTCCTTAATTATACAGTACAGTCTGCAATAAGAAGTATACACTTCATTATTTTCAAACTATTGTGACGTCGCTTAGTTATTAATAATCGAAGTTAACATTAACATGAGTAAAATTATTCAAACTATTCTTTGATTTTAAGATACTTCTGATTACATAGAGAAAAACAGAACTATCTGCCACTATATTTCTAAATATAATTACAAGCACTATCGCGTGCTAAGCGAAATATATTTAACAAATTATTGGAGTACAAAATGTTATGCCCAAGGCGGGAATTGAACCCGCGTCCTCCGATATCGCGTCGGATGCCAATACCCTCGGCCACTTGGACACGGCAATTGTAGCCGAAATTTCATACTCCAATCGTATTACTTTAACCGTCATAGGGGACGGTGCGCGGCCATCAACCAGACTACTAGACTTCATCTGATCGAAAGAAGTGTTTTTTCAAACACTAACTCTCATGATGTCGCTACCCTTGTAATTTTGTACTCCAATAATTTGTTAAATATTTGCCACTATTTCGAAAATTACAATGTAGTATACACATTGTAATTTTCTTATTGCAGGCGAATGTACATACTGCTGTATTTTTAGTTATTTATAGTATATGTAGTATTCTTTAGTAGTATTCAGTACTAAGTACGATGATAATGATTGTGAAAATATGGAATAAGTTGTTTATTACTTCCTCACTGGCGCAAAAGACTGAATGGACATACGGCTTCCGCTGCCAATACTTGCATGGGATTCCCTGAAACTAAAATAAAATAGTTTGTATAGGGCAAATGCATTATAACTATTTTAACTAATTTCTATCGTCAGGTAGTTTAATATTTTTTGCAAATTTGACCAAACCAAGTTCGTAGTTTAATTGGTCCGACTGTTCTTTTTTATCCCAATGAGTCTAGTGTGATCAAAAATAGTAATTTGTTATACAAATGTCAGAAATAGGTCGGGCTTACAAACGATTCGTCGGTTGTAAGCCAGGGGTCGTCATGAATCATTTTTTTTATATTTTCTATTGTTTTTCTTCGTAAAAAGCCGAAAACATTTTATTGTTACCACATCTACAAAACTCTTTTCTATTATAATTGAATTGTAAAGTAGAATCACTCAGGCGGTAAATTATTTTTTTGGGTATGTTAACTGGCCTTGTAAAAATACACTCTTACAGTAACTGTATTGAAAAAATCATTACGCAAATAAGCTGGAACCATAACGAGGCAGTGCTTCTGACGTTTCAAAATCCGTGCCCATTACGAACGGGCCCAATTTTTTCAGAAATAGTTTCGCCAACTGGAATTGTACAAACTTCATAATTCACAAGAAAAATTAATTCAAAAGAAAAATCCAAGGACAACTAATAAAAGACTTACATGTAAAAAAAACAGTTCGCCTCAATTGAGGTTACGCATAGTACCGATTGTTTCACACTAGATTCAGCCATGCCAAAGTCACCACTAAACTTAAGGAGTTTCTTTTTTTGTGGTTACTAGACCACCGCCGACTAGTGATGTGTAAAGTTTTATTAAACAATTTATTGTATTTTAACTTTTTTTGTAAAAATACCTTTATGTTATTAGATACAAATACTGACATTGGGCGAGTTCACCAGGGATTCGAAAAATAATTGTATCCTTTACAAGTAATTTTTATTTTTTTTATATTAGGCCATATATTGCACAGACACTTATAAGATAGCTATTCATTTTTCCAAGTGGCTATGTTTAACTTAATACGCGATTTTTCTGTAATTTCTGGAAAAGTTCTTAAAAAAAATCATTAGCAAATATAGTTTTATTGCATAAAGGTCTCTAGAGATCTAGAGTAAAATCTTCTAGGTTAGCCTGAACAACATCTTCGACCACATCATCACTTACCATCAGGAGAGATGGTGGTCAAAGGCTAACCTATCAGGCATAAAAAAAATAAAAAATAAAAAAAAAACATAGAGTTCGTCTGTAGGTAATGTCAAGTAGCGACTTTAGCAATGATAAATAATTGGTAACGTATGTGTTACTTTTGTATCAGAACATTACTACCTTGGTAAAGTTACCAATAAACATTGTAAACGACACTCCAGTGGTCTCGTCCAGTGGTGTCGTTACAACACCTGCCTTCAGCTAGCAAGCTTCGCCATCTTGGAATGGTTTTGTTATTCTCTATCGGGACATACTCAGTAAAATGGAACCAAAAGTTGATATCTATATTATTTTTATTACCTTAAACCACTTGTTAAGTGATTATGTGATCAAAAATGGTCCGTTCCTAGAATGGGAACCGATTCACAAGGAGTACAACATACCCACCATTGAAGCCTTGGTACCAGATTTTGTGCTCATTTCAGGCCAGCATTTTCAAAATGCCACATCTGAACTAGGACGTGAATGACTTGTCTGAAGCTGTCAAGCCCAATCCAGCGGCAAAGATTTGAACCAACCCGCAGAATATATGTGGCAGACCCAACGTAATAACCGTGAATGCTATCATCGCTTCAACGGGGATACATCACACAAAGAGTGACCCCAAAAACTTTGACATTATTTGTCTGAAACCACGAACGAAGAGCTGCTGTTTTGTGTTACGTATAATAATATAGAAATTAATAATATAAGTATTTAATACCGCCTCGCCAACATCCTCAGGGCAGTAGTTCTTGTGTGCGCGAGAACCCGCGTACAGCCTGCGGGAGTACTTCACGCAAGGACCGGCACCGAACACGTTGGGATCATTCGTCTCGAACGACGGGCCTACCACTAACCCACCGTCGTACACCAGGCCGCTGTCATTTATAGCTGTGTTAACAAAACGATGATAAGAAAGCACAATCGCACTAATATTATAAAGGCGAAAATGTGTGCGTTTGTCTTCTCTACGCGGCCGGCTGGCGGGATATGGATGAAATTTGGCATGAATAGTGGTGAGGGGCCTACCAACTTTTTGTAATTATAAATTACTGTATGGTGCTAACCTCTAAAAACGTTAACATCGATAGCCTTCAATCCATAGTAAAACATTGCAAAGCATGGCACAGTAACAGTTTGAAGTGTAGACATCAGGTTTATGGACTCTACGTAGACATCATGCTGTTGCCAACTGGCTAGGAATGATTTCCGATAGATATGTATACCGAGCTCCTCTAAGCTCGCTTGCACTCTTTCGTCAACCTGTATACCAGATCTTGAAATAAATAAACAATAAATAACTAAAACTTTAATAGGCGAGATATATAATCGATGGTCTATTATGAACTCTTATTTCTCTATGTCATTGGTATGATTTATAAGTAGATGACAGAACACATGCCATTATTAGATACTTAAGATTTTGCGATCTTTGTTGACTGTTTAGATTATTTAATATTCATCCAGGATGCTCCATCCTCAAAGGATAGTTAAGAATGAAAGGACAAATTAGTCATGCGTCATATATCATCTTGGCTTAGCGGTTAGAGCGTACCCCAGCTAAAAGGATGGATGGCGCGGGTTCGAATCCCTCACATGACAATATTTTTTCCTTTCGTTGTAATGTAATACACGGAGCATGCGTCAATGCAAAAATAAAAATAATAATATTATAGGGTTGCAGCAAGTTTAAAGCTAATTGCAAAAACTAGCCTTATACAGACAATTTAAAATTACACTTTGTGTGGCTAAAAGAAAACTGCTTTTATGACATTAATGAATTATTCGGTGTAAATTGAGGATGACATGTTTATTTAACATATAACTTAGTAATATTTTTATAATAAATTTTATAATTTATTTAGTCATGTTCGCTTAGCGGTTAGAGCATATCCCGGATATAGGAGTGGATAGCGTGGGTTCGAATCCCGCACATGACTATAATTTTTCCTCTCGTTGTAATTTTATACACGGAGCATACGTCTGTGCAAAAATCTAAAACTTTAATAAATTTTTAATGTAGTATTTATCTATATTGATGATTAAGTCTAAAAATGCCCATGAACCAAAAAATATTCATATAATTTCATGTGGCTTCAAAATCTCTGAAAAACAATAATTAAGTATTTATTAGGCACATTATAAATAGATAAGAGTACGGACCACGAGTATGTAGCATATAACAATAAAAAAAAAAGTACCCAAAACTCTATATATGCGTATTTGCCCCGGCTATAATTCCAACCCCAAGCGTAGTGGGCAGGGTCCACTACTAATTAAGCTACCGAGGCATCAACTTATGTGTGCTGATGACTAAATTCATGTCGATACGATGATACAGCTATATAAAAAAACTTCACATTTCACCGCAGAACAGGTGACAGAATACTAGACCACACCAAACGCACAATGATCAACATACTAGAAAATAACATACATAAATATAAATAAATAAACAATAAATACCGTTTCATTATTGAAGCAGTTCACTCTCAACTTCTTTGAATCATCAGAGGGGAAGGGCTCGACAAAAATAATCATTTCAGATAATATACCCATCTCTAGCAATGCAGCGATACAGCTGTACGCTTCTATACAATCTCCGTATACTATGACAGGTCTATCGACGCTTAGACATCTAGAAGATTCTTCTGCAATTGTAGAAATAATATACTTATTCCTATATAATTAGAGGCAGGAAGTCCGGGACTGATGTGATATTTTGGTCCATTAGTTTCTAGTCAGCGTGTCCCCTATTTTAATGCATATATGTAAATAAATAAGGACTACGGTCGCTTGCACTTAATTATGAATCCGATGCGATGGCAAAACTAATGACTCATCGATCATTCATATTATAATTTACGGGATAAGATTCGCGATGTAATTTTTTATTTTGAGCCTCGATATTTCGACACCGTTCGACAAGCGCTGTGATCGCGGGATCTTATTGAGGAGCCTCAAAATAAAATATCACCGCGAATTTAATCCCGTAACTAAAAATATGAATATTTTAAATGGCCGTGAATGTTTAATAGTAGATTATGATACAAGTGAGCTAAGTTGCTCATTATACACGAGGCTGTGTGTTGCAACAACATACGAAAATTATGGAAAATAGCGAGCACCCATTTTTTTTTGCGCGCGGCAAATGTATGATGGTTGATTATTGGTAGATGATGGTTTATATGTAATAATACATTATACATTTGCCACGTGCAAAAACAAAAAAATTGCGCGCTGTTTTCCACAATTTTTGATGTAGTTTGTATCGCATATCAATCTACTAATATATATCAGTTTATAATAGATATACGTAGAGAGGAAGTTTTATTGTGAAGTGGAGGCCAAGGATTTTATTGTTAACCGTAAAAAATTATCGTGAAAAACATATTGATTAAAAAATCCTACAACACAGTTTTTGATTACATAAACGACAAAAATGCCTGGACAATTCCGCCTCTGCCAAGCTATTGCCTGTCACCTACATAATTTAAACAAATATTGTAATAACTCTATATAGTAAGTATGTAACATTTTTAAAAGATGTTTAAAAGAATGGCCCTGAGTTTCTTGCCCGTTCTTCTCGCAGTGGCTCTATACAATTTATTTGCTGAACGTGGCAGTACAATGTAGAATATTTCAATACTTAAATTTGTAATTGACCTTCATAAGAGCGTCGTAGACGCCTAAATTGAATAAATGATTTTGACTTTGAACCGAATAATATAATATACGAATAAATATGTAAAGAAGTATAACTCTCATACAGTTGCGCCGCTTTGATTTCGGACCCATCAAATTCTCAATTAACAAAACACGCACAATCTTACAAGTTCAATTAGATTGGTTAATTGATTTGGCGCTTAGTAATTATCGCATATGATTGGTCGCCTCAATGTAATCTTGTTGCACCGCATGGTACACTTTTTAAACCACGGCCGCGGTCATTGACCTATATTATTAGACGCTACATCTTAAACGAGGATAGTCGACCAACGCAAGTATTCACAATAACACACAACAATACACAATTTTCGAACGTAAAGCGCGTGTAATATCTACGAGCGCCCAGCTGCGTGTAGGGGAGAGTATGCCGGCCGGCATACCTGCACTGGTCGACTATCCTCGTTTGAGATGTCGCGTCTAGAATATATAGGTCAATGAGCCGCGGAATGTTTTTGTTCTGCTGTTTTTGAGCTTGACTTACGTTTCTTTACATATTGATTCGTAGACCGAAATAAATCAGATAGCTCAATGAAACGACTATATATATATATATACGGGGGTAAAGCAGCTACCTACTTGTATATGATTGATTCGATTTATGAATTGTAGAATAACGAAAACAAAATCTATTGCATCGTAATTATTGATTTTGTTTGGCACAAGTACGGCAAAGGACTGCATGAGCAAATATGCCCAGACGTTCTTTATTTACTTGCAGTTAAGGAATATAATATTAAAAACTAACTGTTATCGCTGATCATGCGTATCAGTTTCCTCAAGCAAATGTTGGCTTCGAATAGTGAATTGATCAACATCACATTATCTGGCATATCTGTTGACTGTGACACTCTGTCAGGTCGGTATTTTGGGTTGTCCATGAGGATTCTTTCACACGGTTTACCTTGCCTGCAAAAAGGTTGAAAACTGAAAACATTTTCGCAGAGGGCGCTGTATGTTTGTTACCGAGCAGTCTTCATTATAAACTGCAAGGGGATTATGCGCCTTGATTTGGTTAGTAGTAATCAATAAAATGTTCAAAAATAGATACAGTTCAATGACCTCTATAAGTACTCGTATATACCTACGCTGGACTTGCAGTTGTACAATTATTATTCCTGATAGCTTGTGACAAATGTATTGGAACTATTCATATGCATCCGTCAGTTCTTAAGCCAAGGTGAAGTCATTTTCATATCATACCCAGTGCACGAGTTGGAGGTCAATGTTTCCTTTGCAGTTGGATTTGATTGGTGATTAGCGTTGTCAAAATGACGATTGCAATCAGAAATTGTTACATGCAAAATTACATGATAACTACTACACTGGTCTAGATTTTTTCTGTATTTGACTAGCTCTCTGGTTTTTAATAATATCTCCGATGCTGATATTAATTGCTATAACACCTGATTCAAAGAGGAGTTAAAAATGCTGCTTTCCTTTAAGAAAGCAAATCTGATCTTATTGGTAGGTGACACTTTAAACTCACCGAGTGCTTTAAGTCCTATGACGGTTAAAATAGTAACATACAAGCATACAATTTTGGCTCAGTTGAACCAGTTTTGATAGCCCAGTGGTTAAGGTGAAGGCGCCAAGGCGCATGCGATTGAGAGAAACAGAACTACGCAATATATAAATAGAGTGAGTAATTTTATTTTAACAAACTTTAGTAAAATTAAGCTCATTAAAAACGGGAAAAAAATCGGTTACTACATGGTTGCTACATAATAATTAGATAAAAAAATTCATTTGATACTATTTATATAGATACAAAATTTGAATAGGTGTATTTGGTGTTTTCTTTGAAAAATTATTATTTGGAATCGTATTTTTGGACTAGGCATAGTATTTGTCATATCATTTAGTATATTGTGCATTTTATTCATGAATATACATATTTACTGTATCAGCCGGATCGTCCACTACTGAACACAGCCCCCCTGTTAAGGGGGTATTTGCCATAATCCCAACTCTTGGCAGGCGTCTTGGGGATCGCAGTGTCAGATGGCAGTTATTTAGAAGGCGCTGCTGCCCACCTTCCAGTATTTTTTCCTTATACGGCTCTTACGACACCCACGGGATGAGATCGGGTGGTGCAATTCTAACCAGGCACCCGACGGGGTAGTAAAGTGAAGTTGTTTTTTTGATAGGATCACTAGCGTGGATCAAATAAATATTGAGAATGAATGAAGTATTATTTTTAGTTAAGTATACACACATTTCAAATATTTTCGATCAGCCTATGTACACATACATATCATTATGAAATACTAACTCTACTTCTTTAACCAGCGCCATGGGCTCGTGAAGATAGTCCGGATGTTGGAATTGTTGGCCGCAAGTTAAAACGAGCTCATCGTAAAATTTCATTCCGCCACCTTTCAAATGAATGCATTTCTTCTTTCTGTAAATAAGCTAGCATAAAGCGCTCCCATATTTTTACAATCTCTATTCAAAATCACGTATACAATAGTACAACTTTTAATAGTATTTTAACTGTTGTATGCAATTGGCTTCTCAATTAGTAAAGCGTGCCAATGAAAGTGTATACCTACCCTACAGGAAACGTGTCAATCATGGTTCAGATTGATTATCTACGTTGAATTCCAATTTTAATTGTATGGGACTCTATTTAATGATTAACACATTCATGAGAAATGCCCTACGTATATTAAGGTTACTTATATATTTAGATAGGAGTATATAATGTTTTTTCTCGTAAATTTGTAATTTTGTAATGTAATTCGCCAAGCAGGCGTTATTGCAAACATAACAATACGAGTATTAAAATTATAAGGTTGCGTCATCATTTACAAGTTTAAAACCAATTGCAAAATTGGTCTTATTTGTAGTACAACGCAGGTTGAAACTATAGATGTCGCTCCATCCCGATACTATGGTTGAAGAACGAGAGCAAAAATTTGAGTTGAGTCATTGTGTCATGTAAGCTCAATTGGTTAGAGCATACCCCGGCTAAAGGGGTGTATGGGTGCGGGTTCGAAACCCGCACATGACTATGATTTTTTCTCTCGTAAATTTGTGATTTTGTAAGGAGTATATAATATTCATTAAGATTGGAGTATACCGTTAATTGGAGTCCCTCTGATATACACGAATCGCTAAGTTTATTTTTCAGCAAGTACGTCTTAATCGCGTGTCATCTCTACGTGATACGTATGTAGAAACAGTCCTTCTATACTACAGAGAACTAAAATAAAAATACCGCTAACCTGTCAATTTTGATCATGACTGCAGACATAACATCGAGGTAGAAGTAAAACGGTACGCTCTTCAAATAGCGATCGGTATACCGTCCGTGTCTTGGCACGCACGTGTCTGCGGCTTTAAGGCATTCCGTGACGGTGGGTATGCCGTGCTCTGACACTAGTGTCACATTGCTGAAGGTTAAGTATTGGGATGTTGGTCTGAGGAATCAACGGAAATAATAAAATTAGCAATCCCGGTATGTGACACTTTTTGACCGACTTCGAGGAGGTACTCAATTCGTCTGTTTTTTTTTTGTTTGTTACCTCAGAACTTTTTACTGGGTCAACCGATTTTAATGATCCTTTTTTTATTTGAAAGCTGAAGTTTGTCTTGTAGTCCCATTTGAATTTCATCAAATTCGGTTAAGCTGTTTTTGAGTTACACTCCAATTACTGAAAAATGTTGATACAGTCATTGATAGTGAATGACAATCGATCCCATAAGCAGCAAGGGTCACTAAATAGGTGAAAACATTTTTTTACCAAAGAATGGAACCGACTTTAACACTCAAAAGTGTGAAATAACTTGTCGAACTCGGTACCATGATGGTTCAAAAGTACCTGTTATCACAAAATTATGCACAAGGCGTCGGTTCCATTTTTGGTAAAAAAAAATCTCAATACAATTGATAAGTGTCCCAATTGGGACACATACATAAAATACTTTGAAGATCTTTTAAACAAATACAAATAGTAATTGCTATCTAATTAATAGAAAAAAGTTATAAAATGTCGATGTCTTCAAATACAGAGTGAATAAATATCTTCTAGGCAAGCATGCTCCACCGTCGACCGCGTCGTCACTTACCATCAGGTGAGACTGCGGTCAAATACGTGTCTATTCGTTATAAAAAAATAAAAAATAAAGTTTTAGATGCGTATAATGGAGTGGAATATGTAGGGAAAAAAACACCACTGCCGACATATTCAACAAGCAAGAAAATTGAAGATCAATAAAAATATGAAACATTTAATAATTATAACACCAAGGTGAAAATATGATGTATTTCAGTGCTTTTATTTTTGGTTTTCATAAACCAGCCTTTGACTACTATTTCACCTGATGTTCCGGCACCTGTCCTTGAGAGCCAGTAATTCTAGGTTAAGCCTGTTAACCTTCGACAACATCATCACTTACCATCAGGCGAGATTGTGAACAAAGGCTTACCTATTAGCAACGAAAAAAAAAGACTACTCAAATTTCATTATAAAAACTTACCCCATAAGGAGAGCCTCGACGAAAGCCATACCAGTGCGACTGGCACCAACGACCACTATGCTATTATTCACATAGACTTTCGGCAAACTTGACAAGGGGCGTTCTAATACCCATAGAGCAAATGGTATAGATCTGAAATTGTAAAAACTGATACATTTTACTTCCTTTTCAGTCATTGAAATAATGGTTCAGTAGTAGTAGGCTCTCAAGACAACTGCTGGAAAACACCGTTTGGTGCTTGGCGAAAGTTTTACTAATTAAGTAAGGCTAGTGTGGTAGCCACTAGCTAGGTTGGCATTCGCGAAATGCTCCACCACGAAGTAAACTTCTTTATTGATTTGAGCAGTACATAATTTAATATACGGAGCTCAATTTCACGCGTATTTATTTCTTGTATCATCGCGTATTGGCAATATACTGTAGTTATGATGACAAAACAATAATATGACACAATAGGATCCATCTCGGGATGGAACCGGAAGGTGGGCACTGTAACTCAGAACACCGGAATATCTATCTATGAACCCTTGCCGTTTTCTCAAATGTCTATGATGATGCATTCTGGCCATATAAATCGTGATGTCGTGAGTAAGCTGCCGGAACGCACCGAGCGTTCCGGCAGCTTTCGTTGCAATCCAGTAATTATAGACTACATTACAAAATTACAAATATACAATAGGAAAAATTTAAGTCATGTGCGGGACTTACATTTTTCCTATTGTATATTTGTAATTTTGTAATGTAATCCGCATAGCAGGCGTTATTGCAATCATAACAATATAAAAAAAAAAAAACAATTATAGATTAGCTTGAACAGCATTTTGACCGCATCATTATTTACCATCAGGTAAGATAGTGGTCAAAGGCTATCAGCTAAAAAATCTAGTTAAGTTTTTAACTACATAAGAGCAATATATAACTGTACTGTTTCACCCGGATTGTTCACTGCTGAACACAGACTCCCCCATGAAGGGGGGTTTTGCCATAATACAAAGCGCTTGGCAAGCGTCTTGGGGATCGCAGTATAAGATAGCGATTACTCAGGAGGCGCTGCTGCCCACCTTAGGGTACCTATTTTACCCTTACTCGGTCTTAGCCCAGCACCCCACTTGGGGCAAAAATATAATTAACATTTAGTAAATTACGATGCAGTTGAAGATGTAAGCATGTTAAACCTGAATTAGTCGCTGGCTCTCAAGGCTGGCTATATATATGGCATATATATGTATATTTATATGCCATATATATATATATGGCTTTTGAAGCAGTGATGGCTCAGTGGCATTGGCTATGGACTGCCACGCAGCAGGTCCATGGTTCGAATCCCGCCCAGAGCTTGAGCTTCACCGCATGGTGGAAGGGCATTTTGCGAATGCCCGCCTGGCTAGCGACCACCCTCAAGTAGAAAATCTGTCGCCAAGCACCTAACGGTGTGTTCCGGCAGCAGTCCTTGAGAGCCAGTGAAATTACAGGCAAAATGAGACTTAACAGGTATGTCTCAAGGTGATGGGCGCAGTGCTTATATAGTTATGGGCAGAGGATACCGCTTAACATCAGGTGGGCCTCGCGCTTGTTCCTTCACAATAACATAAAAAAAAACATTAGAAAAAACACTTACAGGGTATCTCTTCTGAATATCTTATCCAAATCTTCATCGGCGCTCATGTTGGGCACAAGTTGCCGCGGATGTACAGGCGACATGTGGCCAGCCAGTGACATTAAATGTTTGTTAGGGCTCTACGAAAAGAACAAATACACAAACAGCTATCCCTATGAAGATTACGGAGGATCTGGTAACAACCTACGAATAAATATATGAAGAAATGTATTTCTCATACAGTTACCGATTCAATTTAGGACTCATCAATTAACAAAGCACGCAAAATCTTCCAAATTCAATTGGATTGGTGAATTGATTTGGTGCTTAGAAATTATCGCATCCGATTGGTCAAGGTAATGTTGTTGCGGCCCACGGTACACTTTTAAACCATACCCGCCGCGATAAGGTTTGCGTTCTCCTGTCTTTAAGCCTGACTTACATTTCTTTAGATATTATTTATCCGTAGGTGATAACATAAATTACAGGCACATGAGACTTAAAAACTGTATGTCTCAGGGTGATGGGCGCAGTTCAGTTCGTAACTTGTGGCCAAATGCATCTATTATTAGCAGAGGTTAGCGCTTAACATCAGATGGGCATCATGCGGATTCCATCGCAAAAACATAAAAAAAGATTCTACTTTATTGTTAGGTAGGTTCACAATACAAAAGAAGAATCCCGCATGTCACTGTAATTATTTGTAATTTTGTAACAAAAGACGAAACATGATAAATGGATATTTTTAGGATTTTATACATCCAATATAAATCATTGTAATATTTTTTATAATACATTGAAACTTTTAGAATCACTCGCGTGTCTGTCTGTCTATCTTTACTGGTGACGGCGTATTTTCGAATAGAATTATACTTTAGACACAATGAAAAGAAGTGGCAACGAGTCGACTAGAATTGGCTGGCCCAATCACGGAACGGCGTGTCAATAAACGAATTCGAATATAGTGTTTAATGGGCTCTTTTGTTTGATTCTAGTTTTATTTTATACGTGACCAATTATATAATATTATTTGTAGCTACTGAGCTTAAAGTTCCTGAAATACGAAAAAAAAGTGTATGTAGGTACCTACATTTAACAGGAAAAACAAAAGATTTTAATTTTAAATTCATAGTCGGCAATGCGATGGTTTATGGTACGAAACCCACCACGTGTAATTCCAACTTGACCGCTTACCCAGAGAGTGAAAAGTTCTCCCTGGCACTACACGGCGCTGCCTCCGAAACACCAGTTTTTATATATATCTCTTTCGCCCAGTGATTTCAATTTCTACAGTTACAGTAGTATCTCCTCTAACAAAAGTTACAAAAGACAAATTTTCGGGTAGGATGGAAATTGTAAACATTTGTTTGTAATGATGGCTATAAATTTTTGTTAGCGGCTATGCTCATATATATTTAAGGGTAACACCAGCAGAAAGCCTCATCAATGATTAAAAGAGATAACATATATGAGAATATGATCCCAAGTCACGTTATTAATACTATATTGAGGAAAAAGTTAATGATAATTTTTATAAATGAGCATAAGAATTTGTATAGATCATAATAATATTTAGTATTGCAAGTCTTTGGGCTATATAAACTTCTATAACTTCTTACAGAACTGTAACTTTCTTCAATATGAATGCTTACCGAATCACCTTTAGCGAACAGTCGGCAAATCCAAAATAAGGTGGAATATTGAGAAAGACGCAGAATTTCCCTCATGAACCAACGACTATGGGGCTCCACAACTGATGACACAACACCTAACACAACCTGGGAAAATAAAATAAATATCCATCGTTTTTTCTAAACAGCTAGATAGTGGGAATCATGACCAATGCTAACCAACCAGCATATCACTACATCTGGGGTAGAACTGCACCACCATCCCGTCCCATAATATGTTCCAGTGGGCGTCGTAAAATGCGACCAAGGGAAAAAATCCAGACGGTAGACATAGCACCTCCTGAACAATTGACATCTTACGCTGCGATCCCCAAGACAAGCGTGGAGATTTTGACAAACCCAACCCATTACGAGGAAAGCGGCTGCCAGTTTGGATGATGTTGATGTATATTATCTGTATGGAACTTCATACTAGTTCACTAATTAATGCCCTTTCGACATCGCCTCACACGTAATGGTGAAAATAAGACAAGAAGAAGACGACTCTGATACGTTCCGAAGCGATTCGTCTCCGTAGCACAATACTTCTTATAAAAAAAATTATATTTTCAAATTTATAGAGCAAAACATTTTACTCTGAAGCTAGAATCGAACCCTCGGTTTTTCGCACCGGATGTCTTAACCACTGGGCTATCGAGACTGGCTCCAGCGATTCGAATTTTTGTGCTCTAATTTTATTATTAATTTAATATCGCTACCCTTCTATATTTCTAAATATGATTAAATGTACTAACGCGCTCTAAGCTAAAATCACATTTACAAATTTTAGAACACAAAACTTTTCATCTTGAGCAAGAGTCGAACCCTGGTCCCTAGGTTTTACGCACCAAGTGCTTTGAACCACTTATTGAGACTGGCTCGATTGAGCCAAAATATACATACGCATTGATTAAGATGCAGATGCAAAAATTTTACTAAATACCTGTCCTAGTCATAGAAACAAATATAAAATGGTTTACTTTAAAGATTAAACTTATATTTCAGAAATAGTTTTCTTTGCTTCTTTTTGCCTTATTCTGTTTCCTTATTAGTTAAAAAGTTAATTTGTCAGTTGTTATCTAACGATGGCAGTCGTTATAGTATGGTTATGGTGGTAGATAATTTTACGAATACCTACCTGGCTACCTACCACCCTCCAAGAAAATCTGTCGCCAAGTACCTAACGTAAAAAGTAAAGTTCTGGTAGCTGTCCTTTAGAGCCAGTAATTCTAGGTTAGCATGAACAATCACATACCATCTTGGAAACTAAAAAGAATCATTTTGCCACCTAAAACGTAGCACTGTTAACTGGTCAGCCATGGTTTGGATCAGAGGAATGTAAGTTAATTACCATGCCATCAGTACCAGGTCGCCGAGGCTCCGGTTCCAAATCATACTGCGTTCTGACCGAAGCACCTTCTTCTAACGGTCTGAAAACAATTATTCGCCTTAATTCAAAGTGCAATAAAATCGAATGATATTAAAGCCTGTTCTTAACTATCTGGAATAAAAAAATTCTTAAATATAATCTTAACTCCATAGGTTAGGAAAACACACACATAATCAATGAAAACATATTCGTAGTTTATCGTCAGATACTATAGTAATTTGTTATTTACCTACCCAAAATAACCTAAGTTTAACTTAAAATAATGTGATAATTTGTTAACCCCATTTTGTTCTTTTTCTTATCTTCTTACCACTATCTCACTCATGTGGAATCATTAGGTATGTATAGTGGGTCATCTCTAACAGCAGAAGAACATCAAAAATATATTTCGCTTCAACATACACGAACACAAGCACTCATTTGTTAAACATTTGACTCCAGTTTTATGGCAACCGCCTATTTCTCCCTGTTCCTGACGCTATTCTTTTTTAGATGCTCTCGTTGGTAGTTAAACGACTAAGGCTGCCTATCAGGTAATTAGGGTGTAAAGATGTTAAGGGAAAGAAGAATAAAAAACAAGCAAACTGCAAGTCGTACCTCATCACGTTAAAGAAAAACCGTTTGTTGAATGACGCCGCTTCAAACTACACACAAAATGGGAGTTTTCAATATACATATATTGGTTAAATAGTGCATACAGTATAATCTGTAATATACCTAAATTACAGATTCCTAACTAGTTATTTTTATTTACAAATAACTACTGAATGAGCTCTAGAAAATGATAACCCACATGCTGAAGATTAAGGAACTTTTATTATCGAATATCTTCTTATTTATTGAAGCACCGCTGAAAAATAATGTAATTAAATTTCTAGTTCAATTCGTTTAAGAGCTTAAGACCCGTTAATAATCAAGCGGATGAACAGACAGACAGCAGTCTCATCGATAGGGTTCAGGTTGGCGATTTTAGTACGAACCCTAAAATAGAAAAAATAAGAACCCAATAGCAACAAAATATATGTTAGTATTTATGCAAATCATACCCCACTATCACCATGCCCACAGGCTGATTCTGGCTCAGCATGACGTAGCACTGCAGCGTGTAGGATTCGAGGCAGGACTCGAACAGATCTATCAAGCCCTGAGCACGCGGCGAATGTTCACAAATGTCGAACATTACCGATACATCGTACGCTTCGCCTGGACGCACTTTTAGATTACTGCAAATCAAAACATTTTTTTATTTTTTATACATGATAGGTTAGCCTTTGACCACTATCTCACGTTATGGTAAGTTGATGTGGTCGAAGATGTTGGTCAGGCTAACCAAGAAGTACTGGCTCTCAAGGACAGCTGCCGGAACACACCGTTAGGTGCTTGGCGACAGATTTTCTAATTGATGGTAGCTAGCCAGGCGGGCATTCGCAAAATGCCCTACCACCATGCTATAACGACTGCCATCCTAAGACGACAATCGGGACCGACGGCTTAACGTGCCCTTCGAAGCACGGAAACACTCAGTAGTAATGTCACTAGCGGTCACCAATCCAACTCATGACCGCGCGCGACGTTGCTTAACTTTGCTGATCGGTTGAGAACAGCTAAGTAAACTTCGCTACGAGCGCTTCAAGACACATATAAATATATACACATTTACCTAGTAGTAGTAGTAGTTGCGCTCCCGGTGGGGTGGCGGGCTAGAATGGGATCCCCGTCCCCATATCTTAATATCAGAGTCATAAGAGGCAACAAAGAGAAAACATTCACTTAGAAAACTATCGCGAGTTTTGTCCATTATAAATAAATAGGTACCCGGCTGGGACTCGCGTTATATTTACCGGAAAGACTTTCTACCATTTGTCAAAGGGGTGACGGACAAAATTAGTCATTATCTGAAACGGAAGTATGACCTAAAAACTATATTCCGACCTCCTGGACAATTGCGACAGTTACTACGCTCACCGAAAGACAAGGATCTTCTCAGTGGTCCAGGTGTGTACCGAATTCCTTGTGACTGCGGCAAGTCGTACATTGGTGAAACTAAAAAAAATATTTCTACCAGGCTCACCGAACACATTAGAAGTGTTAAAAACGTGGACACCGTTCGATCGGCGGTAGCGGAGCACGCTCACATCCCAGGCTCCAGTCATTTTGTGCGCTTCGATAAAGCATCCGTGCTTGCGAAAGAGAAGTTTTTCGTTCCTCGTAAGATACGGGAGGCAATCGAAATTTGCCGTCACCCTAACTTCAACCGGGATTGTGGGTGGAATATACCGCCGGCGTGGAAAACAGTATTAAAGATAGCGGACAATAGCGTGAATACGGTACTTTTGGACAAAGAAATTGACACGATTAGTGTGGTATGTCTACAGCCCTACACGACACATAACAACGAAAGTGACAGTGACAGTGAAGCTAGTGACATATCGGACAATTTGACAAGTGCAGCTGAGCCGGGACCGACAGCGCCATCGTTACGTCAGTTACGTGCTGAGGCCCGCGCTCGCCGCTTCGCGCAACCGTTACTCCCAGATGAAGGGCTACAATATAGCCCGAAACAGGTCGGAATCTTTCCGGTAAATATAACGCGAGTCCCAGCCGGGTACCTATTTATTTATAAAGAGAAAACATACCAGAAAGTGGGTAGCAACGCCTTCCGAACATCCTGCTAAGCGTGGCGATTATATCAACTCTAATTGGGAGAGGCTATTAATGGACCTTTTCACAAAGAGTCTTTTTTTTTATGTTATTGTGACGGAACAAGTTCGAGGTCCACCTGATGTTAAGCGGACTAACCTCTGCCTATAACAGATGCATTTCATCGCAAGTGACGACTTGCACTGCGCCCGGCATCTTGAGACATAAGTGTTAAGTGTCAGGAGCCTGTAATTTCACTGGCTCTCAAGGACTACTGCCGGAACACACCGTTAGCTGCTTGGCGACAGATTTTCTACTTGAGGGTGCTAGCTAGTTAGGCGGGCAATCGCAAAATACCCTTCCACCATGCGGTGAAGCTCAGGCCGGCGGTAGGGATCGAACCAGGGACCTGCGGCACGGCAGTCCATAGCTATTACCGCTCGGCCATCATTTCTTCAAAATTGCTTCGTCTGTTATAGTGTGATGGCACCGTGTCATATATTCTGCTGAACAGTAGTGTTCGAACACTGCCGTTATTAAGCGTAAAGAGTATTTGAGCAGTAACGAGTGCAGTATCACACAGAACCATGACACTGCAACTTTCATATGCAAGGGTGACTTGTCCTCGTCACTTCATAACATATATAAATAACACATATTATACATGTTTGAATTCTTTGGTTAAGGATAGTTGACAATAAGCATACAGTTTTGCTGTTGTCTGATAGAAATGGTTAAGGATTGAACAAAAATTCACATCTGTCCAGCCAGTCTCGATAGCCGAGCGGTCAAAACACCCAGTGCGTAATGTCGGGTAGCACGGGTTCGAATCCCGCACGAGACATAAATTGTATGCTCTAAAAATTGTATATGTGATGTTCGCTTAGCATGCGATAGTGCTCGAATTCACATTTAGAAATATAGAAGAGTCAATATATTATTATAGTAGTAGTTCAGCATCTGAAAAGGCACTTATTTCGGTAAGATGAAGTATATTAAGCCAGGTCGCAACGACCCCAATGGTGGTTAACATAACAAAATTAAAGCAAAAAATTCGCGTCTGGATAGCTAGTCTAGTCGATGGACGAGTGGCGGTGTGTGTCAGGTGCGTAAATCCAGGGGAAACAAGTTCGAATCCCGCGAGCGAAACGATCACCACTGAAAACAAAATTAAATAAAACAAAAATCTTACCCTCTAACAGAATTAACGTGGGCCACATAGAGCGCTTCATTAATAAATCTCATACGTGTATTGTAAGCAGTGACAAGCTGAAAAAAATTTAATGAAGAATATATCGGAGCGTAACCACGGACTGCAGCGGGTCGGGTTCTTCTCCATCAAGCAATTTACGCTTAGACACATCAAGCGGGTAGCTGGAGTCTGTTTGCTACGAGACTGGCATCACTTTGATTTATCGACGATATTTTAGTCAGTAAACGCTGCTAGTCTATAGACATTTGAGAGACTGTGACTTGGAAGCTTTTGACATAAGACACTGCAGTTGACTCGGCAGTCTTATACAGGTCGCCGAAGATGCAACACCTCCTAACTAGGGAGTGAAACTTGAGACTGCATTGACAATCAAGACCGTGGTCAGTGTACTTCAGTGATGGAAGATGACTGCAATTCATGGAGTAATATACTTTGAAGAGGCTTACGTGAAACTTTATGGAGGACACGCCATAGTGATGAGGAGTTATGACAAGAAAGGACCCCGCGTGGGGTGCAATGGGCCCCCATGGGGTGCAATGGACCCCCGTGGGGTGCCGGGTTAGAATTGCACCTCCCCATATCATCCCGTAGGTGTCGTAAGAGGCGTCAAAGGAAAAAATACTGAAAGGTGGGCAGCCTTCTAAAGAACTGTCATCTTACACTGCGATCACCAAGCCGCCTGCCAAGCGTGGGGATTATTGCATATACCCCCTGAATAGGAGGCTGTGTTCAGCAGTGGACGAGTCGGTTGTTACAGTACAATATTCTTTCTTGTAGAACAAAACAACACTAACACATCATATTGGATGAATTTTGGGCTGTTGTTTTGTGTTTGAACCACTTTCCAACGCCAATATCTATAATCGAATTTAAGATGATCACCATGCAAAACATTCTAGCTACACTCAGTTCGGCCTTAATATGCTTAACATGGCGATAGCCCTTGTTGTGTGCCTAATGCACCGCAATATGGTCGGGTGGTAAAAATAACTTGTATTCTACCTTTCGGGTAATCAGGGCGTTGAGATGTACAGAAGTCCTGGGGGCCAACTCCCACCTTTTACGAAACCATCATAAAAAAGGAGCGTTTTGTTTCATGCTTAAAATAATCATTCACAGTCACGAACTATCACCGACCTACAATCGCGTCAAGCAGTATTGGTTTGATCCTACTTAATGAACGAATGAAATATGTATCACGGATGTGCAAGCGAGATACCAGATGTTTATAATATAGCGTTATCCCGCTCGCACTGTTCCGAACTACGATGTTATGTAACGGTTTTACTATATTTTATTGTCTGCTGCACAATAACTCTTTATATTTATATAGTTTCATTCATCAAATAATTTTGCTGTATTTATTTTAATATATAATAGAAATAAAACATTGTACGTAATTTACACATTAATTGAACCCATTTTTATCGTTTAAATCCACTGCTATAAATTAACTTTTTTAAGATGGATAAACATGACAGATTTGTCGTTGGAACAGTAATACTTCGTATAAGTTGGCATCGGACTGGACCACTATGGCCAATTTATGAATGAAATTCTATTGTTATAATTATCGCCGATGCCAATGGGTTTACAGAAATTTTAAAAACTTACAGTGAAATGCTCAAGCAGCGGAAAGGCAGCGTGATTAGAAGGTAAGCAAATGATGCAGTAATCTCTGTCGGGATATAACTCGTATGCTACTTCAAGCATGTCAAATCCATATCTAAGGCAATAATCAAAATGTTACTAGAGTTAAGCACATAAACGTCTACAATTGGCTAGAATTTGCCGGCAGGTTACAAATGTTCTATAACTTTGGTGCATAAAAGAATCACCATACATAAAAAAAAAATTAAATATATGCTTCGAATTGATTGTTCTACGCCTTTTTTGGAAGTCTGTTAAAACTGAAGCATTTTTTTTTGTCAATTTAGCACTTCTTTTTTTGATTGGTCAGTAACAATAATAATATGCGATATACGTTCGTTTTCTCCACAACTACAACAACGTCAATTTACGGGAATATGGGCTTTGCTGGTGACAGAGAGAGAGAAGTTATTGCCAAACAAAACGTTTTATATGTTATTTATATAAAATAGCAGAAAAAATAAAAGTACAATCGCTGTAACAGTGGTAACAAAATGAGGTAATTACCTCTCATCATAATCCTGGTGCATGGCAAACAACTCCAATAAGAAGGCATTTGGAGCTCCCGAGTAACGGGTGGGTTCCGGCGGAGGGGCTTTGGTTAAAACTGTTAACATATGTATAAAACAATCATTATTAAAAAAATAACACAAAAAAGAATACATTTTGCTATCCGTACTCATTGTTTTTATGTTAAAATAAAAGCGAGGACACAAGTTTCATCATTATTCTATTTTTTTTATGCCTGATAGGTATACAGAGAGGAAAAACTATAGTCATGTACGGGATTCGAACACGCGCCATCCACCCTTATATCCAGGGTATGCTAATGACATAATATGATTTATAACTCTATTTTTTCCTCTCGTTATTTTTAACCATCGTATGGGAATGGAGCTACACATAATAAAAAAGAATATTACGTTGTTCTAACAAAACCAATTATTGCAATTAGCTTTAAAATTGTTAATGAAACTACTATTTTTTTTCCTGCAATATTTCACTTACTCTTGCTCGGCCTTTCTTTCTTTTTTTCTTCAACTACTGGCTCTTTACGGAAACCTTCTAAAATTTTCTTAATATTTGCAGTAGGCCTGTAAAATTAAATTAAAGGTGAGATTATGTACCTATACCTACTCAATTTCTCAATCACAACACTGTGTAATTAACTTCATTATTTTCTTAGTAAGTACGTAGCTACCTACATAAGTTCTTATTTTTATTATGCTGACGAAAACATGAAGCAAAGAATCATGCGATAGTGCTCTAAAATTATATTTAAATTATTAATAATTTTATGCTTATATCTGTGAAAATAAATAACCAAATAAATACATACATTTTACCTAGAGAATTAAGCTCAGATATTAGGTAAGAAAGGCCTGACTCCCTAAGATACAGTTATATATGACGTGCTACAAATATGAGTTTACACCCGAAATTCAACAGTATATAAGTCACGGCTGAAATTTAAGTAGGTTTTAGCACCACAGTCGATTTAAATAAAAAGACAAGATAAGGTACGCTCTATCACGGTAATATACCGTGGGGGAAAATTAACACAAGCATGTAATGCTCACAGCTCCACTTCCAATGTAATATGTTTTAATGAATGACCACTACAGGAAGACCAGCATGTAGTAAACGCACATACGCACACTACTGAGACTAAATCAGGAGTCATCGCCTTATTTGACATTGCCATGTTTGAAATACGTGTGCCGTTTCGACCTTTTCTTATAACTTCTAGATATGATTACAAGCATTATCGCGTGATACGAAGTCATATTTTGCAAATTATTGGAGCACATAATTTTATGCCCCGAGCGCAACGTCTCCTATGATGGTTAAAGTAATACAATTGGAGAAAGAAATTTCGGCCGGAAATAGCGTGCCCAGGTGGCCGAGCGGTTTAGGCATCCAGCGCGAAGTCGGAGGACGCGGGTTCGATTCCCGCCCAGACATAATTTTGTGCTCCAATAGTTGGTAAAATATGTTTTTTATAAGTTCAATGATCACAATCATAAATATTTTAAATAAATAATAAAAGTTTTATAAGTATTTTTTTTGTGTTTAAAACTATACTCGCCCCGTTTGCATAGACTCGTAAGTCAGTAGCTTCGGCACTCTCAACAGGTCAGTATCAATATTAATGATATCGTATTCGAGTTCATCTTCTTCGTCCTCCAATAATTGGAGAATATCGAGTTGCGCTTGTGAGCCGAAATGGGTAGAATAATACGTGGTCCCCGAAACGTGGCTATCGCGAAACTCTCTGAACTCGTCGTCTTCAAATACCCAGGTCACCTAAAATCACGTAAATAGGTTACCTAAATAAATATCTATAGAAACTATATAATAATACAATTCTACAAGTTAACATGATATTACTGCGATTTGATTCTAGTTGAATGTGAATTTGTACAATTGCTTATAATTAGCTCCGCCCCGCAGTTTTCACCCGCTTCGACAACAATGAAAAGTGATGATGATGAAAGGTATCCAATGTGTTAATCCAGGACCTAAAACTATCTATCCATCATTCCAAGTTTATCTAATTTCTTAATTAAAATATTCATATTTAATCATAACAAAGTAAAAAGACCCAAAGTTTAATTTTTTTCATGCATATAACAAAAGTAAATACCCTGCTATTTTTGGCATCTCTATTCCGAGAGAGGTCCCCAAACAGCACTGACCCCTGAGCGTTCGGGTCTGCTTGATTCGTTGTGCTTACACTGAAACTAGAAAAAAAACACAAGTCATAATTATTGAGTAAATTAATCACCTGCAGGAAGAAGGATCTGAGCAAGGGTCCAATATTCAAAAGGGCTTCATTAAGTTCTACATCTCCTGCCCAGTCTCTGGAAGGTTTGTCAAAGTCTTGTCAGTTGACCGAGTGAATACTGAACGCTCATTGGTCGCCGGTCGCGTTGTTGGCTAACCATTTACCAATTAGGCTGCAGTATTTAGCCTGTCAACGAAACAAACCTTTGAAAAACTTTCCAAAAACTGAAGTTTATTCTCATAAGTCATTAAAGGTCTTCGGGACTAAAACGTTCTCAAATGATGCCCACCCGAATTCGATAGTTCGCTTGATCTCTATGTTCAAATTAATCCTGCTTAACTGGATAGCCTTTCCGACAGAAACACTCTTACACTCTTACTCAAGAATCCTATCTTTGGGATCACACGGTAATATGAAAGTACTTTAGAAGACGGCTATCCACCATCTGTTTTGATACCTTCTTCGCCTCTTACGTCTCCCAAAGAAAGGTATGAGGAAAAGTTTATAAAGTAAATTCTAGCATTTCACTTTAATACTAGCATTTTGGGAGCCAACTCCCATCTTTTACGAAACCATAATTAAAAAGAGCATTTGTTTCATGCTTAAAATAATCTTTCTCAGACACGAACTACCACCGACCCACAATCGCGTCAAGCAATATTGGTTTGATCCTACTTAAACAACGAATTAAATATGTATAACGGATGTGGAAGCGAGATACAAGATGATTATTATATAGCGTTATACCGCTCACACTGTTCCGAACTACGATGTTATGGAACGATTTTACCAAAGTTTAAGTAATTTTATTGTATGCTGCACAACAGCTATCTGTAACTTTTTATAGTTTCATATATCAATTAATTAAAGAATAATAACAATAAATACGTTGTACCTACGTATACATTATACACACATTTAAACCCATTTTTATCGTATAATAGTTAAAATCAAGTTTAAATCCGCTGATAGACAGTAACAGTTTTAAGATGGATAAATATGACGGATTTGTCGTTGGAACAGTAATACTTCGTATTAAATGGCTCGTCAGAGTACGCGAAAGGAGTGAACAATTTGTTGTGACGTCATCAAAACGACGAGCGAGTCCATTGCCGTTTGTAAGCTTGCTTAATTAGTGGAGGTATAACATGTAGCAGTAAGATTAGGTATTATTACTATAATTGAATATTATTTATAAGATAGCTATCCGTGAGGACCTATAATTGGTTATCTGTTGCTATTAGTTATTTATAAGATTTTTGTAATACTGTTGGTCTTCCTAAGAAATAAATAAATAAATAAGAGGTGAGAATTGCCCCCCTGGTCACGAGTGTCTGTTAATAATATGAATAATAAATCTATTTGCTGCCAAACGTAGCACACCATTTTTAACACAGCGAGGAAAACGTGCTGTGCAAGAACAATTGCTATAAATCATGTACGTTTGCGTTCATTTAAGTAAAAAATAAAATTACTACATTTGGTTATAGGTATATAAAGTAAATTCATTTTACTGGAACTTTTACAGAGGTTCGAATTTCAAAAACCTTTTCCACCCTATAGCGGATAAAAAGCACCTTTCCACGCAGATTTCGAATGATAAACAACACCTTTCCAAGATTGTGAGGTGAAAATATTGTTTTTCACTGTTCCGATTTAAAATATTTAGGTACATACACCAAAAATATATAAATAAAGTCGGTATTCATTCAGATACTAAATATGAGTAAGTTAGATTATTCACTTTATCAATCAAAACCTCTCTCTCTCTCGCCCTCTCTTAGAATATGTGTCCCACAACGGTGTTGGGGGCCTTTCTTACTTCACTCCTCCACTTTGCTCGATTTTCGACGTCGCTCTCGGACACACTGCACATTGCACTCTCTCATACCCTTTAACTACATCTTTCCACCTTGTCTTGGGTCTGCTTCTGGATCTTTGACAAAAGATGGAAAGTTGTAGGGCCAAATTTCCTACACACTCAAGTGGTCTTCACGGTTCCACAACATCGCAGTTTGTATTTTGTCGGCGATGTCGCACACGCCCAAATTTCCAAGTGTCAATATCGCATGCGAAGTAGGATCAACACAACAGTTTTTTTTCCACGTAGTTCTTTCGGCGGAACACTAAAATCTAATACGTAAATCACAGTTAAACCAGTAAGAAATACCTGACATTCGAATCAATATCTTTGCTTCGTTTATATATTGGCGGCCGGTCCAGCTTTCTTAAACCAGAAAAAGGCGACAGCTCAAAATTCTCTTCCAGGGCTTCGTAGTTTATTTGAGTATTGAGACACATCACACCAACAGCAATTTCTTTATGCTACAAATACCAAAAACTTTTAGAATAAATGGTAACATCGTATAATAAGAAAACGGTTAACAAGCTGGTGATCCAAAAAGGCGCAAATAAGTAAAGAGGTTTTACATCGTCAAAAAACTAAAGTTTTTTCTGGGGCTGTCTGAACATACTGAACTGATCATAGCAGGGTAACACACAAACAAATTTATCAAGGCGTGGATAGTTCGATAGGCTGAAGGATTTCGACGCATAGTGCTAGAAAAGCAAATTACCATACAAGCAAGCCTGTACAGGCATTATAATTATCAACCGCCAAAGTATAACGCACGAGTACTTACTAACAAATAGAGATCAGGGCACCAAAACCATTTTTGACGTTTTAGTTGACATTTGATTACAAAAATACAATCTGACACACCCTGCTGGTCTAACGATGCAAAGGTCATTAACATTACTTACCTCACAAACAAGCAATACTCTCTCCGACTCCGGGTGGCGCGATATCAGCTCGCTGATGTAGAAATCGCCGTACATTTCGCGCAGTTTGGGCGAGTGAGCCTCGATTATTGGTACAATGTCATCATTGTCCTCTTCTCTGAGGATAAACGAGTAATTGTGCAAACCGGTCTATCATTACCATACATAACTAATTTGTCATCACCATTGGCCAGAAGTCGTCCGCTGTTGAACATTGGCAACCCCTATAGAATGCCGTATTAAATGACCATTTAAACATAACAGTACAAGTCTGTTATTAAAAAAAATTTGTACCCGAAAATGGAATCGTCTATTTTTATTTTTATGTTTTTCACCTCAGAACTTTTTACTGGATGAACCGATTTTGATGTTTCTTTTTTATTTGAAAGCTGATGCTTGCCGTGTGGTCCCATTTAAATTTCATCAAATCCGATCAAGGCGTTTTTGAGTTACATTCCAATAACCATTTTTTTCTTTTTTGATGATATAGTCATTGCCAGTGAATGACAAAAAAACCCGTAAGTAGCAAGGGACAATAAAACAAGGAATGAAAAAAAAATTACCTAAAAATGGAATCGTCTTCAACACTCAAAAGCGTGAAATAACTCTCAAGTTATTTCAACCAGTTATTTCACGCTTTTGAATGTTGAAATCGGATCCATTTTTAGGTACCTATTTATTTTTTACCTATTTCTGAATGTTACCGGAGAATTGAAAAACTACAACTACTAACTAGCAGATAAACTGTAAAACCTTTGGTAAAACTCCAAGTGAACTTACACCGCCCGTCTTATTCTTAGCCTAGGGCTGACCTCAGTCCTATCGGCAATGTACAAAGACGGTAGCTGGTCCCCGGGTATCCCTTTTTCCGTAGCATTGACCCGTCTAAACGATGCTTCCGTTCTAGCTTGACCTGGCATTAGCACTGGAAAAAAGGTACCGACTAATCAAACGAAGATTTAGCCAATGTTAAGTTGAGGCTATTGAAATGAAAAAAACATCTTTAGTTTTTCTTTTTATGTTACTTTTGCGGGGAGCTTAATACATCAATGATTACGAGTCAGGTAAGCACCTAGTAAAAGTCTCCGCAAATAATAAAATATGTAATGTGGTCAAGTGATAGAACCCTCTATCACTATCTCATCTGATGTTATGGTTAATCATAATACTTCGCTTACATAAGACTTGGTTTTTAAGGACAGCCTCCTGAATACATTGTTAAGTGCTTGACTACCGATATTATACGGGGGGTGGTACCAGTAAAACACGCTGAAATGTTCAAGCCCGCGGTAGTAGGACTTGAACCTATTATGCTACAATCGCTGGATCGCGGCCGTAACTGAACTACGAGTCGGTCCCTTCAAATTGATTGGAAGCCAGCAACGTATGCCCTGCCTTCTACGAGATTTTTATAATATCGCGCGGCAACCGTATATCACCGTAAAAACACAGAACACATTTTAGATAATTATTAGGTAAGTTGTAGGTACTGATGTACCTTAGAGCAACACGGATTTCCACCGTACCGCCTTGCTCACGTCAAATAATAGTAACAAGTTTAACTGATGCAGTTACAGGGAAAATCAAAACTCTAAGGCGGAAAGAATAAAATTAAATGTATTTAGGACGTGAAACTGTTGGTAAAAAGAGGTTATCTTCACCAACATTTCGGTTGTTTTGGTCCCGTGTATTAAAGGATCTAGCATATTCCCATCTACTGGGCCCCGGACCACCGGTCCCGACAACTACAGAAAAATCTTTATCAGAATGTCCAATAGCTGTCAGATCCGGGTATTGAACCCAGAACCAAAAGACCAAGTAGAAATAGTACAACTTCGTACTTAATTAATAAACACCACCGGGATCAAAAGGCCAAGTACATATTTATGTAGTAATTTTTTTAAATATACACTTCTGGACTCATCTATTGGCCCACCTTGTATTTTCAGTTTCGTTTGGTCCTAGCTAAAATGTTATATTAGGTCGAGCAAAAAGTTTTTATGCAGTTTTGAACCTGGCACATTCACAATTTCATTCAATAGTCTTTTTTTGAATTTCGAACACAGAATTTAAAGAAATAATAGACAATTTGGAGCCTGTTTGTTGATATCAAACAATCGAATACTAAGAAAACTTGGTTTTATTGGTTTACTTGGATTTAATTCTTGAAAAGGTGATTGATATCTTTGGTTTTGCAACAAACATTACTTATTCTTAACATTAAGGTGAGGTTCTATCAATAATCTATGGATACTTCACCTGAAGTCGCCGCCCAAGCTGTGGCACTTATTCAGGCCGGACACAGCCAAAGAAACGTGAGTGCTCAACTTAATTTAAGTCGATCTGCGGTCCGAAATGTTTATCGGAGGTACCTAGAGACTGGCGACTTTGTTCGTCGCCAAGGAAGGCCACGATCTCGGGTCACAACTGAAAGGCAGGATCGATTCATCGTGACGACCAGCTTGAGAAATCGTCACCTTACCTCCATTGAGATACAAAACCAACTTCGCGACTTCCACGGAGTATCTGTGAGCGCTCGAACTGTTCGGAGAAGGTTAAAAGAACGCGATATGGTACCACACAAGCCAGCTAATGGGCCCAAACTAACGCGAGCCCACCGAACAGCGCGCCTTCATTTCGCACGCAGTCATTTAAATTGGACACAGCAAGATTGGAGCCGTGTACTCTTTTCTGATGAGTCTAAAATTGTGTTACATGGCAATGATGGAAGGAAGAAGGTCTACCGACGTAAGGGAGAGCGTTTCGCACAATGCTGCTTTGAAGAGAGGGTTGCTTATGGCGGTGGCTCATGGACTGTCTGGGGCGGTATATCCGCGAGCGGCAAAACTCAACTTGAGGTTGTTACAGGACCACGGCTGCCAACATTAAATGCTGAAAGGTACATTCGTGAGTGCTTAGAACCTCACGTGATACCATACGCGGACTATGTGGGCCCAAATTTCCTTTTTATGCATGATAATGCAAGAGCCCATGCGGCCGGCATCGTCAGGGAATATCTTCGGGATGTGAACATCACAGTTATGGACTGGCCAGCCAGAAGCCCAGACATGAACCCTATTGAGCACATGTGGGACGAGCTAAAAAGACGTGTTAGGGCTCGTCAGCCAGTTGCCCAGACGATGCAGGAGTTGAAAACTGCCATAGAAGAGGAATGGGAGATGATCCCTCAAAATTTCATAGAGCGGTTGATAAACTCTATGCCTAATCGTATGAGAGCTGTGGTAGATGCCCATGGAGGCAACACGCGTTATTAAATTAAACCTTTATTTGATAAAACATGTTTTCTATTCAAAAATCAATTGCCTTTAACAAGGCGCATATCCGACTTGTTAGGCGTAGCTCCATGTCGTATGGTATTCTGAATTCAAATTTAAAACAATACGATCGAAAAAGATGGTAAAATGTGCCAGGTATATTAGGTCGAGCAAAAAGTTTTTATGCAGTTTTGACTGCATAAAAACTTTTTGCTCGACCTAATATAAAATTTTAGCTAGGACCAAACGAAACTGAAAATACAAGGTGGGCCAATAGATGAGTCCAGAAGTGTATATTTTTAATAAAGAAAAATATATTAAATAAAGTGAATTGAATAATCTATTTACTTTATGATGATATTTTTTAGAGAAGTATGGTGAATTTAGTGATATGAAACTAAATTTCTTTGGAAGATTACCCTGGATAAGATAAAACATTATGTGAATATCGTACCCTTCCTTCAGGTACCTGGCACCTCTACACTACAGATACAGTTTAGTAAACTTACATGGATAATTGACCAAAGACTTGATCATAGCAATATGTTGCACATACGGATCGTGCATAAATATAGACTTCAGTAATGAATCAACTACCTCCCGGCCGTACTCCGGATTCCAGCAAAGCAGGTGGATAAATAAGCTGTTCCGGGAGTTTAGTTCGACTGCTCTGAAAAAAGCACTCAACTCAATCACCAATTATAGCCCTTGGCTTCACATCAACAGATATTCAGGAGTTAACCATAATTGGCTCACTTGACAGGCGTCTTGGGGATTGCAGTGTAATATTGCATCTATTTCTAAATTAGACCTAGGTACCTAAAGACTCAAAAAGAGAAAGGTACCAACTATTTAAGTCTAATTAACTAATAGGTATTTTCTTACTTGTATCTAGTCCAAACAAACTCTTCCCAAGCTTGAGGATGTACTGAAGGCACCAAAGGATAATCACGGGCTGCAAGGAACCCGATTATAACCTCTCTCACATCTAGTTGGCATATTGATAACACGGAATTTTCACTGCAACACGATCAATAGGTAATTAAAACTTAAAAGAATGATATCATCGTGCCTGTATTGCCACAGGATAAAAAGGAGCAGAAGGATAACTCCGAAAAGCCGTAGTTGTGTACTTCAAAGTGCGTAGTGAGCCAGGCCTGGTATTGCCCGAAGTAGTAGCTGTCTACTGGTACAGGAGTACAAAAATTTTGGTGATATACCCACGTTTAACCAAACATTTTTTCAGTCCCACCCACCGGGAACAGTTCAAGGTTCCGCCCGCGCCGGTACTGAAATTGCTTTTCACCTCCAGCATGTAAATTGTGGTTTTAGTGTTCAAAAACGATCAACAAAATCCACTTTTGCTGCGAGCGTAAGGAAATGTGATTCAGCAACAAAACAAACTTTAAACCTGCAGAATTTCTACAACTTTACTTTTACTTCTAATTACCATAGAGAGAGGACTAATTTCTCAATGTAATTACATAGTAGGTACCTGAGTACCTATGTTGTATGTTTGAAATGTTATTTTTGTAAATAAGAACAAATTTACTGTTTAACAATATGTATTTCTTATCTAAAGCCTAAAATGTTCTCACTGGTAGTGAAAAGTTCCAGTCGACTAGCTATGCTCGTAACTCAATTCAGCAAAGCAAGTACTTAGTCTGCTTCGTTAGCTCGGGATTAAAATACGGCACTCACACCAAAATACAACTTCATTTGGTGTGCAAATAACTATTGACAGAAAGAGCCAATAACTAATCCGACCCGTGAATCGAATCCTGGATCTCAAGATTTAAAGCAGAGATAGCCAACAATGGCTATGGACTGCTACACAGAAGGCCCATGGTTCGTATCCCGCAGCGACGCGGGCTTGAGTTTCAACGTTCACCGCAGTGATGACATTTTGCGAATGTCCGCCTGTCTAGCTACCAACCTTAAATAGAAAATCGGTCGCCAAGCACCTGACGGTGTGTTCCGGGAGTTGTTCTTGAAAGCCAGTATTTCCAGGCTTAGCCTGTCAAAACATCTTTTTCCATTATCACTTACCTACTATCAGGCATAGGTAGATTGTGGTCATATGCTAGCACATCGAAAATAAATACCTCGACATGAAATGGGACCCTCCACGACTCGATATTGGAGCATAGGACTTTAAATACAGCTGTTGCAAAGATTTTAGTAGATGGCAAACATTTTGTAAATAATTACTAAGCAATTTTTATATTGTTATGATTGCAATAACGCCTGCTAAGCGGATTACATTACAAAATTACAAATATACGATAGGAAAAATGCGACGAAATGGACGCGGGTTCGAATCCCGCACATGACTTAAATTTTTCCTATCGTATATTTGTAATTTTGTAATTACTAAGCAAATTTATGCGCTTACAAAGGCACTACACCATAGAATTAAATAAAAACCTCACATCAAGTACACGATGTCGAAGGTGCCTTCAACACGAAAGTTTAAGGCCATGGACTCATTGATCAGCTCCATCACAAGAGGTGCATCGTCCACACAAGCCAAGCGCAAGCGACCAAGCGCCTGAGAACGAGTCGCGCGAAATGACATCGGCTTCTCTGCCTTTTACCCTTGAAATTTATAGAAAATCCAAATTAATCTGAAAACTGTATCACCACTCAAAACAATAATACCGGTTACAATAATATAATGTGCAGTTAGATCTTCAGAAATTGTTTCACATACAAAGTTACTTTATGGTGTTTCAGAAGAATGTGATGTCACTGTGATGTGACAGAAAATGGACAGAACGTTATTTGTCATTTTTATCATAAGTTTGTAATAAGTATTTTGAACATAGATTTATTACATTAGGGCCTGTTTCAGAATGTTCGAGTAAGTTCCGGTTATACTACCCAGAACATAAAATAACTGAATGATAAATATGACAGAACATGCAGCGCGTTTCAAGCTTTAACCGATGGATAGGCTAAATCGATGACTGTAAAACGCAAGGATAGTGTTTTATTTATTAAATATGTTCTGGGTAGTAAAACCGGCTCTTAGGGCCTGTTTCAGATTGTTCGAGTAAGTTCCGGTTAAACTACCCAGAACTTATTAAATATTACAATATCTTTGTGTTTCACAGGTATCGATTTAGCCAATCCCTCGGTTAAAGCTTGAAACGCGCTGCATGTTAACTGTCATTTTTATCATTCATGTGTCGGTTAGCTACCCGAAAATGTATAAGGACATTCAGAAACGGGCCCTAAATGTATGATATGGACCATACACATCGAGAAACTAACCTCGAGAGTGGAATTCATGGTTCGGTCTATCTGGCAACTAGTGTGTTGTATCGGACACACTCCAAATTTAAAATATTCTTCCTCCTAGTGTTGTGATTACGCTTATGGTGGTGTATATAGATTTTATATAGATAAAATTGTCGATATTATGTTACCCTTCTTATGGTAAATTTTTGATTCCAACCATGGAATTTCTACACGGAAATTCATAGTCATCTGGACCATCACTGCTTCTAAAAGATACAGTGGAATTTAAACAGATATCGTACAACTTATTAATTTGTATCTATATAGTTTTGTCTTACATAGTTAGTAAAATATCTACTACACCTATACACTTATTATATAAGCATTAATATTATTATTCAATGTATTATATGTATTGTATAAAAGATCTTTATTTTACTTGTTTGAATTAGTTTTATGTATATCTAAACACACTCAAATACTTATTTTATACCTAAACCTGTTACACTTCGAAGGAAGCCTTACATAATAAACCATTTTTAATATTTTCAAGTACCGAATTTCTTAATACTCAGCGATCAAATTTTTTTCAATAATGTCGTAGTTTGATATTTGATTAGGTTATTTAGGGAGTCATTTAATATTTTACTTATTTTAAGAGATGCGAATCATAGTAATTACTTTATTTATAACCTATATATATATAACTTAAAGCTTATAAAACAATATTTGGTAAGCTAGAATGAGTTTGGTAAAATTATAAGTTAGAATGAGTATTCAAACACACAATTTTTTCCGTTGTTTTAGTCTTTTTTTATGTAATTGTGACGGATCAAGCACGAGGCCCGCCTGATGTTAAGCGGACTAATCTCTGCCTATAACAGATGCATTTCGTCACAAGTCACGAATTGCACTGCGCCCGTCACCTTGAGACATAGTTGTTAATTCTCATGTGCCCGTAATTTCACTGGCTCTCAAGGACTGCTGCCTGAACACACCGTTAGGTGCTTGGCGACAGATTTTCTACTTGAGGGTGGTCGCTAGCCTGGCGGGCATTCGCAAAATGCCCTTCCACCATGCTTTGAAGCTCAAGCCAGCGGCGGGATTCAAACCATGGACATGCGGCACGGCAGTCCATAGCCAATGGCACTGAGCCATCACTGCTTCATATTTCTTCTGTATTTTATTTTCTCTTATTGATAGCTGTGAAAACTAAAATATTAACTTACATTATGTGGATTAGCTAAAATGCGCTGACTTCATTAAAAATAGACTTAGTGGAATAGACACGGTGAGTGACTCATGTTAATTTATAAGTGTTAATTGATAAGTATCCCGTGGTGTACCGTGCTAGAATTTTACTCCACCATTGCTATCGGTGTCATTGGTGTTGTAAGAGGTAACTAAAGGTAAAATACCGAAAGGTGGGAAGCAGCGCTTTCTGAGGAACTGATATCTTAAACTGCGATCCCCATGACGCCTGCCAAGCGTGGGAATTATGGCAAACTCTCCCTAAATGGTGGAGGATGTGTTCGGAAGAGGACAATCCTGCCAATACAGCAGTTTATAAGTGTATTTGACGTTATAATTTGCTAACATTAGGTTTTGTTACACAGTAGTTTCCATTGTTTACCTACTTCTTACAGCCATCTTACGTTTAAATATAATTCACACTCAACGCTTAAGATGTTTATAGATATGTTCTAAATATGCACTATATCGATATCGATTAAAATTGCACATTCATTCCGTCCCATCACTATAAATCACGTGGTCGTGGCTTAGCCAATTAGAACGTGTTTCGATATGAGAAAAATTGTCAGAAATTTGTTTCTTACAAAGCTAATAGAATGGCGTCTCTTCGGGTTACTTTCTCGAAGACCATACATTTAGGGCCCATTTTGGAAATTATATTCCTGTATATTGACATAAAATACGGCCAAGTGCGAGTCTTGTTTTATACTGAACTGGGTAGCACTTGACCACTATCTTACTTGAGGGATCGAAGATGAAGCGATCGATGAGGGAGCGCGCTCACCCAGAAGATATTTGTTCACTCGCGTTTTGAATACCCCCATATTGTACTTAACCGGAAACACAGACTCAGGCAGGATGTTCCATTGCCTGGCGGTTCGTATGATGAACGAAGAAGCAAATCGCTTCGTTCGAGTAAATTAATATATCTATATATAAAAAATTTAATATCCACCATATAGCGGTGGCGCTTCTGAGTATTCCTGGATTTTCCGATTATAGAATGGGTATGGCGAAATCAAATCATGCAGTTCCGTTACACACTCCCCGAAATGTGTCCGATAAAAAACCGATAAACAAGCGACTTTGCGGCGATGCTCGAGACTCTGGAGGCTCTTGCTTACAACTTAACCGTCGTTAATAAGCCTCTGGGCTCTGTAGGCCTCTTTCAACAGCCTCCAGTGTCCATTCCTGAAGGTAGAAGCCAGCTGAAAAGGGCTCCGTTTGGCGGTGAAAAGACACGCCTGATGATGCTGATTTAGTTTTCGAGATTGACACCGCTACAAAAAAAACCACGAATGTAATTATTTATTCGTTGACTATATTTTGAACTCTACTCAAATTACTCAATCAGATCTCAATGACACCTACTTTGAAGAAAGGGGTGTCACTAGGGTGCCAGAAAGTTTTATTTTTCGGCTACCTCACCGTGTATTGGAGGCAAAGTGAAATAGTACATTATGCAACAAGTGCGCGAAGTTGTTTATTACAATCGAGACGGGTTTTAGGCCTGAGATTGAAGATCGAACACACTTGCGAGGAACGAATACGAAAATTTCGATACGAAAATATTTTCTTGATCTTTTTGATAGCAATAATAATCTGATTAAATAAGGTTAATAATTAAATCTTCTAAAGTTCTGCTTCAGTAGGTAAAAAACTCTTTGGTTTGTTTTTATATAAAAAACGAACGAAATAAACTACCATCTCCTTGGTGAGAAGTGGAAACGTAATTTTTTTTTTCAAGTATTTAAAACACTAGCGCGATCATAGGATTTTTTCGCTACGCTCATCCTAAGCCTATGAGTGCGATAAAGTAAAAAAAAAACACCGAGTGCGTAAAGACTATATTATGAAACTAAAATCGATGCATTTAAAGGCCCGTTACGAGCGAGTGTGTTGAAAAAATTCTTATATTACTTTAGCAAAATATTATATTCGCAATATATTACAATTCAGAACAACTTAATTGGTTTGTTCGCTTTCGGTCAGATTCGCGTGGTCAGGTTCTCTTTTAGCCAGAATAGCTTTAGGACAAGTTCGAGTCTTGTACGTATTGAGCATATATACACGTACGGTGATTCTTTCCTGTTACCAATTCCGCCAGAGCTGTCCACAGATTTGAAAAAATCATAATACGTTGGTTCAGGTTCTGTTTTGACAATAAAAATATACCATAGACGCATTCTTACAGTTATTTATTTACCTTAAAATCAAAATGTTCAAATATTCAGAAAAAGTACTAAATAGTTATGATGAACGCTACCATAAAAAAATCGGTAGAAACAATACATGTCGGTATTTTGAGCTTTACTTAAATGATAGAAACACTAGAACTGATTCGAATTCTTCATATACAGAACACAATAATTTATTCTAATAAAATAATAATTTAGTAACAATATTCCTACTAGCTCTAATTAACGTCAATAAATAAGATGACTTCATTCTGCGGAACTCTTTGGAGCGACATTTGCCCAACACAATTCGCATTGAGATAAAACTAAATTCAAATTAATTATTTAATCAACTGCTATTACATATAAGCGAATAAAAAAATAAATGTGACCGATAGACAGCAATCTTGTTCCATAATAAGTATGTAGAGAACTTTTATTTCATAAATCCACGCCCCTCCACTTAACGTGATTATTTAATGTGTGTGCGTGGAGCGATTTTACTGTGAACACGGACACGTAAGCGCAGATTGCACTCACACCACGATGACTGAAAAACCAATGATACTATACTATTTCAATTTCTTTATTTTCTCGATGACAGCTCCTATGAAAACTTGAACGAGCGTACAGTATGTATGCATTATTTTATAATAATATGACGTTTACGCACGTACAAGGTTATACCGGAGTCGGAGAAACTCTGGTCTTATAGCGAGGTTGCGTGCATAGCGTATAATAATTGCATGTAGGGGCTGACATTTGAGGGGCGCGTATTTTTAGATTGCAAGATCTCTAACTAAATAATTTTGTACCTTAACTTCCATAGTAAACCAATTAATTCATAAGTATAAATAGTGCCACAAATAAAGTTTGATTAAAATAAGCTAGATGGTTTATAGAACAAAAGTATATTATTTACAAGCACACAGTCATTAAAACTAGAATAAAAACCCATAACCCCAATTATAAACATATAAAATTATGTATTTATATGAAATACTCCGTTCACGCAAAACGACACAACTGCATGTACTTATATATCATTATTGTACAATTGCTTATGATTATCATAAGTGTTAAAAAATGTTTTTGTGACGCTTCACATTCGATGAGATCAATACGTTTTCAAAGTTGATTTTCAATCTTGTATAGAAAATTGCATGAGTTGTGTCAGTTTTGAATAGATCGGAATAAGTTCTTTAAAAATATTGCTTACGTCAATGTTAGGCGGACGGTCATACATAAATAATAAAATAGCCAACCAAACACATTCATTTATATTATTTTTAGTAAATGAATACGTAAACATGTATAAAAAAAACTTATTTGAAGCTTTGTTACGATGATAAAAATAATATCGGTAACAATGTCTTCGGTTCCGTGTTTTGTTTAGCTATAACTACGCTTCATCTCATTCGTGATGTCTCGTCTATTAAAACTAGTAGATTATGCTATTACTAGTGATAAACACTAACATAGGACTAAAAACTTAGTTAAATACCATAAAATCGAATACTATGATAAACCAATAATTATAATAATGTCACGCCAAAATCTAAGCATTGCATGTCTTTTACTAAGTATAAAAATATCGTAAATATTATATTTATATTTAACATGTATAGGTAATATGATTTATATTATGTGGAAAAAATAAGTATTTTTTTTTCTTTAAATGGTCACTGCATAATTGTATTCGACTGCCAACTGATGTAAAATCTTATAGCTGAATTATCATATCGCTTACATCTCAACTTATCTTACGATTCCATTATATGTTTTAGAATATGTAAAGGGTCTACATTTGAGTATCATACATTAAAACTTCCTAATAACTAATTCATTGTTAGTTAATTCACATAACTAGAAGAGAGTGGACATTATTGAAGGCTTATAGATAAATTAAAACTATTAGTTCTACATTTTAAATCCTAACTAATGTATTGATAAGTCAATGCTTAAAAATACTAACGTGTATCATGGTCGCTTTACGGCGTATATAAAACTCTGAACCAGTCTACCTATATACTATGATATTGAAGCTTTACAGTACAAGAGATAAGAAATAATTCTATTATAAGGCAAGTGAGTACATTATGTATTGCTATTATTTATGTCTAAGGACTATCACACGTTTCAAGGATAATCCATTAAAAAAATGGATTAAACACAGGACAAGAGCACAGCTCTCGGTTCGGTAGTCATTCACGTCCAAATCAGAACACATTTTGCAATCTCTTTCCACTATTCAATACCTAAAGCATTCCAATGCCATTAATATATTTCTTTATTTACAATTTAGATTATGCATTTATATAACGTATACCACATTTCTTTCACCTAGAACACGAAAGTAACTCGATTTACAACCTTTCAATCACACGCCACAATCATTAACTAAATTGTTTATCATAATCCTATAAATACAAGAATATTATATTTGAGACAGAAATAGTACAGTATGCTTTGTGCATCCAAATTATACAAAACTTATGTATAACCATTTCTGTTCAGTGAATAAAAAATAATGCAACATGTCAATTGTTCGTATTCAGAGTATAAAATAATTATTAATTATGGAAGGTATAAAACAGTCAAGAAGTCAAACAGCAGCATGAGCGTGAATGTTTGCGTTCAAGTAAATGATTCATATTGTTCAAGTAAACATTACTATCATACAGTTTATTTGATAGGATAGTACTGGAAAGCCAAGCATGCGTCTCATTGGGATTAATTACTGAAATTTTTTTCACAGAGGTGCTGTATGTTTGTTATCATATGAAATTTGTTTTTTATCCGGTGTTATGGATGTTATTGTTTACCATCAGTCGAGCCATCATACCACCACCAACTTATTTCAGTTTTATATAAGAATTTTCAAGTTCTATGATGATTTATATTATTATTTATACCCGGCATATCATCTGACCCAGATGAGTTGCTATAGAAAAAGTTGGTTCTTTTTCTGTGAATCTTTCAGCTAGTCTCTGAATGATTTGTCGTTAAGGTCGAGAGTATTCGATGCTCCCTTTTCCTCTTAGCTGAGCTGCTAGTTTTTTCTTTTTATATCTGTTGAGTTTAGATCGTCAGCTCCTGCTGTAATAACTAATGCTGAATTCAAGTAAAATAAATCTTTACATTTCTTTTCCACTAACTTCAATTATTCGAGAATTTGTAAACTCCTATTTCTTGACATGGACACCCTACTCACACATGAGTGTGTTGTAAAATGAGAGTACAAAAAGGTAATCCCATACAAATTGACGTCGTAAATAACAAACATACAGCGCCATCTAGGTGATACTTAAAAAGTATTTGACAGTATGCTTCTCCATTGTTTACGGGAACAATACGATAACATCGCAAATAACTCTTACTGCGGGCACATGTATAGCTTAAAAAGCTGAAGCCCCAACTACATTAACACAGATACTGACACTTACAGGATGGGTTGAGGCAGTTTGAAGTCTTGTGTCAAATCCAATGTGGTCAGTGGTATTAATGTAGACGACGGCTTTGTAGTAAAGCTACGTTTGTGTGGCGGTTTTGTAACGTATAAATGCGTTATGTGAGGTCCGCGCAGCGTGTGAAGTGGATCACTTGGCCGGCTTGTGCTTGGGCGGTGTGGTGGGGGGCCCGCCCTGCTCCGCCGACGCGCCTATAGCCACACCCTCGCTGTCTACCTCCGTCTAGAACAACAAGCAATTATAATTATTAATATTAGAAAAATACATTCCGCTAGGCCGTGGGATTTCCGGGCTAGAATGTCACCCCGCACCCATCTCTTCCTGTGAGTGTCGTAAGGTGCAATAAGGGTAAAATACCCGAAGGCTGAAGCAGCGGCTTCTGAGGAATCACTATCGTACACTGCGATCCTAAGAGCAAGGATTATGGATTATTAAAATAAAAAAAATATTAGATCTATTACATTCTCAAATATAACCTTAAGCGAATTTCTATCATTATGAGTAACGGTGCAAGTAATATTGCTTAAACTATACATAACAATCGAAATATCTTGATACAGCTTCTAAGCAGCTATTCAATCAGTAGCTCCTGACCTATGTTTTAGTTTATGTGATGATGTGGTCATGCCACATCATCACATAAACTAAAATACAGCAGATGGAAATAAAATAGATGTTAAAACTAGGTTACTGCTACTAGATTTTAGAAATTAATAAAGCACTATATAGAAACCAGATGTAGAGAGACTATATTTATCGGTAGATGAAGGCGAAAAAGGCTTAAATAGCTTAGAAACATTTCACCAAAATGGAAAAATTAAACCAAAGCGTACTTCGCACCAAGTGTAATAAATATTACGTTTATCCGTAATTCAATAAATGTACAACAATATATAGAGTTAGATATCGTAAAAAATCATCTACGAATCAGGCAAATTACGTGATCAAGTACAAAAGACAGACGACCTGGCACCAGACCCAAAATATATATAAAATGTTGAATATCCTACACCTTAATACCAATAGCATAAAATGACTTAAATCAAGATAAGTAGTCTATAGCAAAAGAAACGCAAATGACTGTAGAATAAATAAGGCTAAAAATTAAAAATACGTAGATAAGGAAATTAGTGCCGCCGTATTAAGAACCAAGTTAGGTACAATAAGAGAAAATCTTCTACACGGTCAGTTTTTCAAATTGGTATTAGAAATAGTACATAGTGTATTAAGGGCGGTAAGTAGGGAATTACGATCGAGGCTCTAGTAGAAGCCCAAAGTCGAAGACTGAGGGCTTTCGACCCTCGACTCGTTCGTAATTCTCGTACAGCCCGTGAAACATAGAATGTTTTTCATCACATTTGCAGGTTAATAATTATGAATTATAGCTTCAATACACAAATTAGCACAACTATTATTACGAAATACGTGAACTTTTTTTAAGCTGATGGCGGGCTTTTTGCCCACGCCACAGATTATACAAATGAAATGTTTCGTTCAGAAATGATTAAGGGCAAATACTTACGTATGTATACAACCTTAACGTGAATCTATTAAAATAGATTATTAAGAACATTACTTGAGTATTTAAGTAATATTTAGCGAGATTGCAATGAAATTCCTGTTAAGATAACATTTTAAGACAATTTTTCAATTACGTGTACACTCCTCGCTTTAACTGGCATGACTTGTGTGCTGTGCTAAATGACACACAAGTCATGCCAGTTGTCATAAATGAATAAAAAATACTTACCAACTTTGGGTTTCATGTCAAAAAAAAGCTCGAGGGTTTTATATGGGGCATTACGGCCAAGTTAACCTGTATGTTTAGATACTGTTTACATGCAAGTGTGATGAAAAAGATATTATAGATAGGGCACAATCATTCCGGTTTAAAAACAACCTACTACTGTCAAAACTCGGTACTTTTGAAAAGATTAATTATACACAAAGTGTTAGTTATTCATCCAAAATTTATTTTATCACCTTCAAGCATGCTCCTTCAGAAACGATACACTTAAGCCAACGAATAATCCAATCATCAAAAGATTTTTTAAACGCGTTTTCGGGAATCGAATTTAAGAATTTGCAGTGATTACTTGCTGAATATAAATAGGAAATTACTGCATAAGTACTATATAAAGTAGGTTATATAGTTATGCAGTAATTTAGTCACCAAACGTTGGAGAGTCGACTTTGAAGGGCCACCGCGTCTGCCGTAAAATGGACGTAATGCGCGCAACGTTTGCACTAACGAACACTCATTTTGATAATAAAGTTTTATCATTTGGACGTGCTGCTCAATCGTGTAACTTGCCATGGTGATTTGGCATCAGTAACTGAAGAAATAACAACGCATTTGACAGATGCCGCCTAAACAACATGGCCGCCACAAACTGTCAACATCGACCATCCTTGTTGAAAGACCCTATATATATACATATTATATTCCGTTTTAGATAAATTATGTCGAGAGCATATTTTTTGGCTTTGTCGGCCGAAGAGCGGCGTAAGAAGCTCCTCAAAATCTTGCGACGAACAATGAGAGACTGTAGCAATCCATTAGCTCTTCCCACCAACGAGTTCGTTCTGTATCAATCACCGTTTAGAAAGACACATAAAAGTAATATACTAATGGATAAAGTTGTGACTTTGTTATTTTGACATTCATATTAGATGGCGCCATTTAAACTGGTCAGATAGATGATTCGCATCAACTTCAATTGAAATTTATCGATGGATATGGTGAACAAGATGGCTGCTCGATGGTTGGTTCTAAATCCAAGATTTTTCCTAGCATATATTCCATCGAATTCGCTCTTTTAAAATAGTACGGATCGACTCGTGAGACACAGAAAGTTCGGCGGCTATCTCTCTCAAACTTGAATGAGATTTTTCAGTCATTATTTCCTTTACTTTTGCAATGTAACTTCACTTGGAGACGTTGATGGCATACCAGAGCGAGGCAAATCATCCATTATGTCTCGACCGCTTTTGAATGCTTGGTAGTACTTATGAGTAGTGTGAGCACGAGAGGGCTCGTTGCTTCTGATGCTTATGATAAAGTTGATTCACCGTAACATTTTCAGTTACTCTGAACACGAAATTTTATTGGCGATGCAAAATTTAAGGCAAACTCTTAGTTCGATGTTATGGTCCATTATGAAATTAGCAATAACACTTGATATTATATAAGGGCATTTTTATTTTATATGGTGAAGGCTGCTTTTTGGTTGTCGCACTATAATAATCCGATGAAAAAAATATTGAGAAACATATTTTTTATGGAAAAGCTGTAGATATTTTTATAAATCTGATCTGTATAAATCTGATTTATTGGCGCATGAAAATTTAGTAATTAAATATTTGAAAATGGGTAAAACTATGCAGTTATACAAAAATAAACCTTACATTTGGACAATATGTTACGATACTGACCAAAAATTTGAGTTTGAATTAAAAATAAATATCTAACGACCCATTATAATATTTCTAGTTTCACTAACTGAAACATAAAAGTTCTTAGGAATAGTTTTCTCATTCACTTTTCAGCAATTGAATTTTTATCGCGATATGATTTTTGTTCCTAACAAGACATGCTTTTCTCAATGCACTATGAATAAATTAAAAATAAGACAAAATGTAGTAAACAGAAATGTGTAGTTCTGCTCGGAACTTTGTATATTGTGTGATATATATATTATAAGAATTCATAGTTCTAAGTCCTAAAACAATAATTATTTTTTAAAGGCTGTTTATTATAACCAGCGCCATTCAAAATGAAAAGGCCCATAATTAAAACAACAATGGCAATCTAAATAACACATGCAACTCAAATCCAGCGCCAAAATGGAAAATATTTGTGCCAATCTAACAACAAAAAAAAACAAAAATTAAATATGGTTCCATATTCAATTTTTGTTCTTTTTTATAAACAAATCATCTATTCCCAATACTTTTTGGACTGAGTGCATATCTTCCTCATTAGAATCAGCCTCTTTCCTATTAGTGAAAGAATTTTTCAAATCTATCCAGTAGTTTCAGTGCCTATTCAATGCAAACAATCAAATCTTTCCTCTTTAAACAAAAGTTTTTGGATATGTTTGTCAAAGAACGAGACCAATATTTGCACACTACCACACATCCCTTTATGATCTTGGGTAGGTAGGATAATTCTAGCCATAGTTTCTGAGTTACTTCTAGATCTGTTTTATATCTTCTCATCGAACGTCCGTAAAAGGCTACTTAGGAAAATACGCGCTGGCTGAGCAGCACACCAATATTGACGTGAAGGCGTATTAGGGTCTCTGTATTATTTTAGCACATAATAAGGCTCTTTAGTAAAGAGAATATAAAATATATGTATGTAAAAATAATATATCATTACACAAGTGCATGTTTGTTTAGAGAAAGACTATTTTACTGACTCCATCTCAGTGGAGGACAAGAGAGAGACACTTCCACAACACGAAAATATACGCTCTGGGAATGTTACCCGCAAGAAGTTGATGGTGTCGCGAATCATGTGGGGGCGCCGCAGTCGCACCGTCTTGTTGAAACAAAAGCTCTGACACATCAATACATTCAACTAAAGAACAGAGAACTCGGCAATTTTATTTCTATGACGCTCAGAGTTTTTGTTCACTCAGAGTTAGGCATTTCAGCTTCCAATCAACCAAAATAAGTCTCAGCACTGAACAAAACTTTGCATTAGAAAAGAGCATTAAGCTGAATTGTTATTTGCCTATTTCCCAGGTTGCAACTCTTTCACAAGCTGGATCTTGTACGGTCGTAAGCCAAGATCTCTACAAAATTTTCTACAAAGTGGCCATCCACTTTGCCTTTATACAGGCAGTGTTGCCTTTATACAGGTTGACCCGTAAGTCGATTCGTCATCGTGTGCAGAAATTAGAGCAGTACCCATGTACTGCTCTAATTTCTGCACACGATGACGAATCGACTTACGGGTCAACCTGTATAAAGGCAACACTGCCTGTTGCTCAGCTCTCTTTCCCTCTTGTGCTATATTATTGGAACTTTCGGTTGGTCATCATTTTGTTACATTAAATAACAGTACAAAATTTACATTAATTCCATACAAAACTTATGTCAAAGAAACAGTACCGAAGTAATATTTCAGAAACAATATGCTTTGATACATTCATAGAAAACTTAAAACAGATTTGTTGCTGATCTTTTTTTTTTATTATCATTCTTTTCTTAATACGATCCAAAGTACTATCACATCAACAAAAATCAAAACAAATCCTTAGAAAAAAAAAACTTACTAATAAATTGTGCTCTAAAATCTTGTAGGTAAATTTGACATAATAATTAAGTATCTATTACCTACCTTTTCATCTTTAGTTGGTGGCGAACCAGTACCGTTGTTTGCACTAGTGTTATCAGAAGTTTCAGTTGTCTCTGCGCCTGTAGCACCTGAAATTATAATAAATAGGGATTAAACACTAGTATGAAAATAAATAAGTATATTGACTTTATTCACCGTTATTGACCAGGGGGCCAACTCTCACCTATTACGAAACCATCATAAAAAGGAGCGTTTTGTTTCATGCTTAATATAATCATACGCAGTCACGAACTATCAGCGACCCAAAATCGCGTCAAACAATATTGGTTTGATCCTACTTAAAGTACGAATGAAATATGTATCACCGATGTGCCAACGAGATACAAGATGTTTATAATATAGCGTTATCCCGCTCGCACTGTCCAGAACTACAATGTTATGGAACGGTTTTATAGTTTTAAGGGCGTCTTGTACTAGCACAGTAGGCAAATTTAGCGTGCGAGAGTTGCAGGCTATGGACACTACGCGGCGCTGCGCTTTAGATGCACAGCGCTCGTCAGGTCGATGTCCCCAGCCGCACGCTATCAGCTTCATAGTGTAACTAAAACAGTTGATCTACTTTAGGTATCTGCTACTAAATCCAGTACTCAATTATTATCTTGTGACTATTCCCTTATAGTGCAACTAACACAGTTGATAACCTTTAACTATTACTATTAAAATACATACCGTTAAGTGCTTGGCGACAGATTTTCTACTTTGGGGTAGTAGCTAGCCAGGCGGGTATTCGCAAAATGCCCTACCACCATGCCAAATTACTGGTTCTATCTAGAGGACACATAGCGGCACATACCGTTAAGTGCTTGGCGACAGATTTTCTACTTGAGGGTTAGGTAGCTAGCCAGGCGAGTAATCTCAAATTGCTCTACCACTATACAAAATTACTGGTTCTGGATGACTCATAGCGGCACATATCGTTAAGTGCTTGGCGACAGATTTTCTACTTGACACATAGTGGTAGGAAGCCAGGCGGGTATTTGCAAAATGCCCTACCACCATGCAAAATTATTGGTTCTAGAGGACTCATAGCGGCACATACCGTTAAGTGCTTGGCGACAGATTTTCTACTTGACACATAGTGGTAGCAAGCCAGGCGGGTATTTATAAAATGCCCTACCACCATGCAAAATTACTGGTTCTCAAGGATACATAGCGGCACATAGCGTTAAGTGCTTGGCGACAGATTTTTTACTTGAGGGAGGTAGGTAGCCAGGCGGGTTTTCTCGAAATGCCCTACCACCATGTAAATTACTAGTTCTAGAGGACTCATAGGGGCACATACCGTTAAGTGCTTGGCGACAGATTTTTTACTTGAGGGAGGTAGCTAGCCAGGCTGGTAATCGCAAATTGCCCTACCACCATGCACAACTACTAGTTCTCAAGGATACATAGCGGCACATAGCGTTAAGTACTTGGCGACAGATTTTCTACTTGACACATAGTGGTAGCAAGCCAGGCGGGTATTTATAAAATTCCCTACCACCATGCAAAATTACTGGTTCTCAAGGATATATAGCGGCACATAGCGTTAAGTGCTTGGCGACAGATTTTCTACTTGACACATAGTGGTAGGAAGCCAGGCAAGTATTTGCAAAATGCCCTACCACCATGCAAAATTATTGTTTCTGGAGGACTCATAGCGGCACATACCGTTTAGTGCTTGGCGACAGATTTTCTACTTGACACATAGTGGTAGCAAGCCTGGCGGGTATTTACAAAATGCCCTACCACCATGCCAAATAACTGGTTCTAGAGGACACATAGCGGCACATAGCGTTAAGTGCTTGGCGACAGATTTTCTACTTGACACATAGTGGTAGCAAGCCAGGCGGGTATTTGCAAAATGCCCTACCACCATGCAAAATTATTGGTTCTAGAGGACTCATAGAGGCACATACCGTTAAGTGCTAGGCGACAGATTTTCTACTTGACACATAGTGGGAGCAAGCCAGGCGAGTATTTATAAAATGCCCTACCACCCTGCAAAATTACTGGTTCTCAAGGATACATAGCGGCACATAGCGTTAAGTGCTTGGCGACAGATTTTCTACTTGACACATAGTGCTAGGAAGCCAGGCGGGTATTTGCAAAATGCCCTCCCACCATGCAAAATTATTGGTTCTGGAGGACTCATAGCGGCACATACCGTTAAGTGCTTGGCGACAGATTTTCTACTTGACACATAGTGGTAGCAAGCCAGGCGGGTATTTACAAAATGCCCTACCACCATGCCAAATAACTGGTTCTAGAGGACACATAGCGGCACATAGCGTTAAGTGCTTGGCGACAGATTTTCTACTTGACACATAGTGGTAGCAAGCCAGGCGGGTATTTATAAAATGCCCTACCACCATGCAAAATTACTGGTTCTCAAGGATACATAGCGGCACATAGCGTTAAGTGCTTGGCGACAGATTTTCTACTTGACACATAGTGGTAGCAAGCCAGGCGGGCATTCGCAAAATACCCTACCACCATGCAAAATTACTGGTTCTGGAGGACTCATAGCGGCACATACCGTTAAGTGCTTGGCGACAGATTTTTTACTGGAGGGAGATAGCTAGCCAGGCTGGTAATCGCAAATGGCCCTACCACCATGCAAAACTGCTAGTTCTCAAGGATACATAGCGGCACATAGCGTTAAGTGCTTGGCGACAGATTTTCTACTTGACACATAGTGATAGCAAGCCAGGCGGATATTTACAAAATGCCCTACAACCATGCCAAATTACTAGTTCTAGAGGACTCATAGCGGCACATACCGTTAAGTGCTTGGCGACAGATTTTTTTACTGGAGGGAGGTAGCTTCTTAGAGGGCACTGCTGCTCACTTTCCGGTATTTTCCCTTAGTTGCCTCTTACGACACCCACAGTTAGTAATTGGGGCGTGACCATACTATACTTTTTATACTGTGGCGCGTGAAAACAATGCCATCGAGAAAGTATTTTTTTTATTTGGCATGGTTTGAAATGACGTACAAGACACTCGCCTGATGGAAGATTCATGCCAGCGGATAACCATAAATGATGCAGTGTCACCATTCTGCTAATAATAATTCAGTTTATAAATATTTCTAGCTCGTAATCGCCGGAGAGAATTTTGCTGGAGACAACGACACGCGTCCTACCTCGATGACGCCTAGGCGGGTACTGAATGAGGTGCGCGAGAGCTTGAATCTTTAGATTTGTAGTTTATTTATTCTTGTTAAAAAACTATAGCTAAATTTGAAAATGTGCCTTCAAACGTTACTAATAAATAACAAGCTCTATCCATTGGTAAAACTTCCACATAGTTTCATGATAGTATCTTTTAGTTCTACCTGATTTAAGTAGCGATATGGTGTCATGTTTGACATTTTTTTTATCGAAGAAATTGTTCATAATCACGTTTTTGACTTTGTACGTTCCTGGAGAGTATGTTTAACTTTATATAAATGATTTTATATATTCTAAATTTTCAATTCTATTCGAGTTACAGATTTTAAAAAATGTCTTAAGTAGGTACAACCTCGCCTTAAGATATTTTATTGTCTGTTGCACAACAACTCTCTGTAGCTTTTTATAATTTCTCTCATCAAATAGCGTTGCTGCATTTATTTTAAAGTATAAAATAAATAAAAACATTGTATGTAATTTACACATTGATTAAACCCATTTTTATCGTAAAATAGTCAAAATCAAGTTTAAATCCGCTGCTAGAATGTAACTTTTTGTTTTTCTTTAATATAACGTGGATAAACATGACGGATTTGTCGTTGGAACAGTAATACTTCGTATTAAATGTAACGTCAGAGTTCGCGAATAGAATGAACAATTTGTTTTGACGCCATCAAAACGCTAAACGATTCCATTACCGATTGCAGGCTTGCTTAACTAACGTGGAGGTATAAAATTTAGCAGTAAGATTAAGTTATTATTACCATAAGAGGTGAGAGTTGGCCCCCAGGCCTAGAAAGAACGGTGTTAGCGCCTGTTGACTGAAAAAGCTTATCCCACTCATATAATATAGTACAACGCGTTACATTGATACATTGACCAATTAAATACTATTTTGGGCCAGTGATGGCCCTGTGCCAATGGTTGTGGACCGCTGTCAGGAGCAGGTAAATAGTTCGTATCCCGCCGCCGCGGGCTTAAGCTTTTACCAACCGATCATATCACCATTTACCAGCAGATTAAATAAGGCTAACTTATACTTTAAAATAATTTCTTATGATTTTTATTTATTTACATTATAAAAGGAGAAGAATGTGTGTTGAAAAGATGGAAAGAGCCTTTTGAAAGTTTATTTAAAAGAGAGGGAACACTGGACCAGGTTCCAGAAACCTATATGAATACAAGTGATGATGGAAATGAAATAAGAGTGGATGAGATTTTGAAAGCGTTAAAGGGCATTAAATTAGGTAACGTGCAGGATATGATAGTGTCAGTCGAAATGCTGAGAGCTGGGCGAGGCATAGTAGCTAGTCTGTTGCACCGCCTTTTTAATATGTGTTGGTGGAGCAGCCAATTAACCAGGTTGCTGGTGCAAGTCTGTGATTGTGCCGCTATATAAAGAAAAAGGGTCACAAAAAGACTGCAAGAATTACCGCGGAATCAACCTCCTAAGCGTCGTCGGTAAACTATATTATTATGCGAAAATGATAATAAAAGAGACAGGTAATAAAGTGTATGCACAAGCAGGGTTTAGAAAGGGAACGGATGTACGGATCAGGTCTTTTCTTTACGGTGCATAGCCAAAAAATGCTTGGCGAAAAGCCAAAAGGTCTATTGCCTTTTCGTAGATTTAGCAAAGCCTTATGACAGGGTGAGTAAGCATGAACTGTTGTCAGCATTGTATATGCATGGGCTGAATGGTAACCTGATCCAAGTGCTGAAATCCCTCTATAAGGATTCCGGTGCTTGTGTTAGGATAAACGGGACATACACTAATTGGTTATACATCGAAAAAGGTGTTAGACAAGGATGTGTAGCGTCCCTGTGGCTGTTCAACTTATTCATGGATAATTGTTTAGCAAATTTGAGAGACAGTGAATGTGGACTAGGAATGAACGAGTTACTCCTCAAATGTCTTTCTTCTCTACGCTGACGACCTAGTGATACTTGCGTCTTCGGTAAAGGAGATGCAAAAATGGTAAATGTTATGGCTTTAGAAAGAAAGGGAATGAAAATAAACGTATATAAGGCAAAAGTTTTTTTTATTAATTTTATTGTGACAGGACAAGGTCGACGCCCACCTGATATTAAGCGGACAAACCTCTGCCTATAACAAATGCATTTCGTCACAAGTCACGAATTGCACTGCGCCCATCACTTTGAGATTGAGTCGTTAAGTCTCATTTGCTTGTTTTTCACTAGCATCCATACCATTCAAACTGGAACGTAGCAATGCGAACATTACTGCTTGGGGGTGAAATAGGTATGGTGGCAGTACTTCCCTGGACGAACTCGCACTAAGATTTCTACTGTGGAGATCTTGTAGTGTAGGTAAAGTTTATCCCTCTATATCTATCTCTATCTACGAGATCCATTAATATCTATCAGGTATCATACTAACCGGCTTGTATATGGTTGGCGTTCCCGCGCTCGGCCTCGTGCTCACGTACTACTGCGTCCAGGTTGAAGCGGCGTCGGTACGAGATAAAGAAGGATCGCACGTGCGCCTCTGTTTTTGTGCCCAACGTTTCGGCGATCGCTTGGAAATCTCGCCCTGGATCAGATATTAGTAATTAGATAGATAGATATACACGTTACTGAGACACCATTATATCACTATGCATTTAAACTTACGTGACTAGAAAATAAGATATATTTTGCCAAATGCGAGTTGGACCTGGCTCAATAAGGGTACCGCATCGCAACAACCCATATAAGAAAAAGAAAAAAAAGGCACGCTGCGAACTGATAGTGGGCTAGAGCATTTGGACTGCCTATGAGTCCAAATGCTTTTATTGTAGTAGCACTTCGACTGTCACCCATTTCTTTATTCTTTTTATAGTCCGGTCAATTTAGACCAAAAAATGAGAGTGAAGTTACATAAAGTCCCAACAAGCTGAATTTCTGTGAAATTGTTCAAAACATAATTATAAACAATGTCTAGAAGTTCCCCATTATTCCCGTGTATAGATTTTTTTTTATTCAAGGTCAAAGGTCGAAAAAATAGGTTTTTCGCGATTTTCAGCAAAACGGTAAGTTTTATCATAAAAATACCTAAGACAAAAATTGTAGATCATAAAATTATCTATAAAAAATGTATCAATACTTTTTTTCTTACGAGCCACTACTGAGATATAACGATTCAAAAAGGTATAAAAGTTGTTATCGTCATAATATGCATGAGTACGCCACGTATATACATCTAGAGTTGTTATTTTTTAAATATATATAAATGTTTAAATATTCGCAGCAGCTCAGCATCAATCAGATATATATTCATCAAAAAGTTTATTTACTTTTGCAAAGTGTCAAGATCATGTACTATTTTTACACGCAATAACTGGCTGTGATACGACATCTGCATTTTACAGGAGGGGTAAAACAGCAGTTTTCAAAATGTTTGAAAAACAAGATTTAATTCAATGTGCTGAAGTTTTTAAAAAGAGTAATTCAACTCAACAAGAAGTTAATACCAACCGCATCCGCTTTCTTCTTTCTATGTACGGAGCTCCTAAAAAAACTACCTGTTTAGATAAGCATCGATATGCATGTTTCGTTAAAAATACTAAAAATAAAAAACAAGTTCAACTAGCTTGTCTTCCTCCAACCTCAGTTGCTGCTCACCAACATCTTTTTCGAGTATATTACCAAGTTCAAGTGTGGCTTGGTTATCAGCTAGACCCTACAGACTGGGGTTGGAAGTTGGTCAACAATATATTAGAGCCAGGTCAAACTTTACTTCCACCTGCGCCGGAAAAACTGCTGAACACTATTTTTTGCAACTGCAAAAAGGGATGAAGAACAAGAAGAAGAACAAGAATTTGAAACTTACGAATAAGACGAACGAACTTCAACACTTTTTTTTTAATTTACATCGCTTGTATCTTTTCCAATCTTTGAAAATTACCGTTATTTTGCAATAGTTTTACATAAACAGGATCACAACTGGCCCGTGGAGTAGGCCTACTGGGGAAATCATGTTAAAAAAACGCGCTAATTACACTATCTCATAGGTGGCGTGGAAACGTGTGCATATTATGACGATAACAACTTTTATAACTTTTTGAATCGTTATATCTCAGAAACGGTGGCTGGTAAGAAAAAAAATATTGATACATTTTTTATAGATAATTTTATGATCTACAATTTTTGTCTTAGGTACTTTATGATAAACTTACCGTTTTGCTGAAAATCGCGAAAATCTCATTCTTTTGACCTTTGACCTTGAATAAAAAAAAACCATACACGGGAATGATGGGGAACTTCTAGACATTGTTTATAATTATGTTTTGAACAATTTCACAGAAATTCAGCTTGTTGGGACTTTATGTAACTTCGAATGTCTAAATTGACCGGACTATTAGATTAAAAGAAATTTTACTAACTAGGTTTTTTTTTTACATGTCATTGTTTTATTCTACGAAATGAACGTTAAACGATGATTACCCCTCATGCTAAGATGCAAAAAAGTTTAATATTCCTGTCTTCTAAAGTATTCAAGCCCCCTTTAAATAATTAAATTAATTTTTAATTTAACATTCAGTTTTGGATGTCGTAAAATGCTACTAATGAATTTTCGTAAATGCAAGTTCAGCATATACAACTATTAATAGAGTGAACAAAAACCATTTTGACATTTAATTGACTACATCAACCATTGACTTGGAACATAACCTCATTGCTGTTGAGTGCCTTATCTGTAGAAACACTACACTGTTGCTCATTTGAGGAAAACTAAGGAAATATTTTCCGTCTTTTTTTTTTGTCAAAAATCATTCTAGCAGGATATAGAACATTAAAGATGTCTAAGCTTTTCTTCATGCAAAAAGCATGGTGATTACGGTGGTGCAATATGAAAGCAATATTTTCCATAATAGATCTCAAAATTCAACTTACTGGCACCAATGAAGGACTGTGTTATACATACATGATTTTATGAGTTATTATGACTCACCATATTTTCTGACGGCAGTAACGGCCATGAGTAATTCGTCATTAGTCCACCGAGAGTTTATCTTCGCAGGGGGTTCCCCAGGTCTCAGTTCTTCAACGCCACTGTCACCGACTTTGCGCTTCATTGCGCTTAATTGCTGCTTATTCTGCTGCACCTATCACAAACAAAATATCAGTCCCACACCAACTAAACTGCCTGTAAAAGAAACAAATTTATTATAATACTGAACATTGTGCATATCTGGATTATCCAATACTACTCAGGACAAGGGCGCGCAGCAAACTAAGCACGAATGAGAATAAGCTGGACAAATAAATAAATAACTAGATGAAAAAAGTAAATAGTATGTGTGCAGAATACATTTTCCAACAATACCTCCTAACAGCGTTGCAGTTTTAATGAGCGCTAATAAGTTATTTAGAAACTAACAATCAGGTATTTCCTCACATTCTCACATTACATCACACGGCCGATTAGAGATGGTTTTGTTTGAGTAGAGTAGCAACGTGCAAGGTCCGCGTCGGCAGAATGGTAAGGTGTAGTAGTAACGATGAGAATGTGTTGCAATGCAACGGCACTACGTAGCGACATGGTGGCGACATTGTTTGGTTTGCGTCTTACTTGTCTCTTTAGGGATATGATTTCTCTGTCCATAGCTTTGAGCACGGCCTCGCCCTGATTGACGAGACCGGGCTGCGGCGGATCACCGGGCTGCGGGCCGGTCGCCATGGCCACGAGATCATCGTGATTGATGTAAATGCCGCGCGGCAGCCGATGCTTGTACCGCTGTTGTTTCGAGCCGGGCCCGCGCCGTCCCGACGGCCCGCACAGCGGCCTCATCGTCCCCGTGTGTCTGTCACATCACCGCCAATGTTCAAATAACAATCCCTACGTACTAAATACAGCACTAACAATCAAATCGATTACATGCAAATTATTGCAAACATATTAGTTATAAATGGATGGATTATCGTTACCGACCTGGCGTGCACGAGGCATGCCTGACATAACTTCTGCGAGTTGTGTGCCGTGGTTTGGTTGCACAGAATGCCGCACACAGTGCACCACTTCCCAGCTTCGCCGCCGCCCTCGCCCTAAACCCCAATCAACACTTTACAATCCTGCCTATTATCTATTGGCGTTTACTAACTTTTACGAAACGGCACATTAGCACTGGTAAGACAATGATCTCTCACACACTTCTTTTAAAAACCCATTCTATTATTTAAATTATATTCTGCACACATTAGAAAATACATTATATCATTGCCTGTATGGGGCTATTAAAGGAAGCATGCGGGAACACTGTGAGGAGTTAGGATAGGTAAGTATAGATTTAAATATATAACAATTAAAAGGATTACACAGTAACTAACACTTGAGATCTCAGCAAAGACTTTCTTGTGTTTACTTTGCTTTGTATGTATCTGCAGAAATCAAAAATGTTAGAAACTGGTGGCCATGTGTAAATTTTATTTACATCTGAGATGCTTAAATGCATAACAATATAATCATGATAATTAAAAAAGGTGAAACAATTGAACAAAAAAATAAATAAATATCTAATTAGATTATTTTCGTCAGCAAGATATTACCTTTTATAAATATGAAAAATATTTTATATCCTAATCCGCATTTATTGGATGGATTAGCATGTAAATGCTAAATACAATGTATGTGTAGATACTAACAATTAATTTTATTAAATTACTAATTGTAAGTATCTATTAAAACATTGAATTATTAAACTTTGATTCTTGTCAAGTCTTACATGTGATTCTGTAGCTAATCATCTCAGAAATAATTAATATTTATCAGAATTAATTATGCTGGAAATTGAATCAAAGACCACATGGAAAGAATATGAGGATATATAATTTGATTAGTACCTATTTTAAACACATTAAACTTTCCTTGTAGTCCATACTTTTAAGATGCTTAAACAGCAAAAACAACATGGGTGTTAATCATGGTTGTAAATGAGTTACAGTAGATAAAAATGCAGAGTGGTTGAACTAAAACAAAAAATAAGCAGTTGAAATATGCAACATAATACTAACGTAATAGATTTTTGTTTGTTGGATGAAATGATTACAGTTACTTGAATAATTTAAATCCATAGAATTCAATATGATGAGATCAAAATGTTCAAACAACTGTTTCATGCAACAAGTTCAAATCATGATCTGAAAATATTTAAGCCAGCCAGAAATTATTAAACATAAACCAGTGTTTTTCAACATGTGAGCCGGAAACCTGTTCCATTGATTGTTACTTATTATCTTAGATAAGGCCCAAACATTTAAAAACTTGTAGGAAATACAGGAGTGTTGGATTGAAAATCAGCAGATTGAAACCTTGTGAATCAATCCAGTGAAGTTAATGGTACATCAAGATTCTGATCTCCCTTATATCAGATTCATTGATACAAAATGATGGTGACACTGACTAAGAAGTGAGAACAGTATGCAGGCATGATGAATTAAATAGGACCACATGTGATCCGTACTTAGTAGTATAAAATATAAGACCTGTTATGATGTATAGATCTGAACTGGGAAACAAAGAAGATAAATGAAAGCAAATCGCATGTTGCAGAAGTACAAATAAGATGGATGAGCGATGTGACTAGAAAAGAAAGATAACAATTGAATGTAACAGAGAAGCATAAAAATTGCTCTAATGATGGAAACATTGAGGAGTTATAGACTAGTGTGATTTGGGCATGGCATGAGGAGCAATGAATATCATGAGAAGAGTGGTGAATAGAATGTTAATGTCTAGATAGGGATAGAATGCCAAAAATGGTATGGTTTTAGTAACTAGCCAGAACTTTCACAACAACATAAATTCCTCCTTGGGGTATTGGCTGAAAATCAGTGTGCTTTAGTCTTAGACAACAAGCATTATACTGAGACAAGGCTTGTTCAATACAACTAGACATCTCAATACCGCAATAATCATAAAGGATAATTGTTTATTAAAACTTTATAGGATTAAGGTGTAAATTAGATACTTATTGGAATATTTTTGTACAATTTTTTTGTACAATTGGATAAAATTTCTTATGTCTTTTTTTGTCTATACGCTTTTCCTTTGATCTCCATTGGCATTCGGAGGTCCAACCCTGCATTTATCCTGTTTTCACATTGCAATTAATATCATCATCGTTTTGCATCAATGAATCGATACCGAAAATCAGAGTAGACTGGTAAGGCTACACCATTTTCAACAACAAACTAGATAAATAAATGATGTCACAGACCAGTTTTAGTGCTTCTCATTTTCCAACTTTTTCCAATTACAATGAGTGGCCACTTGTAGCAGATGTGTTGTGGGAGTATTGTCATGTAGAGTGTATCCTCCATTTTCAATCTGAGTCTCTAATCTTTCCTGCCTCATTTCATATCTGCTCTAGAACCAGATTGCATATTCTCAAACAAGAACATTGTCATTTAATTTTGCAAACACCTTACAACATATCAAAGGGTCCATAATGAGGAACTTATATGAATTATGTATTTCCATGAAGTAATGCCTGAGTCTATTAATTACCAACAGCTCATAAGAGCTCTTATAATAAGGGCTTCAAGACACAATCCCTGGTGTAGCCCTGCAGCTACTTTGAATAGTTTGGTAATGCCAGCATCTGACTGCAAGTGTGTACAACCTTGTAGTACATGGAATGAATAACCGGCAAGTATTTTCCAGGCATTCTTTTCTCTTTCAGAGCCCACCGCAGACCTCTTTCAGTACTCAGTTGTCTGAATCTACCCATAGGTAGAGAACCATAAATAGGCTTTTCTGTGCACATCTGAAATTCTGTCTGAAGTGCATATATGCCAACCATCTCTCCAAATAAAAGTAAATTGATTATGAGTAACTTCTCTTCACTCTTTCTTTAGTTCTTTTCTCTCTCACTAGCACTTTCTATCAAATCTTTATAATATGTAACGTAAGCTTTCCACAATAGATGTCAATCTTGTACATTAACCTTGTTTTTAATGTAGTTAAAAAATTAATCATCTAATTTTGTATCAAAACAAGCTCGCTTGTATATAATGAATTATCTCTCATATAAGCAAAGTTTAAGTACCTAGATTAATATTGTAGGCAATAAGGCCTTATTGGCCATAGTACAACAAAACCTCTTGACAACAAATGTATTATAGAGCATGCGATGGATGGAGCACCACATTGTGGGTACTAGCCCATTATGTTGTTATATCTGTTTAAGAAAAGATTAAAAGCAATGTGAGGACACGGGATACATGAAACTTCTAAAGAGGTCACTATGAAAAACACTGACCTTGTCAATGCATTAAAATAGCCTCCTAAAACCTGGCTGTCATGTTTAAGAACATATTAAAACATGTCGCCAAGTCCTGGCTTTTATAAAACATGACTTTTCATAAAGGAATGTTGAAGAAGATTATCCATAACAACAACTTTAGTCCTTAATGACAAGTAGGACTTTCAAAATGTCAGGTATTAGGAGGATACAGCACATTATGACATGACAGCAAACAATAATTGAGAAGTACATTGAAGACAGATACTAATATAATAACTGAGAAACATCAAGTGATATATGGCATCACATAATTATAGCAAGAATGTATGAATACATTAAACTTTGTGGCAAGACAGTGTGCAAGACAGTGGGTTGGAGATACACCCACCTGCACCTGAGCAGCGTGGTGACCGGCGGTGCGCAGCGCTGGACCGCCCACCGGCGCCAAAGTACCCCTCCCACCACGCACAATACCACGGTGGATAGTCCACTTCTGTCATATTATACAATATTCTTATCTCATATTACAACATGACCTGCCTCCAGTATACCTACCTACATTCAACTAAAATTTTGAAGCTTTTAAATAAACACATGGCTAGTAAATCTACATGCAGAGCAAAAAAGTAAATCATGATCAACACAACAAGAAACTACCTGTTTCTTTTCCGTTAGTTATAAATGCAATATAGGGTCAATTCTGTAAATCTTCCACTCTGCATTTTCATTTCCTATCAAGGCCACTTGTTGGACAATCCAGATATACTGTCAATTGTAAACTTAGTACAAAGGGATTAACAAAAGGTAAAAATCAGTCCCATGTAAAACAGTGAGTAAATATGTGTAAACATTTACTTGTTAGAAATATTTTGATAAAATTTGATCCAGTTTTTGCTGTAACAGATGCTACATACCTTCTCATCATTATCTGACTCTTTGTCTGATCCACCAGGTTCAGAGCCTGCTCCAGATTCTCGTTTGCCAGATCCTGAGCCAGTAGCATTGCGGCCTTCACTGGCCACATCCATTAGTGAAGCTCGAGCTCTTGTCTTCTTCCAGGAGTAGTAGTATTTCACTAATGATGCTATCGATTTGTCTGGTAACTGTCAAATTAAAATTTATTATAACAGCTGAAGTTTTGGAAACAAAGAAATGCAATGCAACATACCACAACATACCATTTGTCGTATTCTATGAAAACTTTTGCCATGAAATTGGAAAGCTTGCTCAAATAGAACCTTGTCTTCCACAGTCCACTCATCAGGAAAAGGTGTAAAATTAGCAAGATCCATGCTAGCCCGGCTAAGATCATGTTTGTGCCAGAACAACATCCCAAGTGCCTGTTCTCCATTATAGCCATATTTTTCTTTAGCTGTTGTTATGTATTCATCCACTACAACATTTTAAAGGTGTCAGAAAAACAGAACAAAATTAATGTATATTTTAACAATATGATTCTGATGAACTTACATTTCAAATCAGATATGTCACATGTAGGAGACCAAACCAATAATGCTCGATCAGATGTAAGCTCGGGCTTCCTTTGTTCAACTGGTTCTAACTCTGGACAAACTGCTTGATAATCCCGTCCAACTCTAATTTTCTCAGCTGCAAATGGCACTACTGCTTGGTTTCATGTTACATTGTTGATGAGATGAGCGCAGCATGAAGGCGATGATGGAAAGCATAAAAAAACAAAGCATGTAATCAGATGACAATGAAGTTACCATTGCACCAATGCTATAGCAGGATAAAGGGTTATATTAAAGACTAGGTAATTGTGCCAAGTTGTTATGTACGTAGTAAGAAACACGTAAGTATATGTATGCGTCTAAAAAGTTCACATGATTCAGCATGAGAAAAGCTCACTGAACATATCGATGTAGATAATTTAATTTGAATAGGATATTTTCTAAAATATTCTAGTACCATTTTCGTCCTCAGAACTGGAATCTGGACTTCCATGGCCATTGGGGCTTGGCCCCCTTGACCGCTTCCCGTTTCGCACGTCGTTACTTCGTTCGGCTAATACCATGATTTCACACTTATTTACATAAAATTCACTATGTCCTCTAGTATCTCACAAACACCCCTATTTTCCTGTAGTGAAGGGCAAATAAAACTTAAATTAAAGTCTAAAAGCTTAGTGCTAAAATTCAAACGTGATTCAAACCACCGCATCAATAATTTGACACAAGACTGAACAGCTGTAACAATTCATTCAATGGCGTCTGTACTTCAGGCACGTAGTCATTAAAATTACTTTAAAAATTTTGAGACATTATTTAGAAAGGTTATATGATTTGACAAAAATTCAGCGAATATAAAAATAAATAACTGTTAGTATTTTGAAAAATGTTGATGGATAATTTATTTTCCCAACATTATTTATAACTGGCAATTACTAAATACAGGCTTTTGAAAATGTACCATAAATCAGCAGTTATGACAAATGCTACTAATTTATGATTTTGTCTTAATAATTAAGATAAATTATATGAACAATAAAGTAGATATGGATCTAATAGTTTCATTATCTATTTTGGTAACCCAACTTTCTTCTTTGTTTATATTTCCAGCGCTAAAAAATTTAATTCCAACTTCTTCATTTTTCAATCAGAGATGGCGTTAGCTATCCACACAACATTACTCTCAGGAAATAATTAGTTTTAATCTACGAATGAATATTCGTAGGTTTGAATAATTTTAAAGACTTAAAATCAACTATTGGCTCCACTAGACTCTATTCATTGAATATTTTTGTGATTCAACTCAAGTTACCAAGTAATTCGTCGTCGGCGGCCATTTTGTTATTACCAGACCAGCTGTCTTTGATTACAAGCTCAAACTCAAACCCAATGCTGATATACTTCCTGAAATGGATATAAAGCTATTTTTAGGTTTCTCGGAGAGCATAGTGAAATATGGTATTATTCTGTAGCGTAGATTCTGTAGGTATTTTCACAGCAACCGAAACAGATTATGGTTGGCCAAAAATCGTCGTCTCCATAAACAGATTACCAAATTAGTTTACATGCAACATAATATTCTGATGCAACGACTCCATTAATGAAAATAAAAAGGGTTCTTTTTAAAATAAGTTTGTATTACTTGTAATTTCATTGTTTAGTAACTAAGCAACGGTTGATAGAAAAGTTTCTTATTGACTGAGGTAATGTTCATCTACAAATAAAAAAACTTATAGGTAGGTTTATCACAAGATTTTGTTTTTATTTTATTGGCCTTTTACTGTGCTGTTTCCGGCCTATGTCAGGTCATGGCCCCAGCCATAGACAAGTCTTGAGGGGCGTTCGTTTTGGCTCGATTGCGTTTGTAGCAGTTTCAAAAGTGGCATTTGTGTTTTAGCGTTCGGATAGAAGCTTTTGCTATTTTTGACCACCAATTACTGCATGCTATCCGAACGGCTTAAAACATACTTTGACAACCGCCAATATTTTAACAATTTTGCACAGTACGAAACATGGAATCAATCTCTAAAATTAACAAAAAGTAGGTACCTATATTATTATTATTTCTTTGTTAATGGCTTCTGATAGTTACTATTATAAAAAACTTGTGAAACTCTTCAATCGCGCCAAATACAACTGTCAAAACAGCAGTTGTCAAAAAACGATCACAACGATCCCACGGCAAGACATGGGTCAAAAATATCACTTTTCTCTGTCATTTGTAGCGTTTTCAAAGCTATCCGAACGGTGAGCGAAAACGATATTTTTGCTCACGAAGTCCCAAAACGAACGGCCCGTGTGATCGTTTTTAGCGTTTGTGAGTGTTATTTTTGGCACCGATAGCCTATCCGAACGCCCTAATAATGGTATTGAATTACAGACATGCAGAGTCCAAGTTTTACAAACTGGTCCTATCCGGTTAGTCCAACTATGGGACTTGGGCATTTGCCATGGAGATGTTCCTGATAAACTGTGGCCTATGGGACTGCATACAAGGTAGGTACTACTGTAGTACAGTAGTAGTACTGTAACCGAAGCGATAAGCGGGATGCTAAAGCTCGATCGAAAATGCTGAGTGTTTATCCTCTTGTATTAAAATCACAAACAGCCTATGAGACGTAGATAGCTCTTATAAAAGCATATGCAGTTAGTGGATTGACACGGAGGTTGTCGCTACTAGGAAAATTATTCAGCATAAAATTATTTTATTATTATATTATTTTTAATTACTGCAGTAGCCGCAGGATTGTTTATGGGAGAAAGCAGCATGAGTTGTGCAGAGACAGCTGCCATTGCTAGACAGTCAAGTGAATGGATTCTTGGTTCTGGTGCGTCATCGCATATGATTTCTAAAAGCGTTTTGTTCACAGATGTTAAAAACGCCCAACGTTGCATCCGTACAGCTGGTAGTGAAAAAGTTGTTTCTATTTTACAAGGGAACATGTAGAGAACTGTACGACATGGTAACATATATTTTAGATATGTTTTGTATGTACCAGAAATTTTGATGAATTTACTATCTTTAAGTAAAATTGCGGCACATGGTCTTATTGTTATTTTTGATAAAAATTTCTTGTTGAGTTTTTATAACAGAAGTTGTTTCTTTACAATGTTGTAGTGCATTGTTAACAGCATCAGTTAAAAACGGGCTTTTATGTTTTAGATCAGAATATCGATAAAGCAATGGTTGTTCTTGATGAAGATCACTGCGCACGAACTATGGCACCGGAGTCTTGGTCGTCTTTCCCGAGTACAAATGGGTAGGTTGAAACCATTAGTAGAAGGGCTTAGCTTTGGAGCGGAGAACACTGAACCATGCGGTGCATGCTGTAACGATAAACAATGCGTTAAAAATTTCCCAAAAGGAAAAGCAAATAGAGCCACGGAGCTTTTGGTGATAAAACACACCGACGTAGCAGGACCTATGGAAGAAGTGACATGGAGCGGAGGTAATATTGCCTTATTTTTTTTAAGACTATAGTAGAAAAGTTTTTGGCTAATTACTGTACCTAATCCAAATCTGATGTTTTCGGTAAAAAATTACAGAATTTATAAGGTCTTGGTGGTTGGAACAAGAATATAAAATGTCTCAGAAGCGATAACGGGACTGAATATACTAGAAACGAATTACAAATATTTTTGAAAGAAAATGGAATACCTCATAAGACGAGTGTAGCTCACACTCCTCAACAAAACGTAGTAGCGGACGCACTATCCGCACTATTGTTGCGAAAGCGAGGTGCATACATCAAAATGCGATATTGCATAAAAATAGATCACCTTCAGTGGCAATTTCGGCTGTACCTGAAGATATGGACGTGAAAGAAAAAATATGTATCTCATTTAAAGATTTTCGAAAGCAAGGTACATGTTTTAGTAAAAGGCAATACAAGAAATAAATTTGATTCAAAGTCTACTGAAATGATCATGGTTGGCAACAGTGAGAATCAAAATGGATACAGATAGGTATGTAGATAACATATATAATGTGAGGCGAGTAATTGTTGCTTGAGATGTTATGTTTGTGGAAAGAACGTCGTGCAACACTGGTATCATATGAACACCACAAATTGTAGATATCTCAGAGATCCTAGCCTAGCAAAATAGACCTGAACCAGTAAGAACTATAATCCCTACTGAAGTTACTAAAATTGAATGTTCAGAACGGGAACAAATGAGTATAGAGAGGGAACAGGAGAGTTCAGAGAGGGATGGAGAAGAAATAGATGGAAGAAATTATATATTAAAGAATTTCACAATTTTCATATTACTTCTACAAACTGAGTAAAATAAAAAATCAGGACATTATATTTGCTACATAGCTTCTCAAAAGGTACAAATAAAACAACTGAAACTTAAGAGTAACATATTGAAAGTGGCTTAATTAGTTGCTAATAATACTTGCAGAATCTACACTAAGATGTACTCTTGTGTTGTAAATTCTGCATTCCCTTCCTAGGTACAAAATTAGTAATTAATACATTGTCTATGGTGTTCAATTATAAAAAAAAAAGTTATATGGATACTATTGAATTTACATAATGTATTTATATATAGATATATATATTTATAATATAAATGTGTGCGTGAGGGTATGAGTGTTGTGTTGTGTGTAAGTGGCAGGTTATTAGAGTGAGTAGGTGAGATGAAATTATGTGTATGTACCTGAGTGTAAAGTTGAGTGTAGTGGTATGCAGTTAGACTAGATTGTAGTAGTGTTTTATCATACAATTACCTTTATCAGCCTTTCGGTTTCTTCTTGAGTTATGTTTTGTAACCAATTTTTAAGATTAGCTTTTGCTTCCCTATTATTTAATTTCACAAAATCTGTTATGACTCTATTTACATTGTTGTACAAATATGGTCCCAGAAAGCAAATATGTCGCTTTGCAAGTGCAGAGTTAAATTTTTTCCTATTAAAAATTAAATCTTTCCTTCTTTTCGTACTAAAATTATATTCTATTAAACTGCTTTTTTTATGTTGTGTGAGTATGGTATTCTGGATGAATAACTGGCGAACTGTCAGTACTTTACAGTCCGCGTAAAGATCTGTAGTTGAAAAAAGAAATGGTTTTGATGTTGCAACCTTTAATACGGCTCTTTGTGCACGTTCTATTAGCATCATATACGTTATGCCGGCGCCACCCCATGAAGTATTGCAATATGTAAGTATAGATTTACAGAGGGCGTTGTACACACTAATAACTAAAGTGCGATCGGCAACATCACGCAGGTTTTTAAAGACGAAAATAAGCTTTCTGACTCTTTTACTGAGTATCTCAATATGAGTCTTCCACGTCATTCTTCTATCTAGGGTCACACCTAGATATTTCATGGTGGGGACATTTTGCAAGGAAGGGCATATACAATTAGTTTTATTACAGTTCGAGTGTATTTTAATATTGATGTCAGGTATTCTCTCTCGGGCATTGGTAAATGTAACAAACTTAGTTTTATCAACATTCAGCGTGAGCAAGTTTTCTTGCAGCCATTGTATAACCGTATGCAGTCCTGCCTCCGCCTGAAGTCGGACCTGTTCCCAATCCTTTCCTACAAAAATTAAAGCTGTGTCATCGGCATATGAAAATATCTTTCCATTATTTAAATTTAAGTTGCACAGGTCATTTACGTAAACTAGGAACAGGCTAGGACCCAAAACGCTTCCTTGAGGAACTCCAAAGGTGTTAACTTCCTCACTACTAGTAACATCACCCACCCGAGTTCTCTGGATCCTCCTCCCCAAATAATCTGCCATGAGGTGTAATGCAGTATCTCTTATTCCGATATGTTCAAGCTTGTTGACAAGTTTAGGCACCGAGACAGTGTCGAAAGCTTTGGAAAGATCAAGAAACACACCTATAACCTTGTTTTTCTTATCCAGTTTACTCACTATGTAATTTGTTAGCTCAGATACTGCATGTTCAGCTGATCGACCAGTTCTGAAGCCAAATTGGTTCGGAGATAAAATGTTAAATCTTTCAAGATATGACATAAGACGCTTATTGACTATCTTTTCCAATATTTTTGATACTGATGGTAATATCGAAATCGGCCTGTAGTTCTCGACACTGTCTCGGGTACCACTTTTGTGGATTGGGGTGATAATGGATGTTTTGAGGATTGAGGGAAATGACCCAGAGGACAAGCATAAGTTACAGATATGACTAATAATGGGTGCTAGTATATGTGACGATTGTTTAATTACTCTTGTCGAGACACCGTCAAATCCAACCGCGCACTCATTTTTTAAACTGTTTATAATGGTCATGACCTCTGTTTCATCAGTTTCTATCATACCTATAGAGTTTAATTGGAATGAAATTTGTGTTGGTTCTGAAACATAGTCATTGTGGTGATAACTTTGAAGTTTACTGGCGAGAATTTTCCCGATGTTTGAAAAATAGCTATTCACAAAATCAATTGAATCTTGAGGGTCCTCTTTTATTTTTAAAAGAGAATCATTGGAACTTTTTTGTTTTTCAGTATATGTTATCTTTTTAACAGTCTGCCATGTTTTTTTAATATTATTTTTATTCTTTTCAAGCTGTTCCTTATAATAGTTATTTTTAAGTTTTTTGAGTAAATTGGTGCAGAAATTTCTATATCTAGAGTAAGTTATTTTAAGGGTTGCGTTATTAGGGTTATTTTTCAGGCAAGTATGCATTTTGTCTCTGGTACGGATACAACGGAGAATTCCAGGTGTGATCCAGGGCTTTATGATGCGTTGGTTGTGTGGGACTCTGAATATGCGTGTGTGTGTTTTGGTGATTTCCATTAACTTATGCATAAAAAGTTCGGTAGCTGTGTTAGCTTCTAAACACGTCAATACATCTAAAAAGTCGGTTGCTTTAATTTTTTGTGCTATAGAAAAGTAGTCAGTTTTTGTAACCAACTTCTTAGGGACGGGTGAGTTAAATGATTTAGTCTGGATGCTTAAAAGGCTGGGATAGTGATCCGTCACACAAGTATTTATTACAACTGATAAACATTTAAATTTGCTTTTGATCATAATGTGGTCCAAGCAACGCTGTCCCCTGGTCTTAATTGTATGGCTAGCTAAAATGCCATGACTGTTTAATAACTCAAGATAAGTGGCAGTACGCTTATCCATTGTATCGGGATAAATATCAATATTTATATCGCCTATAACTGATAAAGTTGTGTATTTTTTATAGGCAGTTAGGACACAATCTAAACAATACATAAAAGGTTCTGTGTTAGCAAATGAGGGTGAGCGGTAAAGTGCTATGACAGCTATGCAACTTCCCAGCGTAACAATGAGACAGTCAGCACCTTCAAAATGTGGTTCTTTGACCTCTACATTTAAATTTGGTTTTGAATATACAATTATACCACCATTTTGGTTGTTGCAATTCTTGGTATATGTAGAGTTATAATTTGCGAGAGCAGGAAAAGGTTTGTTATTTTGAATCCAACATTCTGTCAAAATTATAACATCGCAGTCAAAGTCAAGTCTAAGTAAGAGTAATTCCAGTCCGTTAAAATTCTTATTTACGCTTCTTATATTTAATGATAGTATATTTAAAGATTTATTGGTAGTATAAATTAGTGTTTTACATAACTCTGGCTGACAGAATTTAGATTCAGCAATAGAGAGCTCATCTATCATATGGCATAGTTCTTTTTGTTGATTTTTATCCATAATTGTTATAAAGAACTTTATTATTACTCAATCCAACAGTTACTGTGTTATCTAATAGGTAATTTGGTCGTGTTTGGTTTTGTTCTGCCCAGCTGATATTAAGGTAAAAGAGTCGTGAGGTTGTTTGGCAATCATACTTGATGTGAGTGTATATTTGTAGTGTGTAATTTCCAATGAAAGGGTGAGTTTGGGTGTATGTTTTTATGGATATGTGTGCGATAATATAAGATAAAATAGAAGTACCAAAATTAATGCTATCTAACATTATAAGAGAGATAAAAAACCATAATCGAGGGTCACTAACTGCGCTATTTAGTTTTTTGACTTCAGGGCTTCAAGTTGGTCTTCACTTGTGACGACAACTGGGGGCAAACCTTCTGCTTTCCTCATAAATATTCTGCCATTTGCTGTCCAGCAAAAATCATATCCTAGCGTTTTGGAAACTTCG